>CM062568.1:790869-1463542 GCA_031468815.1 Morus bassanus
GGCGGGAAGATGGCCACGCCCCCCCGCTTCCCCCCTCCCGCCTCCGCCAGGCTCCCCGCGCCCGCCGCTGAGCCGCAGCGACCCCTGGCGGGCGCAGCGGAACAATGCCCAGGCTGGTTGCGGACCGCTGGCGCGGCGGGGAAGCTAAGCAGGGGCGGCCGCGTGTGATGTCTGGATGGGTGACCGGCTTTGAGCAATTCGCCTCCAGCCCCGGGGAAGGCTTGTCAGAGCACCCCGGCTCATCAGAGCACCCCAGCTTGTCAGAGCATCCAGACTTGTCAGAGCACCCTGGCCCATCAGAGCACCCTAACCCATCAGAGCACCCCAACCCATTAGAGCACCCTGGCCCATCAGAGCACCCCAACACATCAGAGAACCTCAGCTCATCAAAGCACCCCGGCTCATCGGAGCATCCCGGCTCATCAGAGCACCCTGGCTCGTTGGGACAGAGCCGTTTTGACGCCGGAGCGCGCGGTTGCTCGCAGCCAGGCCCGGGCTGCCATGCTTTGACACCCCCGAGGGCTGCAACACCCCAACCGGGGCTGCGTGCTCCTGGTGGCACCGCTGCTCACCGGCGCTGGACCGGTGCCATGGGGGTCCGTGGCCACGAGTGCCCAGAGCCCACCAGCCTGCGGCAGGGGACAGGAAGGCCAGGGGCTGAGGTTTCACGTGTCCTTTTCCCTCGGCACCGGGGCTGAAAACGAAGCTCGCTGCAGGGATCGGATCCGGCCCCAGAATAGCTCCGCAGCTGCCGGCCTGGAAGCAAAATCCCGTCCCGCTCCAGCCCTGCTGCCCCGAGAAGTGTCACCCATGCCCCCGGAGCAGGTGCCTGTCAGCCGGGCACGGCCCCGCGCCACCGCCCCAGGGATGCAGGATGGGGGGTACCAGGCTGCGGGGCTGGCACCGCGTGGTGCCACGGCGGGTGCTCGGGATGGAAAACAGGGGCTGCCCATGGAGGCGAGCGGGCAGTGCCCCGAGCCGCAGCCAGCTGCTGGGCTGATTTCCACGCAGAGGGTTCCCAGTCGGGTCCCAGCCCCAGTCCTCCGTGCTGGCGTGGGGAAAGATCCCGGGTGTGGGCAGGGGGTCCCGCACCTGCAGAGCCCCCGTGGCTCTGGCACACCCCGGGATGAGGATGGGGACAGGCGCGCTCACTCCCCAAAGAACAGCCTCGCCTCCATCCCCGGGCAGCCGCGTCTCCCCCACGAGACCCTCCTGCCCCTGGGCCGGCAGCCAGGGACCCTCCTGGGCTGCGGGTGCTGCCTCAGGTGCTGCTGGGGCGACCTGGCCCTTGCGGGGACCCCCAGCGTGGGGGACCTAGACCTTGCAGGGACCCTCACCGCACCCGGGTCTCCTCTGGTCCTGACCCAGCAGGACAAGGCTGTGCTCGGGGGGCTCTGCCCCTGCAGCAGCCCCGGGACCCTCCTGTTCCCCTTGGGGTGCAGCGGGGTAGCGCCGGGTCCCCCCCCGGGGGCACCTGGTCCCCACCTTCCCCTCACCTCATCCCCGTCTCTCCCCACGTAGACCCCGACGGCAGCCCTCGGGTGGGGGCCGCCATCTCCCCTGCCTGCCTCCCCCCCGTGTCCGCAGGGAGCCCTGGCTGGGGGCGGCAGGCTCCCCTCCCTCCTCAGCCCCCCATGCAGCCCCTGCCCCTGCAGTAAGGCTTCCCCAGAGCTCCCGCCCCCCTGGGCTGGCAGGGGGCTACCCCAGCCCACCCCTGTCCCCATCCCCGTGCCCATCCTCATCCTCGTCCCCATCCCCATCCTCATCCTCATCCCCATCCTCATCCTCATCCCCGTCCCCATCCTCATCCTCATCCCCGTGCCATCCTCGTCCCCGTCCCCATCCTCATCCCCGTCCCCATCCTCATCCTCACCCCTGTCCCCATCCCCGTTCCCATCCTCATCCTCATCCCCGTCCCCGTCCTCATCCTCACCCCCGTCCCCATCCCCATCCTCATCCTCATCCCCGTCCCCGTCCTCATCCTCACCCCCGTCCCCATCCCCATCCTCATCCTCATCCCCGTCGTCATCCTCACCCCGTCCCCATCCTCACCCACGTCCCCATCCCCGCCGCCTGGGACCCCCAAGCCCTCCTCCGTCCCGCTCCGGGCGGGGCGGCCCCGGGGCGATGCCGAGGGGCGCAGGGGGCCGCGCTCCCCCGGGACCCCCCACCCCATGCCACCGTCCCGAGGAAGACCCCCGGCCCCGGCCCGGGCCGAGGAAGGAAGCGGCGGGACGGGCGGGGCCGGGCGCGGCGGAGGGAAGTTTCTCCGCGGGACCGCCCGGGGCGGCGGGAGGAGGCGGCCGCAGACTTCCTCCTCCTCCTCCTCCTCCTCCTCCTCCCGCTCCGGCCCCGCGCCCGCCGCCGCGCCATGCCCCGGGGTGAGTGCGGGGTCTCCGCCGGGCGGGGGCCGGGTCCCGCTGCCGGGATGGGGACACCCGGCGGGGGGTGAGGGTCCCGCTCCCGGGGTCCCGCTGCCGGCGGGTGCCGGGGGCGGGGGGGGGGCGGCGGGAGGAGCCGCCCGCCGGGGCCAGGGCGGGGGCGCCGGCAGCGGGACCGGCCCGGGGCGGGGGGGGGGGCTCGGGGCTAACGGGGGGCGGGGGCGCTGCTCCAGCCGCCCGGCGGAGCCCGGGGAGCGGCCCCGGGAGCGGAGCTGGGACGGAGCGGGGGCAGAACCGGCCCGGCACGGCCCGACCCCCCCCCCAGCGGGGCCGCGGCACCCACCGGCGCTGCACCCCCAGCCGCTGCACCCGCTGCACCGACTGCACCCGCTGCACCCCCCGGCGCTGCACCCGCTGCACCCCCCGGCACTGCACCCGCTGCACCCCCCCACCGCACCGACTGCACCCGCTGCAACCCCGCCGCTGCACCCCGCACTGCACGGTCCCACTGCTCGCACTGCACATGCAGCACTGCTCACTGCGTGAGCAGAATGGCACTGCACACCGCGCCTGGTGCTGCACGGGCTGCAGTGCACGCCAGAGGGCACTGCACTGCCCGCTGCACTGCACTGCCCCCTGCACTGCACTGCCCCCTGCACTGCACTCTGTGCCTGCTGCACTGCCAGCTGCACTGCCCACTGTGCCCCCTGCACTGCACTGCCCGCTGCACTGCCCCCGGTGCCCCCTGCACTGCACTGCAATGCCCGCTGCACTGCCCCCGGTGCCCCCTGCACTGCACTGCCCACTGCACTGCACTCTGTGCCTGCTGCACTGCCTGCTGCACTGCCCCCGGTGCCCCCTGCACTGCCCGCTGCACTGCCCCCGGTGCCCCCTGCACTGCACTGCCCGCTGCACTGCACCCTGTGCCCGCTGCCCCCTGTGCCCACTGCACTGCCAGCTGCACTGCACGCTGTGCCCACTGCCCTGCCCACTGCACCTGCGGCACACCAGGCACCCCACTGCAACACCCAGCGCACACACTGCAGCGTTCTGCACCACGCACTGCACCCACTGAAAGAGAGGTGCAACACTGCACACTGCGGGGCACTGCACGCACACTGCGCACGCTGCACTGCACGTCACTGCAGACACACACACGCTGTGCCCACTGCAACACCCGTGCATGGCACCGCACTGCACACACCTTGCAACGTGCCCGTTACAACGCATGCTGCACATCACGTACACACTGCAACGCTCATTGCAACGCTGCATGCACCGCAACACACGCATCGCTTGCACACTCTCTATCACATGCTGCAACACAGAGTGCAACACTGCAACACGCTGCAATAGGCATGCTGCAGCACGTGTTCAGCAGACACGACACAGACACCACGGGGCACGCTGCAGCGCTCACACTGCCGTGCACTCACACGCTGCAGCGTGCTGGGAGCTGCGGGGGTGGCACGGTGCAGCAGGGGAGCAACGTCAGCTCTGCTGTGTGTCAGGGCTGTCCCTGGGGTGGGTGTCTGGCTGTGGCGGGCGCTTGTTGCTGGGCCACCCCCAGGGCCACCCCAGGCCCCCCCGGCCGGGCGGATGGTGAGTCTGTGCTGCAGCCCCACAACTCTCTTTTGTGAAACCCACCTGGGCTTGGGGTCCCCTCTGGAGAGGCTTCGGGGAGCCCTGTTCTGGCGCGGGGCGGTGGGGGGACGTGCTGGGGGGCAGTGGGGGGATGCGCCGTGCCGTTGGTCAAACACCAGCCCCCGTTTTGGCTTGCGCCGCCTCTCACTGCCGTCCCGCCGCCGGCTCGCTGCAGAGCAGGGGCACACGTGGGTCTCCGAGTTCCCCGGGAGAGACGTCTCCCCCGGGAGAGGCACGGTGTGGCCATGGCTCCGTGGGTGGGTGCATGGGCTGGGGTCCCGCTGGGCTCACTCCTCTCCTCTCGGAGGAAGAAGCAGCTGCCGAAGCGCCGGCAGTGGCACGTGGGGACATCATCCAGCCCCCGCCGCCGGGGCTGAGCTGCGGTGGGTGTTTTGGCTGGGGTGGGCAGCGGGGCTGGCGCTGGGACCATGGGGCGTGGGTAGCCACAAGCATCCGCAGGCGCAGGGGGATTGGTGATGGTGATGCCGGGAGGCGCCCGAGGCCGGCACACCTCATGGCAGCAGTGGCGCCGGCCAGCGGGTGCAGGTGTGGTGCGTGCCCTGCGTGGGCTGGGAGCAGGGGTCGGGCATCCCGCGCCCGGAGCTTTGCTTTGACCGCGGCGTCGAGAGGTGCCAAACTGGCCGGGTGCTGGCGTGGCCAGCATTGTGCCTCATCTGTGCCGCCGCTGTCGGCGTGAACGGTGCCGGTGTGAGCCATGCCGGGCTGTTTTCTCACGCGTGCCGAGGCCGTGGAGCGTGGCCTGGCCTGGCTGGCCCCATCCATCCCTCCTTCCTTTCCCCCATCCCTTCCCCTATCCATCCATCATTCATCTCCCCCACCCACCCGGCATCCCTCTGTCCATCCCTCCGTCTGTCCCAGGATCCCCCCGATGTTGGCAACGGTGTCTGACCGGGAGCAGCCCTGGCCGATGCTGGCACCGTCCCACCGCTGGCTTGGGGAGGGGGTTTGCTGGCCAGGGCTGGCCCCGGCTCAGGGGCTGATCCTGCAGCATCACCCCGTGGGGGTCTGGAGCCTGCTGCGGCCCCGGCGCTGCTGACTTTGGCAGTGCCTCGAGCAGGAGGCGAGGGTCGGGAGCTGCCACGGATGTGCCGAGGGGCAGAGCGGGACCTGGCGGCAGAGCTCACCGGCCCGGGAGGGAAATAGAATGAGGAAATTAGTCACAACAAGCCTGCAGCTGGAAAATGAGGAAAATCAAAATCCTTCAACTCAGCATGGAAGTTATTTTAGCTGTGACAGCAGGACCCCGGGGCAGAGCCGGGGGTACTGGTGACAGGGCACCTTGGGGCACGTCCTGCAGAGCAGGGACCCCGTCTTGGCCACGCCAGCACCAGGTCCCTGCTGCGGCCGTGGCAGGAATCTGTACCCACTCCCGTGGCAATCCGGTGCCGGGCCGGCGCGCTCGGCCCCACGGGGTCCCTGCGCAGTATTTATAGATTCTATTAGTTTCCTCTTTCTGCCTCCTGAGCCGGCAGCAGCGCTCGGTGGGGGCCATGCTGTGCTGCTCTCCCCGCCGGAGCAGGACCCACCCCGGCCATCGTGGCTGCTGATCCCCAGCGCCGGGTCGGTCTGGGCTGCTCCGTCTGTCCGGGATGGGGTGACCGGGGCGCACGGTGTGGGGCGCACGGTGTGGGGCGCAGCGTGGGCCGCACAGCGCCGCGGTGGGTGATGCCGGGGCTGTGTGCGCCGTGCACGGTTTGTGGAGCACGGCGTGGGGTGCAGAGCGCGGCGTGCACCGTGTGCGGTGCACGGTACGCGGGGTGGGGTGCGGGGTGCGCAGCGCACAGCCCGCGCGGCACGCTTTGGTTTGCTTTGGTCAGGTCGGGTCAGGTCTGGGTGCTGCAGGGGCGGCTGCTCCGCTGGTGGAAAAACCCGGCGGGAGGATGCCCTGGCTGTGAGAGATGGCGAGCGGGTTTTGCTTCCCTTTTCTGCTGAAGAGATGAGTCGCTTTTCCCGTCCCGGAGGTTAGTGATGGGGTGGAGGGAGGTTGCGGTGCATCATCCACAGCCCCGCTCGCCTGCCCGTGCCCTTCCCCAGCACCCCAAATCCTTGCCGAGCGCCCCAGTGGTGCGGAGGGCGGCTGGGGTCCTGCTGGGGTGGGGGGTGCTGAGCCCCAGGGCTGGGCACCGTGCAGAACCGCCCCCCTCCCCGTGCTCTGACTCTTCCTCTTCCTCCTCCGGTTCCCCTCCTGTGGGGCCAGGGCGTAGGGCTGGGATGGGGCAGGCGCCTCTGGTGCCCCACGCGGGCTGTGCCCCTCGGCCCCACGAGGCCGCCCGCGCCCCGGCATCTCTGGGGGGGCGTCAGGGGTTAAAGGTGCTGCTGGCCACAGACTTCCCGGGAGAACAGAGGTGCCCTTGTGCAGGCAGCGGTGCTGGCAGCCAGCGGGCAGGGCAGGCAGGCGGCACAGGGACGGGGCTGCGCTCGCCCGGTGTCCCCACCGCCGCAGGGCAGCGGCCGGGCTGTCCGGGGGCCGTGGGCTGCAGGACCCTCGGGTGTCCCGGCGTCGGGATGCCGCGGGGACCGCGGGCTACCTCCGGCCCCAGCCTGGCACCGTGGGGATGCCACTGTGCAACCCCAACCCCTGTCCTGGCTGGGGGGTCCTGGCCCCTGTCTGGCACGGCTCCCACCTCCCCTCCTGTCGTCTTGCAGTGGGGGGGCAGGCAGGGCCGGGGGGGCCGGAGCCCACGTGGCTGTGGGTCCCTGCAACACCCCTCATCCTTCCCGGGCAGCTGAGGGAGGTCGGGGCTTTGGCAGGGGCTGTGGGGACGGGTCGGGAGCGTGACCTGGGGGGCAGAGCCCCAGGGGCTACAGCTGGAAGTGTTGGCATGGCGGAGGGGCAGCTCCAAGGGGGGCTGGAGCCAAAGCCCTCCTGCCACCCACGTCCCGTCCCCTTCGCTGGCACCCAGAGTGGGGCTCGGGGCTTTGGCTGCTGTGGGGGCTCTTACGTGCAGCAAGCCCCCTCCCTGGTGAGCAGTTCGCCCTGTGCAGGTAGCACGGCCCCTCGTCGTGCGGGTGCCCTTGTCGTGCAGAACCCCTGCCCCGCACCTGGAGCCGGCACTGCCCGTGGTGCCAGCGACAGCGAGAGCAAACATGGTCCTGCACGAGCACCGGGATCCCACCGTGACCCCTCCCTGGGCAGCGTGTGCACCCACATTTGCTGCTTGCTGGTGGCAAGCCTCGGGCCACGCTGGGATTTCACAGCCCCAGGGGCCCTGGGTCATGGAGAAGTGGCCCCCTGCCCGCTGCCTGCTCCCTCCGCCTCCTTTCCTCCGTTTCCCCATAGCAGTGATGCTCTCATGGGCACGAGCGTTTCCACTTGTGCCCCAACCCCTTCCTTAGCAGCACCGCTGACTCAGCCCAGGCGTTTCCTGGGATAGGTGCCCGCTGGGTGCCAGCTCACCCCAGGGTGTCGCGGCCCCACGGCCGGTTTGGGGATGCGGGGTTTGAGCTCGGCGTGACCGATGCACACCATGTCCCACCGTGGGGCTATCGTGGGGCTATCGTGGGGCTGTGGCTGGTGCTCGGGGACCACCCTGCACCTCGAGGGATAGGGAGCTGCAGGCAGGGGGGCATCGCTTTGTCCCCATGCCCCGGGAGAGCCGCCCCTTGCACCCCGCTTCTGGCTGCGGCGGCTTCCCCGTGTCCCCCGCCGAGGCCGGCTCCTGCCCATCTGTTCTGCTGCCAACATTGTCCTTGGGCTCCAGCGGCTCTTCCCGCCCGTGTCCTTCCCCCGGGTATTTGTAGAAAGCGCAGGGCTCTGGCCGCATCTCCCCCAGTTGCTCTGCCGATGGTGTGTCCCCAGGACCCCAGCACTCCCTGGGGTGCCCCGGCAGCCTCTCGGGGCAGCACGCTGCCCCCGTGCCCCCCTGACCTGGGGTCCAGGGCTGCTGCGGGACCCCTCTCACGCCCACCTCATCTGGGTGACCCTGGCTGGCACCCAGGACCCGCTGCCCCAGACCCAGCCCGGGGGGATCCCCTGGTGTCACACCACCAGCCAGCTGGTCCTGGCAGCCGAGGGACCCCAGCCTGGGGGGCAACGGGGACCCTCTGCCGAGCCCCACCATGTGCTGCAGGGTGGGTGCCCAGCATGCACATAGCTACAGGGACCTTGGGGTGCCCGTGGGCGCTGGGGACAGTGGGAGCCTGGGGATGCCAGGGGGCTGCATGCCTCGTTGGGGGCTCATGGGGCACCCTTGGGTGCCACGATGCCTTGAGGTGGCTCCTGCTTTGGGGTGCTGCCTCTCGCCCCCCCGGGGCCCCTTCACCTCCTGGCCCTCCCCATCTATCGCATCCTGCACCCCCACGCCCTCTTGCACTCCCCGGCCGGGTCCCCCCCAGGGATGTCCCTGCAGCGGGGACGCTGCATCTGCCGGTTGCAGCTCCCGCACCTCTGGGTTTGGGTGGTTTTAAACCCGCCGCATGCTCCCCGCACCCGGCTGAGCCCGATGCTGCTCGGTGCACCTCCCGCCCAGCCCTGTGGGGTCCCTGGGGACACGGCTGCTCCCCAGGGCCCCGCGGGGGGGGACTGTTTTTCAAAGAAAACCAAAGGCTGGGATTTAGAAATAACCTTTTGGGTTTGGTTTTTTTTTTTTTTCCACAAAGCAAAGCCCAGTTTGGGTTTATTTCGGCCAGGGAGTGGCTGGCTCCGGCTCCCAGTGACCCAGCGCCTGCCGGCCTTTGGCTTGGGAAGAGAAGAGAATTTAAATCTAAAAAAGGAACCAAAATGGCTTTCCAAGAAAATTCTTATTTTTGCCATCTCTTCTTCAACCTGATCTCATCAGAAAAGGAAAAAAAATCTGCTGCAGGACCACCAGCTGTCCCAGAGGGGCTGAGGAAAAGCGGGGTGAGCGGGGTGCCCGTGCCCGCCGAGCCTCACGGATGACAGGTTGAAACCCGGTCAGATAGGTCCAAACTGGGTCAGAAAGGTCCCAACCAGCTCAGCCAGGTTCCTGCCACGGCGCGATGACGACGGCTGTGTCCCACCCTGGGGGGCTGCCCTGGGGTCCCCCCCCAGCCCCAGGAACTCTGGGCAAAGAGATGGGGTGGCCGCGGGACAGAGAGGGCGTGGGGGCCGTGGGGTGCCACGTCCCATGGTCCCACTGCCTCTGTGGGTCCTGCCAGTGCTTGGCCAGAGCAGGGCGGCCCCCGCGGGCAGGCGGGACCCCCAGGTGGGGGCCGAGACGCCGGGGTCTCCCCGGGGGTTCCCTCGCCAGCACCGCCTGCTCCCTCGTGTCCCCGCGGCTCCTCCTCGGCGCTGTGGGGTGACGGCATGGGGCAGCGGGGTGGCAGTTACAGCCCCCGTGGTGGGTGACCGTCCCGTGGAGGGAGCTCGGTCTCCCATCGCCCTGATCCAGTTCCTGCTCCCGCTGTCCTGCTCCCGCGCTGCTCCTGTCCCCACCATCCCGCTCCTGCTCCCCCTGCTCCCATCGCCCTGATCCTGCTCCCACTCCTCTGTCCCTTCTCCCACCGCCCCAGCCTCGTGCCGCTTGCTCCAAGCCCCGCAGACCCCGTCGGGGGTCCCGCTGCCTGCCTGCACCGTCGCTGAGCCCCCCCCACCAGGCCCTGGGGCACCCCGGCCGCTGCGGCCGGGTGTGAGGAAACCCTTCGGGCTGCGTTTGCGGCCGAAGCGGGGAGAAAAATGGAGGCCGAAGGCCTGGTGTTTATTTGTGACCTGCCCAGGATCCCACGCTGCGCGAGCAGCCCCGGCGCTGCGGCGGCCGGCTTCCTGCCGCGGGCAGGCGCTGCCGGGGAGGGGGACTGCCTGCGATGGCCCCGCTGCTCCCCGAGACCGCGGCCCCGTTCACAGGCTGAAGATCTGGGGATCCCCCCACACACCCCCCCGCGCTGTAGAAGCACTTTTGCAGTGGGGAAACTGAGGCACGGCACTGCGGGGTGGCTGCGGCAGCGTTCGGGCCGGGCCCCCAGCTTGTCCTGCCCGTACCCGGGGGTGCAGCGGTGCAGGCAGGGAGCCAGGCAGGGCGGGGGTCACGGCACACCCGGCCCCGCCATGGGCAGGAAGCCGGGTGTCAGGGCGGGAAGAGGAAGAGCGACTTCCCCATCCGAGGGGGCAGGGTCCGGCCCAGCGGGGGCTCGGGGCGGGGGGCATGGCCATCACCCTTCCCCAGCCACGCTGCCCCCGGCCCCCCAGCCCCGGGGGCCTCTGGGGAGGGGTGTCCCTGCCAGCCCAGGGCTCTGGGCTGATGTGGCATCCCCAGCCCCTCCGCCCCGGCACCTCGGCTCCCTCCCGGGCGCTGTGGCAGGTGAGCTGTGTGAGCCGCTGCCCCCGCCGAGGTAACCCTCCCGCCATGATAAATCCTGTCGGGCAGCTGCTGCACCGATGGCTGGATCCCCCCACGGGTGGGCACCCTCCCACCCCGGCACCGTGTGGTGCCCCCGTGCCTCGGCTGGGCTCGGCTCGGCAGCGCCCGGCTCCAGCCTCCAGCAGGAAGGGGAGCAGGATGCGGCCCTTAATGGCAATTGCAGAGGGAACCTGAGGAAGGCAAACAGGGAAACGCGCGCCGGGCTCGGGGATAAACACAGCTGCTGGAGCAGACGTCAGCCCCGAGGGCCCACGCCAGCGGCCGCTCTCTGGCCCAGCTGCGGCACCAGCCCGGCCTCTGCCACATCGGGGCCAGTACCGGCCCCGCTTGGTGTGTGCAGCACCGGGCACCGGGGCTGGGGTGTGTGGCAGCAGCCCACACGCTCCCACAGCCCAAATCTGCCCCTGGCTGCGTGCCCTGCTGCCCTCCATCCTGCACCGGGCTGGAGGCACGGCGTGGCACGGGGCGCTGCAGCAGCCTGGCTATCCCGGCAGCACCATCCTGGGGATGATGCGGTCCCCGTGCACGCCAGCCGCGGTGGCACACGTGTTTGCCCTGGGTCAGGGGATGCAGTTCCCTGTTGGGGGGGTCTCTGCGCTGCTGTGCACCGTGGGGGCTGTCGGGGGGGACATGCCTGGCCGGGAAGCTCACCCGGGCTGAGGGACGGAGGGTGAACTGAGTGTGAGCTGCCCCTCTGCACCCTCCGGCCTCCGGGTGTCCGAGCGGGGGGAACCACGGTGACCCCAGCCCTGGCACGTCTCCCTCCCCTGACCTTCTCTCCTCCCCGCAGGCTGCTGAAGGGGGACGCGAGGGACGCCGAGCCGCGGGGATGCAGAGCATCAAGTGCGTGGTGGTGGGCGACGGGGCGGTGGGGAAGACTTGCCTGCTCATCTGCTACACCACCAACGCCTTCCCCAAGGAGTACATCCCCACCGTCTTCGACAACTACAGCGCCCAGAACACGGTGGACGGAAGGACTATTAACTTAAACCTGTGGGACACGGCCGGCCAGGAGGAGTACGACCGCCTCCGGACGCTTTCCTATCCCCAGACCAACGTCTTCATCATCTGCTTCTCCATCGCCAGCCCGCCCTCCTATGAGAACGTCAAGCACAAGTGGTACCCGGAGGTGTGCCACCACTGCCCCAGCGTGCCCATCCTCCTTGTAGGCACCAAGAAGGATCTGAGAAACAACCCCGAGACCATGAAGCGGCTCAAGGAGCAGAACCAGGCGCCCATCACCACCCAGCAAGGCATCAGCCTCTCCAAGCAGATCCGCGCCGTCAAGTACCTGGAGTGCTCGGCGCTCAACCAGGAGGGCATCAAGGATGTCTTCACTGAGGCGGTGAGGGCCGTGCTCAACCCCGTCCCGGCCAAGCCCAAGAAGCCCTGCATCCTCTTGTGACGGGGCTGCCGGTGACCAGAGAGAGACGATCCTGCCCCTGCTCCGGCCCCGCTGCCCCCCAAGACACTGCCCGGCGCCCCCAGAACCCTGCCACCCACCCCAGTGCCTCCCTGAGCTTCGCTGCCGCCCCTGGGGACGGCGGGACCGGGGCTGCCAGCCTGAAGCCACCAGCTTTAATAATACAGACCTGATTTGCACTAACTGGCCGTCCACCCCGGGGGCAGCAGGGCTCCCCCAGGCCCGTGGGACCCCCACCCAGGCCCTGGCTGTCAGCGTTCGCTTTTGGGCGAGCCTCTCCGGACCCGGCACAGAGCAACGCTTCCTGAGAAGGGGATGCCCGGGGTGGCTGAACCCCCGCCTCCCACCCTTAGCACCCCACACAGACCTGCCACCCCCACCCTGAGCACCCCATGGGGACCTGCCACCCCCATCCCCTGCACCAGCGGGGCTGCAGAGGGTGTGAGGGGAGGCCCTCAGCCCCTCTGTGCCAGCCCCGGCGCTTGGCCACCTCTGAGCATCCCCCTGCCCTGGCGCTGGCACGGCCCCATCCTGCCGTGGGGTCCTGGCGGCTGCACCGGGGGTCTCCTGGGGGGGTGTCTGGGGTGAGCCCAGCCTGGCACAGCATTGCTGGCTCCCCGGGGCTAGCGCCGGGGAAGTCCAGCCCTGGTGAGAGCGGAGCCGGCAATGCCGGCGGGCTCTGCCGGAGGAGCGTGTTTCCATGCCGGCCGGTGCCGGGGCTCTGCAGGGCAGTGGGACTCGCCTGTAACCAGCCGCTCCCCGAGTTGCTTCTTAAATAAAAAGACCTGCCCAGGCTCCCTGTCTCTTGTGCTCTCCCACGCGCACCCGCCTTCCCTGGGCACGGGGACACCCCTGCAGCCACCCGGGGGTACATGGGTGCCCCCACCCTGAGCTGTGCCAGGACCCCTCGCCCTGCCAGGGCCGAGCAGAGGGCGCTTGCGGCAGCACCGCCGCCTGCTGGGGGTCTCTGCCCGGGGCGGGGGGGCTGTGGTTGGGGGAAGCCCAGGGTGGCCCTGCCACGGCCAGCCCTGACCCCTGGCCACCCCAATGCCCACTCAGGGCCAGGGCTGAGCTCCCCTGCGGGGGGGGGTCGGGGACATTGCAAGGGATAGGAATGGGGACATTGCAGGGGTGGGCACAGGGGGCTGCAGGAGCGAGGTCCCCTCCCTGGGAGCCCCCCCGGCCACCCCAGCTCTGTCCTGCTCCAGTCCAGAGCTGCAGGCAGAGGCCAGAGCCCCCTGTCCCTGCGCCCGGGGTGTCTGGGGGGACCCTGGGTCCCACGGCCGAGTGCTGAGGCTGACGATGGTGGCAGCGAGGGACCGGCAGCACTCCCGGCTGCTCGGCCGCGCTCGCCGCCCCCTCGCCAGCCCCCGCGGGCTGCCGGCACGTGCTGGCCGGTGGCCGGATCCAGCGAGGCCTGGCAGGGTCCCCGCTGCAGCGCAGCACATGGGCCCCTTGTCTGGCCCCGGGGCCTTCCTGCAGGAAGGGCAGACCCGGCGCCTGCCACAAGCCGCCTTTGTTCCCCGCTGCCATTTCCCGGCCAGAGCCGGGGGGCCGCTGGGGGCTGGCGTGGGCGATGGTGCCGCGGGGCAGGGTGGCTCCGGCCACGTCCCGTCCCTGTCCCCATCCCACGGCCATGCTTTGCTGCAGCCTCCCGGGGCCCGGTGCAAAGCGTGGCCCCCCCCGGACCCCGTGACTCAGGGACACGGCCCAGGCTCATCCCCAGCGGGGTCTGCACGCCAGTGGGCTTGCAGGTCCAGGCTGCACCAAATCCTGCTCCCTCTGTGGAGGATCCCTGCGGCCGTGCCCTGCTCCCATTGCACGGTCCCATGAGGGTTGTATCCTGCTCCCACTGCAGCAGCAGGATCTGACCTTCATCCCCACTATCATGGGGGGGGGGGGTGTGTGTGCTGTTGGGGGGTCCCTCCTTTGGGGCCAGAGCTGCAGGCAGGGTCGCCGGCACCCGAGGGGTTTTCCACCCCACAAGCTCCCGTGGGCAGGGCTGACGGCAGAGCTGTGCATGCCACAGTGTAGGGCTGCACAGGACAGAGCTGGGGGAGAGAACCCTCGGGATGCCTGGGGTGCCACAGCAGGGATGGCCCCGTGCCTGGGGCGGGAGCTGGCTGGAGGTCTCCTGCCAGGGCACCCACACAGACCCCCGTCCCCAGGACTGGCAGGGTGCAAGCAGCGGCTGCAATCCCCGTGGAGGGGGGCAAGGTGCCACCCTGGTGGGGTATGGCGGAGGACCAGGTGCTGGGACAAGGCGGGGACCCTGGGGCGGGATGCTGGGAGAGGCAGCGGGATGCGGCCCTGCCCTGGCCCTGAAACAGGGGGATGAGCTCATGGCTGTTCCCCTCCCAGCTGCTCCCCGGCCCGGCTGCAATGAGGTCAGGGCCCTGCCACGGCCCACCGCCCCGGCAGGAGCCCCCAGCATGGGGCAGAGAGAAACCGAGGCCCCGGGCATCTCCCCTGCCCAGCACCGTGCCCCGAACCCCAGCTGCGCCCACCTCAGCCCTCCTGGCCCTGGGCTCTGCTCCCCCAGGTTGCGCTGGTCCCCGGCCCCGCTGGCCCCGCAGCATCCACAGCATCCGCAGCATCGTCAGCGGCCCCTGGGGCTGGGTGGGGAGTGGAGCCGCCAGCTGCGGGGTGGACTCAGCGTGGGAGCACTGCGCCTCCAGCCCGGCTCCCTGGCTGGCTCCCAGCCTCCTCCAGCCCCGCTGAGCCTGGCCCAGCCTCACCTGGCACCCGGGGGTCCATGTCCCACACCCCAGTACCCAGGGCTCATGTCTCACAGCCCAGCCTCAGCACTCAGGGTCCATATCCCACACCCCAGCTCCAGCACCTCGGGTCCGTGTCCTGCACCCCAGCCCCAACACCCAGGATCCACATCCCACACCCCAGAGATCCACATCCTGCACCCCAGCACCCGGGATCCATGTTCTGCACCCCAGCTTCAACACTTGGGATCTGCATCCCACACCGCAGCCCCAACCCTCCACACCCCAATCCCAGCACCCAGGGTCCACATCCTGCACCCCAGCCCAAACCCCACCCTGGCCCGGGGTCCTGGGAAGGGATGGGACCCATTGGTCAGGCCAGGGCTGTGCACTGGCCAGGCTGGGTGGAAGTGGCATAGAGTTTGCTGAGAGCTCACAAAAATATCCAGTGCTTTATTTCAACCTCAAAACCAAGGCGCAGATGCTGCTGGGGGGGACAGCACGCCACACGCATGCAGGCAGGGGAGATGGATGGAGCCCGGCACAGCACAGCGGGGACACTCACGGATGGACACGTGCACGGCAGGACCCACTCGAAGGCCAGCCCGGTCCCAGGTCAGCCAGGGCCACCGGCCAGGGCGCCGCAGCTCCTGCTGGACGAGTCTTTGCCCAAGCCCCGGGAGCACAGGGACGAGCGCTGGGACATCCCAGGGGACTGTTGGTGGTGGCTGCATTCACATGAAGGGCAGTTGCAGGGACCCAAGTCGGTCCTTCATGGCTGAGTGTGGGATGGGGTGAGCCCTGGCAAGCACAGAGCTCCCCAAATTCAAGACAGTTCCTGGTGCTGACAGGCTCAGCCCTATCCCCCTGCCTGAAACCTCTGCCTGCAATCCCTGCCCATTCCTCTTCCAGAGAGCCTCCAGGAGCGAGCCCTCCAAGCACAGCACTGGCTCCCCGGTGCCTCCCTGTGCAGGATGCGGCCGAGCCCTCCTGGGCCATGGCCATGGCCCCTGTGAGCCAGAGCAACAGCAGCCCCCTTCCACTGGCGCTGCCCGGCCTGGCCATGCATGGGGAGGAGCAGAGGAGCCCGGGGACACTGCCAGCACCCAGCTCCCACCCAGACAGCACCAACGCCATGCCAGCCCCCTGCGCCCCGGCAGCCAGCACCCCCCTCCCGGCGTAGCAGCAGCACCGCTGAAGCCCAGCAGTTCCCAGCTCAAGCCCTACGGCACAGGGGAAGCCGTGCGGATGTCAGAGCGAGGACCTCCAGCACCAGCCCACTCACGCTTCCTCCCCAAACTGGGCTTGAACTGGAGCTCAGCACCCCTGCAAGCACCCTTTGCTTGCTGGAGGGGGCTTCTGGGAAAGGCAGAGCAGGAAAGCGTGGAAGCTCTCGGCATCTGCTGTGCCCCGTGTACCCCTGCACTCGCACGCTCCTGCCTTGCTCCCATGCAGTCTGTGCTCGGACTGGCACCTTTGAAGATGCTCCCCTCCAGGCCACACAGGCATGGATGGGCCGGGACCCTGCCCCAGCCCGGAGGGGAGAGCAGTGCCCAGTGCCAGCCCCCAGCTGCAGCTCCCGTGCTCACCCCGGGCTCAGGAGGAGCCTGGACCCAGCCCCAAGTGCTGCAGCATGAGGCCAGCTCTGCCCCAGCCCCAGCCCTGCAGCAAAGGCTTTCTGAGAAGTCAAGGCTCTGGGCTGCTCCGCTTTGGGGGTGCAACCAGAGAGATGCAGGGTGCTCCTTCTCCTGAGGCTCCCTTAAGCTTCGAGGCCTGAAAGGCCACCAGTCCTTTTTGAGGACCTTGGCCAAGGACACCCAGCCTGGAGGAGGAACCAGGCGAAACAGGGGCAGGGCAAGGCTGGCCCTCTGTGCATCCTGCTCCTCTCGGAGCATCCCCCGAAGAAACAGGCAGCAGGAACCTGCCCCCCTCCTCTGTCCTCCTGCCCATCCTGGTCGCCGGGAGGGAGCCAGGGCAGGGGGTACTGGCCTCGAGGGTCCCCAGCAAGAGCCCCCAGCTGCCCTGTAAGAGAGCTCCAGGTGCAGCCGAGGACCATGCACAGACACTTGCAGGGCCCAGGACCCTGGGACAATCCTTGCGGCAGCTCCACAGTGAACACCCTGGCCCCGGCCCTGGGGGCAGCAGGAGAGGGAAGGGGCTCTCTGCCTCCCCCAGGGGAAGAACAGTCCCTGCCTGGCACCGGTACTGCGGCAGGCACAAGGCCAGCTAGAAGTGCTTGTCCTCCAGCAGCGAGCTCACCACCAGCTCCTTGTTGCCGAAGTCCCAGAAGGCAGTCATGTGGAAGGCCATGTTGGAGAGGACAACCAGGTACTCCAGGAAGGCGAAGATGGTGTACACTGGTGGAGAAAACACAGAGGGTGAGGGGAACCTGCAGCCAGACCTGCCCTGGGAGCTGGGGAACTTTCTGGGGCACCTCCCAGGGCAGCAGGGCATGGGGGTGGGGGGCTCGTCCCCTGCGTGAACCCAGGCGGGAGCAGAAGGGTGGCTGGCACCATCCCTCCCGGGGGAGCTCTACTGGCCTCTGGCCAGGATTTGGCAGGCAAGGATCCTTCCCCATGCGCATCCCCCCAGGCACGGCTGAGCAGTGAGGAGACTGCAGCCCCCTTACCTCCAGGGCCGCAGTACCAGTTGTGGTGGAAGTAGACGCACACGGCAAATGCAAACGTGATGAAGGTGAAGAAGAAGAGCAGTTGCTTCCACTTGTACGACTTGCGCTCCTGGAAGAGGCCAAGAGTTGGGTCACAGCCCCGGCTGGTCCCCGGTGCCTGCGCCATCCCTCCTGACCGGCACAGCAGGGACCCACCGAGGCTGCAAGCAGCTCAGCCCTCGCCCCTGTGGATGCCGGAGATGCCACCCCCATCCCCAGGGAAGCTCTGCCCTGGCCCCGCTGCAGCCCCGGGCAGGCACCGGGACCCCCCCTGCACCCCGGCTCCTTGGGCACAGCTCCCAGGTAGGGACCACAGGCCGCAGCAGCTGCTTTGGCAGGGCTGTGACCCGGGCACACACGGGGGGATCACTCCTATGCAGGGAAAAACCGAGCTGCTGCCTGGGCTCCCCACGGTGGGGTGCGAGGCAGCCCCGAGGGCAGGCTGCCGTGGGGGGCTGTGGTGTGCCACCAGCTCCCACCCAGCTATTCGCCCCAGGACTCACTGCCGCAGCCGAACGAGGGGCGATGGGAGCCAGGGGGGCCTCCGGCACCGTGTGACACCAACAAGCCATGAGGCCCCCGGCAAATGCGGGCGACCCCGGAGGCAGGAACCCCCGGCTGCCCACGGTGGTGCTGGGATGCCCATGGCACAGGGGGCCCTCGCAGCTCCCCAAAGATGGGCCAACGGCTCTACCAGACGGTAGATCCTCTGGCTGCAGCCGGGGCAGCTGCAGGTGGCCCCGGGTCCCCTGGGCGCTGCCCAACCACCCCGGCACGGGGAATTCACCAGTGTGTGCAGGCGGCAGCAGCCGGTGCTGCACCCCCTCGCTCGCAACTGTGCCGGGGAGGAGGAAACCACATGAAGGGGTGGCAGCTGGGGCAAGCGCTGTGCCGGAGACATCGCACAAGCCGCCCTGGCACCGGGGGGCCCCATCCTGGCCCCCAGCACCACCTCCAACAGCGCAATGGGTGAGAGCAGAGCACAGGGCTGCTGCCAGCGGCCCCCCACACCCCCAGCAATGCACAGCTTGCTGCTTCTGTGCTGGCAGAGTCCGTCCCCCCGAGCAAAGGGGGCAGACAATGGGCCAGCCCTCTCCCCCGTGGGGGGCTCCCCCAAGCCACTGCCCCGTCCACATGCTACCCAGTGCCCACCGAAGCTGGGGGCTGCAGGTGCAGTGGTCCCCCCCAGGAGCCACGGGGCTGTGGCGGGTAGCAGCTCTTCCTCTCCTCTCCCATCACACTGAGCATCGCGGATAAAGAAACCTAAAGCCCTGGGGTGAGCAGGGAGCCCCCGTGGCAGAAGAACCCCAAAGCACAGCCGGACACCAGGGAGAGCCCAGCGTCTCCATCCCAGCACAGGCCAGCCAACACGCCAAGCCCTGGAGCAGGGGGGCTGGAAAGAGGGGGCTGGGGATGCCACAGACAGCCCAGACACAGGCTGTTATTCCCATTTCTGGGTGGGAGGGGAATTTCCCCCTTGTCTGACGTTTCACGTGAGACAAAAAATCCATTTGCAGGGACTGTTGAGAATAGGGAAAATTTAAATTGCCCCATCACACTTTCCATTACCCCCCAGAAAATGCGCTGGCAGGCTCAGCCAGCCGCCCTGCGAGCACAAACAGGTCACAGCAAGGAGGAAAACCCAGAGAGGAAGGACGGCCTCGCGGTTGCCTTCGCCATCTGGGGACACGGGGCCGATGCCGCCTCCGCCCCGCGGGGCCCGGGCAGGTCCTTCCCCACTCGGGTTGACAAGGGTCCCTCTCCCCAGCAGCTCTCGGGAACCTCTGGAGCAGGGCTTCCCGCAGGCAGGAGCAGGCAGCCCTGCCCACAGCCCCTGCCCGCCGGCCCACGAGGAAGCAGGAGGCGGCTGGTGCTCAGCTGTGAGGGTGCAGGGCCAGTGGCACGGGGTGGGGCGAGCAGCGGTGCCAACCCAGGAGTTAAATAACAATAAGCAGCCAGGGCCGAGCCGTTATATAAAGTTTCACACCGGAAAAGCGGGTCACAAAACAGCCTTGTTTTCATCCAGGTTCCACGGCAGCGGAAACAGTTGCGCTATGAAACGGCAGCAGAGTCCCGCTCATCGCAGCAAGGTGAGCGGCAGCTCCCCGCTGTGCTCCCCTGCACTGCATCGCACCACGCTGTGCTGCACGGCATCGTGTCGTGCTGCACCACGCTGCACCCCGGGACGCTGCGCTGCGTCATATGGCACTGCAGCGTGCTGCGCTGCGTGGCACCGTACAGCTCCGAACCGCACCGCGCTGCACCACACCACTGTATGGTATCATGCAGCACCTCACTGCGCTGCACAGCACGGTACTGCATCACGCTGCATGGCCTCCGAATCCATGCCTTGCAGGAGGCTCCTGCTTGCAGTGGATTTAAGGCACCCCCAGATTCCTCACAAGGGGCCCCCAGCATCCTGGCACCTGAAGGCTGGAGGGTACCGGGCAGCCGAACCTGCCAGGATGTCCCCAGGGAGTGCCACGAGGTGCCACGGGTGAGGGATCCCCAGCAAAGCTAGGACCATGGGAAGTGGCGATGAGCCACAAGCGAGGCGGTGGGTACGGTCCACGCTGGCAAGCAGACAGGCATCTCATCCCCATCGGGCACCAGTAGCTATCAGAGCTCCCGCAATGCTGCCTGAAGTGCACCCAGGCCAGTTTCTGACTCCTCTTCCTCCTCCTGCACCAGGACAGGGGGTAACGCTCCAGCTCCCACATCTCCCCCACGGTCCCCGTGCCCTGTGCCCCTCCCTGCTGCAGCTGGGTGTCCTTGCCCGGGCTGCCCATGCTGCTGCAGGGTGCTTCCCTGACTAGCAGCAAACTGCCAGATTTCAAGCCAGCAGCTGCTGAGAAACCTCTGTTCATCAACAGGGGCATCTGTTGCGATGCGTGCTGCCTCACAGCCCCTGCGCACCCCTGAGGACCCCCACAGCTGGCAGCAAGCACCCTGCAGGTGCAATCCCGCAGGGCGCTGGGCTGAGCTGGACAAGCCCTGCCATTAGGGATTAACACCTAATCACCCACTCTCACCTCTATAAGGCTTGGTCAGGCTGAGCCCAGCCCAGGGACTCGCCCCCCAGGGAGATGTGGAAGCCCAGCTCAAAGGGCACCTCTCCACCCACGAGGCCCCAGAGGCACAGGGTCAGGATGCTGCGGCAGAAGCCTGGGGTGGCAGCTCCTATGGGGACACCCTCAGGGGTACTGCAGCAGGACGAGGGGCAGCGCAGGGGCAGGAGATACGCAGGTTAGTGCCCAGGAGGGGAGCTGGCAGCTCTAAGCAGCCTGGCAGGAGGCTGAAGCCTCCACACTCCAGCTCCCTGCAAGGAAAAAGAGGGATAAGAAAATCCCAAGGACGTAGGATGAGTGACTGTGAAACGCTCAGGACACACGCTGAGACGGGGAGGATGGTTTTACAGCCTGGCAAACCCAGACTGAGAACGGTGCATTCCTCTTTCCCCAGGAAGGAAGAACCCTAACCCTAAGCCTAACCCTGACCCTTGGCCTAACCCAGCATGGTGCAGTACAGAACCCGCTCCCCTGCTGGGCTGGGGCAGAGGGATGCCGGGGCAGAGGGATGCTGCCAGGGCACTCGCATGCCTGGCATGGGCAGCAGGCGTCGGCCGCCCAGGGACTGGGTTCTCCAAGCTCAGCCGGCTTTGGGCTCCCCCCGGGCCCTTGCTGGGGCTGCTGGGCTGGCACAGCTGCAGTTGGCAACGCTCAGCTGCCAACCCCGGCTTTGCAATTTCCTCCTGGCAAGACAGACTGGGGCACCCGGTGTCCCCCGCAAGCCACTCCAGTTTCACAGACCCCCTGCTCTCCGAGCCAGCCCTCCGTAGCTGGATGTGTGTCTGGCCCAGAAAAACCACAGGCAAATTATATTTAGTCCAGCAACTTGCAGGCTTTGAGCTGAGGCACATTCCCCATGCACACGAAGGTGAGTCAGGAGCAGGAGGCCAGATGATGAGGGAGAGGAGAAGAGACTGGCTGCGCCAACCCAGCCCAGCGGGGACAGCCCTGCAGCCCCAGCCCAGGACGCTGCCCCGTGCACCTCCAAGCCTACAGAATGTGCCCAGTGTCTCCTTCCCCCACGCCGGGTGAGCCCCCAGCCCTGCAAACCCAGCTCCAAGGGCTGGAGGGTGGCTGCTCTGAGCGGGCAGGTAGGAAACACCAGCAAGGAGGCACAGAGCCTCCTGCTTCTTCCACTCCCTCCGGAGAGGAAGAGGGACCCTGCAGAGTTCACACCCCAGTTCCTGATGGGGACAGGGAATGGAATGGCAAAGTGACATTAATTCAAAATGCAGCAGCTACGGCTCTCCTGGGACCTCCCATGCACTGGCTCGCTGCTGGAGCCGTCCTTTCCCGGGGGAAAAGCAGCACCCTCGAGGCTATGTGCTGCACACCAGTCCCAGCTCCCACTCGAGCGTTTCTGGCTCCCCTGTGGTGAACCCAAAGACAAGCTGCCCTAGCGCTGAGAGCTTAGTGCTGGGATATTTATAGAGGGCTTGTGTGAGCTACCGCCAACACCCCCATGGGCTGCTGTCACTAGACTGCTGGCAAGGTGACAGTGCTACCGAGGAGTCAGGTTGAAACCACGCCTGTTCACCGATTGTGTTTGCGGTACCCTCTGCATGGCTCCAGCAGCAGCTGGAAACTCAGCTCAGCTGTCCTGCTCTGGCAGCAGGAGCAGAAATAGCTTAACCAGCGCTGAAGGGGACAGGAGCGGCAGCAGAACGAGTAGGGCACCTGCCGGTCAGGCACCGGTCGGTGCCCCCGTGCTCATGCAGCCAGGGTTTGCACCTGAGCGGCACCTCTGCTTTTGCACGTGCTGCACGAGATGCTTTCCAGAAGCTGCCAGCCTAGGGCTGGGCTCAGCCTGCACGCCCTGTGGAGCAGGCTGACGGCAGCCTGGGCTGCTGCGGGGCCGAGCCCCAGCACCAGCGACACAGCAGGACCTGGCTCCCCCGATGGGCCTGAAGCAGCCGGCCCGGTGGCCGCAGTGCACGTGCTTGCATGTCTCCCGGCCGAAACGCAGCCGCTAGTGACGCCAGCCACCGGGGCAGGGGGAAATATGTTTGCAAACAAGAAGTGAAACTGCTCTGCTCTGCTGCACTGCTCGTCATCTTCACTGTGGCAGAGCCAGCTGTGGAAGGAGGGTTTTAAAGGGCGTGCAGCTGGCCAGGAGCAGAGAGTGACTGCAGAGATGCCAGCCAGGGGGGCAATGCCACGCCAGCCATGGCCAGGCACCAAGGACTGGGTGCGCTGCCCCTAGTCCGCTATGATCAGTCCATAGCTGGGGGCTCTCGGGCTCCATTTCCCTTCTTCTCCTGAGCTCTCTGCTTTGCCCCTTCCCCTCCACCTCTCAACCTGCTTTCTCTTTTCTTCCCTCCTGCAGGGCCTTATTTTCCTTTCTCTCACTATTTGCCACCTTGCAACTGGAAACCATCTGTACTTCCCCATTACGAACAAGTTCCTCAGCACCTTCCTGCCCTTGCAGAAAGGCAGTTGCAACACCAGCCCTGATGAACACGAGGCTTTTGCAAGACCAATTCCTGTCACTCGCGCGCTGAAACTCCAGCAAACCTGGGGAGCTTTGCCCCCTCTGGCAGTGCCAAAAAGCGGTGCCAGACACAAGGCCTGAGAAGGGCTCTGCTGGCCCCTTCCTCCCTCCCTCCCCAGCCCCAGCTCAGCTCCCCGAGGCGGCTGTGCACAGATCCCCTGCTCCCTCCTCCAGACCAAGCTGGAGAAAGGCTGGGTCCAGCCTTCCAGCTCCTTGCATGGGGTTTGTCCTGCAGACGGTCCCAGGTTTGGCCCTGGAGAACCTGAACCCCCTGGGGAGACTCGGTGGCTTCCTCTGCTCCGGTACCCGCTGCTGAAGGGGTGGGAATGGACACCATGAGACCAGAGTTGCCCCCTCGCCCGTTCCCTCCTGCCACCACCAGCTTCAGGGCTGGGGGTAGCAAAAGTGAACAAAAAGCCCCCACAACCGACACGAATGGAGCCAGAATCTGGCCCCGAGATGCCGTGACCTGCAAGAAGAGATCACTTGCACTCTGCCCTAAAACAGCCCTGTGAACCTCCGGCCCGGCCAGCTCAGCAGGCGCTGCCCAACTTCTCCCTGCTCCTGCTGAGGCCGGCAGTTCCCGCCGGCCGCTCGGCTCGGGGCGAGGAGGATGTGGCGATGGCACCGCGCTCGCCGCAGCCTCGTGCAGCCCCGCCACCCCTCCCATGCGAGCCAAGCAAGCCGCGGGTGTTGCAGGAGCCGGGCCAAGCCGCCCTGCTGCTGCCGGCCTTGGGAAGCGGGCGTGCATCCCGAGGAACCCAAACAGCGGGATAAGCCCCAGGAGACCCTGCCCGGCCCAGAGGAGCCGTGGCCCCGTGGGAGTGATTCACAGCAGGAGCCCAACTCGCACATCATGGGACATGGATGGAGTGACAAGGCAGATCTGCAAGAGCAATTTTAAGGGCGAGTGCCCCCTTATCAAAGGATGCTGCCCGTGGCTGTGCGCCCGGCAGCGTGTCAAGCCCTTGGCCCGCTTTGTCCAGACACATCCAACCAGACAGCCGCGCCGCCACCGCCCAACGCTTTCCTTTTCGGAGGAACTAGCCTGTCGCCCTCGCTCCCCGGGCGACAGCTCCATCTGCCGACACGCAGCCCTGCAGGGAGCTGGTGCTGGGGACACTGCGCTCCCGGGCAGGGGTGGACGAGCCCTGGCTCCAGGTCAGGGCTGGGCCCAAAGGGGTCCTCTCTCCATGGGGAGACACCCAGCTTTGGGGGGGACCATGCACCCCTGCAGGCAGCTCCCCTCCATCAGCAGGGCCTTTCCAAGATGGGAGGAGGAAGCTGTGCCAGGTGGCGGCATGTTCAGCTAGGGCATCACCATGCCCCCCTGCACCTCCATGACCAGGGACGTGCCGTGGTCGAAGCATCCTCAGAGTGGGCAAATGCTCCTTTGCTGGGCTTGGGGATGTGCACCAAGACACAGGAGCACCCCAGCACAGCTTGACCCTGCAGCATCAGGGGAGAGGGTAACAAGGACAAGCTGCCACCTTGCCCGCTGCGGCACATAGCTGGAGGCACTGCAGCTTGGCAACAGCCCCCAGCCCAAGTGAGTCCTGCAGGTCGGGGGGGGGCAGGTTTGCTGCACCCCTCGGCCCATGCCCAAAACAAGCTACCCAGCAGCACCAGAGCAGGACTTGCATAGGCTGCTCCAGCGCCAGCAGGTGCAGAAGAGCCCAGGTGACAGCACCCAGCGACACCGAGCCCGTAGGCGCAGGCTGCTCCCCCAGCAGAGCCCCAGCAAGGCCACCATCGCCCAGCAGCTTCACAGACCGGCTGTGGACACGCAGACACACAGGACGGGCTCTGGACAGACATGCCAGCACCTCCTGCCCGCTTTCCTCAGCTCCTCGGGAGTGGGTAATGAACCAGCCCTGGTGGGTGACATGGCAGAGGAGGGCAAGCTGCAGGCAGAAGTGCTGCCAGATGGCAGCAGGGCTCACCGGGTCAAAACACCGCCAGCAGGACTTTGCTCACGGTGTTCCCTAACATGAACTTGGGAGAAACCCACCTGAATTACCAGCAGAGACAAGCCAGACGTTTAGAGGCAGGCTGCTCACCTCCCTGACCCAATCCTCTGGCTCTGATGCTGTGATGGGTCAGGGATGTGTTACAGCAGAGCTCTCTGCCTGCAGTCCCTGCGACACGCAGCGATGCGTATCCATCACCATCGGGGCGTGCAGGCTCACAGCTCAGTCCAGGGAACAGCCAGCGTGCCCAGCTCACAGCCAGCATCTGGTTTTCTGCTCCCATGAGCTGACAGCAGGCCTAGCGCTGCTGCTAACGCGTTGCAACCAAAACTCATGGGCTTGCTGCAATGATACAGTCTGCAAAGGCGCAACGCCTGCAGACAGGCACTCCCCAGGGGTGACTGCTGCTCGGGGAGCCATCGTCTGAGGTGCAGGGCTGCGGGGAGGAGATGCAGGCGTTTGGCGTTCTTGCAAAAAAAACAAGACAAGCCAAAAAAAACCCCGAAATAAATAAAAGAAGCCACAGGAGAGCTGCCAAGGAGTGACTGCTGAGCTCCCGTTATCCCCGTATCACACCAGCGACAACAGATCGCTTCCCAGAGAGGGGAACCCTGGAATCTCCGAAGGCCCTTTCATAGGGCATCTTGCAGACAAACAACTGCTGGAAGCTTCTTTTCCAGGTCTCTGAAATAAGCCAGCAAGGGGGCAGGCTTGGTGAATTGCAGAAGGGGACAATAAATAGATGTGATGGAGCAGGAGCCTTAGGAAGGCGCTCTCTGTAACTGTCCGAGCAGACCCCATGCACAGCACTCATCCTGCTCGTACACAGGCAGTGTGTCTGAGCAGACCCCGCGCACAGCACCCACCCTGCCCTGTGCCCCTGTATGCAGTCTCCTTGGAGAGACTTGCTCCCAGCCCTCGCCAGCTTCCCGGCCCTGGGATAAGGGCACACAGCTCTGACAGTTTCCCCTGAAGGTCTCTGCTTTGCAAAGCAATCGCCTTCCTGGGGCAACACAGTCCAGGGAGCCCTGCAGACCCTTCCCCATTTAATACTGGGGACTGTAAGGGTTGGACTGGGGATCAGCTGGGCGAGATGCATCCCCGAGGAGAAAAGGACAGAGAAGTCCAGGGAGCCCAGAGACCCAGGCAAAGCCGAGCGCACAGGAGGCAGACAGGCACAGAAGCAGCTTTCACACACAGAGTTTCAAATCTGAACGTCCTGCCCTGCCCACAGTCCAGCACTTGTGCCACAAACCAGCACGGCACCAAAGCTGCCCCCAGGCGATGGAGCCAGAAGCCCCCAGCTGGATCCTCTGCCCGACCCGGTGAGTCCCTGAGCCCACCGGCCCCCTCACAGGGAACAAGACCCCAGCCTGCTCAGTGCAACGATTCCTGGAGGAAAGGGATAACACAATACCTGCTGCCCACTGCTGGCAGCTGTTCCCAGTTTGCAGGACCAGCAGGTTCCTGGTTCCCCAGCAGAGAGAAGCCAATTTCAGCTCAGAAACAGGTATCCTCAGGCAAGGAGAAGGGGTCAGCAAACCTGACCCATGGGGACACTAATGGGTGGTTTTCAAACATCAGCTCTAAGTGAAAACCAGAAAATAGGAAATTAAAAGATTCCTCCCCACTTTGTTTTGGTAAACCATGAATTTTGGTGACCATGTTTTCCAGTTTCACCTGGTGGTGTTAACTCCTTTAGCACCTAGTTACGGTTATTTCACAAGCGAGCGACAGCCGAAGCCCTCCACCACCAGCCGAGAGCCCCCTCCCCAGCACTGCACAGAGAGAAGAAAGGAAAGTTTCTGTACCTCGGGACTTACTGTGTGTTTCTTAGTCATTCTCCAGAGGATGCACGTCAGGAGCATGTGGCCCAGAGCCGACGTGATAAAGACGATGAAGGCATTTTCATGGATTGCTGAATCAACAAGACAACAGGTTTCCTGTTAAATCTGAGCCAAGAGCACAAGAGGAACACGGGGCAGGCTTTGGGAAGGTGAAGGACCACTTTCTGCAGGATGTGGTCCTGCCAGGAGTCCCAGCACCCGGGAGATGCTGTGCCCCCAGTGTGAGCAGCGATCCGGGGACCAGGGTCTTTGCAGGAGACAGGCACAGCATGGCTCCGCACCCCCCGCACCCACACAGAGAAGGGGAAGGGGGATCTAATGACAAAGCTGCTCATGCACGCCTCACAGTCCCCTGTAAGCCCAGGGCTAGAGAGGGACGTGAGTTGCTGGAAGACTTATTCCAAAGGTGCCAGGAGGGCGTTTACGTGCTCTGGCACTTGATCCGAGAGTCCACTGCTTTACACGGCTGTAAACCTCGGGCACCCTTGAGCGCAGCTCAGCATCACCAATATTGTTCTTGGGATGGGGAAACTGAGGCACTGGGTTTGTGGAGTGAGCCAGTCCAAGATCCAGAAAGGGCCATCTTCTGCCCCCCTGCATTATCTACCTGCCAGTTAACAGTTGTATTCAGCCTCACCACCAGCATCGAGGCTGTCTCGTGTGCCACTGAACTAGCACAGATTTAGGGTCAGGCTGGAAATGCAGCTGGAGAAACACTAAGCCAGAGCAGCTCACAAAACTCCAAAGCCACGCACAAAGCCCATGCAACTTCAGGAGAGTTATTTTCAGATGAATGCATCTATTTAAAAGAGTTTCCCAGCCTCTTCTCCAGGAACTGAATCACAGGCTGAATTCCCAACCACCTGAGCGTAAAAAATGGTCTCTTCCCTGCTTCCCCTCTTGATTCCACGGCAAGGGAAGGAGCGACGGTAAAGGCAGCTGTTAGAGGTGAAGATGAGAGCAGTGCCCTGCAGAGATGATTAACCTGAGCCCGTTCTCACCTCAGCACGGCAGCTAAGGTAAGAAACTTTCCCCACAAACCTGAGATTAGTCTGTAATAAGGATCTGAGAAAACTGGGTTAGCCTCACCTCTCAGTACGGCTTTTGCCCAGCCGCTCTGCTGCACCTCAGTCTCCCCCTCGCAAAGCTCTGCACAAGCCGAGCAGAGCCATCGGCCACGAAACGAGGCACAGGCAGAGCCATTTGGGTGACAATGCACTCTGAGGTATCCAAACCCCAAAAGCACATCTGAATTTCTAAGAGCATGCTCCCAATCCTGACGGGTTGGACAAGCCCCGCCAGCGGGTGGTCTGCAGTCCCCGCCATGCTGGGGGCAGCTGGGGACACCGGCAGAGGCAGGCGGGGTGGCGACGGGATGCCTTGCCGTGGGGGACAGGGAGTGCTGGCAGAAGACGAGGAAGGTGAGCTGGACCCAAACATCCCCTAGACCGCAGGCCTCCATATCAGCTGCAGGTTCACGTCCAGCCGTCCCGGCTCACTGAACTCCGCAGCACACAGAGCTGTGGTTTCCAAACCTGCTCCAGCCCTGCAGCTCAGGGTTACCACATGCTGTGCTCCCTCCTGAAAAGTAATGATTCCCCGACACTCACATAACAGGACTTGGGGAAGGTTCTATTTAAACCCTGGCATGGTCTGGGGGTTCAACTGAGACAGCGCATTTTGAAGGATCTACATCCTCACCCTAAAGGCTGGGGAGGTCCTTGGACTCCGTTCATGACACCGCAGCCCTGAAGCCACCAGGCTTACTGGTGAAGACCCAGTGGAAGCCAGTGAGCACCCAAATGGTGGGAAGCTTCATTGGACCAACAGACGGTGTGCCAGCGACAGGCCCTGGCATGGACTGCTCTGGGCACGGCTCCCGAGCGATGAGCAGGTGAGCAGAAAGGCAATAACCACTGCGCTGCGAAAGACAGAGGCATCTGTGAGCGCGAAAATAAGCAGCGTGCGCAGAGAGCTGTCAGCTGTTGGGGCTCATGCTAGCTGTTTGCTAGCTGTTTTTCCCGGACAGCCTGCTGTTTTGGTGTGCAAGATGCAACGTCTTCAAGTACCCACTTTGACAGGGAATCAGGACAGCACCTACAGTGCTCTACGCTTCCAGTGCGACACCCTGCTCCGATGGCAGCAGTGGGCTGGAGGGGGCCTCTGAAGTCGCCCACCTGGTCCTCTGCACCGGGGCTGGACCCCTCAACCCTGCAGCCTTCTTGAAGGGCTCCGGTGGCCGTGGCCTGTTTCCAGTTTGCTGCTCTAAGCAGTCACAAGGCTTCCTGACCCCCACTGCATCTGTCTTTCAAGAGTTTGTTTTACTTACCCCTTGTGAGTAGGAAGATACTCTCGGCACAAAATCAGCTGCATCCCTGCCCCGCACCTCATCTCCTTTGCTGCGAGGAGACAAACCCTCTTCTGTCAACCTCCCCTCACCAGCACCACTCCAAACCCTCTCTTCCTGGAGCTCTGGTCTGGCCTCCCTCTTTGCAAGACTTTGTGACTACATCCTGCAGCGTGGTCTCACAGCCGGACACAATATCCATCATCATCACCCTCAAACTGCGTGCAGGGACAGCTGACACACAACTCTCCTGCTGACAGCTCCCAGAACTGGGTTTGTTTCCTCTGCAACAGCACCACCTTGCTGGCTCGTGGATTTGGGTCCTCCCACATCAATCCCCAGTGCCTCCTCCAGATCTCAGGATTAAACAGCGGCTGGATGTCACCACTAGCACTTAAATTCATTTCAGATGAGACCACGTAGGAGAAGAGCGTTTCCCAGCCTATCATCACTGTATTTTGCACACGCTGATTTAACCTGAAAAATTCTGATTTTGTTTTCAGGTCAACACAGGAAATTTTACTCAGAAAATTTTGTAGGAGGGTATTTAAAATGCAGCTGGAACAGACCGTGGGCTTGAAGCCAGCTCAGCAACGGAGACGGAGCAGATAGCAAGGACAAGCACTAACCTGCCTTTGCTCAGCTGTGGGGAGATGTGTTAAGCACGGCCTTGCACACAGGTGGGAACCAAACACTAAAGTCTGATCCTAGGCTTGATACCAAAATTCAGCCTACAGTTTTGGCCAATTAGCAGCAGCCAAGAATTTTGGGAAGAACACGGCTATTTGCACATTATAGACATAACTTTGCTCTATAAATACTGATTTTAATAGAACTTCTTCATTTTTACTGCTTTTTCCCTCCAAAATGACTACTTCCAAAACACTGGCATGAATCAGAGCTCTGCAAAGCCTCGGCAGCCGCGAGCAAAGCCAGTGGCACGACGGTCAGCACGGAGCATGGGAGGACACACCTACCATAGTTTTCAGATGAGGACACGTATGTCAGAATAAGGAGGGCAAAGTTTTCGAGCAGGTTGAGCAGCAGGTTGAAGTGGCACAAGCGCAGGTAGCGAGGGTGCGAGCAGTGGCAGCTCTGGTAGTGGTTCCAGTAGGCGACTGCCACCAGGAACCGGGGAGCCGAGTGGAGGCCGATGCAGAGGCGCCAGACGTAACGCTGGGGGGTCTCACCTCCGATAGCAGCGCTGATGGAGGGGAGGTAGTTAGGGACCTGGAAGAGAGACAGCAGCTCGTGAGGAAAGACATAGGGAATGTGTCATATTGTCCTATTTACAGCTCTCCAAGATGCTAAAGCTGGTTTTGGTTTTTTTTTTTGGGAGGGGGTGGTTTTTTTGTGTGGGGGGGTGTTTTTTGGTTATTTTTGTGGTTTTGGGTTTTTTTTGTTGTTGTTGGGTTTTTTTTCCCTAAATCAGTTTATTCCTATTTCAAAAGCCAGGGAATGTAACATGGCAGCAACCCTGGTTCATCCCCCAGGACCACGCAGCCCCCAGCACGCTGCTCCCAGCCCTGCCAGTACAGTCCCCAGGCACTGGGGTGCCCTCTCAGGGTCCTGCTCAGGTTTCTTAGCTTTATACTTTTGACCTTTATTCCTTCCCTTTGCTCAGTCGTGGTCCTCCACGTGTTCTTTGCCCCCAAGTTCAGAGAGAGAGGAGAGGAGGGTGCATGGTTTTGCTAGCCCAGCCCTAATGGAGAGAACTGATAGCAACAGCAGGCAAAGGCAGTGCTCAGGGAGAAACATAAAAGCAGGAAAAACATCAATGCAGCCCCGGAATAAATTCCCAATCTCCAGAGTTTCCCAGTTTGGGGACTTCCCGAGCCAGCCACAATTGCTATGCACCAGGTAATCCACTCTTCTGCGATCCCACTCGGTTTGCAGGAGCCCAACTGCAGGAGCAGTTCCAGAGCCCATGCCAAACTGCGCATCCCCGGTGTCCGGCGGAGAGGCGTTCCCCAGGTCGGCTACTCTCTGCCTGAGGAACCAGCTCCTTTGTGGTTGCCTAGAACCTGCCACCTCCATGCAACGTCCCCTACTCCTCACACTGGCAGGGGGGCGAGCAGTGGATCCCTGCCTGCCCTCTCCAGGCCAGCCACGACTTCAGAGGTCTCTGTTCCACCTCTCCCTGCTCTCAGCCCGTTGTCTCTTCCCATCTGCAGCTGCAGAGCCCTCACTTCACCACCCCAGGAACAGGCGCTGTGTGACACCTCTGAGCATCCTTGCTGCCCTGCCCCACACACCCGTGTTGTGAGGAGCGGGCAGAACCGCACACTGGCTGCGCACATTACTTATTTCTCCAACTCGAACTGCCCTGGCATTTCGTTGCTCCGTCACCGGCCTCAGCAGCCTGCCTTGCCCTCCCTGCTCCAGGATCTCAGCATTGCCGTCAGCCTGTGTCACCCCACAGCGTACGGGCACAAGGAACAGCACAGACCCCACAAAGCCCTGGGGTTGTCTCCTGCTGGTGCGAGAATGACCACCTACTCCTGCCCTCTGTTCCCAGCTTGTAACCAGCTGCTTATCCAAGCTTGTGCCATGGCTGCTTGAAAGCCCTGGGGAGGAACCTGATCTCATCCCTTTTGGATATCCAGGCGGTCCCTCTCAACCCAACCTCCCCAGGCACATGCTTGTGACTCCTCTGAAGAACTCCAGCAGATCTGAGGGGCAGCAATTCCTTTTATAAGAGCTGGGCTAACTCATCTACCAGACGCTATATTTATCTATAGCGTCACCAGATTTATTCCTTTTTATAATCACCACCAATGTGCTCAGTACAGACATCAGCCTGACCAGTCTGTACTTCCCTAGGTCCCTTTTAAAAAGCCAAAACCTCCGTCACCAGTCCTGAGGCATCACAAGTACAATAAAATAAAGCAGCTCATTCAAGATCCCATAACACATCTGGTAGGAAAGCCTGGAAGAAGAGACGACCCCTGCCACCTCGCTGGTTGCCCCAGCCGAGCAGCCACAACCTTGGAGGACTTTGCATTTTGCTGTGAGAGTCGCTTACCCTGCAGTGGGTCGCTGTCGTCTCCTGGAAATGGAACAGCAGCGACCAGATCACACAGAAAAGGAAACCAAAGAGCGGGCAAAACACAGTCCCAACAGCCAGCGTGGTAAAACGGAGCCGGAAGAGGATCCCATCTCGATCCAGGGGCAGCGGTACCTGTAACATCTTGATGGGCCTGAAAACGAACAAACAAGCAAATGTTTGACAGGGCTTCTCCATCCTCCTGCAAGGTCCAGCCCCAAACAGCCCTGGGCAGGGATGCACACAGACAGCCAGCCGGCAGAGACACCCCGTGTTTTAAGAGCTGCACAGCCCTAGGGCAGGCAGCTGAAAGCAGGGTCCTGGAGACGCAGGAAGCCCGACACTCATGTACAACAGCACCTGGCTCGGAGCAGTGGCCTGCACGCAGCGGGGAGGAGCAGGCAGCGGGATGTGCAGGCAGCGGGACGGACGTCCCGCACTGGGGCAGTGCTCTGCTCTGGACCACGAGACCGATCTGGCTGGAAAGGCACGTGAGCTCTTTTCGGCAGGGTACGTCCATCCAGACCGTTCTCGGGCTGTGCTCAGAGCCGCCGTGCAGGACAGCGCTGACGCAGCCAGGGTGCTGCGTGCTGCCCACTGCCGCCCCTCCAGCCCATCCCCAACCACCCGCCGCACCGTCCTCGCTCCGCTGCCACCACACTGCAAGTGCACCACAGCCCTGCATCCAGCACCCTTCCAGCCGAGCGCTCAGAACCTTTACAGGCAAGACTCCAGCTGCAGGATCAGGACCTTGCAAGCCCTGCACTTTGCACAATGATAAAGCCATTGCTCATCAGGTGGGGCAAGCCGGGACAAGCGGTTTATCAAGCCCAGCAGCCCGTGTCCGGCTCAGGGCTCTCCATCAGCTCAGTCCCAACACTCACTGGCTGCTCTCTTGCCCTCAACCATGGCCGTTCATCCTTTAACCTTCCCACGTGCCCTTGGCCGCAGCCCAGCTACCCTCAGACCGCCGGGGTCAAAGCCACGTTAAATCAGTCCCGATCATCACACGCATCTTCCTTTGAGCTCTCCTCCCACTGCGCCCGGCCCCGACCTCGCCTGTCCCAGCAGGCTCCCCCCTGCCTGGGGACAAGGGCCACCCAGCAGCCAAAACGAGGGGCTGCGACGAGCTCCTGCCTCGCCTCACCCACGCTCGGGCTCTGGGACAAATCCGATTTACAGACAATCCCACAGAAACCAGTTACTAGTGAGGGCAAGAGTCTGGGCAGCTGCCCCAGGGCAGCACGGCCGCCCACCTCGTCCTGTGCCCGAAGCCCCCCCCGGAGCAGGGATGGTCCCCACCGGTGCTGTTGCCCCTTGGCAACAAAGGGCTGTGGAAAACCCAGCTCAGCCGCCTCCCCTGGGCTCTGCCGCTGCTTTACGGGCCGCTGCAGGGTGGGGATTTATTTGCAGGATGAAAGCAAAGCAAAAGGGCAGCTCGACCGTGGCTCTGCCAGAGCCCTTTGGGGCCGGGACTGCAGCAAGCCAGACCGAGGAGCAGGCGGAGGGGGATCCCCTGGCCAGCCCAGGCTTGGCTCCCCGGGACCACCGCCGGCGAGGCCTGCGCCGGCGGGGGTACGGCGATGGGGTGGGGGGCGCTCAGCTGCGGGTGCCGACACCGCACACCGCGCCACGGGGACAGCCGGGGTACGTCCGCCCTGCGGGGGACACGGTGTCCCCGCCACCCCCAAAAAGGGAGCCCCCGATTAGCCTCCGTCCCCCTCTCACGAGGGTCTTGCCCAAAGGGGGCAAATTAAAAAAGCAAATATTTTGTGTAAATGCACTGGACGGCCCCGAGCCTGCCCTGCACCAGAGCACCCCACACCCCCTGGAGACCCCCTCGGACACCCCACACCCCCCAGAGACCTGACAGTGCTGTGACCCCCCCCGGGTACCCCCCCCAAAGACCCCCAGGACCTCGCAGTGCTCCAAGTGACCCCCCCCGGCACCCCGCTGCCCCCTCAGACCCCCCCACTGCCCCCCCATCCCCAGAGACCCCCCCAAAGACCCCCAGGACCTTGCAGTACTGCGAGTGACCCCCCCCGTCCCCCCCATCCCCAGAGACCCCACCGGGTACCCCCCCACCCCCGCTCAGAGACCCCCCCTCCCCAGGACCTCGCAGCGCTGCGAGTGACCCCCCCCGGCACCCCGCTGCGCCCCGAGACCCCCAGAACTGCCCCACCCCCCATCAGTCCCCCCAGTCCCGCACCGCTCAGCTCCCTCCACACTGCTCCATGCCCCAGCCCGGCACCGCCGCCACGCCTCCTCCTCCTCCTCCTCTTCCTCCTCCTCCTCCTCCTCCTCCTCCTGCCCCCTCTTCTTTCCCTTCTTCTTCCTCCTCCTCCTCCTCCTCCTCCTCCTCTCCCCCTCCGCCTCTTCCTGCCGCTGCGGCCAGGCCCCCCCGCTCCCCGCCCGGGGCCCGGGACCCTGGCCCGGGGTCCCGGCCTTGCCGCACCCCCCCCCCCGGGGGGCGCCCCCTACCGACCGAACCACCTCACCGCCTCTTCCTCCTCACTGTCCCTTTAAGGCTCTCGGCCCGCCCCCCTGCGTCTCAATACGCAGGCGCCCAAGCGCTTTCGGATTGGACCGGTGGGGAGAAGTCCCGCCCTCAACGCCCCGGATGTCGGGCGGGGTTGCGGTAAGGCGTTCTGGACCCTTCCGCAGAGTTAGCCCCACCCCACTCTGTCGCGTTAAGCCAATCGGCGCTCTGAGCGCGGCGGACGTCAGGCCCTACTTCACCCAATCAGTGAGAAACCCTCTCCGTTCCCTGAGGGGGGGTGGGAGGGGAAGCCGCCTCGCTTTCAAAGGGCAGCAGCCAATGGGCGGCGGGCAGGGGGGCGGGACCAGCCAATGGGGCGGGCGGCGGCGGCGCGCGGGGGCGGCCGGGAGGTATGCGGAGCGCGCTGTGACGGAACGCGCTGTGACGCAGCGGGTTGTGACGCAGTTTCCCTCCCCCTGTAAGGCGGCGGCGGCGGCGCGGCGGGAGCGGCGCGGTGAGGCCCGGCCTGGCGAGGCCCGGCCCGCGCTCCTCCCTTCCCCTCCTTCGCCCGGGCGCCGGCGGTGAGCAGCGGGGTGGCGGGGGCGTCCCCTCCCGCCCGCCGGGGAGGCGCGACGGCGCCGGGGGCGCCGGGCGGCCTTTGTCCGGGAGAGCGGGCCGGGGGGGACCGGGCTGTGAGAGGCCCGGGGCGGGAGGGCGGCGGGCTGAGCGTTCGGCAGCGGCGAGACGGGGGAAGGGAGTGCGGGAGTCCGGCAGGTGTGTGGGGAGCTGGGGCCTGCCCCCCCCCCAGTCCCCCTGCCCGCGCTTGGGGAGCTGGGGCCTGTCCCCCCCCCCCCAGCCCCTCTGCCCGCGCTTGGGGAGCTGGGGCCTGTCCCCCCCCCCCCCCAGCCCCTCTGCCTGCGTTTGGGGAGCTGAGGCCTGTCCCCCCCCCCCAGTCCCCTCTGCCTGCGTTTGGGGAGCTGAGGCCTGTCCCCCCCCCCCAGTCCCCTCTGCCTGCGTTTGGGGAGCTGAGGCCTGTCCCCCCCCCCAGCCCCTCTGCCCGCGCTTGGGGAGCTGGGGCCTGTTCCCCCCCCCCAATCCCCTCTGCCTGCGTTTGGGGAGCTGGGGCCTGTTCCCCCCCCCAATCCCCTCTGCCTGCGTTTGGGGAGCTGGGGCCTGTTCCCCCCCCCCCCCCCCCAATCCCCTCTGCCTGCGTTTGGGGAGCTGGGGCCTGTCCCCCCCCCCAGTCCCCTCTGCCTGCCTTTGGGGAGCTGGGGCCTGCCCCCCCCCCAATCCCTTCCGCCCCTGTTTGGGGAGCTGGGGCCTGCACACACAGACCCCCCTCCCCGTGTTTGGGAGTTTTTGGCCCTTTCGGTTTCTCGCCCCAGGTTGTGGCGGAGGGGCTGGGAGCGGGACCGGTCCTGCTGGGCTGGGTTGGGGGGGATTTGTGGGGATCTGGCTGGGGGGAGCACACGGGGAGTGGCGCGTTGTCTGTGATGGAATCCGGGGGTAGTGGCAGGCCCATCTCAGGGTCCTGCCTGCGGTGGGGATGTAAATGCCAGACTGCTATCGGGAGAGTTAGTTGTGTTAATTAATTAATTGAATTTCTTTGGATGTGGCTGGAACTTTGTATAGTGTTACCATAAAACTGTAATTAGAGGCCTTTTCCTCAGGAGTGAGGGAATGGCTCCTCTGCAGCTGGGGATGGCGCCCAGCAGGCGGGAGAGCACCGCTGCATAAAAACCCCTGACTTCTCTTAGTCCTGCCCCAGCCTTCTGCCAGTTCTTGCTGCTGGTGTTCCTGCAGTCGGGGGCTCCGAGTGCATTTTCACATTAGATTAACACAACGTTTTACACGTGCAGTTGTAAGCCAGTTGTCATATGCGGCGTCCCGTCCCCCCCCCCCACTGCTGACCTGGGTTAAAGGGGCTCTGACCCGTCCGCGGTGTCGGTGACGAGTTCTGTTTTGGCTGAACCTGAGCTGCTCAGGGTCGGTGGGTAAGAAAGGGGAGGTGTCAAAGGAAAGCAAAGCTTCAAACCCCACGGGAGGGTGAAATCCTCTAATAGCTTGTTTGCATTTCAGAAAATTATGCTTCAGATTTGTTCTGAAATAGAATTTGGCATTTAGCGATCCTCAGTACGCTGACTTTGACAAAGCACTGGCAAAAATAAGGGAAAGAGTGAAAGAAGAAGGGGTTTGTGAATTGCAAATAAGGTTGAGAATGAGAAGATTGACCAACAACTGAAAACTGTGTGGACCATTTTATCTGGTCTTCAGTGAGACCCGCTTAGGGGAAAAGCGAGATGAGCAAAAATCGGCTTTAGAAATAGAGAAGAATGTGGCTGAGGTGGGTGTGTGGAGTTCCAGGAGCGTACTCCCATCGGGCGTCAGGATAAAATTTATCTTGCAAGTGTAAAAAATAAATAGGTGGGATTTTTTTAAGGCATCCTGGTAGGTGGTGTAGCATAAGAGGGGGCAAATCATGAAGTTTGGGGTACTGGTGGGTGGGTGGGCGTGGTGGATGTTCTTGGGCGCCGCGTACAGTCTAGCTGGAGCACAAAGGTGGGATCTTGAGGAAGTGAGCAGGAAGTGGCTCTGCTTTTTGTCACGTGTTCCCAGGCCAGGTTCTGCTGGAAAACAAAAATCCCTGGCACACCAGGAAGGCAACGCACTTACGGAGGAGTCGGAGGTGCAGCTGGGGAGGGGTGTTTGGGAGCAGCCCGCCGTGGGGGTCGTGATGTGTTGTCGGGTACAGCATTACCCCACAGCCCCCTGAAGGATCCTCCTCTGTGGCAGGCAGTGCTGTCCTCCAGGAGGCAGCTCTTGGCTTAGGGCGCTCTGGTAGTTTCAGATGAGCTTTTTCTTTCTTATACCAGAATCATTTTATTTAAAGTACTCTTAATGTGCACAAGGAAGTCTGTAAGGACTTGCGTGTGTGAGTGGGATGAATCTTAACACCACAAAATTGTGGCGTACTGCTGGATTTACTGCTGTTCTGACAAGTTGAGGATTGCCCAAAACATATTTTTAGTTAGTCTTTAATATTAATGTCAGATACTGATTTGCTTTTGACTGTTTTAGTCTCCGATAGTGCTGGGAGGGCTGTGGAGGTATGGTAGGTAACTACAACTGCTCAAAATCTAGATTTGGCTGTTTTCAAAAGGTGGTGTAGGGTTTTTGGGAAAACAAATGATTTCACGGATGGGCAGATAGATTTGGTGAGCTCACTCTGGAGCGGCTGTGCTGAGCCGCCCGCTGAGTGCTGTGGGGTGCGTGCTTCCTTTTGGGGAGAAGGATGTAAAAGGAGTTGGGATTAGGGAGCTGTAGAGAAGCTCAGACCTGGGCAGAGGTGAAGGTGTGGGGTTTGAGTTTTACTTAAATTGTTGGCAGCCAAATGGAGAATATTTGCTAGGAATTTATTGCTATCCTGGATGTTGAGGCTTCTGGAAAATGTAAGTGGAGTTTAAAAAAAAGCCAAAATGCTAAAAGTTAGTGTGTCGTTACATAGAACAGTGTTATCTGAACGTGATGGTAAGTTGTGCTTTGTAAATGTGTTTGGTACGGGCCATGTCTTACAGTTTTCTAAACTTATTAGTTCTGCACTGCTGTGGATTAGCTAATGCTGCCAACAGCAGATTTTTTTTTTCTGGATAATATTGGCATTTTCAGTGGTGGAGCTGACAGCTGTTAGCCCCGATACAGAAGACGACTACAAACTTCCCTGACTGGAGTATGGCTGAGGTTCTGTCGTGATTTTATTTTAGCTTGGTTGGCTTCATTGAAAAAAAGCTGTTATGTTGTGTTTGTACTTGGAGAAGAGATTGGAGTGAGGTAGCATTACTAAATGTACCTGTAAATAAAACGACTGGTGTTATAAAGGTAAACTGGGCCCCTGCCTAAATGGGATAAAACTCGCCTGAACAAGCATTTAAAACCAACAACTTTTAGACAGTTAAGAAAATCCCAGTGCAGCCCCGTGAGCAATAAATAGGAAGCAGATGGAAGGTGTATTCCTGTAATTCTTGTGCAGTGCGTTTCTACTTGTCTTGTTTGAAGTAGTTTGGCAAATAGGGTTTAACAGAAAATCAATCATGGAAAATCCTGGGAGTGTCGCAGAAACAGCTGTAGTGCATTGCGAATCCCTGCGCGTGGTCTTAGCAAAGCGTTCCGGCGGCGTGGTCGTTCAGGCGCTGAGATGGCTGAGCAAAAATGAGTTTGTGTTGCCTGATGTGGATCAAATGTGGTAGAAATAGATGTGGGAAGCGCTGTTAGTGTTAGATGTTCTAGAGGATGTTGTTGAGAACACGTGGGTCAGGGGAGTAGTTTCATTTATTAGTTTTTAGTCTGTAAGACATACAGAAAATCTTGCCATCGTTAAGGTGGAAGGGAGCTTGCTTGCAATGTCACTGAAGTATTAGTGTTCTTGTCCCTTTTAGGGTTCTGACTGTGTTTTAAATTGCTTAGTGTGACTTAAACATGCTGTCATGTATTTTATGGCATAAGTACTCAGATGGCTTACCTCAAGAATGAGGAAGATGAAAAATGGCTTTTCAAGATAAGCTTTAAATAAAAGCTGAATTCTTCTTCCCAGGTTTGTGGGAAAAACCTGATACGTCCTGAAAATGTTTAACAAATCCTTTGGAACTCCATTTGGAGGCAGCACCGGCTTTGGGACAACTTCAACTTTTGGACAAAGTAAGTAATACATCTAGACTGACTTTTCAGTACTGAAGGTATTTCTTTCCTGGAGGTGCAGCTAGAGGATCAGACGGAGGCGGTGATTCTCTGTGTGTGATGAAACTGGAGTGCTGCTAGGCTGTCCATCTCACTCGCTGTGTGGTGAATCGGGTTCAGGAGCCCAAGGCTTCTCCACTAACTGAGCTTTTAATTTGGGTAGATACCAGGATTCCACATACAGTCCTTGAAATTTCCTTTTAGAAAAGGAGTGGAAACTCAAATGCTTGTATGAAGGCTGTCTTGCCAGGGTGGGGGGGCAGAGATACTTTCAATCAGGACTGGATTCGTTGGGAAGACTTGGAGGGGAAAAGCCTGGAATCTGAGGAGTGTCTTCTGGAGATACATATTGTAAATACCGCAGAGACTGAGTTTTTAGCTATTAAAGCAGACGATAAACTGGTGCGTGTGCCCTATTCGTTAGGAAGGAAACACAATAATTTATATTGCTCCTAAACCGAAGGTATGAGAAGAGCAACTTCCAGGTGCCATAAAAAGTGGTAGAGGCCTTGCAGAGGAGCGTCGTCACATTCTGTAGAAGTGCCTGACTCAAATGTTGTAGCCTTTTGCTTCAAGATCTCTGTAGAACTATTAATTGTACCACTTCACATATCCCAGACACTGATGTTATGTACACAAACTTCTTTTGGAAGGTTAAAAAGGCAGTGACAGCATTTAGCTTCTAGTGCATGTGTTTAGAATATGGTTTCATCTAAACTGTAATGCTGATTTTTCAGATGCTGGCTTTGGTACGACAAGTGGAGGAGCGTTTGGAACGTCAGCCTTTGGGTCGAACAATAATACCGGAGGCCTCTTTGGGAGTACCCAGACAAAACCAGGTATTGTTACGGCTGTAGTGGAATGCAATCCTGCAAGCAGGATGTTGTTAAAAAAAAGTGGGGCAGGGTGGAAGAGAGAACAACAACAACCCCTGAGGAACCATCAACGAAAGCAACAACAAAAAAACCCAAAGAAAACAAAACACACACACCCCCAAATGATAAAAAAAAAATCCCCAAGCAATCGATGATTGCTCATGATTAAGTCTGTTTCTGTCTTCAGGAGGATTATTTGGTTCGACTACATTTAATCAGCCAGCCACCTCCTCCACAAGCACTGGCTTTGGGTTTGGAACATCAACTGGGACATCAAATAGCCTGTTTGGAACTACCAGCACTGGCGGAGGCCTCTTCTCATCCCAGAATAATGCCTTTGCGCAGAATAAGCCAGCTGGCTTTGGAAGTGAGTAAAACTGCTGCATCTCTCTTGAGCATTGCTTATTTTCTTCGATTGAAGAGCACAGAATGCTGGATGTACATGGGGAATCTGGCACAAGTGGGGTTAACGTGGGGTTCTGGTGATGTTTTCCTCCTGAAGGATATAGTGACATTATTGTGGTCCCCAGTAGCCAAGAGTGAGCCTGATATGCTACGAAATCTGTAGCTGTGATTCTAGCCATGAGTTTGCAAATAAGTTAAAGGTGGTCAGCTGGCATTTCTGTCCTTAAATATCTTCTGGTGCTGCTTCATTTTAGCTCTTTATTCTGCTGTCATAGAGCAGTTATCGTTGGTTTTGCTTCTGGCACTAGAATGCTTGAAATGCCTCTTAAACCCTATTGTAATTCCCTGAAGCAGAAGCAAGTGCTTGCAGACGCTTCTGAGAAGATAAATGAAACCTCACTGATTCCCTTTACACATGTAATTTTCTTAGCATTGTCAGGAGTAGAATGAAATTGGCTGCTGTGGTTTAGTGTTTCCTGGTATGGTGGGTTAGGGGCAGTCGTCTGCTGCAGAACATTGCATTTGCAGACTAGAGGTTTCCAGCACTGCTGTAATTTTTTTTCCTAGTGGTTTCTTTCATTTCAAAACTTTTGTAATTTGAATAAAATATTTACGTTTTAAAATTCAGATTTGTTTTAGTACTGATCTTTTTTATTTTTTTGTTTTAAGACTTTGGAACCAGTACCAGCAGTGGAGGTCTCTTTGGAACCACTAATACTACTTCCAATCCTTTTGGGAGTACCTCCGGCTCTCTTTTTGGTCCAACTAGTTTTACCGCTGCTCCAACAGGCACGACTATTAAGTTTAATGTAAGTTCTGCTTTTCCGTCTTAATCAAACCTGTTTACTGTAGGAAGCATTACATTTTGCAGTTACTGCCTTAGTCACTGAGCTGAAATTCAAAAATGAGCAGTTCATATGCAAGTATGCAGTGTTCTGAAATGGTTTGAAAACATCCCCTTCAGTGGAACTGTTGCAGTGGAAATAGGGTGTATGATTAACTCCACAGAACTAGACTTTTTATTCTGAATTTGACAAAGTTCTCAAACACCGTGGAGTAAAGCCCTATCTAGACTTGCTAGGTTTACAGCTGTTTTAAAGCTGAAGAGGTAAAGTAGCTCCTAAAATCAAGCCGTCTTGGGAAGGTAGGAAGTGCCACAGAATTCAGGGTGATCAGTGCTAAACGCTAAGGGCAGCAAGGGTTAAATGGCTCAAAATAAAGGCAATTCTCTTGTAAGTCAGCATGCCTTTGGAAAGGTAAACTGAAATGTGAAGACTGATCCCCTGTGTCTTCTGGGTGAGTTCCCTTTAAGAGAGGGTTGAATAACATCTTGAAAGTTCCGTGGCAGTTGAAGATGGAGGGTGGCTCGGGAAGGCAGCCATCATGGAAATGGGGTAACTGACGTCTGCTGGGAAGAGGCATTCTTCTTCCTAAATTCTTGCTCGTGCAAATCTCAGCCCTCTTCATTTCTAGACTGAGCTGATTGAACAGACTTGAGACTTTGTTTGTTGTTTTTGGATGGAGACAGAACAGTGGTGATCAACTTGAGCAGTCTGAGTGGCGTTGATGTGTTCTTTCACAGTACAATTAAAAAAAAAAAATGGGGGATAATGAAATCCATGAATAGCTAGAGGATTTGTATCACAAGTTTGGGTAAACTACTTTTAAAGTGAAACTGAAAAATGAATTGCACTGTGTTGTTTTGAGTGTCACTGGGTAAATTCCACTACTGATAGCTACTGAGCATGCCTCCTCGCTGGGTGAGGCCACAGCTGTACAGATAGCAGTAATATACTGCTTTGTAGGGTATTTAACACAGGTCCTGTGCTAAATTTAGGTTTCAACAGCATTTGCTGAGAGAGTACTAACTGTATTAATGGGAGTCTCTCTAGATTTTAAGCTTTTTACACTTAACCTCTTCTCTTGCAGCCACCAACGGGTACAGATACTATGGTAAAATCTGGAGTTAGCACCAACATCAACACCAAGCACCAATGCATTACTGCTATGAAAGAATACGAAAGCAAATCTCTTGAGGTCAGTCAATGAGTGTTCAGACGTGCTGATTTTGTTTGGCTCTTTGTTAGCGTTGGTTTAGTAGAGCTTTTTTGACTGTGATAAGTGTCTTCTATGCTCATTAATATGAGTACAACCTTCAATATCTGCATCACTCACAGAAGAGAGGTATCCTCAGGTAAAACACTTAATCCATTGCCGTATGAATGGCGTTTGTTTTTAAATGCTTAAACTTTTAAAAATTCTGAAGAGCTGAAATTCCATCTCGCCGTATACCAGAAGGGTGAGGGATCCTGTTGGGAGCAATCCTACACTGCTGAGATAATGGCAGAGTCTTGGACAAAACTCAGAGTTGCTTAATATGAACAAGTGCTCCCAGGGATTTAACCTGAAGCCTTTCCGTTCAAGTTGACTGATTTGGTACTGCAAAACAGGTCTTCTACCCAAAAGAGCTGGAAAAGTTCTGGGAAGTAAAATTGAAGCCCAAACATAAATCTAAGTTTAGGTCCTGTTTATGGTGTCCTTTTTTAAAATGTAGGTGTTACAGCTTTTCTTGATACCTTCATCTTGGCATAGGCCTGAACGCCGTGTGAGCATGCTAATGACACTGATCTAACCTTATCCTGTGTAAAAAGAATGTGTAAAGAGAACTGGATTTTCCTTTACTAGGAACTCCGTTTAGAAGACTACCAGGCAAATAGGAAAGGGCCCTCAAATCCTGTAGGAGCCGGAGCAGCTGCAGGCTTGTTTGGGTCTTCTACTGCTACGTCAAGTACAGCTACGGGACTTTTTGGCTCTTCTACTACTAACACGGGCTTTTCATACGGACAGAATAAAACTGCTTTTGGAACCAGTAAGTACTGCCTGTCCGCTGTTGTTACTGTGACCGGATGTGCAAATTATTCTGTTAAGCTATTTAAAATTCCATAATGAAAAAAGATGAGGAAACACTGGTGTGAGCTCAGAATTTTACTAGTTGTATCATCAGCATTCAATAGTCAGGTTCTTTGCCATAGAAATCTCTATTTACTTACTCTTCAGGGACTGCAGACTTCCTCTGCATCCCCCAAGTTTTGCTGGAAAACTCATGAGAGCACCTGGCTTTACAAGAAAGTTGGCTAGTTCACGTGGGCGAGTAAAGCAATTTGAAGTAAAACCACCAGGATATTGCTAATGATCGGTAGGGTGACAGCATCAGCCGGTTAATGGTGAAGTCAAGATTCTACTTCTACTAATTCAAGATTCTGCTAATGAGCTAACATAAATTCCCTGGAAGTGGACAAGTTAATTTATAGTAGCCGAACTAGACATTGTCAGGAGCTTTTCTCTGCCGTAGAGCAGGGTTAGCATGTGGACGTGTTATATGTTCTGCCAGCCTGGTTTCACGCTGTCCGTTTTGGCATTCTTGGTCAAAAAGTAAAAGCCGGGTACGAAGTAACTAAGTCACGTGAGTGCTTGCATGCCTGGTAGTTGCAGGTCAGTCAGGCTAACTGGGTAGTGAGCCTTTTTGAATTTAGTGTAAAACAAATAGTGCTGAAAAGTTCAAACACAAGTTCTATTTTTATTAGTTTCTGCTGCAAACCTAAATGTAAGTAGATACTTGTATTTGTGGAATTGGACTGGAAACAGAAGATCAAAATCCTACGGTCCATAGAAATGGAAGCAATTATCTGCTGTAAGAAAGGCTCTACTGCCTTGGGTTAGGATTGTGACTGTCCTTAATGGCAGGCACTGCTGGGCTTAATCTCTGGGCCTGCTTGAGGCCTGTGTGGGTTGAGCTGAGCTGCTGTCCTTGAGGAAGATCAGCACACAGGGGGCTGTATTCCTCTGCACCCCGTGAAGGTATCGTTCATTAAAATACAGGGACCGCTCAGCCTGGCAGCCTTGCTGGGCCTCATGGATTTCTCGTGCAGTCAGCTCCGAAGAAAGCACCTAGTTCTGCAGAGATCGGAAGGGCAGTTGTGAGAAGGAGCAAAAGCTCTTGTCTATTCGGGTACCGTTTTTACCACGTCACAAGTAAACAGCCCTTTTCCTTTGGGGAGGAAAAGGGAGAAGGTGTTTGAAACTCAGAAGTTTCTGCGGTGGTAGTTGTGTGGGTCATAGAACAGAACTGGTGGGTAGGGCACTGGCTGCCAGCCCACGTCTTGCCCAGTGAGCTCTTCTCAGGCACCCATGGTACAGTTCTTACACTGGAGAACAGACCGTATCAAAGCTGGTATCTTTTTGGTCAGATCTGTCTGTGAGGTAAACTTGCTGGTAATTCTTGGGTGTTATGCTCACACGGACTTGAGGACAAGGAGAACCTGATGGAATATCTCATACAAACTACTTCGTCTGAACGCAGATGCCGTGCCATATGGATGACACTGGGTGTTTTGCTGTTCCATTGAATTGAAACATCTTTTTTTTCCTGCTTGAATGTGCTGAATGTGGAAATGTAGTTGGTTACTTGAGGGTTTTTTTTGACCAACGTGTTCATATGTTGTAGGTATGACTGGCTTTGGGACAGGAACAACAGGGGGTCTTTTTGGTCAGCCGTCTCAAACCACAAGTCTGTTTAACAAACCATTTGGTCAAGCCACGACAACGCAGAACACTGGCTTTTCTCTTGGCAATACCAGCACTCTAGGGCAGCCGAACACGAACACAATGGTAAGATAAATTGTTTGAACCCTTAAAGATTTAAGTTGTGGTATAGCTACTCGAGCTAGACAGAGGAGGCTGCGATATAGTGCTTCCGATCTTCCTCAAATTGTAGCACAGCTTCGTAAACCTAGGATGCGAAGCTTTGAACGCTGCTGTATGAGCTTGCATCTTCCTGCCAGTCGAAATGTTTCATTCATGATAATTGGGCAGCAATACAGCTTTTAAAAAAGAACTTTTCCCCTTCCCTTCTTTAAGCAGTCTGCTCTACCAATTCAAATATTTCCAATCATGTTCACACAGATAATATAATTCTGTTATTAACATTCTGTGGGAATTCATTCACAAGTCTTTACTTTCTGGTGACTAACGAGCAGCGTTCAGAGGCTCTTTTGATAGAAAGATGCTACATAGCTGTAACCTGTTGCATAGCTAGGGGCTTTGGCTCCAAATATACTATATTCTTTCTGAATATGTTTTGACTTCTCCCAGAAAACACTGAAATGTTCCCTTTCCATCTCCTTCACTCAAAGTGATGAGGAAGTTCCGATATCCTTTTAAGCTTGGAGAAAAAATTCTTTTTTTAAATTTCCTTTTTGTGTCTAATTTCTTGGAGAATGACTAGAGCTTCTGAAATGCTTTTCACCCATCTTCTTCCCCCAGCAAGAGGGGTAATGTTGTAGCATCATTTTATTAACTGACTTTGTGTGTTGTTTTTGTTACCATCAGTGCTAGACTTCGAAAAGCCTTGCAGTGTTATCTTAACCTAGTTCCTGTTTGTAGGGTCTCTTTGGGGTAACCCAGCCCTCACAGCCTGGAGGCCTTTTTGGAACAGCTGCCAATACAAATGCTGGTACTGGATTTGGGACTGGAACTGGCCTTTTTGGACAAACTAACACGGGATTTGGTGTTGGCGGTTCGGTATGTCTCTACCTTAATAATAAAAAAAAAAAAAAAAAAAAAAAAAGAAAACCAAATGGCTGAGAGTCCTGTTCCTGGGTGGTAACCTCCATGAAAGTAGTGTTGTCTTGAGAGTTAAGATGCCTGAGATGCAAAAACAGTGTGGTTTTGTGTAAACTGAAGGATACCGTATAAGCACGTGTAATAGAACTAGTGTTGCAGAAATACATTTTTTTTAACAAATGATGACTTGAGTGATAAAAGACAGCAAGAGGACTGAACATCTCACTGCCTGTATATTGCTAGGGGTGCCTCGGCGTACTGTTGAAAACACAGGCATTTAATTGTGATGATGACTTAACTGCAAATGAAGCAGATTCTTGATATTTAGTCATTTTGGTGTTAATGCAGAGAAAATACTTGTCTCCAGAAGGTGCTTGCTGTGCACTAGTGAATGTGGCTTGCAAATAACACATCGCTATTGGGAGCCTGGGTTGTGTGGTTGAAGTAGGGCTTGGCATTACTTCTGTTTTCTCTGGCCTACAGTGAAACACTGATGCAAATCTTTTAATATCAGTCTGTCAGATTTCCAAATTCATGTTTGCTTCCTTTCAGACCCTGTTTGGTAACAAGCCTGCTGGATTTGGAACCACCACGACCAGTGCTCCCTCGTTTGGTACAACCACAGGCGGCGGGCTCTTTGGTAACAAACCAACCCTGACTTTAGGAACCAATACAAACACTTCCAATTTTGGTACATATAAAAAAAGTGGGATTTCAATCACTTAAAACTATACTGCATATACCACACACCTGGCTGCTGAATCTCGCATGCCAAATGATTGAGTGTTAAAATTCTCAGGTAAGCCATGCTTCTGATGCATGTTGCTGTAGGGAAACATCTTGGCTGCTGTTTTATACCTTTCCTCTTGGTGGTACTCCGTGACTCAGGAAGGTAGATAGTTAAGTATCTAAGTATCTTAACTATCTTAAGTCTCTAACTTAAGATAGTTAAGAACTCTTTAAAGAGCGCTTAAGAGAAGGTGTAACCTGTAATTGCAAACCCTTGAAATCAAAGAATTCAGACAACCATAGAGGTTTAAGAGGCTGTAAATCCACTCTGGTTGCAAAGGAATACTGAAGGAAATAGGGTAAACACAGTGATATCTGTAGCTTGGTGGCAGGGGTAAGGAGATCTTGTGCTGGAGTGAGGGTAAAATGAAACAGTTCCAGTTTAACTGCTAGCTGTTGTCTTTCATGGTGTGAAGGATCAAAGTCCTGAAGAACTGGGTCTTGTGTTAATGTTGGCCTCTGACACTAATGCTAGAGAATTGGTGTTGAACAAGCATGTGATCAAGCAGGAGAAATGTGTGGTGATAGTTGAAGTAAATGACAGTCTTCCTTCATGGGACTTCTGTTGAAATCGGTTTTGGTTTTGTTTCTTGACTCTGAGAGCAACAAAACTGCATTCCTGAAAGTGCATGAGAGTGGGTTTAGATCCTGACATCTGTTTTTTTTTTATTATTTTATTTTAATATTGGCAATAAAGTCTAAAATGCAGTTAGCCTGCCATACCATCCTGCCAGAGCAAGACAGAGGGAGGAAATTGCCATGGTCTCAGACTGCTGGGGCAGCACCTTAGCAAGCACGGTTTTGTTGTGGTGACCAGCCTTGGGCAAACCGTTGTCATGGTATTTGTGAAAGTTGCTTCCAAGTCCCTTGTTCTGCTGTTCTCCAGGATCTTCGTAGCCCCATTAGTTAGTGTGTTGACACTGGTGGTGAGCAATACTGATTGTGTATGTGTTTTTAATTTGCCTGCATTACTTGCAGTGGTACAATTTATAGGAGAAATGGAGTTTGGTTCTAAGGTGTTTGAGGTTGGTCCATGACTGCGGTTTTCTAGTTTAATTCTGTCTTTGTATACTAACTTACCATAGGAGGGTTTCACAGTCTTCAGTTTAAGAACTAACTTGTCTAATATTAGATTTGGATTGTGCTTAGTTACAGTTAGAGATGTGTCTTTGAACTGTGTGGTTGTACCAGTCTGAGTTGTTACCTGCTTTGTCGGTAAGAATCAGATGTGTGTGTGGTATAAACAGTATAAAATGGGATTTGTTCTGTCCAGGCAGTTGAAGAAACTTAATACATTTTATTCTGTTGCCAGATAAAGCATCATCGTGTCCATTCTGGCTTTCAGTAAAACTTTGAAGTTTGTAACAAATTGAAAAGCTTAAGAAGGCAAAACAGGATTTTTCTGTACTGGTGTTTTCAGTATTATGTTCATAACTCAAATACATTTTTTGCCATTGAAGTCCCTCCTTGCTGCTTGTCAGTTTAACTTGCATTGTTGGAAACAGTCTGTGAAATTTGACCTTAACTGGCCACTGATGCTTATTTAAATATACATTTTTAATTTCATCTCTAGTAGTGTTAATGAGCTACTGCTTCTGTTCTTCAAGGTTTTGGTGCCAACACTGCTGGAAATAGTTTGTTTGGAAATAAGCCTGCAACTGGGACTTTGGGAACTGGGCTTGGAACAGGGTTTGGAACAGGTAAACAGTTTACCAGGTTATTTCATGTCAGCCTAAGCATAGTCCCCAAACTTCAGTGATAGTATAGCCTTGGTATTACTTGCTAACTCTGTACTAAAGGCTGTAGATGTTTTAGCTTGAAGCCATGAACCTCAGTCTCAAATCAGAACCAAGCGTAGCTTGCTAACACGGTGCGAAGTAACTTCTGAGAAACTGTAGGCAGCATTGCTTACAGTGGTGGCTAATGGCTCAGAAAACTGGTGGCATCCTCTGCGTTCAAAGTCTCTGGTCTGATTAATGAGTCTTGCGTGTCTGTAGCATTCATGGACATGTTGAATGTTTCTTGCAATTTAATAAATAATCAATTCTTTGTGGGATAAATTGGCTTGTAAGTTTGTCAGAGTCTTGCAGTAAATGACAGTCATCTTTCCTGCCACAGCTCTTGGAGCAGGACAGACTTCTTTATTTGGAAACACCCAGCCTAAACTTGGTGGAACACTAGGCACAGGAGCATTTGGAGCACCAGGATTCAATACATCGACAGCTACTCTGGGCTTTGGGGCCCCTCAGCCTGCTGTAGGTAAGTGTACATTAACCCAAGCTTAATTGCCGCTTCCCCTCTTGTTTCAGATATGCCTAAACATAGGAGTACAGCCCGCCTAAATGCTTTGTAGGGGGAAAAAAAAAATGTTTGAGCATCTATTTGAGGCCACTTCTGTTCTCGGTAGCAGTGGATACCGTGTTAATGACATTTTTTTGTGCTAATTATATATATTTTTTTAAAGTAATTCAGAGTTACTTAATGTTACTAATAATTGCAGCTATTTCAGAGCTTTGTCTTCAAGATTACTAACATATTTCCCATCACTGAATTTGGGGCAGCAACAGTAGGTGCTTATGAAAAAATGTAAGAGAAATGTAGAGTTAGCTTCTTCAGTAACTTCAAGCAGGAGAGCTAGAGGGACTTAATTAGCAGGTATGTGGTGCCATTGGTGAAATGAATGGTCTTTAGCTTCAGGCACTTGTACTGCCACTTTGTAAGTCAAAATGTCTACCACTTCCAGCAGTGTTCACCCTGTTTGGCAGATCTGGGCACTTTAAAGAATGGTGTACATACCTGATGCTCTAGCCCCCTGAGGCTGTGATTTGAGGAAAATTATTTTAAACTTGGGGCAGGGGGACAACGACACACGTATGGCACACCACACTGTCTGGGAAGACAGGCCCAAGAAAGCTGGTTGATATTCAGGGATCATGTCCTCCAAGCTCAGGAGGCCTCCATCCTAAGGAGCAGGAAGTCAAATGATGGAAGGCCTGTGTGGATGAATGAGGAGCTCCTGGCAAAGCTCAAATGCAAAAAGGAAGTGTACAGGAGGTGGAAGCAGGGACAGGCAGCCTGGGAAGAACACAGAGTCGTTGTCTGAGCATGCAGGGATGGGTTTAGGAAAGCCAAAGCCCAACTGGAACTGAATCTGGCCAGGGATGTCAAAGGCAACAAGGAGGGCTTCTGTAAGTGTACAGGTGACAAAAGGAAGAGTAGGGATGGCTGATTCACCTGAGGGTTGTGCTGCCAGCCAGGTGGACCTGGGTGGGCTGGAGAAGCAGGCTGGCAGGAGCCTCATGAAGAATTGCAAATCCCTGCCTCTGGAGAGGAGCAAGCAACCTGGCTGGAAAGCAGCTTGGCAGAGAAGGCCAGGGGGGTCCCGGTGAACACCAAGTTGACCACGAGCCAACAGTGTGCCCTTGTGGCAGAGGCAGCCAACTGTGTCCTGGACTACGTTAGGAGGTGGGAGGTGATCCTTCCCCTCTGCTCAGCACTGGTGAGGCTCCACCTGGAGTGCTGGGTCCGGTGCTGGGATCTCCAGTATGAGACACATGGACATACTGGAGAGAGTCCAGTGAAGGGCCACAAAGATGCTGGAGCATCTCCGCTATGAGGAAAGGCTGAGAGAGCTGGGGCTGCTCAGCCTGGAGAGGAGATGGCTCAGGGGCATCTCATCCATCTATATCAACACCTGCAGGGAGGGTGCCGAGCGGCCGGAACCAGGCTCTTCCCAGCGGTGCCCAGTGCCAGGAGCAGAGGCCATGGGCACACACTGGAACACAGGAGGGTCCCTCTGAATATCAGGAAACTCTTCTTTGCTATGAGGGTGATGAAGCACTGGCACAGGTCGCCCTACTGGAGAGTGGCACAAGGAAAAAGGTGACCTTCAGAGGTGCCTCTAGTCTCACTGTTCTGTGATCCTGTGACCACCCCTCAAAGTCACTTCATATACTAGTTATGACAGGCAAAATATGGTTGAGGGGAGCCACGTTCTCATCATGATGAAATACTCTCAGTGCATTGCAGTCAGATTTTATATATTTGTCTTGCTTCCATCATAGTTCTGTATTTCTTACGCTTGGACCTCCCTTGATGTAACTCTACAGATGATCCAAGTATTCTCTTTTGTAGGCAACACAAAGTGCAGCAACTATGCTGCAGTTAACCAGCAAGGGTCTCGCTGGTTAACATCTGTTCAGTTAATCCAGCTTTTGGTCTGGGAAGAACCAGTTGTCTCAAACACTCCTCCTGACTTCCTTGTAGACTTTGTCTGACAGCAAGCTGTTGTTTCTGAGAGTGGTTTTGTTCTTCTTGGGAAAGCACAGATTCAGTCTGGTTTTCTTGGAATTAGAATTAAGCTGCTGTAGGTTGCTCAAAATGCCTGATAGTGTCAACACTTAAGTATATTAATGGGAGTTAAAATTAGATGCTAGAAGATGGAGAGACGAAATTAAGACACCATTGTTGCCGAGAGGACTCTAGACCTCCAAGCTGGATTGCTGTAGCAAGAATATCAAAACTTTGCATCACAGATTTTTTTTTTTCCTTCCTTAAAAGATGTTTCGGAAGTCAAATGTATTAGTTAAGCCTGGCCAGCCAAAACCTTTATTCTGCTGATGTGTAGCTCTCCATGCCCTCAGCTTTTCACAGATAAAATCTTACTGAATGTGATGGCAAATTCTAATGAAGGAATAGAATCTGATTTCTTCCTTCAAACTGCTGCAGCAATGGTGACTGAGGAGCAGGGGAAAGAAATGCTGAAATTGGTTTAGAAATTTGAATTCCTATGAGGAGATCCTCTGAGTGGAAGGATGTCTCTTCTACCTACATTGATTTTTAGCATTTAACAGTTTTACTAATAGAACCAATGTTCTCTTTCTAGCACTGACAGACCCAAATGCATCAGCTGCCCAGCAAGCAGTCCTTCAGCAGCATCTCAATAGCTTGACTTATTCACCCTTTGGAGATTCTCCACTCTTCAGAAACCCCATGTCAGACCCAAAGAAGAAAGAAGAGGTAAGTGCATGTAAACATTAAACTCACTTTCTGGGTAAGATTTGAAGTGACTTAAATTTCTTTGATGCTAACTATCTTCACTTAAGTATGCAGTGAGCAGCAAAGTAAGTTGCCATCTGTATACTTGTACTGGTGCAGTGGCTTTTTATGCTCTCCAGGATGCAAATTGCTTATACTGTGGCTTTGTTTTTTGCTTTTGATGGCATCAGAGCTTTGGCTTTGGAGGTCTTGCTATGCTTGCTGCTTCCAGTTGAGAACAAACATGGGTAATTGTCTATGCTTGGAATATTTTTAGTGTTTACCTTGAGCTTTGCTTGTGACAGTCTTTTGCCCTGTTGATTTGTTTTAAAAACACATACTTTTCCAACTTTTGTGTTAAGGGACATTGTAAACAGCTGCTGACGGCTGCAAATTCCAGGAGCTGGGGACTCCTCCAGCGCAGTATGCCCAGAGACCCAAGCGGTCTTCTCCCCGGGCTGATGGATGTGGCTGTTGCTTTCCCATTTGCAGGTGCAATCAGTTGTGGAGCTGAGCGTGTATCCCAGACACACATGCACAGAGTACACTGACACAGCTGGCTGGGCAGCTGCAGACAAGGCACTGCCCTCAGCAGCACCCACATGTAACACTGCCAGGACTCCCATAAAACATAAGCGTGTACAGCCAAGTCCCCTTCCTCCTCTTTGGCTAATAGGGGTTGAAGTTCCCCAGTGAAAACACGCATGCTCACACTCTCTAGACTCACCCGCGCATTCGTGGATCCGTGGAGCATTAGCATGGCCCCTCTGTCCATCCGATAGCCCTGCTCAGGTCTTAAGCCCTCTTAGCTGTTCCACAGAGCAGGCTAGTACAGCTTGATGCTTGCTGCAAAAAGATGTATGCACTCACATACTCGTTTCATGGGCACCCTGTACTCACGGATCCCTCAATATCAGCATGAGCCCTCTGCCTCTCTGATATCCCTGTCAGGAGCCAGGGTCTCCTACTTGTGGGTTAGTCCAGCCTGAAGCTTGCCAGTGAATTACACATGCACACCCCCATGCACGTGAGGTTTGGGGATGATGCGGGTGCTCTGCCTGTCCCCCACTACCAGCAGCTGTCAGCCAGGCACAGGGGCCAGCGAGCTCTGGTCTTGTTCCGGTGGATGTGGCTGAGACTTTCACTCACCTTAGTCCCCCTGCAGTAGCTACACCTGGGAGACACACTGGTCCCATCCCAGGGGCTGGAGCAGAGGCCCTCACCTGCTCCAGGCATTGAGGATTCCCCTGGCTCTGGCTGCTGGCACCATGGGGTGCCCGCACCCCTGGTCTGACTCCAGTAGCTGTCCCCGGGTTCACTCAGCCTGGGTAGGAGGTCCTTGTTGGCCCTCCCCAAAGCTATGCCCGTAGTTTCATAATGGCCCATCAGTGAGCGACTGGAGACTTCTGGTCTTTAGGATTGTTTCCATTACCTGTTGTGAACCAGCTTTGTGTCTCTGTTTTTGATTATTACTTTTCCCTTTACTTACTACTTTGCTCAAGGTCCTTGAGTGGATCACCTTAACGACAGCAGGCACTCTCACTGTCCACAGACCCTTACAGTAAGTGGTATGAAAATTCCAATTCTACATCTTTTTGTTTCAGAGGCTGAAACCAACTAACCCAGCAGCTCAGAAGGCTTTAACGACACCCACCCACTACAAACTGACTCCGCGTCCAGCGACCAGAGTGCGACCAAAAGCTTTGCAGTCGGCTGGCTCTGCTAAATCTCATCTCTTTGACGGTCTTGATGATGACGAGCCATCCCTGTCCAACGGTGCATTCATGCCAAAGTTAGTTTTTCTTTTGTGTATGTTGGAGGGAGGAGGTGGTGCAAGACTCTTCTGATCAGATTCAGTAAACTCCTGTATAGTGTCCGAAATCCCATGACTGTTTTGTGACCTGGTTCAAATATGAATAGCAATAACAAATTTTCTGTAAAACTTGAATAGAACTGTTTTCTGTGTAGTGTTCAGCTTGAACTGTTAAGGCCAAATAAGCTGTAAAATGAGGTCATCCCATGACTGGAGCAAAGCTCCTATAAAGTCAGTTAGCAATATTACAAGGAAAGCTTGTACAGTGTAATACTTCCTGCTTCAGAAATGCAAGTGTCATTAGGTTTGCTAATGCCGTCAGTGTGAAGACTGTTTTCTGACATTTTGATAGCCTAGCACTGGTTCTGTTTCAGATACACAGATGCTTCTGTGAGAAATTAGTAATGATGCTGTGGATCTACCCTACTGAAGCTTTTGGATTCAGTCTTCAACAGCATCAATCAAATTGAAAGGGGGTTTGGAAAGCTTTGGAGTTTAGTTAAAAACTAACAACAAAAAACTTTGGAGAAAGATGCATCGGTTGTTGAAAGTCCCCCGAAGCACAGGGTTTTCAAAAACATGCTGTAATTTTTGTTAACTCAGTTTGTCTTTAGTTTAGCCTGAGCCATCTGTTCACTTTCCAGGGAGAGACCAGAGTATGGAATTACTCAGTGTTTTATTGAAAAACACCAAGCGAACAAAAGATCAGAACAAAGGGGGACTTAGACTTCTTTGAGTGTAATTGGCATAGATGCTCAGTGATCTTCAGATTGCAGGCAGTGAACCCTAGCCTGGCCATTGGTCTGCTCCTGAAGTGGCCCTGTGGTGAAGAACCTGCATCTGTGGGCCAGACTTTCTGTGCAGGGTTCCGTGCTTCCACTGGAAAAGCTCAGTTTTGTAAAACAGAGAATACTGTGGTTTACTGAACTTTGGTTTTGAATCTCACAATGACTTGTGCTTTTTACACTTACTCATAAACCAAAGCCTTGAATGGAATTGCTAAAGGGAGTTTTAGTGTCTCGGCTACTGCAGTCCTCTTACAGAAGACTTTATATGTCCTGAGCACGGGATCACATCTTGTACAGCTGGTTCCTGGTCCCTGGAACACAGGAATTAAGCATGAAACATATATTTATGCAGTGGATATATCCAAATTTCTCTTTGGTGTTGGGGTTTTTTTAGGAAGAGCATCAAAAAGCTGGTTTTGAAGAATCTCAACAGTAGCAATCTGTTCTCGCCTGTGAATCGTGAAAACGAAGACCTGTCTTCTCCGTCAGAGTATCCAGAGAATGGAGATCGGTATGTTGATTCATCATGCAGGTGTTTATGCTTACAAGAAATGCAAACTGGTTATGCCTGACTCTAAATTATTATTAATAGAATAGGTAGTTATTTTCAGGCATGTCGTCTTAGCTGTTTGCTGAAGCGAGCTGACCTGTTGTGAGATTCATTTCCTCTTTAAACTAACCACGTGTTCTTCCTGTGTGGTCACGTACCAATTCATTCCATCCAAAGTTGGGAGTTCAAAGAGGAATGACTTATTTTCTGGATATGTCTCTCTTCATTCCCTGTAGCAAGAAACTAGGCCATTTCTTGAGGGAGGTGATAAATCTGACCTGGAGGTGAGAAGAACCTCTACTGCTTAGTCTTCCTCAGTAATGTGGGAAATGCAAGGAAGCTCCACTGACCCAAATGCCTCATAATAGTAATGTATTTTCTACATATTAAAATAAGGAATCTCTAAGGCCCTCTTTTCCCCCACAAAAGCCTGAATACCTACTTCTGCTAAAAATCTGTGGCCATACTTCAGATGAACTCTTTTTTCTCATCAGAGGCTGGAAAAATTCCTGACCAGCCTAACATTTTGATTTTATTTAAAGCTACTAGAAGTAAGAACTGATTATGGGAGTGTGGAAACTTGTTTCTGATCACCTTAGTCCTGACCTAGGCAGTTTGTAATGGGGCAGAGGCATCCATCAGCTGTGTTGCCAGCAGCCAGGTACAACAGGCAGCTCTCTGAAGCTGGTGCTTTGGTGTGACTGTCAAAATAGTGTTCTCGAGTTCAATTTGATCACAGTGTCTGCAACACTTAATCATGCCCTTCTTCTAAAACAATGTGTATTTGGGGCACAAGAGTCTGTAACAGCCTGGTTCACTAATCATGGAATCTTTCAGATGGGAAGTGACCTTGGGAGGTCTCTGTTACTCAAGCAGTCTCCACACTGAATTCAGACCTGGTTGTTGTGGACTTTGTCCAGTTGGGTGTCTCAGACTTCCATGGATAGTGAGTCTGCAGCCTTTCTGGACCCCTGTTCCAATGCTTGACTGTTCTCATCGACTCCCTTGTTTTATTTCACCGTTGTTTCTCATCCTTCTGCCATGCGTATCTGTGGAGAGCCTGAATCTTGTCTTCGGTGTTGGAAGGCTGCTATTGCACTCCGCCTTGCAAGCCTTTTCTCCAGATTGAGCAATCCATTTCCCTCAAGCTCTCCTCACAGGGCATGTGCTTTAGTCCCCCCCGACCATCGTGGTACCCCTTTCCTGGTCTTATCGCTATCTTTCTTGTAGTGGGAGCCCCAGATGAGATGCAGAATGGTGGAGGTCGTCTAACAAGGGCAGAGTGACGGGGAATAATGGCTTCCCTCAGTCTACTGAATCCGCAGTTCATGTGGTGGTTCTGTTTGCTTTTTACGTAAAAAGACACCAAAACTTTAATGTTGACACAAGTCCCTTAGACCTAAATAATTCAACTTTATTCTTCATTTCTTCAGATTTTTTTTGTCGGTACCTCCTGATGAAAACCACAGACAAGATGGTGAGAGAGAGGAGGAGGAGGATCATCATGAAGTGACTAGGTTTTACACTAACCCCATTGCCAAGCCCATCCCACAGACCCCAGAGAACACTGTGCACAAACACCAGAACAGTGTGGATGACACCATTGTGGCTCTGAATATGCGGGTGGCCTTGCGGAATGGTCTCGAAGGGAGCAGTGAAGATGCCTCATTTCATGATGATTCCCTTCAGGATGAGCGTGAAGAGGAGCCCGAAACTGTGCATCATCTGCATCCTGCAGGTTAGGGGTGGGGTGGGGGGGCAGTAGGTGTGTAGTTCCCGACAGTGCTTCATGCATGCTTCACTAAAGCTCTCTGCTGTTTTAGACCCTCAGCTTTTTCTCTCTTCCTTTCCCTTCTCTTTTCTTCAGAATACAAATCTTGTTTTTCCGTCTCTTGTCTAGCACAGAAATTTTTTCTGTCGAGGCAATGAGCAATTAAATTTCATCACCCGGTTTTATATTAGATTGAGGTAGTGAGATGTGTGAGAGGGAGGAAGAGGACCCAATCTCTGATTGTTCTGCAGTTGTAGACTGAGTTGACTATTGTTCAGGAGCAAGATCTTAGAGTTAAAATTCTAATGCTTGGTAGTTATCAACATGCAAACTGCATTGTAGAGTTGGCCAGGAAAGGAATGGACCATAAAACGTGGCTGTGTCTCGATAGACCCATCGTGCGTGTGTTTTCAGTACTCTCAATTCTGGTCTCAGGGTTTAGTAAAACTGGAAAAGATAGAGAAGCGTGAAAATATTATGGAAGTCTCGAGTACCTTTCCCTTAACTAAGACTTTGTAGCTGGTGAAGAGATGGGGGCATGTGTTAGGGTTTTTTTTTTAAACTGTTGAGTGATCTGGAGAAGGTGAAGAAGAAAAGATCCTTTCGGTAATATGTGGCATCTAATGAAACTAGCAGGTGACATGTTCAAAAGAAATGTCTTCAGAAACCCCAATGGCAAGAAGCTTGCAAAAATCTTTTGCGGATTTTAAAGATCACTAGACAAATTAATAGATGAAAAAGCATTGGAGACTGTTAAAAGGTGCTGCATCTTGGTCAGCAGGTGCCTGAGCCCCTGAATTATTAAAGCTGGGAGAGTTTCTGTCAAGTGTTGTTCTGTGTTTGCATTTTTCCTTTTACCTACACAGCTGCTACTGATCTCTGATGACAGGTTGCTAGGTTGGAAGAATCTGGCGTAGCAGTTGTCTTAAATTTGCTATGAAGGCTGTGGAAATAAGGCATTTTGATTTCTCTGTTTGCTTTTGTTGCACTGATTCTCAGTTTGTTCGGGAGCTTCAGTTGTCCAGGCTTGCAAAAGAAATGGAATGAAACTCCTGAAATGCTGAAGTTGGGAACTTGCTGTCAACCCAGTTCTCAGGGAGTTTTCTCTTGTAGGAATTGTTCTAACAAGAGCTGGCTATTACACGATCCCGTCCATGGAGGAGCTAGCGAGATTTACCAATGACAGAAATGAATGTATTGTGACAGACTTCACCATAGGCCGCAAAGGTAAGCCCATACAGCTTTTCTAATTGCTTACAGTTGAAGCAGTCATTTTAAACTGTGGAACCTGAACCTGAGTTCCGTGCCCTCGGTAGGAGCCCTTGGTATGATCGTAAACAGTGCCTTGCATTTGAACAACTTGCATTAAAGGCTTGTAATCTTTCGGACTGGTAGCACGAACAACCTGTGTTATGGGGTGACTTGAGAAGTTTGAAAAGGAAAAGAACAAAAGCGCCTGTAGCTTTTAAGACACTTTCTGTCCTTGAACAGAAAGATTGTAAAATCCAGACTTGCTGGAGCATTAATGCAAAACTGATCATCATTGCTTCCATCTTAGTTGCTGCCTACCCTGGAGCTGACTGAGCTCTAGTGAAGAGCCTTCAGCCCAAACTGTATTCTTTACTGCTTTTATTTAAAAAAAAAAAAAATCATATCGTGTATACTGTTTTTTAGAACACTTATTCTAAATATGCTGTAAAGCTGAGGGTACGCTTAGTATTTGTGTTGGCAATATGAATAGCCAAGTGATAACAAAAAGCTTTCTCTGCAAAAAAATTGGCTATAAAGTTGATAGCGAGTCATCAGCATTTTCACACTGGGAAGGAGAAGTCACTGGTACGTTGTTCTGGAGATGTGACAGAGCTAGGTGGTAAGGTAGGGAAAGGGGGAGAATAGCAGGAATGTAGGCTTTCTGGTATGCGATTTTTTTCATGGACAAATTGTGATGTTTTGGTTTGTTTTGCAGGTTATGGATCAATTTACTTTGAAGGAGAAGTTAATCTGACTAACTTAAATCTGGATGACATTGTACATATCCGTAGAAAAGAAGTTATTGTCTACCCTGATGATGAAAGAAAGCCACCTATTGGTGAAGGTTTAAATAGGTAATTTTTAAATATGTACTGTGTGGGGGCAGTGGCTAGTAAGGTTTGTTTTTACACTATTGACAACTTACTGTGTTTACCGCCAGCTACCAAGAAATCAGAGGTGTGCATTCAGATTGCAGCATTATATGGTTACTAGATACTTGCAAGTTTCTGAACAAGAAACTGGGTTTAAAAGCTGGTTTGGACCCACGCGTTCCATTCTCGGCTCCTCTCTGCGTACTGTAATAGCTTTGCCTCAGAACCTTGTAGGTCTCTTACGCGTTTGTCTTTAACAGACGAGCTGAAGTTACCTTAGATGGAGTCTGGCCTACAGATAAAACATCTCGTTGCCTGATAAAAAGCCCTGAACGACTGGCAGAGATGAATTACGAAGGTAGACTGGAGTCTGTATCTCGGAAGCAGGGTGCTCGATTCAAGGAATACCGCCCAGAGACCGGATCCTGGGTGTTTAAGGTAACGGTTTTTTTTAGTTGTAAAGTGACTTACAAGAATATTGTGAGTAGTCTGAAGCTAGAATCTCCTGAGAACTTATCAAAAACTTTGCTAAACTTCTGTAAACAGTCCTTCAACTGTAGTGCAAACTGTCCTGGCCAAACTGATCAAAACTTCTTTGACTGGCCGAAGACCTGCATGCAGCAGGTGTTCTGGGTCTGTAGAAAAACTGAATTTGTTCCAGGTGTCACAACTGCTGTGTAAGGTGGACAGTTATGCCAGCTCATTGTTCAGGCCTTTTAGAAATGGATGTGTGAAATGTTTCTTCCAAGGTGTGACATATTTACCCTTCTCATTACACAGGTGGCACACTTTTCCAAGTATGGTTTGCAAGATTCAGATGAGGAAGAGGAAGAGCATCCTTCAAAAGTGGACACAAAGAAGTTAAAAACTACACCTGTGCCGCCCCCAGGGCATCTGCCGCCCCAGCAAATGACCCTAAATGGCAAGCCAACACCTCCAGCTCAGGTAGAAGGAGGACAGTGACTAAAAGGGAATTCATACAATGAAATTTGAAGAATAGCTGGTGCCTAGGGAGGGGTTGTTGAAGTAAGAAGTAGCCTGGAAACCGAAGAGCAAAACCTTACACAAACTTGCACAAACTCAGTAGCTCTTCTGACCTCTTGATGAGTGTTTGCATGTTCTTTTTCGTTAAGATACTTGACATTTCATACTGAGGATGTGTGGGGATGGGAAGGCTTTAAACCCTTGTATCTTGTTTAAATTCTGGTCTCGGTTGAGTTTGGCGTATTTGCACCACTTATGGAAGACAAGTTGTTTTTGTGAATATTGAATATATGCTATATAATTATAACGCCTTGTGCTGCCTGCCTTGAGAATGATATTGTGCATTAATTTGACTTGACCATAATTTAGGATGCAAGACTGTATGCTTTATATTTTAAGAATGTGCTCTATTTTTATTAAAAACTACTTTTTTAAGGCTGGTTATATGCTGGATTTTTAAGTGTATTTGGGTTGGATGTGACTGCTTCTAAAGCTTTGTAAAACATCCTCCGTGGTATGCCTCTGTCTTACATAGGGAAGGTAGCATTTTGTCCAGTTCCTTGGTAACTCCTTAAGGTCTAATGTTAATTTCATTTAAAAAAAAAAAATCCTTTTTTTGTGGGTTTAAATGTTAGTGTAATTGCAGCTGATACACTTTACACTTGTGTTTTCCAAATGTAATTAGTATGGATATTGTCAAGCTAAAGTAGGAGCCGCTGCATTGTGGGTTAAAAAACAGCCTATTTGGAAGGCATCCTGCCATTGATGGGGAGGAATATACTCTTTATGCCAGATGTTAATGGTAAACATTTGTGAACTGCCAATAGCTTTTTGAAGTAACTCATTGGAAAACAAAGCGGGTGCAGAGAGCAGATTTTTTTTTTTCCAAAACTAGGTTCTCGGTTGCCTAGTTGTGAAAGTAAGGCTTCAGCTGTTCAGGTGCAGCTGGATAGGAGTTGCTGGGAGGCTTTTGTTGCTGTGCAATATCAGGCTTTCTGTTTTACCCCTCGGTAGTCTGTGACCGCAGTGAAAGGCGGTCTCTACACTTGCAGCTCACTGAGGCATGATCGCGTGCCAAGGTGCTGCTCGGCACGCAGCCAGTGTTCATGGTGTGTCATCATGGGGGAGCAGAGGAGGAGAGTTTTGTTTCTGCATCTCTGAAGTCAAAGCATGAAAAACAGCTTAAGAGGCAGTACTGTCAAACAGGTTGAGCACCTTTCTTCTGGGTCTTTTTTTTTTCTCTTGTACTGGGTCTAGCCCTTTTGAAACCAGGAGACATTCTAGCAGCGTTTCTCTTTGGCCACTGGCTTTGGGTAGCTGAGAGCCCTTCTGGACAAGGGTCTGTTCATTGTGTCGGGAGATACAACAAATCACGCTTACCATTGCTTGTGCAAAAGAACAACTTATTTACTGTTGTGGTAGGAAAACTTTAAGTCAACTGGGAATTGCTTTTAATAGGCTGCGATCTCATTATAACCTCTGTAGAAACGCCTGAGCCATTCCATCTCTGATTTAGGTCTCCACGCAGGTTAGAGGAGCCCAGAACAGAAGGTCTGGTGGCAGCAGTTCCCCTAAATGCCTCTCAGAACAGCCAGTGCTGGTGCGTTTCAGGATCCCAGTGATCGGAGACCTGATCGCCCTGCAGACAGAAAGCACGTGACAGTGCAGTCTGCTCTTTGAGCAGAACGTAGTACTGCAGTGACAGATTAGGTGAGCTGCCACCCCTTCTATGGGCTCTGGCTTCAGAGGATCCCAGAGTAATGTACAGCTGCTGCTTTATGGCTCCTCCTGGCTCACTGGCTAATTAAAACCTGCTAGTTCATCCTGCTCTCAAAGTCAATTCCTTAAGTATTTGCAGTTTGAGATAAACACATGGCTGTCTAACAGACTTGCCTGCGTGTACCACCTTTCAGTTTTCCTTCTTGTTCAGATTAGTGGGGACCGGAGCTGAGGTTTTAAGCAGCCAAAAATATTGGGAATATGTGTGACTTATTCAGACCTGTCTTCCAGATTCAAATGTACTTAGCAAAAACCTGTCCGGGTTAATTAACCTCTTTGACTTGCATACCTTTAACTAAGGTTTTGGTTTCTGAAAATAGGAAGAGCATCTAGCTTTGTTTCCCAAACATCTGAGAAACAACATAGCACGGCTTAAAAACTTGCCAAACTCCTGGTGTGTAAAGCATCTGAAAATAATATTCTTTGGTCTGTAGGAAGCATTTAGGATCTAGACCTGGGGGTTTTTCTTCCCTCACTAACTCGAATATTAATGAATTTATTAATGTTTCAGGGTCCACAGCAAATAGTTACACCAGGGACCTGGCTGCATTAAAGCACAATGAAGGGAGTAGTGAAACTTTTGTGTTTTGTAACCATATTTTGACTTGTAAATCTCTTCTGCATGCCGTAGGCATACTCAAATACCGCTAGCTAAGGCTCTTCCCATGTCAGCCATTAAGTTCTATCTTTACAGCCCCCAGTCTAATTTTATCTACCTCATCTGATAACCTTCATCACATTTCTTGGCTGATTCTAATGAGCTAAGAAGCAACCATTTGAATATGCTCTTTGGTTCCTTAGCATGATTTCCAGTGCACTATCTGCCCTGTTTTTCTTGCTCATATATATGCATTGCTGCAGAGCATTGCTTCAGCTGTCTGCACATTGTTGCTTCTGGAAACCAAGTGAGCTGTCAGCATGACTCTTTCACAGGACACTCATATCTAAGCAACGGGAGTGGTTAGACTGGAGCAAAACCAGTGCACTGGAGCCCAGGTTTGGGTTAGAGCCCATCAGGAGCCAAAGGGTCACCTGGTTAGAACCCGAAGGCCAGTCAGCTAATGTGGCACAGGCTAATTGCTCCTGGGCCAGGGGCTTCTGTCAGGTTGGCCTGTTAGCTGCGCAATACCAGCAGTGAATGGCATTCTCCAGGGGCTTTTCTCCTGTCAGGCAGTTTCTGGTAGCAGAGCTGACCCGCAGTTGAATGGCTTGCGGTGCTCCGTCACGCTCTGCTGTTCGGTACCGGCTCGGGGGGCTCCCTGCTGTCACCACAGTCAGCGAGCTGGGCAAAACTAGAGGTGACAACAGCAGTCAGAGTTAATTTCTCATGTCTGCTCATTGTTTGTCCTGGCTGAACATTTTCTGGACCTGCCTGGAGTGTGAGTCCAAGTTGTTTTAAGTGATTGAAGGTGAGTAGAGGTCACCTCAGGCTCATCACAAAGGTGATACCATGTGATTGCCTTCAGAAAAATCGTAATGTTAATTCTTCCTCCTGCCTTGGACTAGCAGTAGAGGTGAGAAATTTAGCTGCAGGTTGAAGAGAGCTACTGCATTTAACTTCTAACTGCTGATGTGCTAGTGATAAGTGGAATATCACTGGAAAAAAAAAACCCAACTTGCCAGTCCAATGACAATTGTGTCCTGGTTTAAAATAGTAAAAAAAGTTTTACACATGTGTGTGCACGCACACACGCTCTGTGACCCAGTCCTACATGATCTTGAAGGGGCTCGTGTCCACTTAAAACTTCTGTTAATTTCTTTGTGGAATATAGACTCAAAGTTTTTAATCTGTACTACATCACAGCTGGGGAAACAAAGCAGGTATTAGAGTGACTCATCTGCTCATCAACCACTGGTGGTACAACACACAAATGCTGGCAAAACCGCTACTTTTAAACTGGTTGCTCAGTCATTTTAAATGTCTCAGGTTGAACTTAGGCACAGGAGACTTTTCTTTGTGTGATAGCATTTTGAGGGAGAAGGGGAGGAAGGCAGAAAACTCTTCCTTTTTGTTGGTCACATGAAAAATGGAAGGCTGAAGAATAGTTGCTTAAACTGAATGGCAGAACTTGGTAAACTTCAGGAGGGCACCACTAAACTGTGACTTCTTCACTTTAACTTGCACTGTTACATTGCAACTCTGAAGAAATCAGGAATAGGTTATATGTATTCATCTCTAAACTTAATGTGGAGTCTTGACACAAGCAAGGGAGTACTCCGCTTCATTTGCAGGTGATTGTTGAAACTATTAAATACTCTTTCTCGGCAAACTGTTGCAATCTGTTGTTGGCTGACGTGGCCTCTGCATGTGTCTGCAGACCCCAGAAGTGGAGCAGCTGGGCAGGGTTGTGGAACTGGACAGTGATATGGCAGACATCACCCAGGAGCCTCCCCAGGAGTCCGTTGTAGAAGATAACATGCTAGAAGAGCAGGAGGCAGTGCCTGCTTCGACTCACATCGTGTCAACCCTGGGTATTAACCCCCACGTCTTACAGGTGGGTGTCTTGCAATTCCCCCTCTCTGAAAGAGAGGACTTTGTCATATCTCTCACTAACTTCTCAGTTTGCCTCCCCAAGGCTACTTGTATACCAACTTGTAATACACTATACATCGCACCTATAGAATGATTAAAACTTATGCGTTAGACTTACGTGTTTCTGCAGTAAACCTTTACAGACACAAAAAGCTTAATGCAGGAATGAAAATTGTCTTAAGGCTAGAATTTGGATTTCCAAATTTGGAAGCGTGGGCAATGTGATAATCTAAGCTAATGCCTAGACAGGACTGCCTTGGGCCTGGTTTGTGGAAAACAAGGTAATAGGTTAACTGGTCTTGATTTAGGTTTTGGTGTTGATGTTTTTATTTGGTGAAAGGATAGTACCTTGAACACTTGTGGACTTCTACCTGTGTTTTTAATTTGTAAGGAAAATATAGTCTTGGAATTAATACTTAAGCTGAAAAAACAGGTAGGTAGAACTAAGATCTAAGAAAACATGATTGGTTTAGGACTCCACACCTATCCTAATAAGTGCTGTGACACTGATTTAACTAGTAGTTTGTAAAAGTTTATCACCAACTGACAAGCTTGCTTTCGGTTCTCCTGAACTATGTACCTTCACTGTTACTTGACATATTTGTGGCATGAGTATTGTTTGGTCATGTGCAACACGTAGAAGTTATCTTGGTTGGGAAAGGAGCTGATTAGATCAGCTAGCTGCTGCTGTGAGTGATTGCTAATCTGCAGGCTTGACTTATCACCTTTTTAGATTATGAAAGCTTCCTTGCTTGCTGATGATGATGACCTAGATTTGATCCTGGATCATTATCCTGGGAAGCAACCTGTAAAAATGGATACTTCTCAAGAGATCTGTTCTCCGAGGCTCCCTATTTCAAAATCACAAGGACAGAAAAGACACTCAGGTATTGTGAGAGACCACATATTGCGTGAAGAGAGTTTAATTCTATCATTAACAGGTAAAATCTTATCACTGGCTTGATGTATAGCAGAACAGCTGTGCGCTGTGGGGGATTAGCTGCAGCCAGGTGCCCACCCAGCTGCTCTCTCACTCCTCCTCTTCAACAGAACGAGGGGAGCAGGGAGATTGTTTTGCTTGTGATGGTAACTGGTAAGCAAACTTGACTTGAGTAAAATTAATTTGCCATCTAAAATAGGTTTGGGCAGTGAGAAACAAAGACAAATCAAAACAAGTTTTCTTACCCTGCCCCCACTTTCCCAGGCTTAACTTCCTTCCTTCATTCCTGATTCCTCTGCCTTTTCCCCACCCCAGCGGGGATGGGGAATGGGGGGTTGTGGTCAGTCCACAGCAGTTCCCTTCTGTCCTTCTTCCTCACACTTGTCCCCTGCTCCAGTGTGAGTTATCTCCCGAGGGCTGTGGGGAAAATACCTGCTCTGGTGCTGGAGCACCTCCTTCCCTTCCTCTTTCTCTTGACCTGGTGCTCACACTGCTGTTTTCACTTCTCTTTTTCTGCCTGTGTGGCATTTTCTGCCTCTCTTAAAAAGTTCTCACAGAGGCACCATCACCTTTGCTGATCACTCAGAGGTGCCACAGACTCCCCGGATGGGCTCAGCTGTGGCCAGCACAGAGCAGCCCCTGGCCTCTTCTCCCAGAGACCACCCCTGCAGCCCCCCCGCTACCAAAACCTTGCTGTTCACACCCAGTACATCCACTGACTGGTGACTTCAGTAGGAATACTACCTCTACTAACAAGCATGGAGTTGCTTCCTGAATTAAATGGGCAGACCTGGGATGTTTCTGTGGGGACAGTTTCAGCCCTGTTCCTGTTAATAGCAATCAGCGTCTACTTTCTCTGCGAGATGCTTCTGTTCTAATGATCTAACTAGGACAATATCAGTTAAACTAGTGACTTCTTCGGAAAGTGCAGATTTTGGGGTGGGACCGTGTATGTACTGTTCTTGGTGTAATACTGTGTGTACTTTGTTTGGATAATGCAAATCAGGCTGTGCATGGTGCATTTTGCGGTTCTCACTACTGCAAATAATCAAGCTTAGCTATGCGTAACCGTCACAAACAGTGGCAAATGTCTTCGCTGGCTGCTCAAGTACTAGAATACCTTTAAAATATCAGAAATGTACTGCCTGAAAAGTGAGTGCCCCATTCACTTAAATGTTCTTGCTGCTTCTTCCCTCTAGTTGGTGGGCTGCTGCAGTCAAAATTCGCTAATGTAATTTTCCAGCCACCGAGTACTGCTCCGCAAGATTTGAAGGGACCAAGGACTTTGAGTCCGCCTTCTGTTGCCCTTTGGTCAGCGACTTCTCCGTTAGCGTCTGCATTCTCTGTACCACCATCAGTCCCTGAGGTACAAATGAAAACAGTTGGTGTCCGCAGGCAGCAGGGGTTTGTACCTCTGGAAAAGTCCATCACCTATGGAAAAGGGAAGCTACTTATGGATATGGCACTCTTCATGGGGCGTTCATTTCGTGTTGGTTGGGGACCCAACTGGACACTTGTCAACTGTGGAGATCAATTGAGTGGATCAAGTGCCATGGAAGATCTTCAGTGTGAATCCGTGGAATACGGATTCCTGCCAACTCCCGTTGCTCCAAAATCGTGAGTAGTATTTTCCTTCAGAACGGTTCTGACATATTCTCTCTTCATGCTTGAAAGAATCTTGATTGTAGGTTGATAGCTTTTTGAAATTCAGCTTAGTATTCCTTCTGATATGCAGAAGTGGTGCAAGATCATGTTAGCCATGGAGATCTCCTTCAGGTTGCTACTTTACAAGAATCTGTATCTCAAAGAACTGGAATATCGTAGTAAGAGTAATTGTGTTTTTAACAAGTAAATAGCACTGTTATCCAGCAGAAGGTTAAAGAGAGAAAGTTCAGAATTGTTGTCCAGGAAGCTTCTAATCTGCTGTTGAATCCCCCTGAGGACATCTGCTCTACCTAAGAAATTTCTTGTTTAGCTTCTGAATTTGGATGCCTTCAGTTCTGCTTGTAGATAAAGCAGTGTACAGACCTTTCCTGGGATGTGTAACTCCATACCTAAACTTGACTGGAATATAACTGGATGTTCTACCATTTAAGTCTTCCAAAAAGCTTGCTCAGTTGATGTTCTCTAGCATATCTGATTTGCTGACAGAATGAGGTGCTCTCACAAAATTCCCTGAGGTATGGTAAGGTGTGCCATTCGCCCTTTGAGAGCTGGAAGGACCCAGTTCAGTGAGGTTTATTTGCCAAAGTCTGGCTCTGGATCCCAGGCTGTGTAACTAGGTTCTTCACACCTAGCTGTCCACCTTATTCGTATGTCTTACTGTCTTTATGTTAAAATTAGGACAAGCTGCACAATGCAGCTGCTCCATGATGGGTGCAGTTCACTTGCATGGAGGAACAGTTCAGAACATTACTACCTGCTTTTATCTTCTTTTTTCCTCCAGACTCTCAGAATCCTCTTTCAAGGTTCATGTGGAGAAGCTGAACTTAGAACAACGGAAGACAGGCAGAGACAAACAGCTGTATCTCATCCCTCTGGAGATAAAGCTGAAACACAGCACTGTCCATATGGATGAACCCTGTCCTCTTCTAGCGCCCAACCCAGGAGTTTCTGCTATTCACGACTATGCTGACTGGGTTAGGAAGGCATCCGAGGATCCTGCTGTGGCAGAAAGTGAGTATGGAATAGTTCTTTTCACAGTAGTGATAGTGAATCCGGAAAACTGTCCAGTTCAGATTAATTTCAGGTTGCATCAGGGCAGTGAAATGTGAATAAAACAGAAAAATTGACTGTACCTGAGCATTCTTTCTGAAAGCATAAACATGGTTGGTTGCATTTGGGGAGCTAACAGACTTCCTGCATGGACTTGTAACAGTAGGATGTCCTTCAAGATATCCTACAAGGTTATGCTTATCTTACATGAGTCCTCCATAAATATTCTTCTGTATGTTGTTGCTCCGTATGACTGAATAACTCTGTCCTGACAGCTGTTGTGAAGCACTGGTGCTTGACATGGACTTTATGTGAAGCGATTTGGGGGAACCTGAAAGAGTTAGAAGCCAGCTTGGAGGAACCCAGCGAATACATCCTAGCCCTGGAGCGCAGGAAAGCCTTCTCTCGCTGGCTGTCGGAGACTGCTGCAGGACGAATTGAGGAGGAAGTCTCTTTGTCCCGACACGGTAATCACATAGAGGCTGTGTTCAGCTGCCTTACTGGGAAGAGAATTGGTGAAGCTTGCAGGCTGGCACAGCAGTCAGGTAAGATGCTTAAATCTTCAGCTTTTTTGAGGGGAGGGGGAAGGGAGACACATAAAGAGAACTTAAACTTTGAGAGTGGATAGTAACTGGCCACTGTGAGTACAGGGTTTTCCCATGTCAGTGATTAAGGTGGGGGCTGGCTTGTCCGCTTGCTGCTTGAGTACCTGGTCATATTTATGCTGGCTTGTCAGCTCTCATAGAGTTAGGAAGTGATGCTGTATTGCATGTGGAACTGGTTTTTTGCATAGTATCTCCTTTGGAGGGTTGTTTAATTACTGTTATTTTTAATTGAGCATCTGTTAAGCACTTTACATTTGTTTTTAAAAGTGTATTTTCAGAGCCTAATGGCTAGTTTCATCTTGGTCTTTTATGTCAGCTCAAATCTTAAACCTTTTCCATTCATTTGTCTCCTTTGGGGAGTCTGTCCTTCCCATTCCTTTGTCTTCTCCTCCCTGCCCCCATTCTGGCAGGTGTTTATGGAGTGGTTTATTTCGTAAGAAATTGCGCACAAAAAACAACTGTGCGGCTGTCGGCTGATCGAAGTGCGCCACACCTCAGAGACAGGTGCTGTGGCCCTGGTAGGCAGGAGGATTTGCCTGATGTGCTGCTGTCTCCTTCCAGGTGACCACAGGCTCGCTCTGCTGCTCTCCCAGCTGGCAGGTAGCCAGCCCATTCGGGACCTCCTCACCATGCAGCTGGTGGACTGGCACAGGCTGCAGGCGGACTGCTTCATCCAGGAAGAGAGATTGCGGATCTTTGCCCTGCTTGCCGGAAAGCCTGTAAGTTGGGTTACTCTGCTGTTTTGTCATTGATTTGACTTCCCCTTCCTGACAGCGGTACGTTTAAGCTGTAGCACTCAGCCGCGGCATGTGGTATGCAGCAGGAAGGGAGTACAACGTGACGATGTGGTGTTTTTTACTGATCTAGCCTCTTATTGTTGCATGCCTGGTATGTACCGACCATTGTGGGAAAAGTTTGACTAAACTTCGTGATTTGTTTCTTTAGGTGTGGCAGTTATCGGAGAGAATAACTATCAATGTGTGCTCACTGCTGGACTGGAAGCGTTGCATGGCTGTCCACCTCTGGTACCTGCTTCCTCCAACAGCTTCTATTTCCAAGGCACTTGCCATGTACGAGTCAGCGTTTCAGGTAGGTCATGCCTGGGTAGAAGGAGATCTTATTCAGTACCATTGACTGCTCACAGAAGTCTCAGTGCAGCATCAAGTATCGCTGCGGAGGTGGAATTGCATGTGGGTTCACTATTTCAGTTGTCACAGCATCAGATTCCTTCACCAGCTTTAATGATGAGTTTTTGCAGCAGTTCACTTTGATAGGAATGTTCCTTCCCCCACTGGAATTGGCATAAAGCACTGCGGTTGAACCTGCTGGTAATTCTAGTCACTTGAGAAGCTTGGGACCTGCTCTTTAGGGTGTTCTGGTAGTGACTTATTTGAAGCACATCTCCCACTGATTGAGTGTTTCCAGGTGTTTGACAGCTAGACAAAATTAGGAAGATGGGTAGTGGCTGGCAGCAGGAAGGCTGTTTGAGCTAGGTAGCCAGTCAGTTTTCCCAATGTGATGATTAATACTCAGCTGCCTGACTTCTAAAATAGTCTGTGCCAAGCCATGCGCCCTGTTGTTTACACTCGCTGTTTCTACAGCAAATGTGGAAGCTGCCCTACAGGCAGTGCGGGGCTGCATGCATTATGCAGAGTCTTGTTTGTTGCTGTAGAGCTGTCAGCTTCTGTGTACAGAAAGAAAAAGGGTTCTGTTAAAAAAAGCGTTTAATCATTTAACTAAAGATAGTTCAGCCCTTGATCTGTATGCCTAACGATAGCCCAAGCACAGCATCAAGTCTAGTAACTTCTAATTGGCGCATGCGTAATGCTGCAGGAGCACTTTGTGTTATCTTTGTACGTAGTATGTCAGTATAATTTGTTCGTCACTTCAAAATACCAAGCTTTAATTTTACCATGACTTAAACTTAAGATAATGCTGCTAGGTTAGAACGTGGGGGTGGTCTCACTGCAGCCCCATGATGTGGATACAGCTTGTTTCCAGACCTTCATGTAGGAGGGCTAAAACTGGAAACCAGCAGGAGGTGGAAAACGCTCTCCCAAACCTCGATCTAGCGTTCTTCCCAGCGGTGAGAATGTCAAAAGGATTTTGGTGACCAGAACTGGTTAGATGGTATGAAAGACAACAGTTCTCTTGCAGTTCAGTGCCCTGTAAAATGCTTCTTGTCAACTCAGTGCATTCGGTGCCGCTCGCGTAGCTGTCCAGACTCTGCTTAGCTACAGAGGGAGAGAAAGCGTGCAGGCGTGCCCTGTCTTTCATTCCATCTAGTTACATGTGGTTTTCCAGCTATAAAATCATTCAGGAATACAGGTTGTGTGTGTGTGTGTGTGTGTGAGAGCTGACTATACCTCCACACCATGGCTTTTAAGAGCTCAGTGTGAGATGAAATTAAGCCTGCCAAAGCATTTTGGGTTTAGGTTTTTTCTTTTTAGCGTCACGTGAGTGCATAGTTGCTGTGTAAGTTTTAACTGCAGGTGCAGTAGGGCGCAGCCTCTACTTTGAAGCAGGAAGCATGCTCGTGAGCCTGCTGAGCTGTGTGGAATTCAGAGTGCAGTTCTGTTGAGAGTACTGTCTTTAAACTTACTGTTAAAACTATCTCTTTAGAACACACCAGAGTGTGAAAAATATGCCTGCTGTCCTCTGCCTCCTTACCTAGAAGATTCTGGTTGTGTAATTGAAGAAGATGATAATGCAGGGAGACCTCTGAGAGATGTCTGTTTTCATTTGTTAAAGCTCTACAGTGACAGGTAAATAGTTCAAAAACTGTTCAGAAAAATCTGGATCAGTCAGTGACTTCTTGAATTCCCAAACCTGGGGTATGAAATCAGCTTCAGTGTTTACTGAACCTCTTAAAGTAGTCAAAAATCTGCCTTGCATGTGCACCCTCACAGAACATGGTGACACTGTCACTGCTGGTGATGGTATAAATGATGAAACTTAAGCTTTGGAGCACGTTTGTGGTTTTGGGGTTTTTTTCTTACGTGTTTTCTGTGTCTGAAGAGCGCAGTAATCGTGCTTCACTGTAGTTGCCTTTTTTGAAGGCATTGAGAAATCTGCAGGAGAAGCACATACAAAAGAAAAAGTTGTGACAGACCGGATGCTCAAAAGAAGAGCAAAAGGATTTTAACAGTTGCTCCTACCTCTTTTTTCCTTTTTTCTTTTTTTAAATAAAACCAAAACCCCACACCCATGTAAATCACATATGGAGTAATTGGAGGTGGGTGCAGGGAAGGAACATAAGTAGCACCAATTTCTGACTTTGTTATGTGGACACAATTAACTGTACATGTCGCAAATATTTTTCCCTACAGGCACTATGATCTTGACCAGCTGCTTGATCCCCGGAGCATAACATCTGACCCTCTGGACTATCGTCTCAGCTGGCACCTGTGGGAAGTGCTCAGAGCCCTGAACTATACCCACCTATTCAAGCAGAGTCAAGGAGTGCTGAATGCCAGCTACGCTGCCCAGCTTGAAAGCGAAGGGCTTTGGGAATGGGCTGTTTTTATACTGCTGCATGAGCCTGATATGCAGTGAGTAAAAGACTCTTTTTTTCTTCCTTGAAAATACTGTGTTGCCTGTTCTATAGACCTGACCCGTATGCTGTAATTATCATGGCTTCTGTCACATTAAACTGGAACTGCACAGCTGGAGGACTTCGTGTCGCCTGTGAAGATTGTGTGCCGGGATTACAAAGTGGCATGAATAGTTCTGCTCAGTTAAATGTCTTGTTAGGCGTTAAATAGTATTGTATTGTAATGACTAACTCCTGAACTGTGCTATAGAAGCAGATCTCGTAGTCATTTTGATACCCTAGGGCTGTGTCTCTTGTCTGTGGCTCAGCAAGCTTACCGTGTTCAGGAACTTGTCCTGAAAACATTATCAGTGGGAAATACTGCAGCTGTCCCCATTGGAGCTGAACGGAAGCAAGCGTGTTTGTAAGGAAAGCTTGGGAATCACCAAAATGCATGTTTTGCTTCTGTTGTGAAATACATACTTAACAAAATTGTCTTAAATTTGTAAATAATACATCTTTTCTGGAAGGGTGTCTCTTGCTGTTAATGTGTACAGCTAGCATTAATACATTGCAGTAGAATATTTTTCCAACTGATAACTTCAAATAGAGCCTGTATGTTACTTGTAGGGGCCTGAAACATACATAAATGTTTTTAAGCAAAGCACTAGCGATGACTTCTGTCTTAATGGCTAATCTGTACTGAAGGAATTCAGCTGATCGTAGAACTCTTCATAGTATCCTACAGTAAGACTGTTCAAGGCCCGGCGAGGCTGGCTTTTGCCACCTGTTACATCCGTGCCTCTGCCGTCGCCAGTATCGTAACGCAGTTCGCTGCTGCCTTGTTCAGTCCTTGGCTACTTGTATTGAAGCGTGTCTTCTGATGGAGCGACGTGAAGGATTGCTTCATTGCCTTGTCCTCTCTTCCCCAGCATACGGGAGAAGGCAGTGCGTGAGCTCCTAAATCGGCATTGCGTTCTCTCTGAGACACCAGAGTCTTGGGCTAAGGAGACTTTTCTGACGCAGAGGCTCTGCGTCCCCCCAGAGTGGATTCATGAAGCAAAGGCAGTTCGAGCGAGGATGGAGGGCGACAAGCATAAAGAAGCCCTCTTCTTGTTCAAGGCTGGCCACTGGAACCAGTGTCACAAGCTGGTTGTCAGGCACTTGGCCTCAGGTGAGCCTGGTCTCCTAACTTTTTTTCATTCTGTCCTTTGAACAGCACACACGGGGTGGGAACAAAAGTCATTGGGTGTTCAGTAGTATGAAGGGGTAGGGCTGTGTTTCTAGAGTGGCTGGCTGTTTCAAAATAGCTCTTGCTTGATAACCTGGCGTGATGATTCTTCGCTGCAAACACGTGAGAAAGGCAGTGCTTAACCTTCTGCACATCCACCTTCCTGTGCCGGAGGTGCCTCGGGGAACAAGGGCAGTGGCAGCATTCCCGGAGCCCCCATCCCATGGGTGTCCGTGCTCTTGGAAACGGGATGGCCTTAGACTTGCCTTTTGTAGGTCATCAATCAAGTAAGCATTTCTGGCCATGGCTGATAGTGTCAAGGAATTACAAAAGCACCTGAGAGTACAGTCCGTTAGTTGCTGCTTCTTTAACAATCAATGTTCCTGAGTTTAAGAAACCCTTTTGCTCTGTTACTAACAATGTTGTTCTCTTTAGATGCTATTATTAATGAAAACTACAAGTACCTAAAAGGATTCCTGGAAGATCTTGCCCCTCCGGAGCGTAGTGCACTCATCCAGGACTGGGAGATGGCAGGGCTGGTCTACCTAGATTACATCCGTGTTATTGAGATGCTGGATAGGATTCAACAGGTAACAAACTAAAACAGCTGTGGCGTGGTTTTCCTACAGTTTGGAAGCTCATAGAGAGTCTCACTTCTAGAACAACCTTTTATTCGCTGTTCAGTGCTGATGTTAGTGTTTCCCTTCGGCAGACACTAGCAAAGAGAATATGGTGCATCTCCGAAAATAGGGAGAGATTTCGTAGATACTGTCAAAATAATATGTGGGCTCTGCCCTGCCAACACGGTCTATGTACTGTGACAGTGAGATAAGTGAAAAAGAAGGGATAAAACTAGCGGTTAGTGGGAAGCCTGCATGTCAGTCCCCTCTAATTCGGTTCCAGACTTCCCATATCCCCTTCTTCAGGTGTTAACTTCAAACAGGCCTTAGCGTAGATTGTCTTCTGTTGGATGGATTGGGTTTCGAGTGAACGTGGGCAGTCCGCGAGCGATTCTGCTGAAAGGCTTTGCATGGCTTGGAGGCTGACTCTCTTGTCTGCTTCCAGCTGGATTGTTCCACTTACGAGCTGGAGTGGTTGCATACCAAAGTGACGTCGCTGTGCAACAGGATAGAGCAGATCCAGTGCCACAACGCGAAGGACCGCCTGGCTCAGTCAGGTACGGTGACAGCAGTATCTAGCCGCCCACTGGGAGAGCCAGTTTTACAACCTAGCCTGGCCAGTACCGGCCGTTACCTGGGCTGCCGTGGGTCTGTCCCTTTGCATGGGCTGAGAAGGAGGGCTGTGGTTCGTGAGGTGAGCTGTGTGTTGCTGCCGTACCTGCAGCTATCGGTTGTCATTTCAGGCAGGTTTTGTTGCCTGGTCGATGGGGCATCCAGTGCCTGGTCTCTTAGAGCTGTCTCCTGATAAGCTGTGAGGTGTCTTGTGCATCCTTATGCTTTATTTGGCGCTGTAAAACTGAGCATGCTTGCATAAAACAGTCTGGCCTAAGGAATAAGGCCAATTTTGTATTATACTCATGGAGGAAGTCTGTATGGAGAGAGGAGATTCACTGCTGGAGCTGAGAAAAGGCCAGGTCACGCTGGGACGTGGCCCCACTGACCCAGCCAAATGCCTTTGCTCCAAAATTTCCCGTTGAATTGCTGTTCAAGTTCCCCCCTCAGCAGGGTGAGCTCCTAAGTGCTCACGTGCTAGCTCCCGCTCCGCAGCGTGCTGTGGAGCATGCAGAAACACCCCTCTTCCTGCTCTTTCCAGATATGGCCAAGCGCATTGCTAACCTGCTGCGGGTGGTCCTCAGCCTGCAGCACACCCCGGAGCCCGCCTCCGACTCCGCGCCCGACGTGCAGCGCGTCCCCCTCCGCCTGCTCGCTCCCCACATCGGCCGGCTGCCGATGCCGGAGGACTATGCCTTGGAGGAGCTCCGCAGCCTCACCCAGTCCTACCTACGGGAGCTGACACTAGTGACTCACTGAGGAAGAATCCCTTCCACCATGGACAGTTTGGCCGTTTGACCCTTACCCTTGTTCTGAGGGCGCACAACCTCTCTAGCCACGCAGGTTTTTCCATAGAGGTGTAAAACAGCTTTAGGATGTGGGCTAACGCAGGAATTTTTGTAACCTGGGGGAGCACTGCGACTGGTTGAACCTTGCTGGCTGGCGCCCTCAACCACACAATGTTTTCCTAGAATTAATAAAGCGCCTGTTGCCGAACCTGTCTGCAGGTGAGACTGTACCTGTGGAGGGGGCACGGTGTGGGCTTCGTCTCCTGGCAGATCCTTTTCACTCATTCCGTTGCAGCGCAGAGGATGGTGAAGCAAGTTCTGGGACAGTTTTCCATGGCAGACTCCCGCTTTGCTGGGACTGCGCTTGGTAAACCGATGAACCTTTGGCACCTGAACTAACCGCGGATGAGCTTTAAGCGGGGCTTTGTTAAAAGTTTGCTCTGTGGGGGGCGGGGGGAGAAGGAACTAAGTTCAGAAGTGTCTTTTCCTGCACACTCTTGCTAATTTGGAGACCTGCGAACGTGTTGTTTCTCTCTTTCTTCATCCTCCGTATCCAAAAGCAAAGCAAGCTGCTTCCCTGACTCGGGAGAAGGGGAGGTGACACCTGCGCGTGTGCCTTATGGCAAGCTCCGGGCTGTGTAGGCCTCCGAGGACAGACACCTCCTGGGTCCTGCACGCAGTAAAACACAGGAGCTTGTCCTAAGAGTTGCTGCGTTCCAGGACTCCAGGCTTCCGCTGGGAGGGGGCAAAGTCTGCACCGACAGCAAAACTGCCACGAGGTCACCCGCTGCCCGAGGAGCGGCGCAGCCCGGCTGCCCGGGCACTTCGGACTCGGCCGCCCGTGTAGGTGGGGGTACGTGCACCACGCTGCCGAGTGCCCGGCTGCCGGGGCAGCCCCTCCGCGGGCGCCTGGCCCCCGCCGACGTCCCCGCGTCTGCCGTGTAGCTGGGTTACATCGAGCGGAGCCGCCGTCCAGCGTAAGAACATCCCGCAAGCGAACAGCTGACCCTGTCGACGTGCTCTGGTGTGTACAGTCTTTACTCTTACGGTGTTTAGAAACGGATTATTTTTGGAAGAAGAAAAAAAGCTGTCTCCCGCTCTGCTCTGATTTCAGGGTTACTCGGCGGGGCCTCCTGCCACAGCCGGCCACTGCTCGCAGCGGCTTCCAGCCTGCCTGGCGCTGCTGTGTGCTGGCTCATTGAAGGTCGTTACGCATGAGGGTTATGTAAAGGTTTTTATTAAAAAAAAAATTATAAATAAATGATCTAGATTATTTTCCTGTCTTTTTGAAAACAAATAAAATGTTTATAGTATTCCCACGGTTTCCTTTGCCTTTTTAAGTAAGGTGCTGGTTTCGTAGGCGCGCGTCCCCGGGCTCGTCACAGTTGGGCTGGCTCGGGGGGTGGCACGGCTCGCAGGGCTGGTGTGCAGGGGTGGCCGGGGAAAGCCGCCGTCCCCCTGAGCTGGAGCTGTCGAGGAAGAGCGCTTACAGGTACATCAGCACTGACAGACTAGGGCAGAGGAGTCGGTGTGGAACGGGAACACGGACCTGGTGATAAAGGACCTGGAAAAGGTTCGGGGTGTCGTTGTTATCTTCGTCTTTACTGGAAGACTGGCCTTCATCAGCCTCAGGTCCCTGAGACCAGTGGGAAGGGTCGGAGTGAGGAAGACGTGCCTTGGTGGAGATGAGGCTGGCGAGCGCTTAAATAAGCCGGGCATTGAGTGCACCCGCAAAGCCTGTGTCACTGCAAGGCCACTCTCTAATACCTTTGAAAGGTTGTGGCAGTCAGGGAAGGCTCCTTCAGAGCCTTGGAAGAAAGTGGGAAGGGTTGGAATAAACAAAGTCACCTGTCTTCAAGGAGGGTGGGGGGAGCCCCAGGCTGGTGAGCTCGGAGTTCCCCGGCCGGTCATCCCAGCTTGGTCCCCAGCGGGAGGATGGAGCTCGTCCTCCCGGGACCCGTGTGCGGAGGCGTGGAGCAGAGCGGGGTGGAGGAGGCTGTGCGAGCAGGGAGGGTGCTGAGCTGGGAAATGCCCTTCCTTGGAAGGGGGATTTCTGGAAAGCGGCGAGGGACGGGCCAGGTTACAGCTTCGCAGCAACCGGAGGGAAGCGCTTTTCCACGCAGCACAGAACGGGCTTGTTTCATGAGAAGTGGGGGGGCTGGTGGCTGCTTCTGGAGACAGGGCTTGGGGGGGACCTGCTCCCCAGTGCCAGCCCTGGCACGGAACACCCTAAAAGCAGCCATTTGCATCTCCTCGCCCACGTGGGGTGGCTGTCCTGCTGTGCCAGCATCGCCGCACGTTAAACGTGACACCGGCCGTGCCATGCTGTGCAGGGAGCCAGGTCAGTCTGGCTTCGCCTCCTTCCATTATTGTAATTGCAAACCCAGCTGCTGCCCTGGGTGGAGGAGCAGTGCGGCCAGAATGTCGGGCCGGGGATGAATAATTCACTGCCTGGAAACAAAACCTCCAGCCTTAAAACCGATCAGCGTGCTGCTTGGCATCTGCTGCCGGGGCTCAGTGTGGGAAAGGTGCCAGGGAGGTGCTGGGGGAGCAGGAATTGGTGGCCTCCCGCATGGCTGGAAGGTGCTCTGGCACCCCTGCGACGGGGACCTCTCTGCCACTTGCTGCTTTGTGTCCTGGGTCACGTCCCCTAACCTCCCAGGACTTTGTTCTCACCAAATGGGAATAATCTTCCTCTTCCCCTTCCTCGCTCTTTTAGTGAGGCCAGAGAAGTGGGGACACGGGATGTCCCTTGCTGTGCACGGCAGCCCCTCCACCACAGGGTCTGCAGCATCTGCCCTCAGCTCTTCCCACTGCCCATTTCAGGCCCCGTACGTGGCTGGGACCCAGCCGCAGGCAAGGTGACGCCTCCCTTTCAGCCCCGGGGTTTCCTTTTCCAGCTTGCTCTGGGCTGGGATTGTGGAGAGACACCCACCCTCCCCGCAGCCCCCGGGTCAGAGGTGCCTCGAGAGGGTGGTTTGCAGCGGCCGGGAGCGAAGCTGCAGGCAGGAGCGCACAGCGCCAGAAAACGCGGTGAGGAACAACCTCGTCCCTGCCTGCTCCAGCCTGCTGCATGGTCCTTGTCACCACGGTCCTGGTCCTGAGCTGCCTGGAGCAGGCAGAGAAGGGGCTGCCCACCACCGGTGTGGCCGGGAGGGTCTCGTGGGAGCGACGGTTCAGGGTGTGCGTGGCTGCTGGCAGGCAGAGCCTTCCCCGGGCTTGGGCAGCTGGTGGGCAGCCGACAGGCGGCGTGTCGCTGCCCGCAGTGGCTCAGCACCCAGTCCCAGCCCAAAGGGGCTCAGCTGCACCCAAATCCCATCCCAGTCCCCTGCCAGGTTGCAGCTGGTGGTTGTTCTCCGTTGCCCCCCACCACAGGGCTTGCCGCACAGAGACTGTTGCTCCCCAGGGAGCTGTGCCCCCCCTCCCTGTCCCAGCCCTGACGTCACCCCAGCGCTTGCAGGTGGCACGGCCCCCCCTGTGTCCCCGGGACCTGCACAGGGCGGGAGCGTGGCAGGATGGAGCCCGGAGCTTGCCCGCTGCTCGCGCTCTGCCTCGCCGGCTGCCTCCTGGCCCCGGGTAAGTGGTGGAGGGGGCGGCGAGGGGTGCTGACCCCCACCCAGCCCTGAATGCGGAGAGAGGGTCCCCCGGCCCCTGCGAGCAGCAGCATCCCTGAACATTGGGCATCCCCGGGTGGGGACGGGGCGGTGGGATAGGGGGGCTTGGGCTGGTGGTGGGGAGGGTCGGGGGTCCCAGCATGCTCCCCCACCTCACTCAGCTGCCAGCAGGTCCCCATGGCCGGGTCCTGGCGGTCCCTGGGGAGGGGTCTGGCTGCACCGCCAGCGCTCGCCGCCGAGGCCCCTCCAGCCCGGGTCTGGGTCCCCGCAGGCTGCTGGGGTGCGCAGGGCAGGTTCGCCTACAAGCTGCTCCACGACCTCTTTGCCAACTACTCCAGCGCCCTGCGCCCTGTGGAGGACACGGACTGGGCGCTCAACGTCAGCCTCCAGGTCACCCTCTCCCAGATCATCGACATGGTGAGCGGCCAGGCATGGCACCGGTGCCGGCGCTGGCAGCCCAGCCCAGCCTGAACGAGGCTGTCCTCATCACACTCCTGGCCACTGCTTAGCCGGGCTCTGCTCTCCCCCAGAGCTGATGCTCAACCCTTGAAACCAGCCCAGACCCTCAAAACCAGCCCAGCTGCCCCCAAGTCAGCTCAGACCACTTGAAGACAGCTTGGGCCCCCCCAAACCAGCACAACTCCCCCCCCCTCAATGAGCTCAGACCACTTGAAGACAGCTCAGACCTCTCCAACCTCCCAAAACCAGCACAACCCCCTTGAAGGCAGCTCAGCCCCTCAGGACTCTTGCAGAGGCTGACGGGCTGGTGGCCAAGGTGGGCAGCGGATGGCGCCGGGTTCGTCCCCCGCGCCCACCCTCTCCCCTTGGCAGGACGAGAGGAACCAGGTCCTCACCTCCTACCTGTGGGTCCGCCAGGCCTGGCTGGATGCCCACCTCACCTGGGACAAGGACGCCTACGACGGCATCGACAGCATCCGCATCCCCAGCAGCTACGTCTGGCGGCCGGACATCGTCCTCTACAACAAGTGGGTTGTGCTCAGCTCCCTCCCACGCTGCTCCCAGAGCCTGGGGGGCTCAGGCTGGGGCTGGGGGGGCTGCATGGGGTATTGCCAACCTCAGGGCTGCAGGAGCAGGGGGGTCCTGCTGTGGGTGATGCAGGGAGACGGTCACCCCAACGAAGGGGGGTGCAGGGGGGGCTGGCAGCAGCCAGGTGTGCCTGACACTAACCTGCCAGCTGGGACGTGCCACTGCGGGGGCGGCCGAGGGTGCTGAGCCCCCTCTTTGGGGAGGAGCAGAGTGATGTAGGGAGGTGACACAGCTTTAGGGGCAGGCGCTTGGCCCTGGCCCCGACCCCTCAGACCCTCGCCCTGCATGAGGCTCGGGGCCATCCCGGCCCCACAGCCGTCCCTCCTCCAGCGCCGACGACCGCTTCGGCGGCTCGATGGAGACCAACGTGGTGCTGCGCTCCGATGGGCACATCATGTGGGACTCACCTGCCATCACCAAGAGCTCCTGCAAGGTGGACGTCTCCTACTTCCCCTTTGACTGGCAGCGGTGCCACCTCACCTTTGGCTCCTGGACCTACAATGGGAACCAGATCGACCTCCGCAACCAGCTGGACAGCGGGGACCTGACAGACTTTGTGGAGAACGTGGAGTGGGAGGTGCTGGGCATGCCGGCCACGAGGAACGTTATAACCTACGGCTGCTGCTCCGAGCCCTACCCCGATGTCACCTACACCTTGCTCCTCCGCCGTCGCGCCTCCTTCTACATCTTCAACCTGCTCCTGCCCTGCATCATGGTCTCCTTCCTGGCGCCCCTCGGCTTCTACCTGCCAGCCGACTCGGGGGAGAAGGTCTCGCTGGGGGTGACGGTGCTGCTGGCCCTCACCGTCTTCCAGCTGCTGGTGGCAGAGAGCATGCCGCCCTCGGAGAGTGTCCCACTCATCGGTGAGCCTCAGTGGCACCCAGGACCCTCCCATGGGACCAGGGTGTCTGCACCAGGGTGATGGACAGCACCCATGCTGGGGGGCCGCAGCGTGGGGATGGGGGTGCAGGTGTCTACCCCCTCCACCACGGCATCACCACCCATTGCCCACGCAGGGAAGTACTACATTGCCACCATGACCATGATCACCGCCTCCACCGCGCTGACCATCTTCATCATGAACGTCCACCACTGTGGTCCAGGGGCCCGGCCAGTGCCCCCCTGGGCCAGGTGGCTCATCCTCCACCACATGGCCTGGCTCTGCTGTGTCTACGAGGTGGGCGAGAGCTGCAAGAGCCCCCAGCGGGCACTGGGCAGGCAGGTGGGCAGGGGGGATGCCGGTGTGGCGGGGGAGAGACTCGGGGAAGGGAAGGTGGGTGCTGAGGCAGGGGGCTGCCCCCGGGACCGCTGCCTGTGCCACCACGACGGCCTGCTGAGGAATGTCAGCTACATTGCCGGTTGCTTCCGGCGCCACCGAGCCGCCCAGCGCTGGACCGGAGAGTGGAAGAAGGTGGCCAAGGTGATGGACCGCTTCTTTATGTGGATCTTCTTCCTCATGGTCTTCCTCATGAGCATGCTGGTCCTGGGCAAAGCTGCCTGATGGCCCCATGGACCCACCGCCCTGATGCACCCCCTGCCCATGGCCCCCCAGGGATGGTGGTGGCCATGGGTGCCCCATGATGGGGGGGCTTGTCCTGAGCGCCCCCCACTCCCCCATGAAGCTGCAGGGTGGGAGCTCTACCAGCACTGGGGAAGAGCAGCGGGACACCCGCCCCAGCCACAGGGCTGAGGGGTCCCAGCCCCCTGGGTGGCTGTGCCAGGGTCTGTGCCCATGTGTTCCCATTGCACCCTGCACCCGAGAAATCCACAAACTGGAAATAAACCCTGGAGCGTGTGTCCTCCCTCTCCTCCCTGGGGGCTGGGGGCAGTCCCAGGGCCTCACTGTCCCAGGGAGGGCTGCGGCACCGGCACCGGCACCAGCATCAGCCAGCGCGGGCTTGGGGTGTGCATGGGGCGGGCAGCAAAGAGGTGTGGGACCTTTCGCTCTGTGGGGCCCTGCCCAGTCCTTGCAGCCCCATCTGGAGCTCTGCAGAGGAGGGAGGGCTGGGCAGAGCCTTTCCCTGTGTGGATGGCTATGTGTGTGCGTATGTCTATGTGTGTGCGTATGTCTATGTGTGTGTGTGTATATATATATATAGATACAGACAGCCACGCATGCCGCTCGCTATGTGGGTGCCGCTGGCTGGCAGGGCCCTGCTCCCCGAGCCCTCCCAGTCCCCAGTTATCGGTGCATCTCGGGGGTCTCGCATCACCCCAAAACTGCCCATGAAACCCTGCAGCACCCCGAGCTGCTGCCACTGCTGCCGGCGGTGCCGGCCCCCTCCCGCCGCCTCCCACGTCCCCACCAGCGTCTGCCGACCTCCCCAGCCAGGGATGAGGGTCCCAAGGGAGCAGGGAAGCCCCCGCCCCGTCCCGTCCCCTCTGGGCGCTGGCTAGGGCGAGGATGGCGCCTGGAGGGATCTGGCCCTCGACACCCTCGATGATAAACTTGCAGGGCTCCCCGCGGGAAGGGGTGCAGGGCCTGGCACGAGCTCCGGAGCTGCTGCCCACCCCGGGCAGGGCAGGTCAGTCCCTGGGTCCATGGGTGCCCGCACAGCCCAGCCCAGCAGCCAAAATCCCACGGTGGGGACCCTGCAGCAGTGTCCCTCCCCAGGGACCCCCGTGTCAGCATGGCATGGCATGGCACGGCACGGCACAGCTCAGCACACTTTGAGGTTCAGAGCCAAAGCATGTGGGACCACAGAGCCAAGGTAGCAGCTGGTGGCACCAGGGGAGGCAGCCCACAGACAGGCCCCCGGCCTCAATGCTGAGCAGAAGTGAAACACTAAAACCTCATCACAGCAGTGCAGGATCCCACCAAAGCGGCCGGGTACAGTGCCCGTTCCCACCCTGAGCAGCACCGGTGCCACCGCGCCCCTGGCATCCTTCCCTCCCTGCTCGCTGGCTGCTCCCCGGCCGCTGCGTGGAGGACCCTGTCGTAGTTTAACCCCCACCAGCAGCTCAGCCCCACGCAGCCGCTCGCTCACTCCCCCACAGTGGGATGGGGGAGACAATCAGATGAGTAAAAGTGACAAAACTCCTGGGTTGAGACAAAGACAGTTTAACAGGTAAAGCAAAAGCCGCGCACGCAAGCAAAGCAAAACAAGGAATTCGTTCACCCCTTCCCATGGGCAGGCAGGCGTTCAGCCAGCTCCAGGAAAGCAGGGCTCCACCAAGCATAACGGTGACTTGGGAAGACAAACGCCATCACTCCCAACGTCCCCTCCTTCCTTCTTCTTCCCCCAGCTTTATACACCGAGCATGAATGACGTCATATGGTGTGGGACATCCCTTGGGTCAGTTGGGGTCACTGTCCCAGCCATGTCCCCTCCCAACCCCTTGTGCACCCTCAGCCCACTCGCTGGCGGGGTGCGGCGAGGAGCAGAAAAGGCCTTGACTCTGTGCAAGCCCTGCTCAGCAGGAACTGAAACATCTCTGTATTATCAACACTGTTTTCAGCACAAATCCGAACGATAGCCCCATACAAGCTACTGTGAAGGAAATTAACTCTCTCCCAGTTAGAACCATGACAATATCCACCCCTTATTCCATACCATTTCCGTCATGCTCAGGTCTCATACTATCCAATATGACCTCAATAACCACCACCCACCTCCCCATCCTTTGATAACATACACAGATATCATTCACCATTCCCTTAGTCCATGGACCACCCCTGTAAAATGTCTATAAAATGTCCACAAATGTCCACAAAATGTGCACTGATTTCATCCAGTCCATGACTTTGGGCTCCATCTGTTTTGGTGGTCACTCAGGACAGGAGAGGGGGTGTGTTGTGTGGAGTTACCGGGCACCAAAGCCAGCTCAGGTCGGGTCACTGCTGCACTTGCACTGCTTCTTGTAAGGCTTGTCCTCCACTGGTTTGGGTGGTTCCTGCTGTAGTGATTCCCATAACATGCAACTCAAATCCCAGGTTACAACAATTTAAAGGTATTTGCATTATAATCTCCACCCCTGGTCCTTTTGGCCCAGACCATCGGGTTTAACATTGCAATGAACTCTCCCCTTGCCCCTGCTCCGGCTTGGACTTATCCACAGAGTGCAGTCCCTTAGGGGTGTACCTGCTCCAAGTGGAGCCTTATCTATGAGCCACAGCCTCTCCAGGGGTGCACCTGCTGTGGCATAGACTTATCCACAGCCACAGTCGCTTTGAGGTGCGCCTCTTCCAGCGTGGCCTTCTCCATGGGCCACAATGCCTTCAGAGATGTACCTGCTCCAGCGTGGCCTTACCCACAGCCACAGTCCCTTCAGAAGTGAACCTGCTCAACATGGCCTTGCCTATGGCTGCAGTCCCTCCGGGGGTGTACCTGCTCTGTCGTGGGCTTATCCACAGCCACATGCTTCGAGGTGCTCCAGCATGACCTCAGGCACAGCCACTGATGCTTCAAGGTGTACCTGCTGCAGCATGGACTTGCCCTTGGGCCACAGTCCTTTCAGAGGTATACCTGCTGTGGCACAGACATAACCATGGCCACAGACGCTTCGGGGTGTCCTGCTCCCACATGGACTCATCCACAGGTCACAGTCCCTTCGACTCGAGTTCACACTGGAGTTCCAGCCTGCCCAGCACAGCAGCACAGAACCAGCAGCGATGCCCTGGCCATCTGCCAGCCCAGGCACATGGCCGTTGCTGCTCTCAGAATGTTCCCAGGCACAGCAGTCGGATGATCAGCAGCACAGCAAGTAGCCGCTCCTCAGCCGCTGCTTGGAGGACCCCCAGGGGTTTGGGGGACAGATCTCCCCCTTCAGCAGGGATCCCTCTCAAGGTCATCCCTCGAGGCTCGGAGACCCCATACATGACACCAGCACCGACAGGTTGCTACGTGACAGATTTGGCCTGCGTGTAATATTTAGGAAACGTACAGGAGGCTTACGCGATGATCTTTGTATCCCATCCTAATGCTGAGTGTCGTAGAGTCTTGACCACCGATCCATCTGTGCCTATTAAATATTTCATATAGCATATACAATTCCTGATTAGCTCTCTATGAACTAATGACCAGACCAGCCCTGGCTGAGTGACCTCTGACTCCTCTCCTGAGACAGGGCCGTCGGTTCGGCTGCGCTCACCCTTGGGGCCCAGCCCCATTGCCACCGCACACCCACGTAGCGGCTGTTGGAGGTGTCAGGCTGGGCTGGGGCAGCACCAAGTTCTCTCCCAGCTCTGTTAGAGCCAGCATGACCCAAGCGGGTTTGGCAGGACGCTGCAGAATTGCATCTCTGGCCATACAGCACCGTGGCAGAATGACCGCGTGGTCCTGCTCCCCTCCCTCAGGGACCTGTGAAGGATCCCCGCAGGGGGCAAAATCCCAGGGGATGCGGACCCCAAAGCCCGGCAGGAGCCCAGAGCCCCAGCAGGGAGCAGAGAAGCCTGGGGCAGAGGGGACGCGGCGTCTAAACCCGGGGCGGCCACGGCACCCCCAGGTTCTCCTCCATGGCGGGGGGAGTCCTGCTGCCTCCCCCGTGCCCCCACCAGCGGGCTGGCCTGGCCAGGAGCCTGGGGGGCACAGCTGGCCCCGCCTGGCCCAGGGGACGCTGCAGCCCGCCTGGCATCGCGCTGCCCGCTCAGGCGGGGGAGCTTTTCCAACGCAGCCATCGCTCGGGCCCTGCCTGGGCATCGCCCGGCTCCGCTGCTGGCGCCGACCGCTCGGGCACCTCTTGGGGCTTTGGGGCTTTGTTTCCCTTCACCGATGAAACTCTCCCTGTCCCGAGCCAAGAGGTTCCTTTATTGCTCGCATTTGCCCTCCCGATTCTGCCCCCATCCCGCTGCGGGGGGCGAGCGGCTGGCAGGGGCTGGGCTGCTGGCTGGGGTCACCCAGCCAGGGCCTGGGCTGAGCAGGGACGGACCCGGGCTGGCTTTGGGCAGGACCCGGGCTCAGCATCCAGGGGATCCTCTGCAATTTCAAAAGCTCTGGCCACTGCTGCTCTTGGCTGGAGGGCAGGTGTGGGGGGTCCCTCTGCTCCTCCTCCTCCTCTTCCTCCTTCTCCCGCCTCCCAAGTCCTGCCAGGATCCCCCGTCCTGCAGACCGTGGGCTTCCATCAGCCGCCACCCCTGACTGGCAGGGGGACGTCCCGGCCCCTCCTGAGCCCCTCACACCTGCCCGTACCAGCAGGGGAAGGGCGCAGGGGGCAGCGGGTGTCACAAAGGGGGCTCTGCCAGCCCGTGCTGTCACAAAGGGGCTCCGCCTGCCTGCCGGACTATAAAAGGGGGCGCGGGGGCCCTCCCAGAGCAGGCGGTGGCCGGTGGGCACCGCAGTCTGGCATCGTCTCGGCAGACTGCAGCCTCAGCCTCTGCCACAGCAGCAGCGTCGGGGGTCCCGTCCCTGGGGACCCAGGAGGTCACTGGGGATCCGCATCGCGGGCCTGTGCTGGTGACTCTCAGTGTCGCGGCTGCACCGGAGCCGGTGCCATGGGGCGCTCCAACGGCCCCACCCTGGCTGACTTGCTCCCGCTCCTGATGCTGGTGCTGCAGCTCATCCTGGTCTCTGCCACGTTGAGTGCCAAGCGGCTCTGGGTAGGTGACCGCTGCGCCGCACCGTGCCACACTGTGCCGTGGCGTGGGATGGGGTAGGGTGGGCTGGCATGGCCTGACGTGGTGTGGTGTGGTGTGGTGTGGTGTGCTGTGGTGTGGTGTGGTGTGGTGTGGTGTGGTGTGGTGCGGCGGTGTATGGTGTGGTGTGCTGTGGTGTGGAGTGGCATGGGGGGCTGCAGCGTGGGGCCAGGAGCTGCTCCCGTCTCACCCAGCTCCTGGGGGTCCTGCAGATGTGCCGGAAGGAGTTGAAGCATCGGACGAGCACGGCGACAGCCCGGCCGGAGGAGCAGAGCGGTGAGTGGCCCCGGCACCGAGCGCCCCACAAACGGCCGACAGCCCCCAGCAGCCCTGACCCGGGGCTGTGCCGGGGGCTGCCGGCCGCTCACTCCGTCTCCTCCCTCGGCAGATGCTTCGCCGGCACACGGAGGAGTGGAGAAGCCCACGTGGGCCCCGGGGATGTGGTGAGTGCTGGGGGAGAGCCCCAGATCCTGCCCCAGACCCTCACCCCGTGCCCAGACCCTGCCCGCGCTGGGCAGCCCTGCCTGCCGGCCGAGGAGGGCGTGCTGCCCGTGGGTCCTGCCGCAGGGGCCGGGGTGCAGCGGGGTCTCTTCTCTCTGCTCCTCTGCAGGGCGAGAGCGGAGGCGTCGAGCAGGGAGCGCCTGTCCCCGAGGGCCCCGCTGGCCTCCATGGACTCCCTGGGCTCCCTGGCCTCCCTGTCGTGGAGCAGCTCCATTTCCATGGGCTCCCTCTACTCCTTCCCGGAGCCCTGGCCCGGTGCGATGGCGGAGCTGGCAGCGCCCACCCGCTGGGGACCCCCCCGGTCTCCCGAGGCTGTCGAGGGGCCGGTGAGTGAGCTGGGGCCGGCCCTTGGCCGGGACCCCCCACTGGAGTTGCCAGCGGGGACCGAGCAAGAGCGGGTTCCCGGGGACACTGGGGACAGGGCGCAGAGAGACGTGGAGCCGCAGCCCAGCAGCCCCCCAGCCATGGCCACGGTCAGTGACGAGCTCATCCTGGAGCTCATCCGAGTTGTCTGGGACACCATGGCAGTGACCCAGCAGAGCTGTGAGGTGCTGCGGGCAGCGCTGGCCCAGAGGCAAGGGGCGATGGGGGGTTTCAGGGGGGCCTGTGGTGGGAACCCCCCCAGGGACCCCTCCCACCCCCCTGCCAGAATGGAGGTGCAAGACCAGCTGGGGCTGCTGGGGGCCAGAGTGTGGCCCCAGTGCCTTGGAGAGGAGCTGCCGGGGGTGGACGTGGACACGGACGAGGCTGCGGATGGGGACAAGGAGAAGGAAATGGGATTAGAGAGGAGCAGCTCCATGGAGCTGGACAGGAGCAGCCCCAAGGAGTCGGGCAGGAGCAGCCCTGCGGGGCTGGGCAGGAGGAGCCCCATGGAACTGGAAAGGAGCGGCTCCATGGGGCCAGACACACGCAGCTCCGTGGGCCGGGACAGGGGCATCCCCGCTGCTCCGGGCAGGAGCCCCCCGGCAGAGCCCAGTCCCCGGCGGCGGGTGCCCAGGGACAGGGCGCGTGGCCGGGCGTCCCCGGGGCCGTGCAGGGCAGGACGGTGCCTGCGGGAGGGCTGTGCCCGGCTCTGGTGCTGCCTGAAGGGCCGGAGGAGACGCCACTGCCGGCCCTGCCGCATCCGCGTCTGCAAGCCCCTGTGGTGGCAGCGCTGGTCCCGCAAGAGCAACGGGTTCCCCTAGTCCTGAGGGTGCGAGCAGTGCGGGGCCCGGAACCCCCATCTGAAATGCGAAAAATTAAATGTTTTCTCTGTCCCTGGTGTCGTAGTTCATCCATCCATCCTTCGTCTGGGGGTGCGACCCCCCTCAGTGCTCGACCCCAGCGGGGACAGGCTGGCTCAGGGCACCGCAGGCAGCCACCAAACTGGGGGTGGGGGTGGCTGCTAGCCCAGTGGCTGTGCTGGCGCCTGGGGACCTGGGTGGGCTGGAGCAATGGGCCAGTAGGAACCTCATGAAGTTCAAGAAGGGCAAAGTCCTGTCCCCGGGGAGGAAAAAGCCCAGGCACCAGCACGGGTGCCGACCAGAGGGGCCGAGCCCCCAAACGCCCCCACAGCAAAGCGTGCAGAGGTGCAGGTGTGCAGGTGCAGTGGTGTAGGGGTGCACGGGCGCAAGTGCGAGGGTGCGGGGGGGTGCAGGCCCATGGAGCTGAGCTGTGCAGTGGTGCGGAACCGCTTTCCCTCCCCTGGCTGGGGCCGTGCAGGGCTCCTGTCCAAGCACCTCCCAAGGAGAGAGCGGGGCCCCACTGCCCTGGGGCCGGTGGGGACACAGGAGGGGGCCGGAGGTGGTGGGCACTGCCGCGAGCAGTGGCAGCAGTTTGGGGCGCTGCTGCTGGGTGTCATGGGTGGTTTTGGGGTGGCATGAGAGCCCCTGAAGGGGTAACTCCAGTTGTAACTGCTCAGCAGGGGTCATTTGAGACCCAGGCGTGATCTGGCATGGAGGGCAAGGAGGCCCAGCGGCAAGAAGGGGTTAAACTGGCTGGAAGCAGGGATGCCAGGGACAGAAGGACTCCTTGCAAGGGAGGGAAGTTTCCCTGGGTGCTGAGAGAAGGAACAGCCTCAGCATTGCCTTGTAGCCACCCTGGAAGGGGAGCGCTCAGGGGCCCAAGCTCAGGGGCCACCTTTGGGCAGCAGAGCTGGGCAGGGGGACGGACCCAGGGCCGGGCTGAGGTGCCCCATGCCCCAACCTCCCCGCCTGTCCCCTGCTGAACCTCCCCTCCTGTCCCTTTGCCGAACATCTCCTTCTGTCCCTTTGCCACGTACAGACCACAGCTTCGTGCTCCCTCAATTTTATGTGGCACCAGGACCCGCGTGTGTGTGCAGCCTCTGAAAGCTTTTTTGCTTGGAGGGGATGGAGTCAAAGCTGTGTCTTCTCGGGGACGCCTGCACCTCCCCTTCTATGCCTTGCTGACCCTCCTCTGCTTCCCTTTGCCAAACCGCCCCTTTCTGTCCCTTGCTGAACCTCCCTTCTTGGGCCTGGTCTCCCCCACGCTGCTCCTGCCCAGCCTTGTGGGCATGGTCCTTGCCCGGCTCTGCAGGGCTGCTCCTAGAATCATAGAACCATAGGATCATTAAGGCTGGCAAACACCTCCAAGATCATCCAGTCCAACCGCCAACCCAACACCCCCAGGCCTCCTAAACCATGGCCCCAAGCGCCACGGCTACACGGTTTTTGAACACCCCCAGGGATGGTGACTCCACCACCTCTCCGGGCAGCCTGTTCCAGTGCCTGACCGCTCTTGCAGTGAAGACATTGTTCCTAATATCCAATCTAAACCTCCCCTGGCGCAGCTTGAGGCCATTTCCTCGCATCCTATCGCTGTGACTTGGGAGAAGAGACCAACCCCCACCTCACCGCAACCTCCTTTCAGGTAGTTGTAGAGACCTGTCCTGGTTTCGGCTGGGATAGAGTTAATTTTCTTCATAGAGGCTAGCTATGTTTTGGATTTGTGCTAAAACCAGTGTTGATAATGCGGAGATGTTTTAGTTGTTGCTAAGCAGTGCTTACACTAAGTCCAGGACTTTTTCAGCTTCCCATGCTCTGCCAGGTGCGCAAGAGGAGGGGACACAGCCGGGACAGCTGACCCCAACTGACCCAAGGGATGTCCCACACCGTATGACGTCATTCATGCTCAGTGTATAAAGCTGGGGGAAGAAGAAGGAAGGAGGGGACGTTGGGAGTGATGGCGTTTGTCTTCCCAAGTCACCGTTATGCTTGGTGGAGCCCTGCTTTCCTGGAGCTGGCTGAACGCCTGCCTGCCCATGGGAAGGGGTGAACGAATTCCTTGTTTTGCTTTGCTTGCGTGCGCGGCTTTTGCTTTACCTGTTAAACTGTCTTTGTCTCAACCCAGGAGTTTTGTCACTTTTACTCATCTGATTGTCTCCCCCATCCCACTGTGGGGGAGTGAGCGAGCGGCTGCGTGGTGTTTAGTTGCTGGCTGGGGCTCAACCACGACAAGAGCAATAAGGACTGGAGGCTTGCCAATGTGAGGCCCGGCTCCTAGAAGGGCCAGAAGGAGGATCCGGGGAACTACAGGCCAGTCAGCCTGACCTCGGTGCCAGGGAAGGTTATGGAGCGGTTCATCTTGAGTGCACTCACCAGGCATGTGTGGGACAACCAGGGGATCAGGCCCAGCCAGCACGGCTTCATGAGAGGCAGGTCTAGCTGTAGAGAGCAATAAGGTCTCCCCTCAGCCTCCTCTTCTCCAGGCTAAACCCCCCCAGCTCCCTCAGCCGCTCCCCATCACACTTGTGCTCCAGACCCTTCCCCAGCTCCGTTGCCCTTCTCTGGACAAGCTCCAGCACCTCCATGTCCTCCTTGTCCCGAGGGGCCCAACACTGAACACAGCATTCGAGGGGCGGCCTCACCAGTGCCCAGCACAGGGGCACCCTCCCTGCCCTGCTCCTGCTGGCCACACCATTGCTGATACAAGCCAGGATGCCGTTGGCCTCCTTGGCCACCTGGGCACACTGCTGGCTCGTGTCCAGCCGGCTCTCAGCCAGCACCCCCAGGGCCTTCTGCGCCGGGCAGCTCTCCAGCCACTCTGCCCCAAGCCTGTGGCGTTGCTTGGTGTTGTTTGACCGAAGGGCAGGACCCGGCACTTGGCCTTGTTGAACCTCACACAACTGGCCTTGGCCCATGGATCCAGCCTGTCCAGATCCCTCTGCAGAGCCTTCCTTCCCTCACGCAGACCAAAACTCCCGCCTGACTTGGTGGTGTCATCTGCAAACTGACTGAGGGCGCACTCGATCACAGAACGGCGGGGGTTGGAAGGCACCTCTGGAGATCACCCCGTCCAACCCCCCTCCTTGAGCTGGCACACCCAGAGCAGGGGGCACAGCACCGCGTCCAGGCGGGTTTGAATGTCTCCAGGGATGGAGACTCCACAACCTCTCTGGGCAGCCTCTTCCACTGCTCTGCCACCCTCACAGGAAAGAAGTTTTTCCTCATATTCGGGTGGAACTACCTCTGTTCCAACTCGTGCCCATTGCCCCTTGGCCTGTCGTTGGGCACCACTGAAAAGAGTCCGGCCCCATCCTCTTGACACCCGCCCTTTACATATTTACAGGCATTGACAAGATCCCCCCTCAGCCTTCTCTTCTCCAGGCTGAACAAAGCCAGGTCTCTCAGCCTTTCCTCCTAAGGGAGATGCTCCAGGCCCCTGATCATCCCCGTAGCTCTCCACTGAACCCTCTCCAGCAGTTCCCTGTCTTTCTTCAACCGGGGAGCCCAGAACTGGACGCAGTACCTCAGCCAAGGGGACGTCTTCCTTTCTCCAGATATCCTCTCTCCCCTCTGGGCGCAGGGATGCCTCAGGGCCAGCCTTAGCAGTAAAGACTGAAGCAAAGGCGGCATCCAGTAACTCTGCCTCTCTGCATCCTGCCTCACCAGGGCACCCGCCTCGGTCAGCAGCGGGCCCACAGTTTCCCCAGTCTTTCTTTTACTGCTGATGTAGTTGAAGGAGCCCTTCTTGCTACCCTTGACATCCCTTGCCAGACTGCGTTCCAAGTAGGCCTTGGCCTTCCTCGCCTCATCTCGCCACACCCTGACAACATTCCTATATTCCTCCAGTGACCAGTGCCTTTTTCCACATACTGTAAACCTCCCTCTTCCATTTGAGTTTCTCTAGAAGCTCTTTGCTCAGCTTTGCTTGACTTCTTCCTCACAGGGATGCACCGATCTTGAGCTTGGAGGAAGTGGTCCTTGACTATTGACCAGCTCTCTTGCACCCCGCTGCCTTCTAGAGCCCTAGCCCATGGGATTCCTCCAAGCAGGTCTTTGAAGAGGCCAAAGGTGGCTCTCCTGAAGCCCAGGGCTGTAATCCTACTTGTCGCCCTGCTTCTACCACGCGGGAGCCAGAACTCCACCATCTCATGGGCGCTGCAGCCAAGGCTACCGCCAACCCTCACAGCCTCAACCAGACCTTCTCTCTTTGTTAGTAGAAGGTCCAGCAGCACATCTCGCCTCGTTGGCTCCTCCACCGCCTGTGTCAGAAGTTATCCTCGATGCTCTGCAGGAACCTCCTGGACCGCGCACACCTCGTCGTGTTGCTTTTCCAGCAAATACCAGGGTGGTTGGAGTCCCCCACGAGAACCAGGGCCTGCGATTGTGAGGCTACTTCCAGCTGTCTGTAGAAGGCCTCGTCGACTTCCTCTTCCTCGTCAGGTGGCCTGTAGCAAGCGCCCACAACAGTGTCACCCTGTCATGGTTTTAGCTGGGATCGTTAATTTTCTTCACTGCAGCTGGTATAGTGCTGCGTTTTGGACTTAGGATGAGAATAATGTTGATAGCACACTGATGTATTAGTTGTTGCTAGGTAGTGCTCACACTAGTCAAGGACTTTTCCAGCCTCCCATGCTCTGCCAGGTGCACAAGAAGCCGGGAGAGGAGGGGGTACAACGAGGAGAGCTGATCCGAATTGGCCAAAGGGTATTCCATATCATGTGACGTCATGCCCAGTATATGAACTGGGGGGAGCTGGTCAGGGGAAGCAGCGATCGCGGCTCGGGGACTGGCGGTGTCGGTCAGCGGGTGGTCAGGAGTTGCAGCACTTGTGGTTTTCTTTTTTCCCTTTTCCCTTTTTTCCCCAGGTTTTATTTCTCTCTCTTGTTATTTTCTTTTTTTCAATTATATTATAATTATCGTTATTATTATCATCATAATCATTATTGTTATCATTACCATTACTACTATTACTATTTTATTGTATTTATTAAATTGTTCTTATCTCAACCCACGAGTTTTCTTGCTTTTGCTCTTCCGATTCTCCCCCTTCCCACTGGGGTGGGGGCAGTGAGCGAGCGGCTGGGTGGTGCTCAGTTGCTGACCGGGGCTAAACCACGACATATCCCCAGGGTATTCAGCCCCTGAGCTGGAAGGCAGGGACGGAGAGCAGAACAAACCCCCCATAGCCCAGGAGGAAGCAGTTTACGCCCTGCTGAGCCGCCTGGACACTCACAAGTCTCTGGGGCCCGCTGGGATCCACCCGAGAGCAGTGCGGGAGCTGGCGGAGGAGCTGGCCAAGCCGCTCTCCATCATTTCTCAGCAGTCCTGGTGAACAGGGGAGGCCCCAGGCGACTGGAGGCTTGCCGATGTGGCGCCCATCTACAAGAAGGGCCGGATGGAGGGTGGGGGGAACTACAGGCCTGTCAGCCTGACCTCGGTACCGGGGAAGGGTATGGAGCGTTCATCCTGAGTGAGCTCACCGGGCAAGGGCAGGACAGCCAGGGGATCAGGCCCAGCCAGCACGGCTGCATGAAAGGCACGTCCTGCCTGAGCAGCCTCATCCCCTTCTATGAGCAGGTGATGCACCTGGTGGAGGAGGGCAAGGCTGTGGATGTTGTCTGCCTGGGCTTTAGCAAGGCCTTTGGCACGCTCTCCCACAGCATCCTCCTAGAGAAGCTGGCGGCTCGTGGCTCACGCAGGTGGACTCTTCGCTGGGTACAAAACTGGCTGGATGGCCGAGCCCAGGGAGTTGTGGTGAACGGAGCTAAATCCAGCTGGCGGCCGGTCACGGGCGGTGTTCCCCAGGGCTCAGTGTTGGGGCCGGTCTTGTTTAATATCTTCATCAATGACCTGGACGAGGGGATCGAGTGCAGCCTCAGTCAGTTTGCAGATGACACCAAATTGGGTGGGAGTGTTGGTCTGCTCGAGGGTAGGAAGGCCCTGCAGAGGGATCTGGACAGGCTGGATGGATGGGCCGAGGCCAGTTGTGTGAGGTTCAACAAGGCCAAGTGCCGGGTCCTGCCCTTCGGTCACAACAACCCCAGGCAACGCCACAGGCTTGGGGCAGAGTGGCTGGAGAGCTGCCCGGCGCAGAAGGCCCTGGGGGTGCTGGCTGAGAGCCGGCTGGACACGAGCCAGCAGTGTGCCCAGGTGGCCAAGGAGGCCAACGGCATCCTGGCTTGTATCAGCAATGGTGTGGCCAGCAGGAGCAGGGCAGGGATGGTGCCCCTGTGCTGGGCACTGGTGAGGCCGCCCCTCGAATGCTGTGTTCAGTGTTGGGCCCCTCGGGACAAGGAGGACATGGAGGTGCTGGAGCGTGTCCAGAGAAGGGCAACGGAGCTGGGGAAGGGTCTGGAGAACAAACCTAGTACAGGCAGAGTGACTGAGGGGGTCGCACCCCCAGCCGAGGGATCAATGGATGAACCAGAGCATAAGAAATAGTGAAAACATTTAATATTTAACATTTCAGATGGGGTGACGGCCCACTCTGGCTCTGGGCCCTGCACTGCTCGCACCCTCAGGACTAGGGGAACCCGTTGCTCTTGCGGGACCAGCGCTGCCACCACGGGGGCTTGCAGACGCGGATGCGGCAGGGCCGGCAGTGGCGTCTCCACCAGCCCTTCAGGCAGCACCAGAGCCGGGCACAGCCCTCCCGCAGGCACCGTCCTGCCCTGCACGGCCCCGGGGACGCCCGGCCACGCGCCCTGTCCCTGGGCACCCGCCGCCGGGGACTGGGCTCTGCCGGGGGGCTCCTGCCCGGAGCAGCGGGGATGCCCCTGTCCCGGCCCACGGAGCTGCGTGTGTCTGGCCCCATGGAGCACCTCCTCTTCACTTCCATGGGGCTCCTCCTGCCCAGCTCCATGGGCCTGCTCCTGCCCGACTCCGTGGGGCTGCTCCTGTCCAGGTCAATGGAGATGCTTCTCTCTGGTCCCACCTCCTTGTCCATGTCCCCATCTGCAGCCTTGTCCGTGTCCACGTCCACCCCCAGCAGCTCCTCTCCAAGGCACCGGGGCCACACCCTGTCCCCCAGCAGCCCCAGCTCATCTTGCACCTTCGTGCTGGTTGGGGGGTGGGAGGATTCCCTGGGGGGGGTCCCACCACAGGCCCCTTTGCTGTGCCCCGCCATCCCTTGACACTTGCCCAGCGCTGCCCGCAGCACCTCACAGCGCTGCTTTGTCACTGCCATGGTGTCCTGGATGGCTCGGATGAGCTCCAGGATGAGCTCGTCACTGACCGTGGCCATGGCTGGGGGGCTGCTGGGCTGCGGCTCCACGTCTCTCTGCGCCCTGTCCCCAGTGTCCCCGGGAACCCGCTCTTGCTCGGTCCCCGCTGGCAACTCCAGTGGGGGGTCCCGGCCAAGGGCCGGCCCCGGCTCACTCACCGGCCCCTCGACAGCCTCGGGAGACCGGGGGGGTCCCCAGCAGGTGGGCGCTGCCAGCTCCGCCATCGCACCGGGCCAGGGCTCCGGGAAGGAGTAGAGGGAGCCCATGGAAATGGAGCTGCTCCACGACAGGGAGGCCAGGGAGCCCAGGGAGTCCATGGAGGCCAGCGGGGCCCTCGGGGACAGGCGCTCCCTGCTCGACGCCTCCGCTCTCGCCCTGCAGAGGAGGAGAGAGAAGAGACCCTGCTGCACCCCGGCCCCTGCGGCAGGACCCACGGGCAGCACGCCCTCCTCGGCCGGCAGGCAGGGCTGCCCAGCGCGGGCAGGGTCTGGGCACGGGGTGAGGGTCTGGGGCAGGATCTGGGGCTCTCCCCCAGCACTCACCACATCCCCGGGGTCCACGTGGGCTTCTCCACTCCTCCGTGTGCCGGCGAAGCATCTGCCGAGGGAGGAGACGGAGTGAGCGTCCGGCAGCCCCCGGCACAGCCCCGGGTCAGGGCTGCTGGGGGCTGTCGGCCGTTTGTGGGGTGCTCGGTGCCGGGGCCACTCACTGCTCTGCTCCTCCGGCCGGGCTCTCGCCGTGCTCGTCCGATGCTTCGACTTCTTCCGGCACCTCTGTAAGACCCCCAGGAGCTGGGTGAGACGGGAGCAGCTCCCGGCCCCACGCTGCAGCCCCCCATGCCACTCCACACCACAGCACACCACGCCATACACCGCCGCACCACACCACACCACACCACACCACACCACACCACACCACAGCACACCACACCACACCACACCACACCACGTCAGGCCATGCCAGCCCACCCTACCCCATCCCACGCCACGGCACAGTCTGGCACAGTGCAGCGCAGCGGTCACCTACCCAGAGCCGCTTGGCCCTCAACGTGGCAGAGACCAGGATGAGCTGCAGCACCAGCATCAGGAGTGGGAGCACCTCAGCCAGGGTGGGGCCGTTGGAGCGCCCCATGGCACCGGCTCCGGTGCAGCCGCGACACTGAGAGTCACCAGCACAGGCCCGCGATGCGGATCCCCAGTGACCTCCTGGGTCCCCAGGGACGGGACCCCCGATGCTGCTGCTGTGGCAGGGGCTGAGGCTGCAGTCTGCCGAGACGATGCCAGACTGCGGTGCCCACCGGCCACCGCCTGCTCTGGGAGGGCCCCCGCGCCCCCTTTTATAGTCCGGCAGGCAGGCGGAGCCCCTTTGTGACAGCGCGGGCTGGCAGAGCCCCCTTTGTGACACCCGCTGCCCCCTGCGCCCTTCCCCTGCTGGTACGGGCAGGTGTGAGGGGCTCAGGAGGGGCCGGGACGTCCCCCTGCCAGTCAGGGGTGGCGGCTGATGGAAGCCCACGGTCTGCAGGACGGGGGATCCTGGCAGGACTTCCGAGGGCGAGTAGGAGGAAGAGGAGGAGGAGGAGCAGAGGGACCCCCCACACCTGCCCTCCAGCCAAGAGCAGCAGTGGCCAGAGCTTTTGAAATTGCAGAGGATCCCCTGGATGCTGAGCCCGGGTCCTGCCCAAAGCCAGCCCGGGTCCGTCCCTGCTCAGCCCAGGCCCTGGCTGGGTGACCCCAGCCAGCAGCCCAGCCCCTGCCAGCCGCTCGCCCCCCGCAGCGGGATGGGGGCAGAATCGGGAGGGCAAATGCGAGCAATAAAGGAACCTCTTGGCTCGGGACAGGGAGAGTTTCATCGGTGAAGGGAAACAAAGCCCCAAAGCCCCAAGAGGTGCCCGAGCGGTCGGCGCCAGCAGCGGAGCCGGGCGATGCCCAGGCAGGGCCCGAGCGATGGCTGCGTTGGAAAAGCTCCCCCGCCTGAGCGGGCAGCGCGATGCCAGGCGGGCTGCAGCGTCCCCTGGGCCAGGCGGGGCCAGCTGTGCCCCCCAGGCTCCTGGCCAGGCCAGCCCGCTGGTGGGGGCACGGGGGAGGCAGCAGGACTCCCCCCGCCATGGAGGAGAACCTGGGGGTGCCGTGGCCGCCCCGGGTTTAGACGCCGCGTCCCCTCTGCCCCAGGCTTCTCTGCTCCCTGCTGGGGCTCTGGGCTCCTGCCGGGCTTTGGGGTCTGCATCCCCTGGGATTTTGCCCCCTGCGGGGCTCCTTCACAGGATGCGTCTCACACCCCCAGTCGCAGGATCGATGAATGAACCACAGCACGAGGAATAGGGGAAACATTTAATATTTAACATTTCAGATGGGGTGACGGCCCACGCTGGCTCTGGGCCCCGCACTGCTCGCACCCTCAGTACTCGGGGTACTCGCTGCTCTTGCGGGACCAGCGCTGCCACCACGGGGGCTTGCAGACGCGGATGCGGCAGGGCCGGCAGTGGCGTCTCCAACAGCCCTTCAGGCAGCACCAGAGCCGGGCACAGCCCTCCCGCAGGCACCGTCCTGCCCTGCACGGCCCCGGGGACGCCCGGCCACGCGCCCTGTCCCTGGGCACCCGCCGCCGGGGACTGGGCTCTGCCGGGGGGCTCCTGCCCGGAGCAGCGGGGATGCCCCTGTCCCGGCCCACGGAGCTGCGTGTGTCTGGCCCCATGGAGCCGCTCCTTTCCAGTTCCATGGGGCTTCTCCTGCCCAGCCCTGTGGGGCTGCTTCCGCCCAGCACCATGGAGCTGCCGCTTTCGAGCCTCGTGGGGCTGCCACTGTCCATCTTCATGGAGGCCCTTCTGCCTGGGGCCATGGGGCTGCTCCTCTTCACCCATGTCACGGTCCTGCTGCCCAGCTCCACGGGGCTGCTCCTGCCTGACTGAAGGAGAGTGCAGGGTTCTCGTTAGGCTTGCAGAGAGAAAATAAGAAAGGCAAAGTCCAGCTAGAACTCAATCTGGCCACTCTTGTAAGGGAGAAAAAAAAAGGGTTTTTCAAATACATTAACAATAAAAAGAGAGCAAAGGGCTATCTCCATCCTCTATTGGACACGGAGGGGAACATTGCCACCACAGATGAGGATAAGACTGAGGTACTAAATGCCTTCTTTGCCTCAGACTTTAATAGTCAGACCAGTTACCCCTAGGGTATTCAGCCCCTGAGCTGGAAGGCAGGGACGGAGAGCAGAACAAACCCCCCATAGCCCAGGAGGAAGCAGTTTACGCCCTGCTGAGCCGCCTGGACACTCACAAGTCTCTGGGGCCCGCTGGGATCCACCCGAGAGCAGTGCGGGAGCTGGCGGAGGAGCTGGCCAAGCCGCTCTCCATCATTTCTCAGCAGTCCTGGTGAACAGGGGAGGCCCCAGGCGACTGGAGGCTTGCCGATGTGGCGCCCATCTACAAGAAGGGCCGGATGGAGGATGGGGGGAACTACAGGCCTGTCAGCCTGACCTCGGTACCGGGGAAGGTTATGGAGCGTTCATCCTGAGTGAGCTCACCGGGCAAGGGCAGGACAGCCAGGGGATCAGGCCCAGCCAGCACGGCTGCATGAAAGGCACGTCCTGCCTGAGCAGCCTCATCCCCTTCTATGAGCAGGTGATGCACCTGGTGGAGGAGGGCAAGGCTGTGGATGTTGTCTGCCTGGGCTTTAGCAAGGCCTTTGGCACGCTCTCCCACAGCATCCTCCTAGAGAAGCTGGCGGCTCATGGCTCACGCAGGTGGACTCTTCGCTGGGTACAAAACTGGCTGGATGGCCGAGCCCAGGGAGTTGTGGTGAACGGAGCTAAATCCAGCTGGCGGCCGGTCACGGGCGGTGTTCCCCAGGGCTCAGTGTTGGGGCCGGTCTTGTTTAATATCTTCATCAATGACCTGGATGAGGGGATCGAGTGCGCCCTCAGTCAGTTTGCAGATGACACCAAATTGGGTGGGAGTGTTGGTCTGCTCGAGGGTAGGAAGGCCCTGCAGAGGGATCTGGACAGGCTGGATGGATGGGCCGAGGTCAATTGTGTGAGGTTCAACAAGGCCAAGTGCCGGGTCCTGCCCTTCGGTCACAACAACCCCAGGCAACGCCACAGGCTTGGGGAAGAGTGGCTGGAGAGCTGCCCGGCGCAGAAGGCCCTGGGGGTGCTGGCTGAGAGCCGGCTGGACACGAGCCAGCAGTGTGCCCAGGTGGCCAAGGAGGTCAACGGCATCCTGGCTTGTATCAGCAATGGTGTGGCCAGCAGGAGCAGGGCAGGGATGGTGCCCCTGTGCTGGGCACTGGGGAGGCCGCCCCTCGAATGCTGTGTTCAGTTTTGGGCCCCTCGGGACAAGAAGGACATGGAGGTGCTGGAGCGTGTCCAGAGAAGGGCAACGGAGCTGGGGAAGGGTCTGGAGAACAAACCTAGTACAGGCAGAGTGAGTGTGGGGGTCGCACCCCCAGCCGAGGGATCAATGGATGAACCAGAGCATAAGAAATAGTGAAAACATTTAATATTTAACATTTCAGATGGGGTGACGGCCCACGCTGGCTCTGGGCCCTGCACTGCTCGCACCCTCAGGACTAGGGGAACCCGTTGCTCTTGCGGGACCAGCGCTGCCACCACGGGGGCTTGCAGACGCGGATGCGGCAGGGCCGGCAGTGGCGTCTCCAACAGCCCTTCAGGCAGCACCAGAGCCGGGCACAGCCCTCCCGCAGGCACCGTCCTGCCCTGCACGGCCCCGGGGACGCCCGGCCACGCGCCCTGTCCCTGGGCACCCGCCGCCGGGGACTGGGCTCTGCCGGGGGGCTCCTGCCCGGAGCAGCGGGGATGCCCCTGTCCCGGCCCACGGAGCTGCGTGTGTCTGGCCCCATGGAGCCGCTCCTTTCCAGTTCCATGGGGCTTCTCCTGCCCAGCCCTGTGGGGCTGCTTCCGCCCAGCACCATGGAGCTGCCGCTTTCGAGCCTCGTGGGGCTGCCACTGTCCATCTTCATGGAGGCCCTTCTGCCTGGGGCCATGGGGCTGCTCCTCTTCACCCATGTCACGGTCCTGCTGCCCAGCTCCACGGGGCTGCTCCTGCCTGACTGAAGGAGAGTGCAGGGTTCTCGTTAGGCTTGCAGAGAGAAAATAAGAAAGGCAAAGTCCAGCTAGAACTCAATCTGGCCACTCTTGTAAGGGAGAAAAAAAAAGGGTTTTTCAAATACATTAACAATAAAAAGAGAGCAAAGGGCTATCTCCATCCTCTATTGGACACGGAGGGGAACATTGCCACCACAGATGAGGATAAGACTGAGGTACTAAATGCCTTCTTTGCCTCAGACTTTAATAGTCAGACCAGTTACCCCTAGGGTATTCAGCCCCTGAGCTGGAAGGCAGGGACGGAGAGCAGAACAAACCCCCCATAGCCCAGGAGGAAGCAGTTTACGCCCTGCTGAGCCGCCTGGACACTCACAAGTCTCTGGGGCCCGCTGGGATCCACCCGAGAGCAGTGCGGGAGCTGGCGGAGGAGCTGGCCAAGCCGCTCTCCATCATTTCTCAGCAGTCCTGGTGAACAGGGGAGGCCCCAGGCGACTGGAGGCTTGCCGATGTGGCGCCCATCTACAAGAAGGGCCGGATGGAGGATGGGGGGAACTACAGGCCTGTCAGCCTGACCTCGGTACCGGGGAAGGTTATGGAGCGTTCATCCTGAGTGAGCTCACCGGGCAAGGGCAGGACAGCCAGGGGATCAGGCCCAGCCAGCACGGCTGCATGAAAGGCACGTCCTGCCTGAGCAGCCTCATCCCCTTCTATGAGCAGGTGATGCACCTGGTGGAGGAGGGCAAGGCTGTGGATGTTGTCTGCCTGGGCTTTAGCAAGGCCTTTGGCACGCTCTCCCACAGCATCCTCCTAGAGAAGCTGGCGGCTCATGGCTCACGCAGGTGGACTCTTCGCTGGGTACAAAACTGGCTGGATGGCCGAGCCCAGGGAGTTGTGGTGAACGGAGCTAAATCCAGCTGGCGGCCGGTCACGGGCGGTGTTCCCCAGGGCTCAGTGTTGGGGCCGGTCTTGTTTAATATCTTCATCAATGACCTGGATGAGGGGATCGAGTGCGCCCTCAGTCAGTTTGCAGATGACACCAAATTGGGTGGGAGTGTTGGTCTGCTCGAGGGTAGGAAGGCCCTGCAGAGGGATCTGGACAGGCTGGATGGATGGGCCGAGGTCAATTGTGTGAGGTTCAACAAGGCCAAGTGCCGGGTCCTGCCCTTCGGTCACAACAACCCCAGGCAACGCCACAGGCTTGGGGAAGAGTGGCTGGAGAGCTGCCCGGCGCAGAAGGCCCTGGGGGTGCTGGCTGAGAGCCGGCTGGACACGAGCCAGCAGTGTGCCCAGGTGGCCAAGGAGGTCAACGGCATCCTGGCTTGTATCAGCAATGGTGTGGCCAGCAGGAGCAGGGCAGGGATGGTGCCCCTGTGCTGGGCACTGGGGAGGCCGCCCCTCGAATGCTGTGTTCAGTTTTGGGCCCCTCGGGACAAGAAGGACATGGAGGTGCTGGAGCGTGTCCAGAGAAGGGCAACGGAGCTGGGGAAGGGTCTGGAGAACAAACCTAGTACAGGCAGAGTGAGTGTGGGGGTCGCACCCCCAGCCGAGGGATCAATGGATGAACCAGAGCATAAGAAATAGTGAAAACATTTAATATTTAACATTTCAGATGGGGTGACGGCCCACGCTGGCTCTGGGCCCTGCACTGCTCGCACCCTCAGGACTAGGGGAACCCGTTGCTCTTGCGGGACCAGCGCTGCCACCACGGGGGCTTGCAGACGCGGATGCGGCAGGGCCGGCAGTGGCGTCTCCAACAGCCCTTCAGGCAGCACCAGAGCCGGGCACAGCCCTCCCGCAGGCACCGTCCTGCCCTGCACGGCCCCGGGGACGCCCGGCCACGCGCCCTGTCCCTGGGCACCCGCCGCCGGGGACTGGGCTCTGCCGGGGGGCTCCTGCCCGGAGCAGCGGGGATGCCCCTGTCCCGGCCCACGGAGCTGCGTGTGTCTGGCCCCATGGAGCCGCTCCTTTCCAGTTCCATGGGGCTTCTCCTGCCCAGCCCTGTGGGGCTGCTTCCGCCCAGCACCATGGAGCTGCCGCTTTCGAGCCTCGTGGGGCTGCCACTGTCCATCTTCATGGAGGCCCTTCTGCCTGGGGCCATGGGGCTGCTCCTCTTCACCCATGTCACGGTCCTGCTGCCCAGCTCCACGGGGCTGCTCCTGCCTGACTGAAGGAGAGTGCAGGGTTCTCGTTAGGCTTGCAGAGAGAAAATAAGAAAGGCAAAGTCCAGCTAGAACTCAATCTGGCCACTCTTGTAAGGGAGAAAAAAAAAGGGTTTTTCAAATACATTAACAATAAAAAGAGAGCAAAGGGCTATCTCCATCCTCTATTGGACACGGAGGGGAACATTGCCACCACAGATGAGGATAAGACTGAGGTACTAAATGCCTTCTTTGCCTCAGACTTTAATAGTCAGACCAGTTACCCCTAGGGTATTCAGCCCCTGAGCTGGAAGGCAGGGACGGAGAGCAGAACAAACCCCCCATAGCCCAGGAGGAAGCAGTTTACGCCCTGCTGAGCCGCCTGGACACTCACAAGTCTCTGGGGCCCGATGGGATCCACCCGAGAGCAGTGCGGGCGCTGGCGGAGGAGCTGGCCAAGCCGCTCTCCATCATTTCTCAGCAGTCCTGGTGAACAGGGGAGGCCCCAGGCGACTGGAGGCTTGCCGATGTGGCGCCCATCTACAAGAAGGGCCGGATGGAGGGTGGGGGGAACTACAGGCCTGTCAGCCTGACCTCGGTACCGGGGAAGGGTATGGAGCGTTCATCCTGAGTGAGCTCACCGGGCAAGGGCAGGACAGCCAGGGGATCAGACCCAGCCAGCACGGCTTCATGAAAGGCACGTCCTGCCTGAGCAGCCTCATCCCCTTCTATGAGCAGGTGATGCACCTGGTGGAGGAGGGCAAGGCTGTGGATGTTGTCTGCCTGGGCTTTAGCAAGGCCTTTGGCACGCTCTCCCACAGCATCCTCCTAGAGAAGCTGGCGGCTCATGGCTCACGCAGGTGGACCCTTCGCTGGGTACAAAACTGGCTGGATGGCCGAGCCCAGGGAGTTGAGGTGAACGGAGCTAAATCCAGCTGGCGGCCGGTCACGGGCGGTGTTCCCCAGGGCTCAGTGTTGGGGCCGCTCTTGTTTAATATCTTCATCAATGACCTGGACGAGGGGATCGAGTGCGCCCTCAGTCAGTTTGCAGATGACACCAAATTGGGTGGGAGTGTTGGTCTGCTCGAGGGTAGGAAGGCCCTGCAGAGGGATCTGGACAGGCTGGATCCATGGGCCGAGGCCAGTTGTGTGAGGTTCAACAAGGCCAACTGCCGGGTCCTGCCCTTCGGTCAAACAACACCAAGCAACGCCACAGGCTTGGGGCAGAGTGGCTGGAGAGCTGCCCGGCGCAGAAGGCCCTGGCGGTGCTGGCTGAGAGCCGGCTGGACACGAGCCAGCAGTGTGCCCAGGTGGCCAAGGAGGCCAACGGCATCCTGGCTTGTATCAGCAATGGTGTGGCCAGCAGGAGCAGGGCAGGGAGGGTGCCCCTGTGCTGGGCACTGGTGAGGCCGCCCCTTGAATGCTGTGTTCAGTTTTGGGCCCCTCGGGACAAGGAGGACATGGAGGTGCTGGAGTGTGTCCAGAGAAGGGCAACGGAGCTGGGGAAGGGTCTGGAGCACAAGTGTGATGGGGAGCGGCTGAGGGAGCTGGGGGGGTTTAGCCTGGAGAAGAGGAGGCTGAGGGCAGACCTTATCGCTCTCTGCAACTACCTGGAAGGAGGTTGTGGTGAGGTGGGGGTTGGTCTCTTCTCCCAAGTCACAGCGATAGGACGCGAGGAAATGGCCTCAAGCTGCATCAGGGGAGGTTTAGATTGGATATTAGGAAAAATGTCTTTCCTGCAAGAGTGGTCAGGCACTGGAACAGGCTGCCCAGAGAGGTGGTGGAGTCACCATCCCTGGGGGTGTTCAAAAAAAATGCGTAGACATAGCACTTCAGAGTGTGTTTTAGGAGACATGGTAGTTTTGGGTTGACGGTTGGACTTGATGATCCTAGAGGTCTGTCATGGTTTTAGCTGGGATCGTTAATTTTCTTCACTGCAGCTGGTATAGTGCTGCGTTTTAGACTTAGGATGAGAATAATGTTGATAACACACTGATGTATTAGTTGTTGCTAGGTAGTGCTTACACTAGTCAAGGACTTTTCCAGCCTCCCATGCTCTGCCAGGTGCACAAGAAGCCGGGAGGGGAGGGGGTACAACGAGGAGAGCTGATCCGAATTGGCCAAAGGGTATTCCATATCATGTGACGTCATGCCCAGTATATCAACGGGGGGGAACTGGTCAGGGGAAGCAGCGATCGCAGCTCGGGGACTGGCAGCATCGGTCAGCGGCTGGTGAGCGGTTGCAGCACTTGTTGTTTAGTTTTGGTTGTTTTTTTCCTTCTTCCAAGGTTTCGTCTCTCTCGCTCATTATTTTCCTTTTCATTATATTATTATTCTTCTTATTATTGCTGTTTTATTTTAATTATTAGACTGTTCTTATCTCAACCCACGAGTTTTCTTACTTTGGCCCTTCCAATTCTCCCCCATCCCACAGGGGTGGGGCGAGCGAGCGAGCGGCTGGGTGGTGCTTGGTTGCTGACCGGGGCTAAACCACAACAAGGTCTTTTCCAGCCTTTATGATTCTATAATTTTACCGCTGAGGGTGCGAGCAGTGCGGGGCCTGGAACCCCCATTGGCAGCCACCCCGATCTGAAATGTTAAATATTAAATGTTTCCCCTATTCCTCGTGCTGTGGTTCATTCATCGATCCTGCGACTGGGGGTGTGAGACGCATCCTGTGAAGGAGCCCCGCAGGGGGCAAAATCCCAGGGGATGCGGACCCCAAAGCCCGGCAGGAGCCCAGAGCCCCAGCAGGGAGCAGAGAAGCCTGGGGCAGAGGGGACGCGGCGTCTAAACCCGGGGCGGCCACGGCACCCCCAGGTTCTCCTCCATGGCGGGGGGAGTCCTGCTGCCTCCCCCGTGCCCCCACCAGCGGGCTGGCCTGGCCAGGAGCCTGGGGGGCACAGCTGGCCCCGCCTGGCCCAGGGGACGCTGCAGCCCGCCTGGCATCGCGCTGCCCGCTCAGGCGGGGGAGCTTTTCCAACGCAGCCATCGCTCGGGCCCTGCCTGGGCATCGCCCGGCTCCGCTGCTGGCGCCGACCGCTCGGGCACCTCTTGGGGCTTTGGGGCTTTGTTTCCCTTCACCGATGAAACTCTCCCTGTCCCGAGCCAAGAGGTTCCTTTATTGCTCGCATTTGCCCTCCCGATTCTGCCCCCATCCCGCTGCGGGGGGCGAGCGGCTGGCAGGGGCTGGGCTGCTGGCTGGGGTCACCCAGCCAGGGCCTGGGCTGAGCAGGGACGGACCCGGGCTGGCTTTGGGCAGGACCCGGGCTCAGCATCCAGGGGATCCTCTGCAATTTCAAAAGCTCTGGCCACTGCTGCTCTTGGCTGGAGGGCAGGTGTGGGGGGTCCCTCTGCTCCTCCTCCTCCTCTTCCTCCTACTCGCCCTCGGAAGTCCTGCCAGGATCCCCCGTCCTGCAGACCGTGGGCTTCCATCAGCCGCCACCCCTGACTGGCAGGGGGACGTCCCGGCCCCTCCTGAGCCCCTCACACCTGCCCGTACCAGCAGGGGAAGGGCGCAGGGGGCAGCGGGTGTCACAAAGGGGGCTCTGCCAGCCCGTGCTGTCACAAAGGGGCTCCACCTGCCTGCCGGACTATAAAAGGGGGCGCGGGGGCCCTCCCAGAGCAGGCGGTGGCCGGTGGGCACCGCAGTCTGGCATCGTCTCGGCAGACTGCAGCCTCAGCCCCTGCCACAGCAGCAGCGTCGGGGGTCCCGTCCCTGGGGACCCAGGAGGTCACTGGGGATCCGCATCGCGGGCCTGTGCTGGTGACTCTCAGTGTCGCGGCTGCACCGGAGCCGGTGCCATGGGGCGCTCCAACGGCCCCACCCTGGCTGACTTGCTCCTGCTCCTGATGCTGGTGCTGCAGCTCATCCTGGTCTCTGCCACGTTGAGTGCCAAGCGGCTCTGGGTAGGTGACCGCTGCGCCGCACCGTGCCACACTGTGGCGTGGCGTGGGATGGGGTAGGGTGGGCTGGCATGGCCTGACGTGGTGTGGTGTGGTGTGGTGTGGTGTGCTGTGGTGTGGTGTGGTGTGGTGTGGTGTGGTGTGGTGCGGCGGTGTATGGTGTGGTGTGCTGTGGTGTGGAGTGGTGTGGTGCGGCGGTGTATGGCGTGGTGTGCTGTGGTGTGGAGTGGCATGGGGGACTGCAGCGTGGGGCCGGGAGCTGCTCCCGTCTCACCCAGCTCCTGGGGGTCCTGCAGATGTGCCGGAAGGAGTTGAAGCATCGGACGAGCACGGCGACAGCCCGGCCGGAGGAGCAGAGCGGTGAGTGGCCCCGGCACCGAGCACCCCACAAACGGCCGACAGCCCCCAGCAGCCCTGACCCGGGGCTGTGCCGGGGGCTGCCGGCCGCTCACTCCGTCTCCTCCCTCGGCAGATGCTTCGCCGGCACACGGAGGAGTGGAGAAGCCCACGTGGACCCCGGGGATGTGGTGAGTGCTGGGGGAGAGCCCCAGATCCTGCCCCAGACCCTCACCCCGTGCCCAGACCCTGCCCGCGCTGGGCAGCCCTGCCTGCCGGCCGAGGAGGGCGTGCTGCCCGTGGGTCCTGCCGCAGGGGCCGGGGTGCAGCGGGGTCTCTTCTCTCTCCTCCTCTGCAGGGCGAGAGCGGAGGCGTCGAGCAGGGAGCGCCTGTCCCCGAGGGCCCCGCTGGCCTCCATGGACTCCCTGGGCTCCCTGGCCTCCCTGTCGTGGAGCAGCTCCATTTCCATGGGCTCCCTCTACTCCTTCCCGGAGCCCTGGCCTGGTGCGATGGCAGAGCTGGCAGCGCCCACCCGCTGGGGACCCCCCCGGTCTCCCGAGGCTGTCAAGGGGTCAGTGAGTGAGCTGGGGCCGGCCCTTGGCCGGGACCCCCCACTGGAGTTGCCAGCGGGGACCGAGCAAGAGCGGGTTCCCGGGGACACTGGGGACAGGGCGCAGAGAGACGTGGAGCCGCAGCCCAGCAGCCCCCCAGCCATGGCCACGGTCAGTGACGAGCTCATCCTGGAGCTCATCCGAGTTGTCTGGGACACCATGGCAGTGACCCAGCAGAGCTGTGAGGTGCTGCGGGCAGCGCTGGCCCAGAGGCAAGGGGCGATGGGGGGTTTCAGGGGGGCCTGTGGTGGGAACCCCCTCAGGAAGCCCTCCCACCCCCCTGCCAGAATGGAGGTGCAAGACCAGCTGGGGCTGCTGGGGGCCAGAGTGTGGCCCCAGTGCCTTGGAGAGGAGCTGCCGGGGGTGGATGTGGACACGGACGAGGCTGCGGATGGGGACAAGGAGAAGGAAATGGGATTAGAGAGGAGCAGCTCCATGGAGCTGGACAGGAGCAGCCCCACGGAGTCGGGCAGGAGCAGCCCTGCGGGGCTGGGCAGGAGGAGCCCCATGGAACTGGAAAGGAGCGGCTCCATGGGGCCAGACACACGCAGCTCCGTGGGCCGGGACAGGGGCATCCCCGCTGCTCCGGGCAGGAGCCCCCCGGCAGAGCCCAGTCCCCGGCGGCGGGTGCCCAGGGACAGGGCGCGTGGCCGGGCGTCCCCGGGGCCGTGCAGGGCAGGACGGTGCCTGCGGGAGGGCTGTGCCCGGCTCTGGTGCTGCCTGAAGGGCCGGAGGAGACGCCACTGCCAGCCATGCCGCATCCGCGTCTGCAAGCCCCTGTGGTGGCAGCGCTGGTCCCGCAAGAGCAACGGGTTCCCCTAGTCCTGAGGGTGCGAGCAGTGCGGGGCCCGGAACCCCCATCTGAAATGCGAAAAATTAAATGTTTTCTCTGTCCCTGGTGTCGTAGTTCATCCATCCATCCTTCGTCTGGGGGTGCGACCCCCCTCAGTGCTCGACCCCAGCGGGGACAGGCTGGCTCAGGGCACCGCAGGCAGCCACCAAACTGGGGGTGGGGGTGGCTGCTAGCCCAGTGGCTGTGCTGGCGCCTGGGGACCTGGGTGGGCTGGAGCAATGGGCCAGTAGGAACCTCATGAAGTTCAAGAAGGGCAAAGTCCTGTCCCCGGGGAGGAAAAAGCCCAGGCACCAGCACGGGTGCCGACCAGAGGGGCCGAGCCCCCAAACGCCCCCACAGCAAAGCGTGCAGAGGTGCAGGTGTGCAGGTGCAGTGGTGTAGGGGTGCACGGGCGCAAGTGCGAGGGTGCGGGGGGGTGCAGGCCCATGGAGCTGAGCTGTGCAGTGGTGCGGAACCGCTTTCCCTCCCCTGGCTGGGGCCGTGCAGGGCTCCTGTCCAAGCACCTCCCAAGGAGAGAGCGGGGCCCCACTGCCCTGGGGCCGGTGGGGACACAGGAGGGGGCCGGAGGTGGTGGGCACTGCCGCGAGCAGTGGCAGCAGTTTGGGGCGCTGCTGCTGGGTGTCATGGGTGGTTTTGGGGTGGCATGAGAGCCCCTGAAGGGGTAACTCCAGTTGTAACTGCTCAGCAGGGGTCATTTGAGACCCAGGCGTGATCTGGCATGGAGGGCAAGGAGGCCCAGCGGCAAGAAGGGGTTAAACTGGCTGGAAGCAGGGATGCCAGGGACAGAAGGACTCCTTGCAAGGGAGGGAAGTTTCCCTGGGTGCTGAGAGAAGGAACAGCCTCAGCATTGCCTTGTAGCCACCCTGGAAGGGGAGCGCTCAGGGGCCCAAGCTCAGGGGCCACCTTTGGGCAGCAGAGCTGGGCAGGGGGATGGACCCAGGGCCGGGCTGAGGTGCCCCATGCCCCAACCTCCCCGCCTGTCCCCTGCTGAACCTCCCCTCCTGTCCCTTTGCCGAACATCTCCTTCTGTCCCTTTGCCACGTACAGACCACAGCTTCGTGCTCCCTCAATTTTATGTGGCACCAGGACCCGCGTGTGTGTGCAGCCTCTGAAAGCTTTTTTGCTTGGAGGGGATGGAGTCAAAGCTGTGTCTTCTCGGGGACGCCTGCACCTCCCCTTCTATGCCTTGCTGACCCTCCTCTGCTTCCCTTTGCCAAACCGCCCCTTTCTGTCCCTTGCTGAACCTCCCTTCTTGGGCCTGGTCTCCCCCACGCTGCTCCTGCCCAGCCTTGTGGGCATGGTCCTTGCCCGGCTCTGCAGGGCTGCTCCTAGAATCATAGAACCATAGGATCATTAAGGCTGGCAAACACCTCCAAGATCATCCAGTCCAACCGCCAACCCAACACCCCCAGGCCTCCTAAACCATGGCCCCAAGCGCCACGGCTACACGGTTTTTGAACACCCCCAGGGATGGTGACTCCACCACCTCTCCGGGCAGCCTGTTCCAGTGCCTGACCGCTCTTGCAGTGAAGACATTGTTCCTAATATCCAATCTAAACCTCCCCTGGCGCAGCTTGAGGCCATTTCCTCGCATCCTATCGCTGTGACTTGGGAGAAGAGACCAACCCCCACCTCACCGCAACCTCCTTTCAGGTAGTTGTAGAGACCTGTCCTGGTTTCGGCTGGGATAGAGTTAATTTTCTTCATAGAGGCTAGCTATGTTTTGGATTTGTGCTAAAACCAGTGTTGATAATGCGGAGATGTTTTAGTTGTTGCTAAGCAGTGCTTACACTAAGTCCAGGACTTTTTCAGCTTCCCATGCTCTGCCAGGTGCGCAAGAGGAGGGGACACAGCCGGGACAGCTGACCCCAACTGACCCAAGGGATGTCCCACACCGTATGACGTCATTCATACTCAGTGTATAAAGCTGGGGGAAGAAGAAGGAAGGAGGGGACGTTGGGAGTGATGGCGTTTGTCTTCCCAAGTCACCGTTATGCTTGGTGGAGCCCTGCTTTCCTGGAGCTGGCTGAACGCCTGCCTGCCCATGGGAAGGGGTGAACGAATTCCTTGTTTTGCTTTGCTTGCGTGCGCGGCTTTTGCTTTACCTGTTAAACTGTCTTTGTCTCAACCCAGGAGTTTTGTCACTTTTACTCATCTGATTGTCTCCCCCATCCCACTGTGGGGGAGTGAGCGAGCGGCTGCGTGGTGTTTAGTTGCTGGCTGGGGCTCAACCACGACAAGAGCAATAAGGACTGGAGGCTTGCCAATGTGAGGCCCGGCTCCTAGAAGGGCCAGAAGGAGGATCCGGGGAACTACAGGCCAGTCAGCCTGACCTCGGTGCCAGGGAAGGTTATGGAGCGGTTCATCTTGAGTGCACTCACCAGGCATGTGTGGGACAACCAGGGGATCAGGCCCAGCCAGCACGGCTTCATGAGAGGCAGGTCTAGCTGTAGAGAGCAATAAGGTCTCCCCTCAGCCTCCTCTTCTCCAGGCTAAACCCCCCCAGCTCCCTCAGCCGCTGCCCATCACACTTGTGCTCCAGACCCTTCCCCAGCTCCGTTGCCCTTCTCTGGACACGCTCCAGCACCTCCATGTCCTCCTTGTCCCGAGGGGCCCAAAACTGAACACAGCATTCGAGGGGCGGCCTCACCAGTGCCCAGCACAGGGGCACCCTCCCTGCCCTGCTCCTGCTGGCCACACCATTGCTGATACAAGCCAGGATGCCGTTGGCCTCCTTGGCCACCTGGGCACACTGCTGGCTCGTGTCCAGCCGGCTCTCAGCCAGCACCCCCAGGGCCTTCTGCGCCGGGCAGCTCTCCAGCCACTCTGCCCCAAGCCTGTGGCGTTGCTTGGTGTTGTTTGACCGAAGGGCAGGACCCGGCACTTGGCCTTGTTGAACCTCACACAACTGGCCTTGGCCCATGGATCCAGCCTGTCCAGATCCCTCTGCAGAGCCTTCCTTCCCTCACGCAGACCAAAACTCCCGCCCAACTTGGTGGTGTCATCTGCAAACTGACTGAGGGCGCACTCGATCACAGAACGGCGGGGGTTGGAAGGCACCTCTGGAGATCACCCCGTCCAACCCCCCTGCTTGAGCAGGCACACCCAGAGCAGGGGGCACAGCACCGCGTCCAGGCGGGTTTGAATGTCTCCAGGGATGGAGACTCCACAACCTCTCTGGGCAGCCTCTTCCACTGCTCTGCCACCCTCACAGGAAAGAAGTTTTTCCTCATATGCAGGTGGAACTACCTCTGTTCCAACTCGTGCCCATTGCCCCTTGGCCTGTCGTTGGGCACCACTGAAAAGAGTCCGGCCCCATCCTCTTGACACCCGCCCTTTACATATTTACAGGCATTGACAAGATCCCCCCTCAGCCTTCTCTTCTCCAGGCTGAACAAAGCCAGGTCTCTCAGCCTTTCCTCCTAAGGGAGATGCTCCAGGCCCCTGATCATCCCCGTAGCTCTCCACTGAACCCTCTCCAGCAGTTCCCTGTCTTTCTTCAACCGGGGAGCCCAGAACTGGACGCAGTACCTCAGCCAAGGGGACGTCTTCCTTTCTCCAGATATCCTCTCTCCCCTCTGGGCGCAGGGATGCCTCAGGGCCAGCCTTAGCAGTAAAGACTGAAGCAAAGGCGGCATCCAGTAACTCTGCCTCTCTGCATCCTGCCTCACCAGGGCACCCACCTCGGTCAGCAGCGGGCCCACAGTTTCCCCAGTCTTTCTTTTACTGCTGATGTAGTTGAAGGAGCCCTTCTTGCTACCCTTGACATCCCTTGCCAGACTGCGTTCCAAGTAGGCCTTGGCCTTCCTCGCCTCATCTCGCCACACCCTGACAACATTCCTATATTCCTCCAGTGACCAGTGCCTTTTTCCACATACTGTAAACCTCCCTCTTCCATTTGAGTTTCTCTAGAAGCTCTTTGCTCAGCTTTGCTTGACTTCTTCCTCACAGGGATGCACCGATCTTGAGCTTGGAGGAAGTGGTCCTTGACTATTGACCAGCTCTCTTGCACCCCGCTGCCTTCTAGAGCCTTAGCCCATGGGATTCCTCCAAGCAGGTCTTTGAAGAGGCCAAAGGTGGCTCTCCTGAAGCCCAGGGCTGTAATCCTACTTGTCGCCCTGCTTCTACCACGCGGGAGCCAGAACTCCACCACCTCATGGGCGCTGCAGCCAAGGCTACCGCCAACCCTCACAGCCTCAACCAGACCTTCTCTCTTTGTTAGTAGAAGGTCCAGCAGCACATCTCGCCTCGTTGGCTCCTCCACCGCCTGTGTCAGAAGTTATCCTCGATGCTCTGCAGGAACCTCCTGGACCGCGCACACCTCGTCGTGTTGCTTTTCCAGCAAATACCAGGGTGGTTGGGGTCCCCCACGAGAACCAGGGCCTGCGATTGTGAGGCTACTTCCAGCTGTCTGTAGAAGGCCTCGTCGACTTCCTCTTCCTTGTCAGGTGGCCTGTAGCAAGCGCCCACAACTGTGTCACCCTGTCATGGTTTTAGCTGGGATCGTTAATTTTCTTCACTGCAGCTGGTATAGTGCTGCGTTTTAGACTTAGGATGAGAATAATGTTGATAACACACTGATGTATTAGTTGTTGCTAGGTAGTGCTTACACTAGTCAAGGACTTTTCCAGCCTCCCATGCTCTGCCAGGTGCACAAGAAGCCGGGAGGGGAGGGGGTACAACCAGGAGAGCTGATCCAAATTGGCCAAAGGGTATTCCATATCACGTGACGTCATGCCCAGTATATGAACTGGGGGGAGCTGGTCAGGGGAAGCAGCGATCGCGGCTCGGGGACTGGCGGTGTCGGTCAGCGGGTGGTCAGGAGTTGCAGCACTTGTGGTTTTCTTTTTTCCCTTTTCCCTTTTTTCCCCAGGTTTTATTTCTCTCTCTTGTTATTTTCTTTTTTTCAATTATATTATAATTATCGTTATTATTATCATCATAATCATTATTGTTATCATTACCATTACTACTATTACTATTTTATTGTATTTATTAAATTGTTCTTATCTCAACCCACGAGTTTTCTTGCTTTTGCTCTTCCGATTCTCCCCCTTCCCACTGGGGTGGGGGCAGTGAGCGAGCGGCTGGGTGGTGCTCAGTTGCTGACCGGGGCTAAACCACGACATATCCCCAGGGTATTCAGCCCCTGAGCTGGGAGGCAGGGACGGAGAGCAGAACAAACCCCCCATAGCCCAGGAGGAAGCAGTTTACGCCCTGCTGAGCCGCCTGGACACTCACAAGTCTCTGGGGCCCGATGGGATCCACCCGAGAGCACTGCGGGAGCTGGCAGAGGAGCTGGCCAAGCCGCTCTCCATCATTTCTCAGCAGTCCTGGTGAACAGGGGAGGCCCCAGGCGACTGGAGGCTTGCCGATGTGGCGCCCATCTACAAGAAGGGCCGGATGGAGGGTGGGGGGAACTACAGGCCTGTCAGCCTGACCTCGGTAGCGGGGAAGGGTATGGAGCGTTCATCCTGAGTGAGCTCACCGGGCAAGGGCAGGACAGCCAGGGGATCAGGCCCAGCCAGCACGGCTTCATGAAAGGCACATCCTGCCTGAGCAGCCTCATCCCCTTCTATGAGCAGGTGATGCACCTGGTGGAGGAGGGCAAGGCTGTGGATGTTGTCTGCCTGGGCTTTAGCAAGGCCTTTGGCACGCTCTCTCACAGCATCCTCCTAGAGAAGCTGGCGGCTCGTGGCTCACGCAGGTGGACTCTTCGCTGGGTACAAAACTGGCTGGATGGCCGAGCCCAGGGAGTTGTGGTGAATGGAGCTAAATCCAGCTGGCGGCCGGTCACGGGCGGTGTTCCCCAGGGCTCAGTGTTGGGGCCGGTCTTGTTTAATATCTTCATCAATGACCTGGACGAGGGGATCGAGTGCGCCCTCAGTCAGTTTGCAGATGACACCAAATTGGGTGGGAGTGTTGGTCTGCTCGAGGGTAGGAAGGCCCTGCAGAGGGATCTGGACAGGCTGGATCCATGGGCCAAGGCCAGTTGTGTGAGGTTCAACAAGGCCAAGTGCCGGGTCCTGCCCTTCGGTCAAACAACACCAAGCAACGCCACAGGCTTGGGGCAGAGTGGCTGGAGAGCTGCCCGGCGCAGAAGGCCCTGGCGGTGCTGGCTGAGAGCCGGCTGGACACGAGCCAGCAGTGTGCCCAGGTGGCCAAGGAGGCCAACGGCATCCTGGCTTGTATCAGCAACGGTGTGGCCAGCAGGAGCAGGGCAGGGAGGGTGCCCCTGTGCTGGGCACTGGTGAGGCCGCCCCTCGAATGCTGTGTTCAGTTTTGGGCCCCTCGGGACAAGAAGGACATGGAGGTGCTGGAGCGTGTCCAGAGAAGGGCAACGGAGCTGGGGAAGGGTCTGGAGCACAAGCCTGGTACAGGCAGAGTGAGTGTGGGGGTCGCACCCCCAGCCGAGGGATCAATGGATGAACCACAGCACCAGGGACAGAGAAAACATTTAATAGCTAACATTTCAGATGGGGGGGCTGTCTGTGGGTGTTCTGGTCCCTGCACTGCTCGCACCCTCAGTACTGGGGGTACTCGCTGCTCTTGCGGGACCAGCGCTGCCACCACAGGGGCTTGCAGACGCGGATGTGGCGGGGCCGGCAGTGGTGTCTCCTCCGGCCCTTCAGGCAGCACCAGAGCCGGGCACAGCCCTCCCGCAGGCACCGTCCTGCCCTGCACGGCCCCGGGGACGCCCGGCCACACGCCCTGTCCCTGGGCACCCGCCGCCGGGGACTGGGCTCTGCCGGGGGGCTCCTGCCCGGAGCAGCGGGGATGCTCCTGTCCCGGCCCATGGAGCTGCTTGAGTCTGCCCCAACAGAGCTGTTCCTTTCGAGCCCCATGGCGATACTACTGTCCATCTCCATGGGGCTGATCCTTCCTGGGACCATGGAGCTGCTCCTTTCCACTTCAGTCAGGCTCCTCCTGCCCAGCCCCGTGGTGCTGCTCCTGCCCGACTCCATGGGGCTGCTCCTCTCTGGTCCCATTTCCTTCTCCTTGTCCCCATCCGCAGCCTCGTCCGTGTCCACGTCCACCCCCGGCAGCTCCTCTCCAAGGCACTGGGGCCACACTCTGGCCCCCAGCAGCCCCAGCTGGTCTTGCACCTCCATTCTGGCAGGGAGGTGGGAGGGGTCCCTGGGGGGGTTCCCACCACAGGCCCCCCTGAAACCCCCCATCGCCCCTTGCCTCTGGGCCAGCGCTGCCCGCAGCACCTCACAGCTCTGCTGGGTCGGTGCCTGGGAGTCCCGGATGGCTCGGATGAGCTCCAGGATGAGCTCGTCACTGACCGTGGCCATGGCTGGGGGGCTGCTGGGCTGCGGCTCCATGTCTCTCTGCGCCCTGTCCCCAGTGTCCCCGGGAACCCGCTCTTGCTCGGTTCCCGCTGGCAACTCCAGTGGGGGGTCCCGGCCAAGGGCCGGCCCCGGCTCACTCACCGGCCCCTCGACAGCCTCGGGAGACCGGGGGGGTCCCCAGCGGGTGGGCGCTGCCAGCTCCGCCATCGCACCGGGCCAGGGCTCCGGGAAGGAGTAGAGGGAGCCCATGGAAATGGAGCTGCTCCACGACAGGGAGGCCAGGGAGCCCAGGGAGTCCATGGAGGCCAGCGGGGCCCTCGGGGACAGGCGCTCCCTGCTCGACGCCTCCGCTCTCGCCCTGCAGAGGAGGAGAGAGAAGAGACCCCACTGCACCCCGGCCCCTGCGGCAGGACCCACGGGCAGCACGCCCTCCTCGGCCGGCAGGCAGGGCTGCCCAGCGCGGGCAGGGTCTGGGCACGGGGTGAGGGTCTGGGGCAGGATCTGGGGCTCTCCCCCAGCACTCACCACATCCCCGGGGTCCACGTGGGCTTCTCCACTCCTCCGTGTGCCGGCGAAGCATCTGCCGAGGGAGGAGACGGAGTGAGCGGCCGGCAGCCCCCGGCACAGCCCCGGGTCAGGGCTGCTGGGGGCTGTCGGCCGTTTGTGGGGCGCTCGGTGCTGGGGCCACTCACCGCTCTGCTCCTCCGGCCGGGCTGTCGCCGTGCTCGTCCGATGCTTCAACTTCTTCCGGCACATCTGTAAGACCCCCAGGAGCTGGGTGAGACGGGAGCAGCTCCCGGCCCCACGCTGCAGCCCCCCATGCCACTCCACACCACAGCACACCACGCCATACACCGCCGCACCACACCACACCACACCACACCACACCACACCACACCACACCACACCACACCACACCACACCACGTCAGGCCATGCCAGCCCACCCTACCCCATCCCACGCCACGCCACAGTCTGGCACGGTGCGGCGCAGCGGTCACCTACCCAGAGCCGCTTGGCACTCAACGTGGCAGAGACCAGGATGAGCTGCAGCACCAGCATCAGGAGCGGGAGCACCTCAGCCAGGGTGGGGCCGTTGGAGCGCCCCATGGCACCGGCTCCGGTGCAGCCGCGACACTGAGAGTCACCAGCACAGGCCCGCGATGCGGATCCCCAGTGACCTCCTGGGTCCCCAGGGACGGGACCCCCGACGCTGCTGCTGTGGCAGAGGCTGAGGCTGCAGTCTGCCGAGACGATGCCAGACTGCGGTGCCCACCGGCCACCGCCTGCTCTGGGAGGGCCCCCGCGCCCCCTTTTATAGTCCGGCAGGCAGGCGGAGCCCCTTTGTGACAGCGCGGGCTGGCAGAGCCCCCTTTGTGACACCCGCTGCCCCCTGCGCCCTTCCCCTGCTGGTACGGGCAGGTGTGAGGGGCTCAGGAGGGGCCGGGACGTCCCCCTGCCAGTCAGGGGTGGCGGCTGATGGAAGCCCACGGTCTGCAGGACGGGGGATCCTGGCAGGACTTGGGAGGCGGGAGAAGGAGGAAGAGGAGGAGGAGGAGCAGAGGGACCCCCCACACCTGCCCTCCAGCCAAGAGCAGCAGTGGCCAGAGCTTTTGAAATTGCAGAGGATCCCCTGGATGCTGAGCCCGGGTCCTGCCCAAAGCCAGCCCGGGTCCGTCCCTGCTCAGCCCAGGCCCTGGCTGGGTGACCCCAGCCAGCAGCCCAGCCCCTGCCAGCCGCTCGCCCCCCGCAGCGGGATGGGGGCAGAATCGGGAGGGCAAATGCGAGCAATAAAGGAACCTCTTGGCTCGGGACAGGGAGAGTTTCATCGGTGAAGGGAAACAAAGCCCCAAAGCCCCAAGAGGTGCCCGAGCGGTCGGCGCCAGCAGCGGAGCCGGGCGATGCCCAGGCAGGGCCCGAGCGATGGCTGCGTTGGAAAAGCTCCCCCGCCTGAGCGGGCAGCGCGATGCCAGGCGGGCTGCAGCCTCCCCTGGGCCAGGCGGGGCCAGCTGTGCCCCCCAGGCTCCTGGCCAGGCCAGCCCGCTGGTGGGGGCACGGGGGAGGCAGCAGGACTCCCCCCGCCATGGAGGAGAACCTGGGGGTGCCGTGGCCGCCCCGGGTTTAGACGCCGCGTCCCCTCTGCCCCAGGCTTCTCTGCTCCCTGCTGGGGCTCTGGGCTCCTGCCGGGCTTTGGGGTCCGCATCCCCTGGGATTTTGCCCCCTGCGGGGATCCTTCACAGGATGCGTCTCACACCCCCAGTCGCAGGATCGATGAATGAACCACAGCACGAGGAATAGGGGAAACATTTAATATTTAACATTTCAGATGGGGTGACGGCCCACGCTGGCTCTGGGCCCCGCACTGCTCGCACCCTCAGTACTCGGGGTACTCGCTGCTCTTGCGGGACCAGCGCTGCCACCACGGGGGCTTGCAGACGCGGATGCGGCAGGGCCGGCAGTGGCGTCTCCAACAGGCCTTCAGGCAGCACCAGAGCCGGGCACAGCCCTCCCGCAGGCACCGTCCTGCCCTGCACGGCCCCGGGGACGCCCGGCCACGCGCCCTGTCCCTGGGCACCCGCCGCCGGGGACTGGGCTCTGCCGGGGGGCTCCTGCCCGGAGCAGCGGGGATGCCCCTGTCCCGGCCCACGGAGCTGCGTGTGTCTGGCCCCATGGAGCCGCTCCTTTCCAGTTCCATGGGGCTTCTCCTGCCCAGCCCTGTGGGGCTGCTTCCGCCCAGCACCATGGAGCTGCCGCTTTCGAGCCTCGTGGGGCTGCCACTGTCCATCTTCATGGAGGCCCTTCTGCCTGGGGCCATGGGGCTGCTCCTCTTCACCCATGTCACGGTCCTGCTGCCCAGCTCCACGGGGCTGCTCCTGCCTGACTGAAGGAGAGTGCAGGGTTCTCGTTAGGCTTGCAGAGAGAAAATAAGAAAGGCAAAGTCCAGCTAGAACTCAATCTGGCCACTCTTGTAAGGGAGAAAAAAAAACGGTTTTTCAAACTCATTAACAATAAAAAGAGAGCAAAGGGCTATCTCCATCCTCTATTGGACACGGAGGGGAACATTGCCACCACAGATGAGGATAAGACTGAGGTACTAAATGCCTTCTTTGCCTCAGACTTTAATAGTCAGACCAGTTACCCCTAGGGTATTCAGCCCCTGAGCTGGAAGGCAGGGACGGAGAGCAGAACAAACCCCCCATAGCCCAGGAGGAAGCAGTTTACGCCCTGCTGAGCCGCCTGGACACTCACAAGTCTCTGGGGCCCGATGGGATCCACCCGAGAGCAGTGCGGGAGCTGGCGGAGGAGCTGGCCAAGCCGCTCTCCATCATTTCTCAGCAGTCCTGGTGAACAGGGGAGGCCCCAGGCGACTGGAGGCTTGCCGATGTGGCGCCCATCTACAAGAAGGGCCGGATGGAGGGTGGGGGGAACTACAGGCCTGTCAGCCTGACCTCGGTACCGGGGAAGGGTATGGAGCGTTCATCCTGAGTGAGCTCACCGGGCAAGGGCAGGACAGCCAGGGGATCAGACCCAGCCAGCACGGCTTCATGAAAGGCACGTCCTGCCTGAGCAGCCTCATCCCCTTCTATGAGCAGGTGATGCACCTGGTGGAGGAGGGCAAGGCTGTGGATGTTGTCTGCCTGGGCTTTAGCAAGGCCTTTGGCACGCTCTCCCACAGCATCCTCCTAGAGAAGCTGGCGGCTCATGGCTCACGCAGGTGGACCCTTCGCTGGGTACAAAACTGGCTGGATGGCCGAGCCCAGGGAGTTGAGGTGAACGGAGCTAAATCCAGCTGGCGGCCGGTCACGGGCGGTGTTCCCCAGGGCTCAGTGTTGGGGCCGCTCTTGTTTAATATCTTCATCAATGACCTGGACGAGGGGATCGAGTGCGCCCTCAGTCAGTTTGCAGATGACACCAAATTGGGTGGGAGTGTTGGTCTGCTCGAGGGTAGGAAGGCCCTGCAGAGGGATCTGGACAGGCTGGATGGATGGGCCGAGGCCAGTTGTGTGAGGTTCAACAAGGCCAACTGCCGGGTCCTGCCCTTCGGTCAAACAACACCAAGCAACGCCACAGGCTTGGGGCAGAGTGGCTGGAGAGCTGCCCGGCGGAGAAGGCCCTGGCGGTGCTGGCTGAGAGCCGGCTGGACACGAGCCAGCAGTGTGCCCAGGTGGCCAAGGAGGCCAACGGCATCCTGGCTTGTATCAGCAATGGTGTGGCCAGCATGAGCAGGGCAGGGATGGTGCCCCTGTGCTGGGCACTGGCGAGGCCGCCCCTTGAATGCTGTGTTCAGTTTTGGGCCCCTCGGGACAAGGAGGACATGGAGGTGCTGGAGTGTGTCCAGAGAAGGGCAACGGAGCTGGGGAAGGGTCTGGAGCACAAGTGTGATGGGGAGCGGCTGAGGGAGCTGGGGGGGTTTAGCCTGGAGAAGAGGAGGCTGAGGGCAGACCTTATCGCTCTCTGCAACTACCTGGAAGGAGGTTGTGGTGAGGTGGGGGTTGGTCTCTTCTCCCAAGTCACAGCGATAGGACGGGAGGAAATGGCCTCAAGCTGCATCAGGGGAGGTTTAGATTGGAGATTAGGAAAAATGTCTTTCCTGCAAGAGTGGTCAGGCACTGGAACAGGCTGCCCACAGAGGTGGTGGAGTCACCATCCCTGGGGGTGTTCAAAAAAAATGCGTAGACATAGCACTTCAGAGTGTGTTTTAGGAGACATGGTAGTTTTGGGTTGACGGTTGGACTTGATGATCCTAGAGGTCTGTCATGGTTTTAGCTGGGATCGTTAATTTTCTTCACTGCAGCTGGTATAGTGCTGCGTTTTAGACTTAGGATGAGAATAATGTTGATAACACACTGATGTATTAGTTGTTGCTAGGTAGTGCTTACACTAGTCAAGGACTTTTCCAGCCTCCCATGCTCTGCCAGGTGCACAAGAAGCCGGGAGGGGAGGGGGTACAACGAGGAGAGCTGATCCAAATTGGCCAAAGGGTATTCCATATCATGTGACGTCATGCCCAGTATATCAACGGGGGGGAACTGGTCAGGGGAAGCAGCGATCGCAGCTCGGGGACTGGCAGCATCGGTCAGCGGCTGGTGAGCGGTTGCAGCACTTGTTGTTTAGTTTTGGTTGTTTTTTTCCTTCTTCCAAGGTTTCGTCTCTCTCGCTCATTATTTTCCTTTTCATTATATTATTATTCTTCTTATTATTGCTGTTTTATTTTAATTATTAGACTGTTCTTATCTCAACCCATGAGTTTTCTTACTTTGGCCCTTCCGATTCTCCCCCATCCCACAGGGGTGGGGCGAGCGAGCGAGCGGCTGGGTGGTGCTTGGTTGCTGACCGGGGCTAAACCACAACAAGGTCTTTTCCAGCCTTTATGATTCTATAATTTTACCGCTGAGGGTGCGAGCAGTGCGGGGCCTGGAACCCCCATTGGCAGCCACCCCGATCTGAAATGTTAAATATTAAATGTTTCCCCTATTCCTCGTGCTGTGGTTCATTCATCGATCCTGCGACTGGGGGTGTGAGACGCATCCTGTGAAGGAGCCCCGCAGGGGGCAAAATCCCAGGGGATGCAGACCCCAAAGCCCGGCAGGAGCCCAGAGCCCCAGCAGGGAGCAGAGAAGCCTGGGGCAGAGGGGACGCGGCGTCTAAACCCGGGGCGGCCACGGCACCCCCAGGTTCTCCTCCATGGCGGGGGGAGTCCTGCTGCCTCCCCCGTGCCCCCACCAGCGGGCTGGCCTGGCCAGGAGCCTGGGGGGCACAGCTGGCCCCGCCTGGCCCAGGGGAGGCTGCAGCCCGCCTGGCATCGCGCTGCCCGCTCAGGCGGGGGAGCTTTTCCAACGCAGCCATCGCTCGGGCCCTGCCTGGGCATCGCCCGGCTCCGCTGCTGGCGCCGACCGCTCGGGCACCTCTTGGGGCTTTGGGGCTTTGTTTCCCTTCACCGATGAAACTCTCCCTGTCCCGAGCCAAGAGGTTCCTTTATTGCTCGCATTTGCCCTCCCGATTCTGCCCCCATCCCGCTGCGGGGGGCGAGCGGCTGGCAGGGGCTGGGCTGCTGGCTGGGGTCACCCAGCCAGGGCCTGGGCTGAGCAGGGACGGACCCGGGCTGGCTTTGGGCAGGACCCGGGCTCAGCATCCAGGGGATCCTCTGCAATTTCAAAAGCTCTGGCCACTGCTGCTCTTGGCTGGAGGGCAGGTGTGGGGGGTCCCTCTGCTCCTCCTCCTCCTCTTCCTCCTACTCGCCCTCGGAAGTCCTGCCAGGATCCCCCGTCCTGCAGACCGTGGGCTTCCATCAGCCGCCACCCCTGACTGGCAGGGGGACGTCCCGGCCCCTCCTGAGCCCCTCACACCTGCCCGTACCAGCAGGGGAAGGGCGCAGGGGGCAGCGGGTGTCACAAAGGGGGCTCTGCCAGCCCGTGCTGTCACAAAGGGGCTCCGCCTGCCTGCCGGACTATAAAAGGGGGCGCGGGGGCCCTCCCAGAGCAGGCGGTGGCCGGTGGGCACCGCAGTCTGGCATCGTCTCGGCAGACTGCAGCCTCAGCCTCTGCCACAGCAGCAGCGTCGGGGGTCCCGTCCCTGGGGACCCAGGAGGTCACTGGGGATCCGCATCGCGGGCCTGTGCTGGTGACTCTCAGTGTCGCGGCTGCACCGGAGCCGGTGCCATGGGGCGCTCCAACGGCCCCACCCTGGCTGACTTGCTCCTGCTCCTGATGCTGGTGCTGCAGCTCATCCTGGTCTCTGCCACGTTGAGTGCCAAGCGGCTCTGGGTAGGTGACCGCTGCGCCGCACCGTGCCACACTGTGCCGTGGCGTGGGATGGGGTAGGGTGGGCTGGCATGGCCTGACGTGGTGTGGTGTGGTGTGGTGTGGTGTGGTGTGGTGTGCTGTGGTGTGGTGTGGTGTGGTGCGGCGGTGTATGGCGTGGTGTGCTGTGGTGTGGAGTGGCATGGGGGGCTGCAGCGTGGGGCCGGGAGCTGCTCCCGTCTCACCCAGCTCCTGGGGGTCCTGCAGATGTGCCGGAAGGAGTTGAAGCATCGGACGAGCACGGCGACAGCCCGGCCGGAGGAGCAGAGCGGTGAGTGGCCCCGGCACCGAGCACCCCACAAACGGCCGACAGCCCCCAGCAGCCCTGACCCGGGGCTGTGCCGGGGGCTGCCGGCCGCTCACTCCGTCTCCTCCCTCGGCAGATGCTTCGCCGGCACACGGAGGAGTGGAGAAGCCCACGTGGACCCCGGGGATGTGGTGAGTGCTGGGGGAGAGCCCCAGATCCTGCCCCAGACCCTCACCCCGTGCCCAGACCCTGCCCGCGCTGGGCAGCCCTGCCTGCCGGCCGAGGAGGGCGTGCTGCCCGTGGGTCCTGCCGCAGGGGCCGGGGTGCAGCGGGGTCTCTTCTCTCTCCTCCTCTGCAGGGCGAGAGCGGAGGCGTCGAGCAGGGAGCACCTGTCCCCAAGGGCCCCGCTGGCCTCCATGGACTCCCTGGGCTCCCTGGGCTCCCTGTCGTGGAGCAGCTCCATTTCCATGGGCTCCCTCTACTCCTTCCCGGAGCCCTGGCCTGGTGCGATGGCAGAGCTGGCAGCGCCCACCCGCTGGGGACCCCCCCGGTCTGCCGAGGCTGTCAAGGGGTCAGTGAGTGAGCTGGGGCCGGCCCTTGGCCGGGACCCCCCACTGGAGTTGCCAGCGGGGACCGAGCAAGAGCGGGTTCCCGGGGACACTGGGGACAGGGCGCAGAGAGACGTGGAGCCGCAGCCCAGCAGCCCCCCAGCCATGGCCACGGTCAGTGACGAGCTCATCCTGGAGCTCATCCGAGTTGTCTGGGACACCATGGCAGTGACCCAGCAGAGCTGTGAGGTGCTGCGGGCAGCGCTGGCCCAGAGGCAAGGGGCGATGGGGGGTTTCAGGGGGGCCTGTGGTGGGAACCCCCTCAGGAAGCCCTCCCACCCCCCTGCCAGAATGGAGGTGCAAGACCAGCTGGGGCTGCTGGGGGCCAGAGTGTGGCCCCAGTGCCTTGGAGAGGAGCTGCCGGGGGTGGATGTGGACACGGACGAGGCTGCGGATGGGGACAAGGAGAAGGAAATGGGATTAGAGAGGAGCAGCTCCATGGAGCTGGACAGGAGCAGCCCCACGGAGTCGGGCAGGAGCAGCCCTGCGGGGCTGGGCAGGAGGAGCCCCATGGAACTGGAAAGGAGCGGCTCCATGGGGCCAGACACACGCAGCTCCGTGGGCCGGGACAGGAGCATCCCCGCTGCTCCGGGCAGGAGCCCCCCGGCAGAGCCCAGTCCCCGGCGGCGGGTGCCCAGGGACAGGGCGCGTGGCCGGGCGTCCCCGGGGCCGTGCAGGGCAGGACGGTGCCTGCGGGAGGGCTGTGCCCGGCTCTGGTGCTGCCTGAAGGGCCGGAGGAGACGCCACTGCCGGCCCTGCCGCATCCGCGTCTGCAAGCCCCTGTGGTGGCAGCGCTGGTCCCGCAAGAGCAACGGGTTCCCCTAGTCCTGAGGGTGCGAGCAGTGCGGGGCCCGGAACCCCCATCTGAAATGCGAAAAATTAAATGTTTTCTCTGTCCCTGGTGTCGTAGTTCATCCATCCATCCTTCGTCTGGGGGTGCGACCCCCCTCAGTGCTCGACCCCAGCGGGGACAGGCTGGCTCAGGGCACCACAGGCAGCCACCAAACTGGGGGTGGGGGTGGCTGCTAGCCCAGTGGCTGTGCTGGCGCCTGGGGACCTGGGTGGGCTGGAGCAATGGGCCAGTAGGAACCTCATGAAGTTCAAGAAGGGCAAAGTCCTGTCCCCGGGGAGGAAAAAGCCCAGGCACCAGCACGGGTGCCGACCAGAGGGGCCGAGCCCCCAAACGCCCCCACAGCAAAGCGTGCAGAGGTGCAGGTGTGCAGGTGCAGTGGTGTAGGGGTGCACGGGCGCAAGTGCGAGGGTGCGGGGGGGTGCAGGCCCATGGAGCTGAGCTGTGCAGTGGTGCGGAACCGCTTCCCTCCCCTGGCTGGGGCCGTGCAGGGCTCCTGTCCAAGCACCTCCCAAGGAGAGAGCGGGGCCCCACTGCCCTGGGGCCGGTGGGGACACAGGAGGGGGCCGGAGGTGGTGGGCACTGCCGCGAGCAGTGGCAGCAGTTTGGGGCGCTGCTGCTGGGTGTCATGGGTGGTTTTGGGGTGGCATGAGAGCCCCTGAACGGGTAACTCCAGTTGTAACTGCTCAGCAGGGGTCATTTGAGACCCAGGCGTGATCTGGCATGGAGGGCAAGGAGGCCCAGCGGCAAGAAGGGGTTAAACTGGCTGGAAGCAGGGATGCCAGGGACAGAAGGACTCCTTGCAAGGGAGGGAAGTTTCCCTGGGTGCTGAGAGAAGGAACAGCCTCAGCATTGCCTTGTAGCCACCCTGGAAGGGGAGCGCTCAGGGGCCCAAGCTCAGGGGCCACCTTTGGGCAGCAGAGCTGGGCAGGGGGATGGACCCAGGGCCGGGCTGAGGTGCCCCATGCCCCAACCTCCCCGCCTGTCCCCTGCTGAACCTCCCCTCCTGTCCCTTTGCCGAACATCTCCTTCTGTCCCTTTGCCACGTACAGACCACAGCTTCGTGCTCCCTCAATTTTATGTGGCACCAGGACCCGCGTGTGTGTGCAGCCTCTGAAAGCTTTTTTGCTTGGAGGGGATGGAGTCAGAGCTGTGTCTTCTCGGGGACGCCTGCACCTCCCCTTCTATGCCTTGCTGACCCTCCTCTGCTTCCCTTTGCCAAACCGCCCCTTTCTGTCCCTTGCTGAACCTCCCTTCTTGGGCCTGGTCTCCCCCACGCTGCTCCTGCCCAGCCTTGTGGGCATGGTCCTTGCCCGGCTCTGCAGGGCTGCTCCTAGAATCATAGAACCATAGGATCATTAAGGCTGGCAAACACCTCCAAGATCATCCAGTCCAACCGCCAACCCAACACCCCCAGGCCTCCTAAACCATGGCCCCAAGCGCCACGGCTACACGGTTTTTGAACACCCCCAGGGATGGTGACTCCACCACCTCTCCGGGCAGCCTGTTCCAGTGCCTGACCGCTCTTGCAGTGAAGACATTGTTCCTAATATCCAATCTAAACCTCCCCTGGCGCAGCTTGAGGCCATTTCCTCGCATCCTATCGCTGTGACTTGGGAGAAGAGACCAACCCCCACCTCACTGCAACCTCCTTTCAGGTAGTTGTAGAGACCTGTCCTGGTTTCGGCTGGGATAGAGTTAATTTTCTTCATAGAGGCTAGCTATGTTTTGGATTTGTGCTAAAACCAGTGTTGATAATGCGGAGATGTTTTAGTTGTTGCTAAGCAGTGCTTACACTAAGTCCAGGACTTTTTCAGCTTCCCATGCTCTGCCAGGTGCACAAGAGGAGGGGACACAGCCGGGACAGCTGACCCCAACTGACCCAAGGGATGTCCCACACCGTATGACGTCATTCATGCTCAGTGTATAAAGCTGGGGGAAGAAGAAGGAAGGAGGGGACGTTGGGAGTGATGGCGTTTGTCTTCCCAAGTCACCGTTATGCTTGGTGGAGCCCTGCTTTCCTGGAGCTGGCTGAACGCCTGCCTGCCCATGGGAAGGGGTGAACGAATTCCTTGTTTTGCTTTGCTTGCGTGCGCGGCTTTTGCTTTACCTGTTAAACTGTCTTTGTCTCAACCCAGGAGTTTTGTCACTTTTACTCATCTGATTGTCTCCCCCATCCCACTGTGGGGGAGTGAGCGAGCGGCTGCGTGGTGTTTAGTTGCTGGCTGGGGCTAAACCACGACAAGAGCAATAAGGACTGGAGGCTTGCCAATGTGAGGCCCGGCTCCTAGAAGGGCCAGAAGGAGGATCCGGGGAACTACAGGCCAGTCAGCCTGACCTCGGTGCCAGGGAAGGTTATGGAGCGGTTCATCTTGAGTGCACTCACCAGGCATGTGTGGGACAACCAGGGGATCAGGCCCAGCCAGCACGGCTTCATGAGAGGCAGGTCTAGCTGTAGAGAGCAATAAGGTCTCCCCTCAGCCTCCTCTTCTCCAGGCTAAACCCCCCCAGCTCCCTCAGCCGCTCCCCATCACACTTGTGCTCCAGACCCTTCCCCAGCTCCGTTGCCCTTCTCTGGACACGCTCCAGCACCTCCATGTGCTCCTTGTCCCGAGGGGCCCAAAACTGAACACAGCATTCGAGGGGCGGCCTCGCCAGTGCCCAGCACAGGGGCACCCTCCCTGCCCTGCTCCTGCTGGCCACACCGTTGCTGATACAAGCCAGGATGCCGTTGGCCTCCTTGGCCACCTGGGCACACTGCTGGCTCGTGTCCAGCCGGCTCTCAGCCAGCACCCCCAGGGCCTTCTGCGCCGGGCAGCTCTCCAGCCACTCTGCCCCAAGCCTGTGGCGATGCCTGGGGTTGTTGTGACCCGGCACTTGGCCTTGTTGAACCTCACACAACTGGCCTTGGCCCATGGATCCAGCCTGTCCAGATCCCTCTGCAGAGCCTTCCTACCCTCGAGCAGACCAAAACTCCCGCCCGACTTGGTGGTGTCATCTGCAAACTGACTGAGGGCGCACTCGATCACAGAACGGCGGGGGTTGGAAGGCACCTCTGGAGATCACCCCGTCCAACCCCCCTGCTTGAGCAGGCACACCCAGAGCAGGGGGCACAGCACCGCGTCCAGGCGGGTTTGAATGTCTCCAGGGATGGAGACTCCACAACCTCTCTGGGCAGCCTCTTCCACTGCTCTGCCACCCTCACAGGAAAGAAGTTTTTCCTCATATGCAGGTGGAACTACCTCTGTTCCAACTCGTGCCCATTGCCCCTTGGCCTGTCGTTGGGCACCACTGAAAAGAGTCCGGCCCCATCCTCTTGACACCCGCCCTTTACATATTTACAGGCATTGACAAGATCCCCCCTCAGCCTTCTCTTCTCCAGGCTGAACAAAGCCAGGTCTCTCAGCCTTTCCTCCTAAGGGAGATGCTCCAGGCCCCTGATCATCCCCGTAGCTCTCCACTGAACCCTCTCCAGCAGTTCCCTGTCTTTCTTCAACCGGGGAGCCCAGAACTGGACGCAGTACCTCAGCCAAGGGGACGTCTTCCTTTCTCCAGATATCCTCTCTCCCCTCTGGGCGCAGGGATGCCTCAGGGCCAGCCTTAGCAGTAAAGACTGAAGCAAAGGCGGCATCCAGTAACTCTGCCTCTCTGCATCCTGCCTCACCAGGGCACCCACCTCGGTCAGCAGCGGGCCCACAGTTTCCCCAGTCTTTCTTTTACTGCTGATGTAGTTGAAGGAGCCCTTCTTGCTACCCTTGACATCCCTTGCCAGACTGCGTTCCAAGTAGGCCTTGGCCTTCCTCGCCTCATCTCGCCACACCCTGACAACATTCCTATATTCCTCCAGTGACCAGTGCCTTTTTCCACATACTGTAAACCTCCCTCTTCCATTTGAGTTTCTCTAGAAGCTCTTTGCTCAGCTTTGCTTGACTTCTTCCTCACAGGGATGCACCGATCTTGAGCTTGGAGGAAGTGGTCCTTGACTATTGACCAGCTCTCTTGCACCCCGCTGCCTTCTAGAGCCCTAGCCCATGGGATTCCTCCAAGCAGGTCTTTGAAGAGGCCAAAGGTGGCTCTCCTGAAGCCCAGGGCTGTAATCCTACTTGTCGCCCTGCTTCTACCACGCGGGAGCCAGAACTCCACCACCTCATGGGCGCTGCAGCCAAGGCTACCGCCAACCCTCACAGCCTCAACCAGACCTTCTCTCTTTATTAGGAGAAGGTCCAGCAGCACATCTCGCCTCGTTGGCTCCTCCACCGCCTGTGTCAGAAGTTATCCTCGATGCTCTGCAGGAACCTCCTGGACCGCGCACACCTCGTCGTGTTGCTTTTCCAGCAAATACCAGGGTGGTTGGAGTCCCCCACGAGAACCAGGGCCTGCGATTGTGAGGCTACTTCCAGCTGTCTGTAGAAGGCCTCGTCGACTTCCTCTTCCTCGTCAGGTGGCCTGTAGCAAGCGCCCACAACAGTGTCACCCTGTCATGGTTTTAGCTGGGATCGTTAATTTTCTTCACTGCAGCTGGTATAGTGCTGCGTTTTAGACTTAGGATGAGAATAATGTTGATAACACACTGATGTATTAGTTGTTGCTAGGTAGTGCTTACACTAGTCAAGGACTTTTCCAGCCTCCCATGCTCTGCCAGGTGCACAAGAAGCCGGGAGGGGAGGGGGTACAACGAGGAGAGCTGATCCGAATTGGCCAAAGGGTATTCCATATCACGTGACGTCATGCCCAGTATATGAACTGGGGGGAGCTGGTCAGGGGAAGCAGCGATCGCGGCTCGGGGACTGGCGGTGTCGGTCAGCGGGTGGTCAGGAGTTGCAGCACTTGTGGTTTTCTTTTTTCCCTTTTCCCTTTTTTCCCCAGGTTTTATTTCTCTCTCTTGTTATTTTCTTTTTTTCAATTATATTATAATTATCGTTATTATTATCATCATAATCATTATTGTTATCATTACCATTACTACTATTACTATTTTATTGTATTTATTAAATTGTTCTTATCTCAACCCACGAGTTTTCTTGCTTTTGCTCTTCCAATTCTCCCCCTTCCCACTGGGGTGGGGGCAGTGAGCGAGCGGCTGGGTGGTGCTCAGTTGCTGACCGGGGCTAAACCACGACATATCCCCAGGGTATTCAGCCCCTGAGCTGGGAGGCAGGGACGGAGAGCAGAACAAACCCCCCATAGCCCAGGAGGAAGCAGTTTACGCCCTGCTGAGCCGCCTGGACACTCACAAGTCTCTGGGGCCCGCTGGGATCCACCCGAGAGCACTGCGGGAGCTGGCGGAGGAGCTGGCCAAGCCGCTCTCCATCATTTCTCAGCAGCCCTGGTGAACAGGGGAGGCCCCAGGCGACTGGAGGCTTGCCGATGTGGCGCCCATCTACAAGAAGGGCCGGATGGAGGGTGGGGGGAACTACAGGCCTGTCAGCCTGACCTCGGTACCGGGGAAGGTTATGGAGCGTTCATCCTGAGTGAGCTCACCGGGCAAGGGCAGGACAGCCAGGGGATCAGGCCCAGCCAGCACGGCTTCATGAAAGGCACGTCCTGCCTGAGCAGCCTCATCCCCTTCTATGAGCAGGTGATGCACCTGGTGGAGGAGGGCAAGGCTGTGGATGTTGTCTGCCTGGGCTTTAGCAAGGCCTTTGGCACGCTCTCCCACAGCATCCTCCTAGAGAAGCTGGCGGCTCATGGCTCACGCAGGTGGACCCTTCGCTGGGTACAAAACTGGCTGGATGGCCGAGCCCAGGGAGTTGTGGTGAACGGAGCTAAATCCAGCTGGCGGCCGGTCACGGGCGGTGTTCCCGAGGGCTCAGTGTTGGGGCCGGTCTTGTTTAATATCTTCATCAATGACCTGGACGAGGGGATCGAGTGCGCCCTCAGTCAGTTTGCAGATGACACCAAATTGGGTGGGAGTGTTGGTCTGCTCGAGGGTAGGAAGGCCCTGCAGAGGGATCTGGACAGGCTGGATCCATGGGCCGAGGTCAATTGTGTGAGGTTCAACAAGGCCAAGTGCCGGGTCCTGCCCTTCGGTCAAACAACCCCAGGCAACGCCACAGGCTTGGGGCAGAGTGGCTGGAGAGCTGCCCGGCGCAGAAGGCCCTGGGGGTGCTGGCTGAGAGCCGGCTGGACACGAGCCAGCCGTGTGCCCAGGTGGCCAAGGAGGCCAACGGCATCCTGGCTTGTATCAGCAATGGTGTGGCCAGCAGGAGCAGGGCAGGGAGGGTGCCCCTGTGCTGGGCACTGGTGAGGCCGCCCCTCGAATGCTGTGTTCAGTTTTGGGCCCCTCGGGACAAGAAGGACATGGAGGTGCTGGAGCGTGTCCAGAGAAGGGCAACGGAGCTGGGGAAGGGTCTGGAGCACAAGTGTGATGGGGAGCGGCTGAGGGAGCTGGGGGGGTTTAGCCTGGAGAAGAGGAGGCTGAGGGCAGACCTTATCGCTCTCTGCAACTACCTGGAAGGAGGTTGTGGTGAGGTGGGGGTTGGTCTCTTCTCCCAAGTCACAGCGATAGGACGCGAGGAAATGGCCTCAAGCTGCATCAGGGGAGGTTTAGATTGGATATTAGGAAAAATGTCTTTCCTGCAAGACTGGTCAGGCACTGGAACAGGCTGCCCAGAGAGGTGGTGGAGTCACCATCCCTGGGGGTGTTCAAAAAAAATGCGTAGACATAGCACTTCAGAGTGTGTTTTAGGAGACATGGTAGTTTTGGGTTGACGGTTGGACTTGATGATCCTAGAGGTCTGTCATGGTTTTAGCTGGGATCGTTAATTTTCTTCACTGCAGCTGGTATAGTGCTGCATTTTAGACTTAGGATGAGAATAATGTTGATAACACACTGATGTATTAGTTGTTGCTAGGTAGTGCTTACACTAGTCAAGGACTTTTCCAGCCTCCCATGCTCTGCCAGGTGCACAAGAAGCCGGGAGGGGAGGGGGTACAACCAGGAGAGCTGATCCGAATTGGCCAAAGGGTATTCCATATCATGTGACGTCATGCCCAGTATATCAACGGGGGGGAACTGGTCAGGGGAAGCAGCGATCGCAGCTCGGGGACTGGCAGCATCGGTCAGCGGGTGGTCAGGAGTTGCAGCACTTGTGGTTTAGTTTTGGGTTTTTTTTTTCCTTCTTCCAAGGTTTCGTCTCTCTCGCTCATTATTTTCCTTTTCATTATATTATTATTCTTCTTATTATTGCTGTTTTATTTTAATTATTAGACTGTTCTTATCTCAACCCACGAGTTTTCTTACTTTGGCCCTTCCGATTCTCCCCCATCCCACAGGGGTGGGGCGAGCGAGCGAGCGGCTGGGTGGTGCTTGGTTGCTGACCGGGGCTAAACCACAACAAGGTCTTTTCCAGCCTTTATGATTCTATAATTTTACCGCTGAGGGTGCGAGCAGTGCGGGGCCTGGAACCCCCATTGGCAGCCACCCCGATCTGAAATGTTAAATATTAAATGTTTCCCCTATTCCTCGTGCTGTGGTTCATTCATCGATCCTGCGACTGGGGGTGTGAGACGCATCCTGTGAAGGATGCCCGCAGGGGGCAAAATCCCAGGGGATGCGGACCCCAAAGCCCGGCAGGAGCCCAGAGCCCCAGCAGGGAGCAGAGAAGCCTGGGGCAGAGGGGACGCGGCGTCTAAACCCGGGGCGGCCACGGCACCCCCAGGTTCTCCTCCATGGCGGGGGGAGTCCTGCTGCCTCCCCCGTGCCCCCACCAGCGGGCTGGCCTGGCCAGGAGCCTGGGGGGCACAGCTGGCCCCGCCTGGCCCAGGGGACGCTGCAGCCCGCCCGGCATCGCGCTGCCCGCTCAGGCGGGGGAGCTTTTCCAACGCAGCCATCGCTTGGGCCCTGCCTGGGCATCGCCCGGCTCCGCTGCTGGCGCCGACCGCTCGGGCACCTCTTGGGGCTTTGGGGCTTTGTTTCCCTTCACCGATGAAACTCTCCCTGTCCCGAGCCAAGAGGTTCCTTTATTGCTCGCATTTGCCCTCCCGATTCTGCCCCCATCCCGCTGCGGGGGGCGAGCGGCTGGCAGGGGCTGGGCTGCTGGCTGGGGTCACCCAGCCAGGGCCTGGGCTGAGCAGGGACGGACCCGGGCTGGGTTGGGGCAGGACCCGGGCTCAGCATCCAGGGGATCCTCTGCAATTTCAAAAGCTCTGGCCACTGCTGCTCTTGGCTGGAGGGCAGGTGTGGGGGGTCCCTCTGCTCCTCCTCCTCCTCTTCCTCCTACTCGCCCTCGGAAGTCCTGCCAGGATCCCCCGTCCTGCAGACCGTGGGCTTCCATCAGCCGCCACCCCTGACTGGCAGGGGGACGTCCCGGCCCCTCCTGAGCCCCTCACACCTGCCCGTACCAGCAGGGGAAGGGCGCAGGGGGCAGCGGGTGTCACAAAGGGGGCTCTGCCAGCCCGCGCTGTCACAAAGGGGCTCCGCCTGCCTGCCGGACTATAAAAGGGGGCGCGGGGGCCCTCCCAGAGCAGGCGGTGGCCGGTGGGCACCGCAGTCTGGCATCGTCTCGGCAGACTGCAGCCTCAGCCCCTGCCACAGCAGCAGCGTCGGGGGTCCCGTCCCTGGGGACCCAGGAGGTCACTGGGGATCCGCATCGCGGGCCTGTGCTGGTGACTCTCAGTGTCGCGGCTGCACCGGAGCCGGTGCCATGGGGCGCTCCAACGGCCCCACCCTGGCTGACTTGCTCCTGCTCCTGCTGCTGGTGCTGCAGCTCATCCTGGTCTCTGCCACGTTGAGTGCCAAGCGGCTCTGGGTAGGTGACCGCTGCGCCGCACTGTGCCACACTGTGGCGTGGCGTGGGATGGGGTAGGGTGGGCTGGCATGGCCTGACGTGGTGTGGTGTGGTGTGGTGTGGTGCGGTGGTGTATGGCGTGGTGTGCTGTGCTGTGCTGTGCTGTGGTGTGGTGTGGTGCGGCGGTGTATGGCGTGGTGTGCTGTGGTGTGGAATGGCATGGGGGGCTGCAGCGTGGGGCCGGGAGCTGCTCCCGTCTCACCCAGCTCCTGGGGGTCCTGCAGATGTGCCGGAAGGAGTTGAAGCATCGGACGAGCACGGTGACAGCCCGGCCGGAGGAGCAGAGCGGTGAGTGGCCCCAGCACCGAGCGCCCCACAAACGGCCGACAGCCCCCAGCAGCCCTGACCCGGGGCTGTGCCGGGGGCTGCCGGCCGCTCACTCCGTCTCCTCCCTCGGCAGATGCTTCGCCGGCACACGGAGGAGTGGAGAAGCCCACGTGGACCCCGGGGATGTGGTGAGTGCTGGGGGAGAGCCCCAGATCCTGCCCCAGACCCTCACCCCGTGCCCAGACCCTGCCCGCGCTGGGCAGCCCTGCCTGCCGGCCGAGGAGGGCGTGCTGCCCGTGGGTCCTGCCGCAGGGGCCGGGGTGCAGCGGGGTCTCTTCTCTCTCCTCCTCTGCAGGGCGAGAGCGGAGGCGTCGAGCAGGGAGCGCCTGTCCCCAAGGGCCCCGCTGGCCTCCATGGACTCCCTGGGCTCCCTGGACTCCCTGTCGTGGAGCAGCTCCATTTCCATGGGCTCCCTCTACTCCTTCCCGGAGCCCTGGCCCGGTGCGATGGCGGAGCTGGCAGCACCCACCCGCTGGGGACCCCCCCGGTCTCCCGAGGCTGTCGAGGGGCCGGTGAGTGAGCTGGGGCCGGCCCTTGGCCGGGACCCCCCACTGGAGTTGCCAGCGGGGACCGAGCAAGAGCGGGTTCCCGGGGACACTGGGGACAGGGCGCACAGAGACATGGAGCCGCAGCCCAGCAGCCCCCCAGCCATGGCCACGGTCAGTGACGAGCTCATCCTGGAGCTCATCCGAGTTGTCTGGGACACCATGGCAGTGACCCAGCAGAGCTGTGAGGTGCTGCGGGCAGCGCTGGCCCAGAGGCAAGGGGCGATGGGGGGTTTCAGGGGGGCCTGTGGTGGGACCCCCCTCAGGAAGCCCTCCCACCCCCCTGCCAGAATGGAGGTGCAAGACCAGCTGGGGCTGCTGGGGGCCAGAGTGTGGCCCCAGTGCCTTGGAGAGGAGCTGCCGGGGGTGGACGTGGACACGGACGAGGCTGCGGATGGGGACAAGGAGAAGGAAATGGGATTAGAGAGGAGCAGCTCCATGGAGCTGGACAGGAGCAGCCCCACGGAGTCGGGCAGGAGCAGCCCTGCGGGGCTGGGCAGGAGGAGCCCCATGGAACTGGAAAGGAGCGGCTCCATGGGGCCAGACACACGCAGCTCCATGGGCCGGGACAGGAGCATCCCCGCTGCTCCGGGCAGGAGCCCCCCGGCAGAGCCCAGTCCCCGGCGGCGGGTGCCCGGGGACAGGGCGCGTGGCCGGGCGTCCCCGGGGCCGTGCAGGGCAGGACGGTGCCTGCGGGAGGGCTGTGCCCGGCTCTGGCGCTGCCTGAAGGGCCGGAGGAGACGCCACTGCCGGCCATGCCGCATCCGCGTCTGCAAGCCCCCGTGGTGGCAGCGCTGGTCCCGCAAGAGCAACGGGTTCCCCTAGTCCTGAGGGTGCGAGCAGTGCGGGGCCCGGAACCCCCATCTGAAATGCGAAAAATTAAATGTTTTCTCTGTCCCTGGTGTCGTAGTTCATCCATCCATCCTTCGTCTGGGGGTGCGACCCCCCTCAGTGCTCGACCCCAGCGGGGACAGGCTGGCTCAGGGCACCGCAGGCAGCCACCAAACTGGGGGTGGGGGTGGCTGCTAGCCCAGTGGCTGTGCTGGCGCCTGGGGACCTGGGTGGGCTGGAGCAATGGGCCAGTAGGAACCTCATGAAGTTCAAGAAGGGCAAAGTCCTGTCCCCGGGGAGGAAAAAGCCCAGGCACCAGCACGGGTGCCGACCAGAGGGGCCGAGCCCCCAAACGCCCCCACAGCAAAGCGTGCAGAGGTGCAGGTGTGCAGGTGCAGTGGTGTAGGGGTGCACGGGCGCAAGTGCGAGGGTGCGGGGGGGTGCAGGCCCATGGAGCTGAGCTGTGCAGTGGTGCGGAACCGCTTTCCCTCCCCTGGCTGGGGCCGTGCAGGGCTCCTGTCCAAGCACCTCCCAAGGAGAGAGCGGGGCCCCACTGCCCTGGGGCCGGTGGGGACACAGGAGGGGGCCGGAGGTGGTGGGCACTGCCGCGAGCAGTGGCAGCAGTTTGGGGCGCTGCTGCTGGGTGTCATGGGTGGTTTTGGGGTGGCATGAGAGCCCCTGAACGGGTAACTCCAGTTGTAACTGCTCAGCAGGGGTCATTTGAGACCCAGGCGTGATCTGGCATGGAGGGCAAGGAGGCCCAGCGGCAAGAAGGGGTTAAACTGGCTGGAAGCAGGGATGCCAGGGACAGAAGGACTCCTTGCAAGGGAGGGAAGTTTCCCTGGGTGCTGAGAGAAGGAACAGCCTCAGCATTGCCTTGTAGCCACCCTGGAAGGGGAGCGCTCAGGGGCCCAAGCTCAGGGGCCACCTTTGGGCAGCAGAGCTGGGCAGGGGGATGGACCCAGGGCCGGGCTGAGGTGCCCCATGCCCCAACCTCCCCGCCTGTCCCCTGCTGAACCTCCCCTCCTGTCCCTTTGCCGAACATCTCCTTCTGTCCCTTTGCCACGTACAGACCACAGCTTCGTGCTCCCTCAATTTTATGTGTGTTGTGGTTTAGCCCCGGTCAGCAACTAAGCACCACACAGCCGCTCGCTCACTCCCCCACCCTTGTGGGATGGGGGAGAGAATCGGAAGGGCCAAAGTAAGAAAACTCGTGGGTTGAGATAAGAACAGTTTAATAATTAGAATAAAACAGCAATAATACTAATATAATGAAAAGGAAAATAATGGGCGAGAGAGAGAGGAAACACTAGAAGGAGAGGGAAAGAGAAAAAAAAAACAAAACCAAAACTGAACAACAAGTGCTGCAACCGCTCACCACCCGCCGACCGACGCTGCCGGTCCCCGAGCCGCGATCGCTGCCTCCCCCAGCCAATTTCCCCCAGTTAATATACTGGGCATGACGTCACATGATATGGAATACCCTTTGGCCAATTCGAATCAGCTTTCCTGGTTGTATCCCCTCCCCTCCCGGCTTCTTGTGCATCTGGCAGAGCATGGGAAGCTAGAAAGTCCTTGACTAGTGTAAACACTACCCAGCAACAACTAAAACACCAGGGTGTTATCAACATTATTTACATACCAAGTCTAAAACACAGCACTATGCTAGCTACAGTGAAGAAAAATCAACTATCCCAGCTAAAACCATGACAGTATCCACCCCTTATTCCATACCATTTACGTCATGCTCAGGTCTCATACTATCCAATATGACCTCAATAACCACCACCCGCCTCCCCATCCTTTGATGACATACGTAGATATCATTTATCATTCCCGTAGTCTATGGACCATCCCTGTAGAACATCTGTAGAGGGTCCACACATGTCCATTGAGTTCATTCAGTCCATAACTTTGGGCTCCATCTATCGTAACAGTCTTTCAAGGCTGGAGAGATGGTCTGCGTGGTGTTGGATTGTTGCATGCTGAAGCTAGTCTTTGTTCCACCACCGCTACACGTTGCTTGGTTCAATCAAAGTTCATTCTTCATTAATTTTGGAAATTCTTACTATGATACCATTGATACAGCATATAGCAACCATAGGAGTGATGACATACAATATCATATAGCAATTAACAGCATACCGTTCAGTTCATTGGCTATTTTCACCCAAAATCAAATCCCCTTGAGGCACACATCGAACTCCTCCATCCTCCCGCATTACCCACCAAGTGCACCCAGGTCCTCGAGCAAAAGCAATCCCACGAATGGGTTTGCCTTTGCCTGAGACAGGAATAACCCAGACGGTTTTCCCCAGCATATTTTTTACATGCACTACAGGGACTTTACCCCCTTCCACAGTACGTAAGAGTCCTGACTGGGCAGGCCCAGCTCGATTGGCAGATCCCCTAGTGTTGACTAACCAGGTGGCTTTTGCTAAATGTGTATCCCAGTGTTTGAATGTCCCACCCCCCATTGCTCTCAGTGTAGTCTTTAACAGTCCATTGTATCGTTCAATTTTCCCAGAGGCTGGTGCATGATAGGGGATGTGATACACCCACTCAATGCCATGCTCTTTGGCCCAGGTGTCTATGAGGTTATTTCGGAAATGAGTCCCGTTGTCTGACTCAATTCTTTCTGGGGTGCCATGTCGCCATAAAACTTGTTTTTCAAGGCCCAGGATAGTGTTCCGGGCGGTGGCATGGGGCACGGGATATGTTTCCAGCCATCCGGTGGTTGCTTCCACCATTGTAAGCACATGGCGTTTGCCTTGGCGGGTTTGTGGCAGTGTGATATAATCAATCTGCCAGGCCTCCCCATATTTATACTTCAGCCATCGTCCTCCATACCACAGAGGTTTTACCCGCTTGGCTTGCTTGATTGCAGCGCATGTTTCACATTCATGGATGACCTGTGCAATAGTGTCCATGGTCAAGTCCACCCCTCGGTCACGAGCCCATCTGTATGTTGCATCTCTTCCTTGATGGCCTGAGGTGTCGTGGGCCCACCGAGCTATAAATAGTTCACCTTTATGTTGCCAGTCTAGATCTACTTGAGCCACTTCAATCTTAGCAGCCTGATCCACCTGTTGGTTATTCTGATGTTCTTCAGTGGCCCGACTCTTGGGGACATGAGCATCCACATGACGTACCTTCACAACCAGGTTCTCCACCCGGGCAGCAATATCTTGCCACAATGCAGCAGCCCAGATGGGTTTGCCTCTGCGCTGCCAGTTGTTCTGCTTCCATTGCTGTAACCACCCCCACAGGGCATTTGCCACCATCCATGAGTCAGTATAAAGATAGAGCACTGGCCATTTTTCTCGTTCAGCAATGTCTAAAGCCAGCTGGATGGCCTTTACTTCTGCAAACTGACTTGATTCACCTTCTCCTTCAGCAGTTTCTGCGACTTGCCGTATAGGACTCCATACAGCAGCCTTCCATCTCCGATTCTTTCCCACCAGACGACAAGACCCATCAGTGAACAGGGCATATTGCTTCTCATTTTCTGGCAGTTTATTATACAGTGGGGCCTCTTCAGCACGTGTCACCTCCTCCTCTGGTGACATTCCAAAATCTTTGCCTTCTGGCCAGTCCATGATCACTTCCAAGATTCCTGGGCGGCTGGGATTTCCTATTCGAGCCCGTTGGGTGATCAGTGCGACCCACTTACTCCATGTAGCATCAGTTGCATGATGTGTAGAGGGGACCCTCCCTTTGAACATCCAGCCCAGCACCGGCAGTCGAGGTGCCAGAAGGAGCTGTGCTTCAGTACCGATCACTTCTGAAGCAGCTCGAACCCCTTCATATGCTGCCAATATCTCTTTTTCAGTTGGAGTGTAGCGTGCTTCGGACCCTCTGTATCCCCGACTCCAGAACCCTAGGGGCCGACCTCGGGTCTCCCCTGGTGCTTTCTGCCAGAGGCTCCAGGTAGGGCCATTCTCCCCGGCTGCAGTGTAGAGCACGTTTTTTACATCTTGTCCTGTCCGGACTGGCCCAAGGGCTACTGCATGAACTATCTCCTGCTTTATCTGTTCAAAGGCCTGTCGTTGCTCAGGGCCCCATTTGAAATCATTCTTCTTCCGGGTCACTTGATAGAGAGGGCTTACAATCAGACTGTAATTTGGAATATGCATTCTCCAAAAACCCACAATGCCTAAAAAAGCTTGTGTTTCCTTTTTGCTAGTTGGTGGAGACATGGCGGTTATTTTGTTGATCACATCCATTGGGATCTGCCGACGTCCATCTTGCCATTTTATTCCCAAAAACTGAATCTCCTGTGCAGGTCCCTTCACTTTACTTTGTTTTATGGCAAAACCAGCCTTCAGAAGGATTTGGACTATTTTCTTCCCTTTCTCGAAAACATCTTCTGCTGTGTTGCCCCACACGATGATGTCATCAATGTACTGAAGGTGTTCCGGAGCTCCACCCTGTTCCAGTGCAGTATGGATCAGTCCATGGCAAATGGTAGGGCTGTGTTTCCGCCCCTGGGGCAGTCGATTCCAGGTGTACTGGACACCCCTCCAAGTGAAAGCAAACTGTGGCCTGCACTCTGCTGCCAACGGGATTGAGAAGAATGCATTAGCGATATCAATTGTGGCATACCACTTGGCTGCCTTTGACTCCAGTTCGTATTGAAGTTCTAGCATGTCCGGCACGGCAGCACTCAGTGGCGGAGTGACTTCATTCAGGCCACGATAGTCTACTGTTAGTCTCCACTCTCCATTAGACTTCCGCACTGGCCATATGGGACTGTTAAAGGGTGAACGGGTCTTACTGATCACTCCTTGGCTCTCCAGTCGCCGAATGAGCTCATGGATGGGAATCAGGGAGTCTCGGTTGGTTCGGTATTGCCGCCGGTGCACTGTTGTGGTGGCAATTGGCACCTGTTGTTCTTTGACCTTCAGCAACCCCACAACAGAAGGGTCCTTCGAAAGACCGGGCAAAGTAGACAGCTGTTTAATTTCCTCCGTCTCCAAGGCAGCTATACCAAAAGCCCACCTGTACCCTTTTGGGTCCTTGAAATACCCTCTCCTGAGGTAGTCTATGCCAAGGATGCACGGAGCCTCTGGGCCAGTCACAATGGGGTGCTTTTGCCACTCATTCCCAGTTAGGCTCACTTCAGCCTCCAATACAGTTAGCTCTTGGGATCCCCCTGTCACTCCAGCAATACAAATGGGTTCTGCCCCTACATAGTTTGATGGCATTAGGGTGCACTGTGCACCGGTGTCCACTAGAGCCTTATACTCCTGTGGGTCAGATGTGCCAGGCCATCGGATCCACACAGTCCAGTAAACCCGGTTGTCCCTTTCCTCCACCTGGCTGGAGGCAGGGCCCCTCTAATTCCAGTTGCGGGTTTCCCACTCCAGATCTTGTGAACGGGAATCAAAAGTCTCTCTATTAAGATCACAGATAGAATCAGCGCTTCTACTCCTCTGTCTGGGGAACTGCCTACTGGAAACTGGAGCAGCAACTCTCCTGGAGGTCCCCCCTTGAGTGGTTGTTTTTCCTTGCAACTCACGTACCCGTGCCTCCAGGGTCGACGTAGGTTTTCCATCCCACTTCTTCATGTCCTCTCCATGGTCACGCAGGTAAAACCATAGGGTGCCCCATGGTGTGTATCTTCTCTCTTGAGCAGAAGGACGCTTACTCCTAATGGCCGAGATACTGGTCCGTACAGGTAGGGAGTAGGACATATCTTCTTTGATTTGCTGAACCTCCCGGGACAATTTCTCCACAGCTGAGACGAGGGAGGAAGAGACATGTGCTTCATAATCCCGGAGTTTATCAATCACATCCTCTACCGTTGGTGCCTCTTCATCTTTCCAGGACATTACTGCCAGGGAGTTTACATGGGATGATGGTGCGCTCCGTACAAACTTCCGCCACATGGGTCGTGTGCACTGTGCTTCATCTGGATCTTTGGATGACTGTACACTACCCAGGTCACCATAAATCACCTCAAGCACAGCTAATTCTCTCAGGTACTGGATACCTTTCTCCATAGTGGTCCATTTTCCAGGGCGATATATAACATCTTCCTTGAAGGGATACCTTTCTTTCACAGCAGACAGGAGTCGCCTCCAGAGGCTGAGGCCTTGTGTCCCTTTTCCAATTGCTTTGTCAATGCCCCCATCCCTAGAAAGGGATCCCAGTTGTTTGGCTTCCTTACCCTCTAATTCCAGGCTACTGGCCCCGTTATCCCAGCATCGGAGCAGCCAGGTGACAACATGCTCACCTACACGACGGCTGAAATCTTTTCGTATATCTCGTAGCTCACTTAAGGATAGGGATCGGGTAGTTTCCGTCTCTTGTACAAGTTCTTCCTCTTCCTTCTCCTCTCTTAGTAACGGCGCTGCTTCTCCATCATCCTTTTCTATACGAGTTGACTTTCTCTTTAAAGATTTCTTCTTTTGTATAGGGGCAACTGATACTGGCACGCGTTGATTCTCTGATTCAGCTTCAGTGTCCGTCATGGGTGTTTGAGTGGTCACAGTGCCTGTCATCGGGCTTGGAGCAGCCGCAGTGCCTGTTGTGGGGGTTTGAGTGGCCACAGTGCCTGTCGTCGGGCTTGGAGCTGCTGCAGCGCCTGTTGTGGGGGTTTGAGTGGCCACAGTGCCTGTCGTCGGGCTTGGAGCTGCTGCAGCGCCTGTTGTGGGGGTTTGAGTGGCCACAGTGCTTGTCGTTGGGCTTGGAGTATCCGCAGGGCCTGTCGTTTTCCCTTGGTGGTACTGAATACTGTTAAACAGGGCTCGGTAGGCATGGGCCAGGCCCCAACACATTGCAATGATTTGTATCTCTCTGGAATTGCTAGGGTGACAACATACTTCCTCCAAATATTCTACTAATTTTTCAGGATTCTGCACTTGTTCAGGGGTAAAGTCCCAAAACACTGGGGGTGCCCACCGTCTCAGGCATTTGCCCATACTATCCCACATACCCTGCCACCCATAATTATCGAGCCTTGGAGCAGATCTCTGGATGATATTCTTGAATTGCTTATTAACCTTAGACAAAACCGAAACAATCTGCCATAGGAATATCAACAGATATATCTTAACCACCCAAGGATGTTCAAGATACTGAAAAGTTGTTGTAATGAAGGAGGAGACATTACAGAAGACGGTAGCTAAGGTGCCATTCTGTATTTCCTCCATAAAGAACCTTTCAGAAGAGGAGGTATAATTGCTAATTGTCTCCATGAAGTGGTAGCCGAAGTACAGTAACGGCTTCCATGCAAGACCCAAATAACCGATAAAACTCAAGGCCAGTGTTTTAATAACAAATCTCCTAGGCAAAACATCTCTAACCACTGCAGAGCACAGCAAACTACAAAACCCAATGCCAATCTTTAACATGTACTTCAAAATCAGCATGGTGTAGATCTAACTACTAATATCGAGAACAGATGAATCAATGCTGTGACCAGCAACTGTTATTATCTCAAACCCTTCGTGCCCCACGTTGGGCGCCAAAAAGGACTGTTGTGGTTTAGCCCCGGTCAGCAACTAAGCACCACACAGCCGCTCGCTCACTCCCCCACCCTTGTGGGATGGGGGAGAGAATCGGAAGGGCCAAAGTAAGAAAACTCGTGGGTTGAGATAAGAACAGTTTAATAATTAGAATAAAACAGCAATAATACTAATATAATGAAAAGGAAAATAATGGGCGAGAGAGAGAGGAAACACTAGAAGGAGAGGGAAAGAGAAAAAAAAAACAAAACCAAAACTGAACAACAAGTGCTGCAACCGCTCACCACCCGCCGACCGACGCTGCCGGTCCCCGAGCCGCGATCGCTGCCTCCCCCAGCCAATTTCCCCCAGTTAATATACTGGGCATGACGTCACATGATATGGAATACCCTTTGGCCAATTCGAATCAGCTTTCCTGGTTGTATCCCCTCCCCTCCCGGCTTCTTGTGCATCTGGCAGAGCATGGGAAGCTAGAAAGTCCTTGACTAGTGTAAGCACTACCCAGGAACAACTAAAACACCAGGGTGTTATCAACATTATTTACATACCAAGTCTAAAACACAGCACTATGCTAGCTACAGTGAAGAAAAATCAACTATCCCAGCTAAAACCATGACAATGTGGCACCAGGACCCGCGTGTGTGTGCAGCCTCTGAAAGCTTTTTTGCTTGGAGGGGATGGAGTCAAAGCTGTGTCTTCTCGGGGATGCCTGCACCTCCCCTTCTATGCCTTGCTGACCCTCCTCTGCTTCCCTTTGCCAAACCGCCCCTTTCTGTCCCTTGCTGAACCTCCCTTCTTGGGCCTGGTCTCCCCCACGCTGCTCCTGCCCAGCCTTGTGGGCATGGTCCTTGCCCGGCTCTGCAGGGCTGCTCCTAGAATCATAGAACCATAGGATCATTAAGGCTGGCAAACACCTCCAAGATCATCCAGTCCAACCGCCAACCCAACACCCCCAGGCCTCCTAAACCATGGCCCCAAGCGCCACGGCTACACGGTTTTTGAACACCCCCAGGGATGGTGACTCCACCACCTCTCCGGGCAGCCTGTTCCAGTGCCTGACCGCTCTTGCAGTGAAGACATTGTTCCTAATATCCAATCTAAACCTCCCCTGGCGCAGCTTGAGGCCATTTCCTCGCATCCTATCGCTGTGACTTGGGAGAAGAGACCAACCCCCACCTCACTGCAACCTCCTTTCAGGTAGTTGTAGAGACCTGTCCTGGTTTCGGCTGGGATAGAGTTAATTTTCTTCATAGAGGCTAGCTATGTTTTGGATTTGTGCTAAAACCAGTGTTGATAATGCGGAGATGTTTTAGTTGTTGCTAAGCAGTGCTTACACTAAGTCCAGGACTTTTTCAGCTTCCCGTGCTCTGCCAGGTGCACAAGAGGAGGGGACACAGCCGGGACAGCTGACCCCAACTGACCCAAGGGATGTCCCACACCGTATGACGTCATTCATGCTCAGTGTATAAAGCTGGGGGAAGAAGAAGGAAGGAGGGGACGTTGGGAGTGATGGCGTTTGTCTTCCCAAGTCACCGTTATGCTTGGTGGAGCCCTGCTTTCCTGGAGCTGGCTGAACGCCTGCCTGCCCATGGGAAGGGGTGAACGAATTCCTTGTTTTGCTTTGCTTGCGTGCGCGGCTTTTGCTTTACCTGTTAAACTGTCTTTGTCTCAACCCAGGAGTTTTGTCACTTTTACTCATCTGATTGTCTCCCCCATCCCACTGTGGGGGAGTGAGCGAGCGGCTGCGTGGTGTTTAGTTGCTGGCTGGGGCTAAACCACGACAAGAGCAATAAGGACTGGAGGCTTGCCAATGTGAGGCCCGGCTCCTAGAAGGGCCAGAAGGAGGATCCGGGGAACTACAGGCCAGTCAGCCTGACCTCGGTGCCAGGGAAGGTTATGGAGCGGTTCATCTTGAGTGCACTCACCAGGCATGTGTGGGACAACCAGGGGATCAGGCCCAGCCAGCACGGCTTCATGAGAGGCAGGTCTAGCTGTAGAGAGCAATAAGGTCTCCCCTCAGCCTCCTCTTCTCCAGGCTAAACCCCCCCAGCTCCCTCAGCCGCTCCCCATCACACTTGTGCTCCAGACCCTTCCCCAGCTCCGTTGCCCTTCTCTGGACACGCTCCAGCACCTCCATGTCCTCCTTGTCCCGAGGGGCCCAAAACTGAACACAGCATTCGAGGGGCGGCCTCGCCAGTGCCCAGCACAGGGGCACCATCCCTGCCCTGCTCCTGCTGGCCACACCATTGCTGATACAAGCCAGGATGCCGTTGGCCTCCTTGGCCACCTGGGCACACGGCTGGCTTGTGTCCAGCCGGCTCTCAGCCAGCACCGCCAGGGCCTTCTGCGCCGGGCAGCTCTCCAGCCACTCTGCCCCAAGCCTGTGGCGTTGCCTGCGGTTGTTGTGACCCAAGGGCAGGACCCGGCACTTGGCCTTGTTGAACCTCACACAACTGGCCTTGGCCCATGGATCCAGCCTGTCCAGATCCCTCTGCAGAGCCTTCCTACCCTCGAGCAGACCAACACTCCCGCCCGACTTGGTGGTGTCATCTGCAAACTGACTGAGGGCGCACTCGATCACAGAACGGCGGGGGTTGGAAGGCACCTCTGGAGATCACCCCGTCCAACCCCCCTGCTTGAGCAGGCACACCCAGAGCAGGGGGCACAGCACCGCGTCCAGGCGGGTTTGAATGTCTCCAGGGATGGAGACTCCACAACCTCTCTGGGCAGCCTCTTCCACTGCTCTGCCACCCTCACAGGAAGGAAGTTTTTCCTCATATGCAGGTGGAACTACCTCTGTTCCAACTCGTGCCCATTGCCCCTTGGCCTGTCGTTGGGCACCACTGAAAAGAGTCCGGCCCCATCCTCTTGACACCCGCCCTTTACATATTTACAGGCATTGACAAGATCCCCCCTCAGCCTTCTCTTCTCCAGGCTGAACAAAGCCAGGTCTCTCAGCCTTTCCTCCTAAGGGAGATGCTCCAGGCCCCTGATCATCCCCGTAGCTCTCCACTGAACCCTCTCCAGCAGTTCCCTGTCTTTCTTCAACCGGGGAGCCCAGAACTGGACGCAGTACCTCAGCCAAGGGGACGTCTTCCTTTCTCCAGATATCCTCTCTCCCCTCTGGGCGCAGGGATGCCTCAGGGCCAGCCTTAGCAGTAAAGACTGAAGCAAAGGCGGCATCCAGTAACTCTGCCTCTCTGCATCCTGCCTCACCAGGGCACCCACCTCGGTCAGCAGCGGGCCCACAGTTTCCCCAGTCTTTCTTTTACTGCTGATGTAGTTGAAGGAGCCCTTCTTGCTACCCTTGACATCCCTTGCCAGACTGCGTTCCAAGTAGGCCTTGGCCTTCCTCGCCTCATCTCGCCACACCCTGACAACATTCCTATATTCCTCCAGTGACCAGTGCCTTTTTCCACATACTGTAAACCTCCCTCTTCCATTTGAGTTTCTCTAGAAGCTCTTTGCTCAGCTTTGCTTGACTTCTTCCTCACAGGGATGCACCGATCTTGAGCTTGGAGGAAGTGGTCCTTGACTATTGACCAGCTCTCTTGCACCCCGCTGCCTTCTAGAGCCCTAGCCCATGGGATTCCTCCAAGCAGGTCTTTGAAGAGGCCAAAGGTGGCTCTCCTGAAGCCCAGGGCTGTAATCCTACTTGTCGCCCTGCTTCTACCACGCGGGAGCCAGAACTCCACCATCTCATGGGCGCTGCAGCCAAGGCTACCGCCAACCCTCACAGCCTCAACCAGACCTTCTCTCTTTGTTAGTAGAAGGTCCAGCAGCACATCTCGCCTCGTTGGCTCCTCCACCGCCTGTGTCAGAAGTTATCCTCGATGCTCTGCAGGAACCTCCTGGACCGCGCACACCTCGTCGTGTTGCTTTTCCAGCAAATATCAGGGTGGTTGGAGTCCCCCACGAGAACCAGGGCCTGCGATTGTGAGGCTACTTCCAGCTGTCTGTAGAAGGCCTCGTCGACTTCCTCTTCCTCGTCAGGTGGCCTGTAGCAAGCGCCCACAACAGTGTCACCCTGTCATGGTTTTAGCTGGGATCGTTAATTTTCTTCACTGTAGCTGGTATAGTGCTGCGTTTTAGACTTAGGATGAGAATAATGTTGATAACACACTGATGTATTAGTTGTTGCTAGGTAGTGCTTACACTAGTCAAGGACTTTTCCAGCCTCCCATGCTCTGCCAGGTGCACAAGAAGCCAGGAGGGGAGGGGGTACAATGAGGAGAGCTGATTCGAATTGGCCAAAGGGTATTCCATATCATGTGACGTCATGCCCAGTATATGAACTGGGGGGAGCTGGTCAGGGGAAGCAGCGATCGCGGCTCGGGGACTGGCGGTGTCGGTCAGCGGGTGGTCAGGAGTTGCAGCACTTGTGGTTTTCTTTTTTCCCTTTTCCCTTTTTTCCCCAGGTTTTATTTCTCTCTCTTGTTATTTTCTTTTTTTCAATTATATTATAATTATCGTTATTATTATCATCATAATCATTATTGTTATCATTACCATTACTACTATTTCTATTTTATTGTATTTATTAAATTGTTCTTATCTCAACCCACGAGTTTTCTTGCTTTTGCTCTTCCGATTCTCCCCCTTCCCACTGGGGTGGGGGCAGTGAGCGAGCGGCTGGGTGGTGCTCAGTTGCTGACCGGGGCTAAACCACGACATATCCCCAGGGTATTCAGCCCCTGAGCTGGAAGGCAGGGACGGAGAGCAGAACAAACCCCCCATAGCCCAGGAGGAAGCAGTTTACGCCCTGCTGAGCCGCCTGGACACTCACAAGTCTCTGGGGCCCGCTGGGATCCACCCGAGAGCACTGCGGGAGCTGGCGGAGGAGCTGGCCAAGCCGCTCTCCATCATTTCTCAGCAGTCCTGGTGAACAGGGGAGGCCCCAGGCGACTGGAGGCTTGCCGATGTGGCGCCCATCTACAAGAAGGGCCGGATGGAGGGTGGGGGGAACTACAGGCCTGTCAGCCTGACCTCGGTACCGGGGAAGGTTATGGAGCGTTCATCCTGAGTGAGCTCACCGGGCAAGGGCAGGACAGCCAGGGGATCAGGCCCAGCCAGCACGGCTTCATGAAAGGCACGTCCTGCCTGAGCAGCCTCATCCCCTTCTATGAGCAGGTGATGCACCTGGTGGAGGAGGGCAAGGCTGTGGATGTTGTCTGCCTGGGCTTTAGCAAGGCCTTTGGCACGCTCTCCCACAGCATCCTCCTAGAGAAGCTGGCGGCTCATGGCTCACGCAGGTGGACCCTTCGCTGGGTACAAAACTGGCTGGATGGCCGAGCCCAGGGAGTTGTGGTGAATGGAGCTAAATCCAGCTGGTGGCCGGTCACGGGCGGTGTTCCCCAGGGCTCAGTGTTGTGGCCGGTCTTGTTTAATATCTTCATCAATGACCTGGACGAGGGGATCGAGTGCAGCCTCAGTCAGTTTGCAGATGACACCAAATTGGGTGGGAGTGTTGGTCTGCTCGAGGGTAGGAAGGCCCTGCAGAGGGATCTGGACAGGCTGGATCCATGGGCCGAGGCCAGTTGTGTGAGGTTCAACAAGGCCAAGTGCCGGGTCCTGCCCTTCCGTCAAACAACACCAAGCAACGCCACAGGCTTGGGGCAGAGTGGCTGGAGAGCTGCCCGGCGCAGAAGGCCCTGGCGGTGCTGGCTGAGAGCCGGCTGGACACAAGCCAGCCGTGTGCCCAGGTGGCCAAGGAGGCCAACGGCATCCTGGCTTGTATCAGCAATGGTGTGGCCAGCAGGAGCAGGGCAGGGAGGGTGCCCCTGTGCTGGGCACTGGCGAGGCCGCCCCTCGAATGCTGTGTTCAGTTTTGGGCCCCTCGGGACAAGGAGGACATGGAGGTGCTGGAGCGTGTCCAGAGAAGGGCAACGGAGCTGGGGAAGGGTCTGGAGCACAAGCCTGGTACAGGCAGAGTGAGTGTGGGGGTCGCACCCCCAGCCGAGGGATCAATGGATGAACCACAGCACCAGGGACAGAGAAAACATTTAATAGCTAACATTTCAGATGGCGGGGGTGTCTGTGGGTGTTCTGGGCCCCGCACTGCTCGCACCCTCAGTACTGGGGGTACTCGCTGCTCTTGTGGGACCAGCGCTGCCACCACGGGGGCTTGCAGACGCGGATGCGGCAGGGCCGGCAGTGGTGTCTCCTCCGGCCCTTCAGGCAGCACCAGAGCCGGGCACAGCCCTCCCGCAGGCACCGTCCTGCCCTGCACGGCCCCGGGGACGCCCGGCCACGCGCCCTGTCCCTGGGCACCCGCCGCCGGGGACTGGGCTCTGCCGGGGGGCTCCTGCCCGGAGCAGCGGGGATGCCCCTGTCCCGGCCCATGGAGCTGCTTGAGTCTGCCCCAACGGAGCTGTTCCTTTCGAGCCCCATGGCGATACTACTGTCCATCTCCATGGGGCTGATCCTTCCTGGGACCATGGAGCTGCTCCTTTCCACTTCAGTCAGGCTCCTCCTGCCCAGCCCCGCGGTGCTGCTCCTGCCCGACTCCATGGGGCTGCTCCTCTCTGGTCCCATTTCCTTCTCCTTGTCCCCATCCGCAGCCTCGTCCTTGTCCACGTCCACCCCCGGCAGCTCCTCTCCAAGGCACTGGGGCCACACTCTGGCCCCCAGCAGCCCCAGCTGGTCTTGCACCTCCATTCTGGCAGGGAGGTGGGAGGGCTTCCTGACGGGGTTCCCACCACAGGCCCCCCTGCAACCCCCCATCGCCCCTTGCCTCTGGGCCAGCGCTGCCCGCAGCACCTCACAGCTCTGCTGGGTCGGTGCCTGGGAGTCCCGGATGGCTCGGATGAGCTCCAGGATGAGCTCGTCACTGACCGTGGCCATGGCTGGGGGGCTGCTGGGCTGCGGCTCCATGTCTCTCTGCGCCCTGTCCCCAGTGTCCCCGGGAACTCGCTCTTGCTCGGTCCCCGCTGGCAACTCCAGTGGGGGGTCCCGGCCAAGGGCCGGCCCCAGCTCACTCACCGGCCCCTCGACAGCCTCGGGAGACCGGGGGGGTCCCCAGCGGGTGGGTGCTGCCAGCTCCGCCATCGCACCGGGCCAGGGCTCCGGGAAGGAGTAGAGGGAGCCCATGGAAATGGAGCTGCTCCACGACAGGGAGGCCAGGGAGCCCAGGGAGTCCATGGAGGCCAGCGGGGCCCTCGGGGACAGGCGCTCCCTGCTCGACGCCTCCGCTCTCGCCCTGCAGAGGAGGAGAGAGAAGAGACCCCGCTGCACCCCGGCCCCTGCGGCAGGACCCACGGGCAGCACGCCCTCCTCGGCCGGCAGGCAGGGCTGCCCAGCGCGGGCAGGGTCTGGGCACGGGGTGAGGGTCTGGGGCAGGATCTGGGGCTCTCCCCCAGCACTCACCACATCCCCGGGGTCCACGTGGGCTTCTCCACTCCTCCGTGTGCCGGCGAAGCATCTGCCGAGGGAGGAGACGGAGTGAGCGGCCGGCAGCCCCCGGCACAGCCCCGGGTCAGGGCTGCTGGGGGCTGTCGGCCGTTTGTGGGGTGCTCGGTGCCGGGGCCACTCACCACTCTGCTCCTCCGGCCGGGCTGTCGCCGTGCTCGTCCGATGCTTCAACTCCTTCCGGCACATCTGCAGGACCCCCAGGAGCTGGGTGAGACGGGAGCAGCTCCCGGCCCCACGCTGCAGCCCCCCATGCCACTCCACACCACAGCACACCACGCCATACACCGCCGCACCACACCACACCACACCACACCACACCACACCACACCACACCACACCACACCACACCACGTCAGGCCATGCCAGCCCACCCTACCCCATCCCACGCCACGGCACAGTCTGGCACAGTGCAGCGCAGCGGTCACCTACCCAGAGCCGCTTGGCTCTCAACGTGGCAGAGACCAGGATGAGCTGCAGCACCAGCATCAGGAGCGGGAGCACCTCAGCCAGGGTGGGGCCGTTGGAGCGCCCCATGGCACCACTCCGGTGCAGCCGCGACACTGAGAGTCACCAGCACAGGCCCGCGATGCGGATCCCCAGTGACCTCCTGGGTCCCCAGGGACGGGACCCCCGACGCTGCTGCTGTGGCAGGGGCTGAGGCTGCAGTCTGCCGAGACGATGCCAGACTGCGGTGCCCACCGGCCACCGCCTGCTCTGGGAGGGCCCCCGCGCCCCCTTTTATAGTCCGGCAGGCAGGCGGAGCCCCTTTGTGACAGCGCGGGCTGGCAGAGCCCCCTTTGTGACACCCGCTGCCCCCTGCGCCCTTCCCCTGCTGGTACGGGCAGGTGTGAGGGGCTCAGGAGGGGCCGGGACGTCCCCCTGCCAGTCAGGGGTGGCGGCTGATGGAAGCCCACGGTCTGCAGGACGGGGGATCCTGGCAGGACTTGGGAGGCGGGAGAAGGAGGAAGAGGAGGAGGAGGAGCAGAGGGACCCCCCACACCTGCCCTCCAGCCAAGAGCAGCAGTGGCCAGAGCTTTTGAAATTGCAGAGGATCCCCTGGATGCTGAGCCCGGGTCCTGCCCCAACCCAGCCCGGGTCCGTCCCTGCTCAGCCCAGGCCCTGGCTGGGTGACCCCAGCCAGCAGCCCAGCCCCTGCCAGCCGCTCGCCCCCCGCAGCGGGATGGGGGCAGAATCGGGAGGGCAAATGCGAGCAATAAAGGAACCTCTTGGCTCGGGACAGGGAGAGTTTCATCGGTGAAGGGAAACAAAGCCCCAAAGCCCCAAGAGGTGCCCGAGCGGTCGGCGCCAGCAGCAGAGCCGGGCGATGCCCAGGCAGGGCCCGAGCGATGGCTGCGTTGGAAAAGCTCCCCCGCCTGAGCGGGCAGCGCGATGCCAGGCGGGCTGCAGCCTCCCCTGGGCCAGGCGGGGCCAGCTGTGCCCCCCAGGCTCCTGGCCAGGCCAGCCCGCTGGTGGGGGCACGGGGGAGGCAGCAGGACTCCCCCCGCCATGGAGGAGAACCTGGGGGTGCCGTGGCCGCCCCGGGTTTAGACGCCGCGTCCCCTCTGCCCCAGGCTTCTCTGCTCCCTGCTGGGGCTCTGGGCTCCTGCCGGGCTTTGGGGTCCGCATCCCCTGGGATTTTGCCCCCTGCGGGGCTCCTTCACAGGATGCGTCTCACACCCCCAGTCGCAGGATCGATGAATGAACCACAGGACGAGGAATAGGGGAAACATTTAATATTTAACATTTCAGATGGGGTGACGGCCCACGCTGGCTCTGGGCCCCGCACTGCTCGCACCCTCAGTACTCGGGGTACTCGCTGCTCTTGCGGGACCAGCGCTGCCACCACGGGGGCTTGCAGACGCGGATGCGGCAGGGCCGGCAGTGGCGTCTCCTCCAGCCCTTCAGGCAGCGCCAGAGCCGGGCACAGCCCTCCCGCAGGCACCGTCCTGCCCTGCACGGCCCCGGGGACGCCCGGCCACGCGCCCTGTCCCTGGGCACCCGCCGCCGGGGACTAGGCTCTGCCGGGGGGCTCCTGCCCGGAGCAGCGGGGATGCCCCTGTCCCGGCCCACGGAGCTGCGTGTGTCTGGCCCCATGGAGCCGCTCCTTTCCAGTTCCATGGGGCTTCTCCTGCCCAGCCCTGTGGGGCTGCTTCCGCCCAGCACCATGGAGCTGCCGCTTTCGAGCCTCGTGGGGCTGCCACTGTCCATCTTCATGGAGGCCCTTCTGCCTGGGGCCATGGGGCTGCTCCTCTTCACCCATGTCACGGTCCTGCTGCCCAGCTCCACGGGGCTGCTCCTGCCTGACTGAAGGAGAGTGCAGGGTTCTCGTTAGGCTTGCAGAGAGAAAATAAGAAAGGCAAAGTCCAGCTAGAACTCAATCTGGCCACTCTTGTAAGGGAGAGCAAAAAAGGGTTTTTCAAATACATTAACAATAAAAAGAGAGCAAAGGGGAATCTACATCCTCTATTGGACGCGGAGGGGAACATTGCCACCACAGATGAGGATAAGACTGAGGTACTAAATGCCTTCTTTGCCTCAGACTTTAATAGTCAGACCAGTTACCCCTAGGGTATTCAGCCCCTGAGCTGGAAGGCAGGGACGGAGAGCAGAACAAACCCCCCATAGCCCAGGAGGAAGCAGTTTACGCCCTGCTGAGCCGCCTGGACACTCACAAGTCTCTGGGGCCCGCTGGGATCCACCCGAGAGCACTGCGGGAGCTGGCGGAGGAGCTGGCCAAGCCGCTCTCCATCATTTCTCAGCAGTCCTGGTGGACAGGGGAGGCCCCAGGCGACTGGAGGCTTGCCGATGTGGCGCCCATCTACAAGAAGGGCCGGATGGAGGGTGGGGGGAACTACAGGCCTGTCAGCCTGACCTCGGTACCGGGGAAGGTTATGGAGCGTTCATCCTGAGTGAGCTCACCGGGCAAGGGCAGGACAGCCAGGGGATCAGGCCCAGCCAGCACGGCTTCATGAAAGGCAGGTCCTGCCTGAGCAGCCTCATCCCCTTCTATGAGCAGGTGATGCACCTGGTGGAGGAGGGCAAGGCTGTGGATGTTGTCTGCCTGGGCTTTAGCAAGGCCTTTGGCACGCTCTCCCACAGCATCCTCCTAGAGAAGCTGGCGGCTCATGGCTCACGCAGGTGGACTCTTCGCTGGGTACAAAACTGGCTGGATGGCCGAGCCCAGGGAGTTGTGGTGAATGGAGCTAAATCCAGCTGGCGGCCGGTCACGGGCGGTGTTCCCCAGGGCTCAGTGTTGTGGCCGCTCTTGTTTAATATCTTCATCAATGACCTGGACGAGGGGATCGAGTGCAGCCTCAGTCAGTTTGCAGATGACACCAAATTGGGTGGGAGTGTTGGTCTGCTCGAGGGTAGGAAGGCCCTGCAGAGGGATCTGGACAGGCTGGATCCATGGGCCGAGGTCAATTGTGTGAGGTTCAACAAGGCCAAGTGCCGGTTCCTGCCCTTCCGTCAAACAACACCAAGCAACGCCACAGGCTTGGGGAAGAGTGGCTGGAGAGCTGCCCGGCGCAGAAGGCCCTGGCGGTGCTGGCTGAGAGCCGGCTGGACACGAGCCAGCAGTGTGCCCAGGTGGCCAAGGAGGCCAACGGCATCCTGGCTTGTATCAGCAATGGTGTGGCCAGCAGGAGCAGGGCAGGGAGGGTGCCCCTGTGCTGGGCACTGGCGAGGCCGCCCCTCGAATGCTGTGTTCAGTTTTGGGCCCCTCGGGACAAGGAGGACATGGAGGTGCTGGAGCGTGTCCAGAGAAGGGCAACGGAGCTGGGGAAGGGTCTGGAGCACAAGCCTGGTACAGGCAGAGTGAGTGTGGGGGTCGCACCCCCAGCCGAGGGATCAATGAATGAACCACAGCACCAGGGACAGAGAAAACATTTAATAGCTAACATTTCAGATGGGGGGGCTGTCTGTGGGTGTTCTGGTCCCTGCACTGCTCGCACCCTCAGTACTGGGGGTACTCGCTGCTCTTGTGGGACCAGCGCTGCCACCACGGGGGCTTGCAGACGCGGATGCGGCAGGGCCGGCAGTGGCGTCTCCAACAGGCCTTCAGGCAGCACCAGAGCCGGGCACAGCCCTCCCGCAGGCACCGTCCTGCCCTGCACGGCCCCGGGGATGCCCGGCCACGCGCCCTGTCCCTGGGCACCCGCCGCCGGGGACTGGGCTCTGCCGGGGGGCTCCTGCCCGGAGCAGCGGGGATGCTCCTGTCCCGGCCCATGGAGCTGCTTGAGTCTGCCCCAACGGAGCTGTTCCTTTCGAGCCCCATGGCGATACTACTGTCCATCTCCATGGGGCTGATCCTTCCTGGGACCATGGAGCTGCTCCTTTCCACTTCAGTCAGGCTCCTCCTGCCCAGCCCCGCGGTGCTGCTCCTGCCCGACTCCATGGGGCTGCTCCTGTCCAGCTCCATGCAGCTGCTCCTCTCTGGTCCCATTTCCTTCTCCTTGTCCCCATCTGAGCCTTGTCCGTGTCCACGTCCACCCCCGGCAGCTCCTCTCCAAGGCACTGGGGCCACACTCCGGCCCCCAGCAGCCCCAGCTGGTCTTGCACCTCCATTCTGGCAGGGAGGTGGGAGGGGTCCCGGGGGGGGGGTCCTACTGCAGACCCCCCTGCAACCCCCCATCGCCCCTTGCCTCTGGGCCAGCGCTGCCCGCAGCACCTCACAGCACTGCTGGGTCACTGCCATGGTGTCCCGGATGGCTCGGATGAGCTCCGGGATGAGCTCGTCACTGACCGTGGCCATGGCTGGGGGGCTGCTGGGCTGCGGCTCCACGTCTCTCTGCGCCCTGTCCCCACTGACTCCGGGAACCCGCTCTTGCTCGGTCCCCGCTGGCAACTCCAGTGGGGGGTCCCGGCCAAGGGCCGGCCCCGGCTCACTCACCGGCCCCTCGACAGCCTCGGGAGACCGGGGGGGTCCCCAGCGGGTGGGTGCTGCCAGCTCCGCCATCGCACCGGGCCAGGGCTCCGGGAAGGAGTAGAGGGAGCCCATGGAAATGGAGCTGCTCCACGACAGGGAGTCCAGGGAGCCCAGGGAGTCCATGGAGGCCAGCGGGGCCCTTGGGGACAGGCGCTCCCTGCTCGACGCCTCCGCTCTCGCCCTGCAGAGGAGGAGAGAGAAGAGACCCCGCTGCACCCCGGCCCCTGCGGCAGGACCCACGGGCAGCACGCCCTCCTCGGCCGGCAGGCAGGGCTGCCCAGCGCGGGCAGGGTCTGGGCACGGGGTGAGGGTCTGGGGCAGGATCTGGGGCTCTCCCCCAGCACTCACCACATCCCCGGGGTCCACGTGGGCTTCTCCACTCCTCCGTGTGCCGGCGAAGCATCTGCCGAGGGAGGAGACGGAGTGAGCGGCCGGCAGCCCCCGGCACAGCCCCGGGTCAGGGCTGCTGGGGGCTGTCGGCCGTTTGTGGGGCGCTCGGTGCTGGGGCCACTCACCGCTCTGCTCCTCCGGCCGGGCTCTCGCCGTGCTCGTCCGATGCTTCGACTTCTTCCGGCACCTCTGCAGGACCCCCGGAGCTGGGTGAGACGGGAGCAGCTCCCGGCCCCACGCTGCAGCCCCCCATGCCACTCCACACCACAGCACAGCACAGCACACCACACCACACCACACCACACCACACCACACCACACCACACCACGTCAGGCCATGCCAGCCCACCCTACCCCATCCCACGCCACGGCACAGTCTGGCACAGTGCAGCGCAGCGGTCACCTACCCAGAGCCGCTTGGCTCTCAACGTGGCAGAGACCAGGATGAGCTGCAGCACCAGCATCAGGAGCGGGAGCACCTCAGCCAGGGTGGGGCCGTTGGAGCGCCCCATGGCACCGGCTCCGGTGCAGCCGTGACACTGAGAGTCACCAGCACAGGCCCGCGATGCGGATCCCCAGTGACCTCCTGGGTCCCCAGGGACGGGACCCCCGACGCTGCTGCTGTGGCAGGGGCTGAGGCTGCAGTCTGCCGAGACGATGCCAGACTGCGGTGCCCACCAGCCACCGCCTGCTCTGGGAGGGCCCCCGCGCCCCCTTTTATAGTCCGGCAGGCAGGCGGAGCCCCTTTGTGACAGCGCGGGCTGGCAGAGCCCCCTTTGTGACACCCGCTGCCCCCTGCGCCCTTCCCCTGCTGGTACGGGCAGGTGTGAGGGGCTCAGGAGGGGCCGGGACGTCCCCCTGCCAGTCAGGGGTGGCGGCTGATGGAAGCCCACGGTCTGCAGGACGGGGGATCCTGGCAGGACTTCCGAGGGCGAGTAGGAGGAAGAGGAGGAGGAGGAGCAGAGGGACCCCCCACACCTGCCCTCCAGCCAAGAGCAGCAGTGGCCAGAGCTTTTGAAATTGCAGAGGATCCCCTGGATGCTGAGCCCGGGTCCTGCCCCAACCCAGCCCGGGTCCGTCCCTGCTCAGCCCAGGCCCTGGCTGGGTGACCCCAGCCAGCAGCCCAGCCCCTGCCAGCCGCTCGCCCCCCGCAGCGGGATGGGGGCAGAATCGGGAGGGCAAATGCGAGCAATAAAGGAACCTCTTGGCTCGGGACAGGGAGAGTTTCATCGGTGAAGTGAAACAAAGCCCCAAAGCCCCAAGAGGTGCCCAAGCAGTCGGCGTCAGCAGCGGAGCCGGGCGATGCCCAGGCAGGGCCCGAGCGATGGCTGCGTTGGAAAAGCTCCCCCGCCTGAGCGGGCAGCGCGATGCCAGGCGGGCTGCAGCCTCCCCTGGGCCAGGCGGGGCCAGCTGTGCCCCCCAGGCTCCTGGCCAGGCCAGCCCACTGGTGGGGGCACGGGGGAGGCAGCAGGACTCCCCCCGCCATGGAGGAGAACCTGGGGGTGCCGTGGCCGCCCCGGGTTTAGACGCCGCGTCCCCTCTGCCCCAGGCTTCTCTGCTCCCTGCTGGGGCTCTGGGCTCCTGCCGGGCTTTGAGGTCCGCATCCCCTGGGATTTTGCCCCCTGCGGGGCTCCTTCACAGGATGCGTCTCACACCCCCAGTCGCAGGATCGATGAATGAACCACAGGACGAGGAATAGGGGAAACATTTAATATTTAACATTTCAGATGGGGTGACGGCCCACGCTGGCTCTGGGCCCCATGGAGCCGCTCCTTTCCAGTTCCATGGGGCTTCTCCTGCCCAGCCCTGTGGGGCTGCTTCCGCCCAGCACCATGGAGCTGCCGCTTTCGAGCCTCGTGGGGCTGCCACTGTCCATCTTCATGGAGGCCCTTCTGCCTGGGGCCATGGGGCTGCTCCTCTTCACCCATGTCACGGTCCTGCTGCCCAGCTCCACGGGGCTGCTCCTGCCTGACTGAAGGAGAGTGCAGGGTTCTCGTTAGGCTTGCAGAGAGAAAATAAGAAAGGCAAAGTCCAGCTAGAACTCAATCTGGCCACTCTTGTAAGGGAGAGCAAAAAAGGGTTTTTCAAATACATTAACAATAAAAAGAGAGCAAAGGGGAATCTACATCCTCTATTGGACGCGGAGGGGAACATTGCCACCACAGATGAGGATAAGACTGAGGTACTAAATGCCTTCTTTGCCTCAGACTTTAATAGTCAGACCAGTTACCCCTAGGGTATTCAGCCCCTGAGCTGGAAGGCAGGGACGGAGAGCAGAACAAACCCCCCATAGCCCAGGAGGAAGCAGTTTACGCCCTGCTGAGCCGCCTGGACACTCACAAGTCTCTGGGGCCCGCTGGGATCCACCCGAGAGCACTGCGGGAGCTGGCGGAGGAGCTGGCCAAGCCGCTCTCCATCATTTCTCAGCAGCCCTGGTGAACAGGGGAGGCCCCAGGCGACTGGAGGCTTGCCGATGTGGCGCCCATCTACAAGAAGGGCCGGATGGAGGGTGGGGGGAACTACAGGCCTGTCAGCCTGACCTCGGTACCGGGGAAGGTTATGGAGCGTTCATCCTGAGTGAGCTCACCGGGCAAGGGCAGGACAGCCGGGGGATCAGGCCCAGCCAGCACGGCTTCATGAAAGGCAGGTCCTGCCTGAGCAGCCTCATCCCCTTCTATGAGCAGGTGATGCACCTGGTGGAGGAGGGCAAGGCTGTGGATGTTGTCTGCCTGGGCTTTAGCAAGGCCTTTGGCACGCTCTCCCACAGCATCCTCCTAGAGAAGCTGGCGGCTCATGGCTCACGCAGGTGGACTCTTCGCTGGGTACAAAACTGGCTGGATGGCCGAGCCCAGGGAGTTGTGGTGAACGGAGCTAAATCCAGCTGGCGGCCGGTCACGGGCAGTGTTCCCCAGGGCTCAGTGTTGGGGCCGCTCTTGTTTAATATCTTCATCAATGACCTGGACGAGGGGATCGAGTGCAGCCTCAGTCAGTTTGCAGATGACACCAAATTGGGTGGGAGTGTTGGTCTGCTCGAGGGTAGGAAGGCCCTGCAGAGGGATCTGGACAGGCTGGATCGATGGGCCGAGGCCAGTTGTGTGAGGTTCAACAAGGCCAAGTGCCGGGTCCTGCCCTTGGGTCACAACAACCGCAGGCAACGCCACAGGCTTGGGGAAGAGTGGCTGGAGAGCTGCCCGGCGCAGAAGGCCCTGGGGGTGCTGGCTGAGAGCCGGCTGGACACGAGCCAGCAGTGTGCCCAGGTGGCCAAGGAGGCCAACGGCATCCTGGCTTGTATCAGCAATGGTGTGGCCAGCAGGAGCAGGGCAGGGAGGGTGCCCTGTGCTGGGCACTGGCGAGGCCGCCCCTCGAATGCTGTGTTCAGTTTTGGGCCCCTCGGGACAAGGAGGACATGGAGGTGCTGGAGCGTGTCCAGAGAAGGGCAACGGAGCTGGGGAAGGGTCTGGAGCACAAGCCTGGTACAGGCAGAGTGAGTGTGGGGGTCGCACCCCCAGCCGAGGGATCAATGAATGAACCACAGCACCAGGGACAGAGAAAACATTTAATATTTAACATTTCAGATGGGGTGACGGCCCACGCTGGCTCTGGGCCCTGCACTGCTCGCACCCTCAGGACTAGGGGAACCCGTTGCTCTTGCGGGACCAGCGCTGCCACCACGGGGGCTTGCAGACGCGGATGCGGCAGGGCCGGCAGTGGCGTCTCCAACAGCCCTTCAGGCAGCACCAGAGCCGGGCACAGCCCTCCCGCAGGCACCGTCCTGCCCTGCACGGCCCCGGGGACGCCCGGCCACGCGCCCTGTCCCTGGGCACCCGCCGCCGGGGACTGGGCTCTGCCGGGGGGCTCCTGCCCGGAGCAGCAGGGATGCTCCTCTCCCGGCCCACGGAGCTGCATGTGTCTGGCCCCATGGAGCACCTCCTCTTCACTTCCATGGGGCTCCTCCTGCCCAGCTCCATGGGCCTGCTCCTGCCCGACTCCGTGGGGCTGCTCCTGTCCAGGCCAATGGAGATGCTTCTCTCTGGTCCCACCTCCTTGTCCATGTCCCCATCTGCAGCCTTGTCCGTGTCCACGTCCACCCCCAGCAGCTCCTCTCCAAGGCACCGGGGCCACACCCTGTCCCCCAGCAGCCCCAGCTCATCTTGCACCTTCGTGCTGGTTGGGGGGTGGGAGGATTCCCTGGGGGGGTCCCACCACAGGCCCCTTTGCTGTGCCCCGCCATCCCTTGACACTTGCCCAGCGCTGCCCGCAGCACCTCACAGCTCTGCTGGGTCGGTGCCTGGGAGTCCCGGATGGCTCGGATGAGCTCCAGGATGAGCTCGTCACTGACTGTGGCCATGGCTGGGGGGCTGCTGGGCTGCGGCTCCACGTCTCTCTGCGCCCTGTCCCCAGTGTCCCCGGGAACCCGCTCTTGCTCGGTCCCCGCTGGCAACTCCAGTGGGGGGTCCCGGCCAAGGGCCGGCCCCGGCTCACTCACCGGCCCCTCGACAGCCTCGGGAGACCGGGGGGGTCCCCAGCGGGTGGGCGCTGCCAGCTCCGCCATCGCACCGGGCCAGGGCTCCGGGAAGGAGTAGAGGGAGCCCATGGAAATGGAGCTGCTCCACGACAGGGAGGCCAGGGAGCCCAGGGAGTCCATGGAGGCCAGCGGGGCCCTCGGGGACAGGCGCTCCCTGCTCGACGCCTCCGCTCTCGCCCTGCAGAGGAGGAGAGAGAAGAGACCCCGCTGCACCCCGGCCCCTGCGGCAGGACCCACGGGCAGCACGCCCTCCTCGGCCGGCAGGCAGGGCTGCCCAGCGCGGGCAGGGTCTGGGCACGGGGTGAGGGTCTGGGGCAGGATCTGGGGCTCTCCCCCAGCACTCACCACATCCCCGGGGTCCACGTGGGCTTCTCCACTCCTCCGTGTGCCGGCGAAGCATCTGCCGAGGGAGGAGACGGAGTGAGCGGCCGGCAGCCCCCGGCACAGCCCCGGGTCAGGGCTGCTGGGGGCTGTCGGCCGTTTGTGGGGCGCTCGGTGCTGGGGCCACTCACCGCTCTGCTCCTCCGGCCGGGCTCTCGCCGTGCTCGTCCGACGCTTCGACTTCTTCCAGCACCTCTGTAAGACCCCCAGGAGCTGGGTGAGACGGGAGCAGCTCCCGGCCCCACGCTGCAGCCCCCCATGCCACTCCACACCACAGCACACCACGCCATACACCGCCGCACCACACCACACCACACCACACCACACCACACCACACCACACCACACCACACCACACCACGTCAGGCCATGCCAGCCCACCCTACCCCATCCCACGCCACGGCACAGTCTGGCACAGTGCGGCGCAGCGGTCACCTACCCAGAGCCGCTTGGCCCTCAACGTGGCAGAGACCAGGATGAGCTGCAGCACCAGCATCAGGAGCAGGAGCAAGTCAGCCAGGGTGGGGCCATTGGAGCGCCCCATGGCACCGGCTCCGGTGCAGCCGCGACACTGAGAGTCACCAGCACAGGCCCGCGATGCGGATCCCCAGTGACCTCCTGGGTCCCCAGGGACGGGACCCCCGACGCTGCTGCTGTGGCAGGGGCTGAGGCTGCAGTCTGCCGAGACGATGCCAGACTGCGGTGCCCACCGGCCACCGCCTGCTCTGGGAGGGCCCCCGCGCCCCCTTTTATAGTCCGGCAGGCAGGCGGAGCCCCTTTGTGACAGCGCGGGCTGGCAGAGCCCCCTTTGTGACACCCGCTGCCCCCTGCGCCCTTCCCCTGCTGGTACGGGCAGGTGTGAGGGGCTCAGGAGGGGCCGGGACGTCCCCCTGCCAGTCAGGGGTGGCGGCTGATGGAAGCCCACGGTCTGCAGGACGGGGGATCCTGGCAGGACTTGGGAGGCGGGAGAAGGAGGAAGAGGAGGAGGAGGAGCAGAGGGACCCCCCACACCTGCCCTCCAGCCAAGAGCAGCAGTGGCCAGAGCTTTTGAAATTGCAGAGGATCCCCTGGATGCTCAGCCCGGGTCCTGCCCAAAGCCAGCCCGGGTCCGTCCCTGCTCAGCCCAGGCCCTGGCTGGGTGACCCCAGCCAGCAGCCCAGCCCCTGCCAGCCGCTCGCCCCCCGCAGCGGGATGGGGGCAGAATCAGGAGGGCAAATGCGAGCAATAAAGGAACCTCTTGGCTCGGGACAGGGAGAGTTTCATCGGTGAAGGGAAACAAAGCCCCAAAGCCCCAAGAGGTGCCCGAGCGGTCGGCGCCAGCAGCGGAGCCGGGCGATGCCCAGGCAGGGCCCGAGCGATGGCTGCGTTGGAAAAGCTCCCCCGCCTGAGCGGGCAGCGCGATGCCAGGCGGGCTGCAGCCTCCCCTGGGCCAGGCGGGGCCAGCTGTGCCCCCCAGGCTCCTGGCCAGGCCAGCCCACTGGTGGGGGCACGGGGGAGGCAGCAGGACTCCCCCCGCCATGGAGGAGAACCTGGGGGTGCCGTGGCCGCCCCGGGTTTAGACGCCGCGTCCCCTCTGCCCCAGGCTTCTCTGCTCCCTGCTGGGGCTCTGGGCTCCTGCCGGGCTTTGAGGTCCGCATCCCCTGGGATTTTGCCCCCTGCAGGGCTCCTTCACAGGATGCGTCTCACACCCCCAGTCGCAGGATCGATGAATGAACCACAGGACGAGGAATAGGGGAAACATTTAATATTTAACATTTCAGATGGGGTGACGGCCCACGCTGGCTCTGGGCCCCGCACTGCTCGCACCCTCAGTACTGGGGGTACTCGCTGCTCTTGTGGGACCAGCGCTGCCACCACGGGGGCTTGCAGACGCGGATGCGGCATGGCCGGCAGTGGCGTCTCCAACAGGCCTTCAGGCAGCACCAGAGCCGGGCACAGCCCTCCCGCAGGCACCGTCCTGCCCTGCACGGCCCCGGGGACGCCCGGCCACGCGCCCTGTCCCTGGGCACCCGCCGCCGGGGACTGGGCTCTGCCGGGGGGCTCCTGCCCAGAGCAGCGGGGATGCTCCTGTCCCGGCCCACGGAGCTGCGTGTGTCTGGCCCCATGGAGCCGCTCCTTTCCAGTTCCATGGGGCTTCTCCTGCCCAGCCCTGTGGGGCTGCTTCCGCCCAGCACCATGGAGCTGCCGCTTTCGAGCCTCGTGGGGCTGCCACTGTCCATCTTCATGGAGGCCCTTCTGCCTGGGGCCATGGGGCTGCTCCTCTTCACCCATGTCACGGTCCTGCTGCCCAGCTCCACGGGGCTGCTCCTGCCTGACTGAAGGAGAGTGCAGGGTTCTCGTTAGGCTTGCAGAGAGAAAATAAGAAAGGCAAAGTCCAGCTAGAACTCAATCTGGCCACTCTTGTAAGGGAGAGCAAAAAAGGGTTTTTCAAATACATTAACAATAAAAAGAGAGCAAAGGGGAATCTCCATCCTCTATTGGACACGGAGGGGAACATTGCCACCACAGATGAGGATAAGACTGAGGTACTAAATGCCTTCTTTGCCTCAGACTTTAATAGTCAGACCAGTTACCCCTAGGGTATTCAGCCCCTGAGCTGGAAGGCAGGGATGGAGAGCAGAACAAACCCCCCATAGCCCAGGAGGAAGCAGTTTACGCCCTGCTGAGCCGCCTGGACACTCACAAGTCTCTGGGGCCCGCTGGGATCCACCCGAGAGCACTGCGGGAGCTGGCGGAGGAGCTGGCCAAGCCGCTCTCCATCATTTCTCAGCAGTCCTGGTGGACAGGGGAGGCCCCAGGCGACTGGAGGCTTGCCGATGTGGCGCCCATCTACAAGAAGGGCCGGATGGAGGGTGGGGGGAACTACAGGCCTGTCAGCCTGACCTCGGTACCGGGGAAGGTTATGGAGCGTTCATCCTGAGTGAGCTCACCGGGCAAGGGCAGGACAGCCAGGGGATCAGGCCCAGCCAGCACGGCTTCATGAAAGGCACGTCCTGCCTGAGCAGCCTCATCCCCTTCTATGAGCAGGTGATGCACCTGGTGGAGGAGGGCAAGGCTGTGGATGTTGTCTGCCTGGGCTTTAGCAAGGCCTTTGGCACGCTCTCCCACAGCATCCTCCTGGAGAAGCTGGCGGCTCACGGCTCACGCAGGTGGACTCTTCGCTGGGTACAAAACTGGCTGGATGGCCGAGCCCAGGGAGTTGTGGTGAATGGAGCTAAATCCAGCTGGCGGCCGGTCACGGGCGGTGTTCCCCAGGGCTCAGTGTTGGGGCCGCTCTTGTTTAATATCTTCATCAATGACCTGGACGAGGGGATCGAGTGCAGCCTCAGTCAGTTTGCAGATGACACCAAATTGGGTGGGAGTGTTGGTCTGCTCGAGGGTAGGAAGGCCCTGCAGAGGGATCTGGACAGGCTGGATCCATGGGCCGAGGTCAATTGTGTGAGGTTCAACAAGGCCAAGTGCCGGGTCCTGCCCTTCGGTCAAACAACACCAAGCAACGCCACAGGCTTGGGGCAGAGTGGCTGGAGAGCTGCCCGGTGGCGAAGGCCCTGGGGGTGCTGGCTGAGAGCCGGCTGGACACGAGCCAGCAGTGTGCCCAGGTGGCCAAGGAGGCCAACGGCATCCTGGCTTGTATCAGCAATGGTGTGGCCAGCAGGAGCAGGGCAGGGAGGGTGCCCCTGTGCTGGGCACTGGCGAGGCCGCCCCTCGAATGCTGTGTTCAGTTTTGGGCCCCTCGGGACAAGAAGGACATGGAGGTGCTGGAGCGTGTCCAGAGAAGGGCAACGGAGCTGGGGAAGGGTCTGGAGCACAAGCCTGGTACAGGCAGAGTGAGTGTGGGGGTCGCACCCCCAGCCGAGGGATCAATGAATGAACCACAGCACCAGGGACAGAGAAAACATTTAATAGCTAACATTTCAGATGGGGGGGCTGTCTGTGGGTGTTCTGGTCCCTGCACTGCTCGCACCCTCAGTACTGGGGGTACTCGCTGCTCTTGTGGGACCAGCGCTGCCACCACGGGGGCTTGCAGACGCGGATGCGGCAGAGCCGGCAGTGGCGTCTCCAACAGGCCTTCAGGCAGCACCAGAGCCGGGCACAGCCCTCCCGCAGGCACCGTCCTGCCCTGCACGGCCCCGGGGATGCCCGGCCACGCGCCCTGTCCCTGGGCACCCGCCGCCGGGGACTGGGCTCTGCCGGGGGGCTCCTGCCCGGAGCAGCGGGGATGCTCCTGTCCCGGCCCATGGAGCTGCTTGAGTCTGCCCCAACGGAGCTGTTCCTTTCGAGCCCCATGGCGATACTACTGTCCATCTCCATGGGGCTGATCCTTCCTGGGACCATGGAGCTGCTCCTTTCCACTTCAGTCAGGCTCCTCCTGCCCAGCCCCGCGGTGCTGCTCCTGCCCGACTCCATGGGGCTGCTCCTGTCCAGCTCCATGCAGCTGCTCCTCTCTGGTCCCATTTCCTTCTCCTTGTCCCCATCTGAGCCTTGTCCGTGTCCACGTCCACCCCCGGCAGCTCGTCTCCAAGGCACTGGGGCCACACTCTGGCCCCCAGCAGCCCCAGCTGGTCTTGCACCTCCATTCTGGCAGGGAGGTGGGAGGGGTCCCGGGGGGGGGTCCTACTGCAGACCCCCCTGCAACCCCCCATCGCCCCTTGCCTCTGGGCCAGCGCTGCCCGCAGCACCTCACAGCACTGCTGGGTCACTGCCATGGTGTCCCGGATGGCTCGGATGAGCTCCGGGATGAGCTCGTCACTGACCGTGGCCATGGCTGGGGGGCTGCTGGGCTGCGGCTCCACGTCTCTCTGCGCCCTGTCCCCAGTGTCCCCGGGAACCCGCTCTTGCTCGGTCCCCGCTGGCAACTCCAGTGGGGGGTCCCGGCCAAGGGCCGGCCCCGGCTCACTCACCGGCCCCTCGACAGCCTCGGGAGACCGGGGGGGTCCCCAGCGGGTGGGCGCTGCCAGCTCCGCCATCGCACCGGGCCAGGGCTCCGGGAAGGAGTAGAGGGAGCCCATGGAAATGGAGCTGCTCCACGACAGGGAGTCCAGGGAGCCCAGGGAGTCCATGGAGGCCAGCGGGGCCCTTGGGGACAGGCGCTCCCTGCTCGACGCCTCCGCTCTCGCCCTGCAGAGGAGGAGAGAGAAGAGACCCCGCTGCACCCCGGCCCCTGCGGCAGGACCCACGGGCAGCACGCCCTCCTCGGCCGGCAGGCAGGGCTGCCCAGCGCGGGCAGGGTCTGGGCACGGGGTGAGGGTCTGGGGCAGGATCTGGGGCTCTCCCCCAGCACTCACCACATCCCCGGGGTCCACGTGGGCTTCTCCACTCCTCCGTGTGCCGGCGAAGCATCTGCCGAGGGAGGAGACGGAGTGAGCGGCCGGCAGCCCCCGGCACAGCCCCGGGTCAGGGCTGCTGGGGGCTGTCGGCCGTTTGTGGGGCGCTCGGTGCTGGGGCCACTCACCGCTCTGCTCCTCCGGCCGGGCTCTCGCCGTGCTCGTCCGACGCTTCGACTTCTTCCAGCACCTCTGTAAGACCCCCAGGAGCTGGGTGAGACGGGAGCAGCTCCCGGCCCCACGCTGCAGCCCCCCATGCCACTCCACACCACAGCACACCACGCCATACACCGCCGCACCACACCACACCACACCACACCACACCACACCACACCACACCACACCACGTCAGGCCATGCCAGCCCACCCTACCCCATCCCACGCCACGGCACAGTCTGGCACAGTGCGGCGCAGCGGTCACCTACCCAGAGCCGCTTGGCCCTCAACGTGGCAGAGACCAGGATGAGCTGCAGCACCAGCATCAGGAGCAGGAGCAAGTCAGCCAGGGTGGGGCCGTTGGAGCGCCCCATGGCACCACTCCGGTGCAGCCGCGACACTGAGAGTCACCAGCACAGGCCCGCGATGCGGATCCCCAGTGACCTCCTGGGTCCCCAGGGACGGGACCCCCGACGCTGCTGCTGTGGCAGGGGCTGAGGCTGCAGTCTGCCGAGACGATGCCAGACTGCGGTGCCCACCGGCCACCGCCTGCTCTGGGAGGGCCCCCGCGCCCCCTTTTATAGTCCGGCAGGCAGGCGGAGCCCCTTTGTGACAGCGCGGGCTGGCAGAGCCCCCTTTGTGACACCCGCTGCCCCCTGCGCCCTTCCCCTGCTGGTACGGGCAGGTGTGAGGGGCTCAGGAGGGGCCGGGACGTCCCCCTGCCAGTCAGGGGTGGCGGCTGATGGAAGCCCACGGTCTGCAGGACGGGGGATCCTGGCAGGACTTGGGAGGCGGGAGAAGGAGGAAGAGGAGGAGGAGGAGCAGAGGGACCCCCCACACCTGCCCTCCAGCCAAGAGCAGCAGTGGCCAGAGCTTTTGAAATTGCAGAGGATCCCCTGGATGCTCAGCCCGGGTCCGTCCCTGCTCAGCCCAGGCCCTGGCTGGGTGACCCCAGCCAGCAGCCCAGCCCCTGCCAGCCGCTCGCCCCCCGCAGCGGGATGGGGGCAGAATCAGGAGGGCAAATGCGAGCAATAAAGGAACCTCTTGGCTCGGGACAGGGAGAGTTTCATCGGTGAAGGGAAACAAAGCCCCAAAGCCCCAAGAGGTGCCCGAGCGGTCGGCGCCAGCAGTGGAGCCGGGCGATGCCCAGGCAGGGCCCGAGCGATGGCTGCGTTGGAAAAGCTCCCCCGCCTGAGCGGGCAGCGCGATGCCAGGCGGGCTGCAGCCTCCCCTGGGCCAGGCGGGGCCAGCTGTGCCCCCCAGGCTCCTGGCCAGGCCAGCCCGCTGGTGGGGGCACGGGGGAGGCAGCAGGACTCCCCCCGCCATGGAGGAGAACCTGGGGGTGCCGTGGCCGCCCCGGGTTTAGACGCCGCGTCCCCTCTGCCCCAGGCTTCTCTGCTCCCTGCTGGGGCTCTGGGCTCCTGCCGGGCTTTGGGGTCCGCATCCCCTGGGATTTTGCCCCCTGCAGGGCTCCTTCACAGGATGCGTCTCACACCCCCAGTCGCAGGATTGATGAATGAACCACAGCACGAGGAATAGGGGAAACATTTAATAGTTAACATTTCAGATGGGGTGACGGCCCACGCTGGCTCTGGGCCCCGCACTGCTCGCACCCTCAGTACTGGGGGTACTCGCTGCTCTTGTGGGACCAGCGCTGCCACCACGGGGGCTTGCAGACGCGGATGCGGCATGGCCGGCAGTGGCGTCTCCTCCAGCCCTTCAGGCAGCGCCAGAGCCGGGCACAGCCCTCCCGCAGGCACCGTCCTGCCCTGCACGGCCCCGGGGACGCCCAGCCACGCGCCCTGTCCCTGGGCACCCGCCGCCGGGGACTGGGCTCTGCCGGGGGGCTCCTGCCCGGAGCAGCGGGGATGCTCCTGTCCCGGCCCACGGAGCTGCGTGTGTCTGGCCCCATGGAGCCGCTCCTTTCCAGTTCCATGGGGCTTCTCCTGCCCAGCCCTGTGGGGCTGCTTCCGCCCAGCACCATGGAGCTGCCGCTTTCGAGCCTCGTGGGGCTGCCACTGTCCATCTTCATGGAGGCCCTTCTGCCTGCGGCCATGGGGCTGCTCCTCTTCACCCATGTCACGGTCCTGCTGCCCAGCTCCACGGGGCTGCTCCTGCCTGACTGAAGGAGAGTGCAGGGTTCTCGTTAGGCTTGCAGAGAGAAAATAAGAAAGGCAAAGTCCAGCTAGAACTCAATCTGGCCACTCTTGTAAGGGAGAGCAAAAAACGGTTTTTCAAATTCATTAACAATAAAAAGAGAGCAAAGGGGAATCTCCATCCTCTATTGGACGCGGAGGGGAACATTGCCACCACAGATGAGGATAAGACTGAGGTACTAAATGCCTTCTTTGCCTCAGACTTTAATAGTCAGACCAGTTACCCCTAGGGTATTCAGCCCCTGAGCTGGAAGGCAGGGACGGAGAGCAGAACAAACCCCCCATAGCCCAGGAGGAAGCAGTTTACGCCCTGCTGAGCCGCCTGGACACTCACAAGTCTCTGGGGCCCGCTGGGATCCACCCGAGAGCACTGCGGGAGCTGGCGGAGGAGCTGGCCAAGCCGCTCTCCATCATTTCTCAGCAGTCCTGGTGGACAAGGGAGGCCCCAGGCGACTGGAGGCTTGCCAATGTGGCGCCCATCTACAAGAAGGGCCGGATGGAGGGTGGGGGGAACTACAGGCCTGTCAGCCTGACCTCGGTACCGGGGAAGGTTATGGAGCGTTCATCCTGAGTGAGCTCACCGGGCAAGGGCAGGACAGCCAGGGGATCAGGCCCAGCCAGCACGGCTTCATGAAAGGCACGTCCTGCCTGAGCAGCCTCATCCCCTTCTATGAGCAGGTGATGCACCTGGTGGAGGAGGGCAAGGCTGTGGATGTTGTCTGCCTGGGCTTTAGCAAGGCCTTTGGCACGCTCTCCCACAGCATCCTCCTAGAGAAGCTGGCGGCTCATGGCTCACGCAGGTGGACTCTTCGCTGGGTACAAAACTGGCTGGATGGCCGAGCCCAGGGAGTTGTGGTGAACGGAGCTAAATCCAGCTGGCGGCCGGTCACGGGCGGTGTTCCCCAGGGCTCAGTGTTGGGGCCGCTCTTGTTTAATATCTTCATCAATGACCTGGACGAGGGGATCGAGTGCGCCCTCAGTCAGTTTGCAGATGACACCAAATTGGGTGGGAGTGTTGGTCTGCTCGAGGGTAGGAAGGCCCTGCAGAGGGATCTGGACAGGCTGGATCCATGGGCCGAGGCCAATTGTGTGAGGTTCAACAAGGCCAAGTGCCGGGTCCTGCCCTTCGGTCAAACAACACCAAGCAACGCCACAGGCTTGGGGCAGAGTGGCTGGAGAGCTGCCCGGCGCAGAAGGCCCTGGCGGTGCTGGCTGAGAGCCGGCTGGACACGAGCCAGCAGCGTGCCCAGGTGGCCAAGGAGGCCAACGGCATCCTGGCTTGTATCAGCAATGGTGTGGCCAGCAGGAGCAGGGCAGGGAGGGTGCCCTGTGCTGGGCACTGGTGAGGCCGCCCCTCGAATGCTGTGTTCAGTTTTGGGCCCCTCGGGACAAGAAGGACATGGAGGTGCTGGAGCGTGTCCAGAGAAGGGCAACGGAGCTGGGGAAGGGTCTGGAGCACAAGTGTGATGGGGAGCGGCTGAGGGAGCTGGGGGGGTTTAGCCTGGAGAAGAGGAGGCTGAGGGCAGACCTTATCGCTCTCTGCAACTACCTGGAAGGAGGTTGTGGTGAGGTGGGGGTTGGTCTCTTCTCCCAAGTCACAGCGATAGGACGCGAGGAAATGGCCTCAAGCTGCATCAGGGGAGGTTTAGATTGGATATTAGGAAAAATGTCTTTCCTGCAAGAGTGGTCAGGCACTGGAACAGGCTGCCCAGAGAGGTGGTGGAGTCACCATCCCTGGGGGTGTTCAAAAAAAATGCGTAGACATAGCACTTCAGAGTGTGTTTTAGGAGACATGGTAGTTTTGGGTTGACGGTTGGACTTGATGATCCTAGAGGTCTGTCATGGTTTTAGCTGGGATCGTTAATTTTCTTCACTGCAGCTGGTATAGTGCTGCGTTTTAGACTTAGGATGAGAATAATGTTGATAACACACTGATGTATTAGTTGTTGCTAGGTAGTGCTTACACTAGTCAAGGACTTTTCCAGCCTCCCATGCTCTGCCAGGTGCACAAGAAGCCGGGAGGGGAGGGGGTACAACGAGGAGAGCTGATCCGAATTGGCCAAAGGGTATTCCATACCATGTGACGTCATGCCCAGTATATCAACGGGGGGGAACTGGTCAGGGGAAGCAGCGATCGCGGCTCGGGGACTGGCAGCATCGGTCAGCGGGTGGTCAGGAGTTGCAGCACTTGTGGTTTAGTTTTGGGTTTTTTTTTTCCTTCTTCCAAGGTTTCGTCTCTCTCGCTCATTATTTTCCTTTTCATTATATTATTATTCTTCTTATTATTGCTGTTTTATTTTAATTATTAGACTGTTCTTATCTCAACCCACGAGTTTTCTTACTTTGGCCCTTCCGATTCTCCCCCATCCCACAGGGGTGGGGCGAGCGAGCGAGCGGCTGGGTGGTGCTTGGTTGCTGACCGGGGCTAAACCACAACAAGGTCTTTTCCAGCCTTTATGATTCTATAATTTTACCGCTGAGGGTGCGAGCAGTGCGGGGCCTGGAACCCCCATTGGCAGCCACCCCGATCTGAAATGTTAAATATTAAATGTTTCCCCTATTCCTCGTGCTGTGGTTCATTCATCGATCCTGCGACTGGGGGTGTGAGACGCATCCTGTGAAGGATGCCCGCAGGGGGCAAAATCCCAGGGGATGCGGACCCCAAAGCCCGGCAGGAGCCCAGAGCCCCAGCAGGGAGCAGAGAAGCCTGGGGCAGAGGGGACGCGGCGTCTAAACCCGGGGCGGCCACGGCACCCCCAGGTTCTCCTCCATGGCGGGGGGAGTCCTGCTGCCTCCCCCGTGCCCCCACCAGCGGGCTGGCCTGGCCAGGAGCCTGGGGGGCACAGCTGGCCCCGCCTGGCCCAGGGGAGGCTGCAGCCCGCCCGGCATCGCGCTGCCCGCTCAGGCGGGGGAGCTTTTCCAACGCAGCCATCGCTCGGGCCCTGCCTGGGCATCGCCCGGCTCCGCTGCTGGCGCCGACCGCTCGGGCACCTCTTGGGGCTTTGGGGCTTTGTTTCCCTTCACCGATGAAACTCTCCCTGTCCCGAGCCAAGAGGTTCCTTTATTGCTCGCATTTGCCCTCCCGATTCTGCCCCCATCCCGCTGCGGGGGGCGAGCGGCTGGCAGGGGCTGGGCTGCTGGCTGGGGTCACCCAGCCAGGGCCTGGGCTGAGCAGGGACGGACCCGGGCTGGCTTTGGGCAGGACCCGGGCTCAGCATCCAGGGGATCCTCTGCAATTTCAAAAGCTCTGGCCACTGCTGCTCTTGGCTGGAGGGCAGGTGTGGGGGGTCCCTCTGCTCCTCCTCCTCCTCTTCCTCCTTCTCCCGCCTCCCAAGTCCTGCCAGGATCCCCCGTCCTGCAGACCGTGGGCTTCCATCAGCCGCCACCCCTGACTGGCAGGGGGACGTCCCGGCCCCTCCTGAGCCCCTCACACCTGCCCGTACCAGCAGGGGAAGGGCGCAGGGGGCAGCGGGTGTCACAAAGGGGGCTCTGCCAGCCCGCGCTGTCACAAAGGGGCTCCGCCTGCCTGCCGGACTATAAAAGGGGGCGCGGGGGCCCTCCCAGAGCAGGCGGTGGCCGGTGGGCACCGCAGTCTGGCATCGTCTCGGCAGACTGCAGCCTCAGCCTCTGCCACAGCAGCAGCGTCGGGGGTCCCGTCCCTGGGGACCCAGAAGGTCACTGGGGATCCGCATCGCGGGCCTGTGCTGGTGACTCTCAGTGTCGCGGCTGCACCGGAGCCGGTGCCATGGGGCACTCCAACGGCCCCACCCTGGCTGACTTGCTCCTGCTCCTGATGCTGGTGCTGCAGCTCATCCTGGTCTCTGCCACGTTGAGGGCCAAGCGGCTCTGGGTAGGTGAACGTTGCGCCGCACCGTGCCACACTGTGGCGTGGCGTGGGATGGGGTAGGGTGGGCTGGCATGGCCTGACGTGGTGTGGTGTGGTGTGGTGTGGTGCGGCGGTGTATGGCGTGGTGTGGTGTGGTGTGGTGTGGTGTGGTGTGGTGTGGTGCGGCGGTGTATGGCGTGGTGTGCTGTGGTGTGGAATGGCATGGGGGGCTGCAGCGTGGGGCCGGGAGCTGCTCCCGTCTCACCCAGCTCCTGGGGGTCCTGCAGATGTGCCGGAAGGAGTTGAAGCATCGGACGAGCACGGCGACAGCCCGGCCGGAGGAGCAGAGCGGTGAGTGGCCCCAGCACCGAGCGCCCCACAAACGGCCGACAGCCCCCAGCAGCCCTGACCCGGGGCTGTGCCGGGGGCTGCTGGCCGCTCACTCCGTCTCCTCCCTCGGCAGATGCTTCGCCGGCACACGGAGGAGTGGAGAAGCCCACGTGGACCCCGGGGATGTGGTGAGTGCTGGGGGAGAGCCCCAGATCCTGCGCCAGACCCTCACCCCGTGCCCAGACCCTGCCCGCGCTGGGCAGCCCTGCCTGCCGGCCGAGGAGGGCGTGCTGCCCGTGGGTCCTGCCGCAGGGGCCGGGGTGCAGCGGGGTCTCTTCTCTCTCCTCCTCTGCAGGGCGAGAGCGGAGGCGTCGAGCAGGGAGCGCCTGTCCCCAAGGGCCCCGCTGGCCTCCATGGACTCCCTGGGCTCCCTGGACTCCCTGTCGTGGAGCATCTCCATTTCCATGGGCTCCCTCTACTCCTTCCCGGAGCCCTGGCCCGGTGCGATGGCGGAGCTGGCAGCACCCACCCGCTGGGGACCCCCCCGGTCTCCCGAGGCTGTCGAGGGGCCGGTGAGTGAGCTGGGGCCGGCCCTTGGCCGGGACCCCCCACTGGAGTTGCCAGCGGGGACCGAGCAAGAGCGAGTTCCCGGGGACACTGGGGACAGGGCGCAGAGAGACGTGGAGCCGCAGCCCAGCAGCCCCCCAGCCATGGCCACGGTCAGTGACGAGCTCATCCTGGAGCTCATCCGAGTTGTCTGGGACACCATGGCAGTGACCCAGCAGAGCTGTGAGGTGCTGCGGGCAGCGCTGGCCCAGAGGCAAGGGGCGATGGGGGGTTTCAGGGGGGCCTGTGGTGGGAACCCCCTCAGGAAGCCCTCCCACCCCCCTGCCAGAATGGAGGTGCAAGACCAGCTGGGGCTGCTGGGGGCCAGAGTGTGGCCCCAGTGCCTTAGAGAGGAGCTGCCGGGGGTGGACGTGGACACGGACGAGGCTGCGGATGGGGACAAGGAGAAGGAAATGGGATTAGAGAGGAGCAGCTCCATGGAGCTGGACAGGAGCAGCCCCACGGAGTCGGGCAGGAGCAGCCCTGCGGGGCTGGGCAGGAGGAGCCCCATGGAACTGGAAAGGAGCGGCTCCATGGGGCCAGACACACGCAGCTCCGTGGGCCGGGACAGGGGCATCCCCGCTGCTCCGGGCAGGAGCCCCCCGGCAGAGCCCAGTCCCCGGCGGCGGGTGCCCAGGGACAGGGCGCGTGGCCGGGCGTCCCCGGGGCCGTGCAGGGCAGGACGGTGCCTGCGGGAGGGCTGTGCCCGGCTCTGGCGCTGCCTGAAGGGCCGGAGGAGATGCCACTGCCGGCCATGCCGCATCCGCGTCTGCAAGCCCCTGTGGTGGCAGCGCTGGTCCCGCAAGAGCAACGGGTTCCCCTAGTCCTGAGGGTGCGAGCAGTGCGGGGCCCGGAACCCCCATCTGAAATGCGAAAAATTAAATGTTTTCTCTGTCCCTGGTGTCGTAGTTCATCCATCCATCCTTCGTCTGGGGGTGCGACCCCCCTCAGTGCTCGACCCCAGCGGGGACAGGCTGGCTCAGGGCACCGCAGGCAGCCACCAAACTGGGGGTGGGGGTGGCTGCTAGCCCAGTGGCTGTGCTGGCGCCTGGGGACCTGGGTGGGCTGGAGCAATGGGCCAGTAGGAACCTCATGAAGTTCAAGAAGGGCAAAGTCCTGTCCCCGGGGAGGAAAAAGCCCAGGCACCAGCACGGGTGCCGACCAGAGGGGCCGAGCCCCCAAACGCCCCCACAGCAAAGCGTGCAGAGGTGCAGGTGTGCAGGTGCAGTGGTGTAGGGGTGCACGGGCGCAAGTGCGAGGGTGCGGGGGGGTGCAGGCCCATGGAGCTGAGCTGTGCAGTGGTGCGGAACCGCTTTCCCTCCCCTGGCTGGGGCCGTGCAGGGCTCCTGTCCAAGCACCTCCCAAGGAGAGAGCGGGGCCCCACTGCCCTGGGGCCGGTGGGGACACAGGAGGGGGCCGGAGGTGGTGGGCACTGCCGCGAGCAGTGGCAGCAGTTTGGGGCGCTGCTGCTGGGTGTCATGGGTGGTTTTGGGGTGGCATGAGAGCCCCTGAAGGGGTAACTCCAGTTGTAACTGCTCAGCAGGGGTCATTTGAGACCCAGGCGTGATCTGGCATGGAGGGCAAGGAGGCCCAGCGGCAAGAAGGGGTTAAACTGGCTGGAAGCAGGGATGCCAGGGACAGAAGGACTCCTTGCAAGGGAGGGAAGTTTCCCTGGGTGCTGAGAGAAGGAACAGCCTCAGCATTGCCTTGTAGCCACCCTGGAAGGGGAGCGCTCAGGGGCCCAAGCTCAGGGGCCACCTTTGGGCAGCAGAGCTGGGCAGGGGGATGGACCCAGGGCCGGGCTGAGGTGCCCCATGCCCCAACCTCCCCGCCTGTCCCCTGCTGAACCTCCCCTCCTGTCCCTTTGCCGAACATCTCCTTCTGTCCCTTTGCCACGTACAGACCACAGCTTCGTGCTCCCTCAATTTTATGTGGCACCAGGACCCGCGTGTGTGTGCAGCCTCTGAAAGCTTTTTTGCTTGGAGGGGATGGAGTCAGAGCTGTGTCTTCTCGGGGACGCCTGCACCTCCCCTTCTATGCCTTGCTGACCCTCCTCTGCTTCCCTTTGCCAAACCGCCCCTTTCTGTCCCTTGCTGAACCTCCCTTCTTGGGCCTGGTCTCCCCCACGCTGCTCCTGCCCAGCCTTGTGGGCATGGTCCTTGCCCGGCTCTGCAGGGCTGCTCCTAGAATCATAGAACCATAGGATCATTAAGGCTGGCAAACACCTCCAAGATCATCCAGTCCAACCGCCAACCCAACACCCCCAGGCCTCCTAAACCATGGCCCCAAGCGCCACGGCTACACGGTTTTTGAACACCCCCAGGGATGGTGACTCCACCACCTCTCCGGGCAGCCTGTTCCAGTGCCTGACCGCTCTTGCAGTGAAGACATTGTTCCTAATATCCAATCTAAACCTCCCCTGGCGCAGCTTGAGGCCATTTCCTCGCATCCTATCGCTGTGACTTGGGAGAAGAGACCAACCCCCACCTCACTACAACCTCCTTTCAGGTAGTTGTAGAGACCTGTCCTGGTTTCGGCTGGGATAGAGTTAATTTTCTTCATAGAGGCTAGCTATGTTTTGGATTTGTGCTAAAACCAGTGTTGATAATGCGGAGATGTTTTAGTTGTTGCTAAGCAGTGCTTACACTAAGTCCAGGACTTTTTCAGCTTCCCGTGCTCTGCCAGGTGCACAAGAGGAGGGGACACAGCCGGGACAGCTGACCCCAACTGACCCAAGGGATGTCCCACACCATATGACGTCATTCATGCTCAGTGTATAAAGCTGGGGGAAGAAGAAGGAAGGAGGGGACGTTGGGAGTGATGGCGTTTGTCTTCCCAAGTCACCGTTATGCTTGGTGGAGCCCTGCTTTCCTGGAGCTGGCTGAACGCCTGCCTGCCCATGGGAAGGGGTGAACGAATTCCTTGTTTTGCTTTGCTTGCGTGCGCGGCTTTTGCTTTACCTGTTAAACTGTCTTTGTCTCAACCCAGGAGTTTTGTCACTTTTACTCATCTGATTGTCTCCCCCATCCCACTGTGGGGGAGTGAGCGAGCGGCTGCGTGGTGTTTAGTTGCTGGCTGGGGCTAAACCACGACAAGAGCAATAAGGACTGGAGGCTTGCCAATGTGAGGCCCGGCTCCTAGAAGGGCCAGAAGGAGGATCCGGGGAACTACAGGCCAGTCAGCCTGACCTCGGTGCCAGGGAAGGTTATGGAGCGGTTCATCTTGAGTGCACTCACCAGGCATGTGTGGGACAACCAGGGGATCAGGCCCAGCCAGCACGGCTTCATGAGAGGCAGGTCTAGCTGTAGAGAGCAATAAGGTCTCCCCTCAGCCTCCTCTTCTCCAGGCTAAACCCCCCCAGCTCCCTCAGCCGCTCCCCATCACACTTGTGCTCCAGACCCTTCCCCAGCTCCGTTGCCCTTCTCTGGACACGCTCCAGCACCTCCATGTGCTCCTTGTCCCGAGGGGCCCAAAACTGAACACAGCATTCGAGGGGCGGCCTCGCCAGTGCCCAGCACAGGGGCACCCTCCCTGCCCTGCTCCTGCTGGCCACACCGTTGCTGATACAAGCCAGGATGCCGTTGGCCTCCTTGGCCACCTGGGCACACTGCTGGCTCGTGTCCAGCCGGCTCTCAGCCAGCACCCCCAGGGCCTTCTGCGCCGGGCAGCTCTCCAGCCACTCTGCCCCAAGCCTGTGGCGATGCCTGGGGTTGTTGTGACCCGGCACTTGGCCTTGTTGAACCTCACACAACTGGCCTTGGCCCATGGATCCAGCCTGTCCAGATCCCTCTGCAGAGCCTTCCTACCCTCGAGCAGACCAAAACTCCCGCCCGACTTGGTGGTGTCATCTGCAAACTGACTGAGGGCGCACTCGATCACAGAACGGCGGGGGTTGGAAGGCACCTCTGGAGATCACCCCGTCCAACCCCCCTGCTTGAGCAGGCACACCCAGAGCAGGGGGCACAGCACCGCGTCCAGGCGGGTTTGAATGTCTCCAGGGATGGAGACTCCACAACCTCTCTGGGCAGCCTCTTCCACTGCTCTGCCACCCTCACAGGAAAGAAGTTTTTCCTCATATGCAGGTGGAACTACCTCTGTTCCAACTCGTGCCCATTGCCCCTTGGCCTGTCGTTGGGCACCACTGAAAAGAGTCCGGCCCCATCCTCTTGACACCCGCCCTTTACATATTTACAGGTATTGACAAGATCCCCCCTCAGCCTTCTCTTCTCCAGGCTGAACAAAGCCAGGTCTCTCAGCCTTTCCTCCTAAGGGAGATGCTCCAGGCCCCTGATCATCCCCGTAGCTCTCCACTGAACCCTCTCCAGCAGTTCCCTGTCTTTCTTCAACCGGGGAGCCCAGAACTGGACGCAGTACCTCAGCCAAGGGGACGTCTTCCTTTCTCCAGATATCCTCTCTCCCCTCTGGGCGCAGGGATGCCTCAGGGCCAGCCTTAGCAGTAAAGACTGAAGCAAAGGCGGCATCCAGTAACTCTGCCTCTCTGCATCCTGCCTCACCAGGGCACCCACCTCGGTCAGCAGCGGGCCCACAGTTTCCCCAGTCTTTCTTTTACTGCTGATGTAGTTGAAGGAGCCCTTCTTGCTACCCTTGACATCCCTTGCCAGACTGCGTTCCAAGTAGGCCTTGGCCTTCCTCGCCTCATCTCGCCACACCCTGACAACATTCCTATATTCCTCCAGTGACCAGTGCCTTTTTCCACATACTGTAAACCTCCCTCTTCCATTTGAGTTTCTCTAGAAGCTCTTTGCTCAGCTTTGCTTGACTTCTTCCTCACAGGGATGCACCGATCTTGAGCTTGGAGGAAGTGGTCCTTGACTATTGACCAGCTCTCTTGCACCCCGCTGCCTTCTAGAGCCCTAGCCCATGGGATTCCTCCAAGCAGGTCTTTGAAGAGGCCAAACGTGGCTCTCCTGAAGCCCAGGGCTGTAATCCTACTTGTCGCCCTGCTTCTACCACGCGGGAGCCAGAACTCCACCACCTCATGGGCGCTGCAGCCAAGGCTACCGCCAACCCTCACAGCCTCAACCAGACCTTCTCTCTTTATTAGGAGAAGGTCCAGCAGCACATCTCGCCTCGTTGGCTCCTCCACCGCCTGTGTCAGAAGTTATCCTCGATGCTCTGCAGGAACCTCCTGGACCGCGCACACCTCGTCGTGTTGCTTTTCCAGCAAATACCAGGGTGGTTGGAGTCCCCCACGAGAACCAGGGCCTGCGATTGTGAGGCTACTTCCAGCTGTCTGTAGAAGGCCTCGTCGACTTCCTCTTCCTCGTCAGGTGGCCTGTAGCAAGCGCCCACAACAGTGTCACCCTGTCATGGTTTTAGCTGGGATCGTTAATTTTCTTCACTGCAGCTGGTATAGTGCTGCGTTTTAGACTTAGGATGAGAATAATGTTGATAACACACTGATGTATTAGTTGTTGCTAGGTAGTGCTTACACTAGTCAAGGACTTTTCCAGCCTCCCATGCTCTGCCAGGTGCACAAGAAGCCGGGAGGGGAGGGGGTACAACGAGGAGAGCTGATCCGAATTGGCCAAAGGGTATTCCATACCATGTGACGTCATGCCCAGTATATCAACGGGGGGGAACTGGTCAGGGGAAGCAGCGATCGCGGCTCGGGGACTGGCAGCATCGGTCAGCGGGTGGTCAGGAGTTGCAGCACTTGTGGTTTAGTTTTGGGTTTTTTTTTTCCTTCTTCCAAGGTTTCGTCTCTCTCGCTCATTATTTTCCTTTTCATTATATTATTATTCTTCTTATTATTGCTGTTTTATTTTAATTATTAGACTGTTCTTATCTCAACCCACGAGTTTTCTTACTTTGGCCCTTCCGATTCTCCCCCATCCCACAGGGGTGGGGCGAGCGAGCGAGCGGCTGGGTGGTGCTTGGTTGCTGACCGGGGCTAAACCACAACAAGGTCTTTTCCAGCCTTTATGATTCTATAATTTTACCGCTGAGGGTGCGAGCAGTGCGGGGCCTGGAACCCCCATTGGCAGCCACCCCGATCTGAAATGTTAAATATTAAATGTTTCCCCTATTCCTCGTGCTGTGGTTCATTCATCGATCCTGCGACTGGGGGTGTGAGACGCATCCTGTGAAGGATGCCCGCAGGGGGCAAAATCCCAGGGGATGCGGACCCCAAAGCCCGGCAGGAGCCCAGAGCCCCAGCAGGGAGCAGAGAAGCCTGGGGCAGAGGGGACGCGGCGTCTAAACCCGGGGCGGCCACGGCACCCCCAGGTTCTCCTCCATGGCGGGGGGAGTCCTGCTGCCTCCCCCGTGCCCCCACCAGCGGGCTGGCCTGGCCAGGAGCCTGGGGGGCACAGCTGGCCCCGCCTGGCCCAGGGGACGCTGCAGCCCGCCCGGCATCGCGCTGCCCGCTCAGGCGGGGGAGCTTTTCCAACGCAGCCATCGCTCGGGCCCTGCCTGGGCATCGCCCGGCTCCGCTGCTGGCGCCGACCGCTCGGGCACCTCTTGGGGCTTTGGGGCTTTGTTTCCCTTCACCGATGAAACTCTCCCTGTCCCGAGCCAAGAGGTTCCTTTATTGCTCGCATTTGCCCTCCCGATTCTGCCCCCATCCCGCTGCGGGGGGCGAGCGGCTGGCAGGGGCTGGGCTGCTGGCTGGGGTCACCCAGCCAGGGCCTGGGCTGAGCAGGGACGGACCCGGGCTGGCTTTGGGCAGGACCCGGGCTCAGCATCCAGGGGATCCTCTGCAATTTCAAAAGCTCTGGCCACTGCTGCTCTTGGCTGGAGGGCAGGTGTGGGGGGTCCCTCTGCTCCTCCTCCTCCTCTTCCTCCTACTCCCGCCTCCCAAGTCCTGCCAGGATCCCCCGTCCTGCAGACCGTGGGCTTCCATCAGCCGCCACCCCTGACTGGCAGGGGGACGTCCCGGCCCCTCCTGAGCCCCTCACACCTGCCCGTACCAGCAGGGGAAGGGCGCAGGGGGCAGCGGGTGTCACAAAGGGGGCTCTGCCAGCCCGCGCTGTCACAAAGGGGCTCCGCCTGCCTGCCGGACTATAAAAGGGGGCGCGGGGGCCCTCCCAGAGCAGGCGGTGGCCGGTGGGCACCGCAGTCTGGCATCGTCTCGGCAGACTGCAGCCTCAGCCCCTGCCACAGCAGCAGCGTCGGGGGTCCCGTCCCTGGGGACCCAGGAGGTCACTGGGGATCCGCATCGCGGGCCTGTGCTGGTGACTCTCAGTGTCGCGGCTGCACCGGAGCCGGTGCCATGGGGCGCTCCAACGGCCCCACCCTGGCTGAGGTGCTCCCGCTCCTGATGCTGGTGCTGCAGCTCATCCTGGTCTCTGCCACGTTGAGGGCCAAGCGGCTCTGGGTAGGTGACCGCTGCGCCGCACCGTGCCACACTGTGGCGTGGCGTGGGATGGGGTAGGGTGGGCTGGCATGGCCTGACGTGGTGTGGTGTGGTGTGGTGTGGTGCGGCGGTGTATGGCGTGGTGTGGTGTGGTGTGGTGTGGTGTGGTGTGGTGCGGCGGTGTATGGCGTGGTGTGCTGTGGTGTGGAATGGCATGGGGGGCTGCAGCGTGGGGCCGGGAGCTGCTCCCGTCTCACCCAGCTCCTGGGGGTCCTACAGAGGTGCCGGAAGGAGTTGAAGCATCGGACAAGCACGGTGACAGCCCGGCCGGAGGAGCAGAGCGGTGAGTGGCCCCAGCACCGAGCGTCCCACAAACGGCCTACAGCCCCCAGCAGCCCTGACCCGGGGCTGTGCCGGGGGCTGCCGGCTGCTCACTCCATCTCCTCCCTCGGCAGATGCTTCGCCGGCACACGGAGGAGTGGAGAAGCCCACGTGGACCCCGGGGATGTGGTGAGTGCTGGGGGAGAGCCCCAGATCCTGCCCCAGACCCTCACCCCGTGCCCAGACCCTGCCCGCGCTGGGCAGCCCTGCCTGCCGGCCGAGGAGGGCGTGCTGCCCGTGGGTCCTGCCGCAGGGGCCGGGGTGCAGCGGGGTCTCTTCTCTCTCCTCCTCTGCAGGGCGAGAGCGGAGGCGTCGAGCAGGGAGCACCTGTCCCCGAGGGCCCCACTGGCCTCCATGGACTCCCTGGGCTCCCTGGCCTCCCTGTCGTGGAGCAGCTCCATTTCCATGGGCTCCCTCTACTCCTTCCCGGAGCCCTGGCCCGGTGCGATGGCGGAGCTGGCAGCGCCCACCCGCTGGGGACCCCCCCGGTCTCCCGAGGCTGTCGAGGGGCCGGTGAGTGAGCTGGGGCCGGCCCTTGGCCGGGACCCCCCACTGGAGTTGCCAGCGGGGACCGAGCAAGAGCGGGTTCCCGGGGACACTGGGGACAGGGCGCAGAGAGACGTGGAGCCGCAGCCCAGCAGCCCCCCAGCCATGGCCACGGTCAGTGACGAGCTCATCCTGGAGCTCATCCGAGTTGTCTGGGACACCATGGCAGTGACCCAGCAGTGCTGTGAGGTGCTGCGCGCAGCGCTGGCCCAGAGGCAAGGGGCGATGGGGGGTTTCAGGGGGGCCTGTGGTGGGAACCCCCTCAGGAAGCCCTCCCACCCCCCTGCCAGAATGGAGGTGCAAGACCAGCTGGGGCTGCTGGGGGCCAGAGTGTGGCCCCAGTGCCTTAGAGAGGAGCTGCCGGGGGTGGACGTGGACACGGACGAGGCTGCGGATGGGGACAAGGAGAAGGAAATGGGATTAGAGAGGAGCAGCTCCATGGAGCTGGACAGGAGCAGCCCCACGGAGTCGGGCAGGAGCAGCCCTGCGGGGCTGGGCAGGAGGAGCCCCATGGAACTGGAAAGGAGCGGCTCCATGGGGCCAGACACACGCAGCTCCATGGGCCGGGACAGGAGCATCCCCGCTGCTCCGGGCAGGAGCCCCCCGGCAGAGCCCAGTCCCCGGCGGCGGGTGCCCGGGGACAGGGCGCGTGGCCGGGCGTCCCCGGGGCCGTGCAGGGCAGGACGGTGCCTGCGGGAGGGCTGTGCCCGGCTCTGGCGCTGCCTGAAGGGCCGGAGGAGACGCCACTGCCGGCCATGCCGCATCCGCGTCTGCAAGCCCCCGTGGTGGCAGCGCTGGTCCCGCAAGAGCAACGGGTTCCCCTAGTCCTGAGGGTGCGAGCAGTGCGGGGCCCGGAACCCCCATCTGAAATGCGAAAAATTAAATGTTTTCTCTGTCCCTGGTGTCGTAGTTCATCCATCCATCCTTCGTCTGGGGGTGCGACCCCCCTCAGTGCTCGACCCCAGCGGGGACAGGCTGGCTCAGGGCACCGCAGGCAGCCACCAAACTGGGGGTGGGGGTGGCTGCTAGCCCAGTGGCTGTGCTGGCGCCTGGGGACCTGGGTGGGCTGGAGCAATGGGCCAGTAGGAACCTCATGAAGTTCAAGAAGGGCAAAGTCCTGTCCCCGGGGAGGAAAAAGCCCAGGCACCAGCACGGGTGCCGACCAGAGGGGCCGAGCCCCCAAACGCCCCCACAGCAAAGCGTGCAGAGGTGCAGGTGTGCAGGTGCAGTGGTGTAGGGGTGCACGGGCGCAAGTGCGAGGGTGCGGGGGGGTGCAGGCCCATGGAGCTGAGCTGTGCAGTGGTGCGGAACCGCTTTCCCTCCCCTGGCTGGGGCCGTGCAGGGCTCCTGTCCAAGCACCTCCCAAGGAGAGAGCGGGGCCCCACTGCCCTGGGGCCGGTGGGGACACAGGAGGGGGCCGGAGGTGGTGGGCACTGCCGCGAGCAGTGGCAGCAGTTTGGGGCGCTGCTGCTGGGTGTCATGGGTGGTTTTGGGGTGGCATGAGAGCCCCTGAAGGGGTAACTCCAGTTGTAACTGCTCAGCAGGGGTCATTTGAGACCCAGGCGTGATCTGGCATGGAGGGCAAGGAGGCCCAGCGGCAAGAAGGGGTTAAACTGGCTGGAAGCAGGGATGCCAGGGACAGAAGGACTCCTTGCAAGGGAGGGAAGTTTCCCTGGGTGCTGAGAGAAGGAACAGCCTCAGCATTGCCTTGTAGCCACCCTGGAAGGGGAGCGCTCAGGGGCCCAAGCTCAGGGGCCACCTTTGGGCAGCAGAGCTGGGCAGGGGGATGGACCCAGGGCCGGGCTGAGGTGCCCCATGCCCCAACCTCCCCGCCTGTCCCCTGCTGAACCTCCCCTCCTGTCCCTTTGCCGAACATCTCCTTCTGTCCCTTTGCCACGTACAGACCACAGCTTCGTGCTCCCTCAATTTTATGTGTGTTGTGGTTTAGCCCCGGTCAGCAACTAAGCACCACACAGCCGCTCGCTCACTCCCCCACCCTTGTGGGATGGGGGAGAGAATCGGAAGGGCCAAAGTAAGAAAACTCGTGGTTTGAGATAAGAACAGTTTAATAATTAGAATAAAACAGCAATAATACTAATATAATGAAAAGGAAAATAATGGGCGAGAGAGAGAGGAAACACTAGAAGGAGAGGGAAAGAGAAAAAAAAAACAAAACCAAAACTGAACAACAAGTGCTGCAACCGCTCACCACCCGCCGACCGACGCTGCCGGTCCCCGAGCCGCGATCGCTGCCTCCCCCAGCCAATTTCCCCCAGTTAATATACTGGGCATGACGTCACATGATATGGAATACCCTTTGGCCAATTCGAATCAGCTTTCCTGGTTGTATCCCCTCCCCTCCCGGCTTCTTGTGCATCTGGCAGAGCATGGGAAGCTAGAAAGTCCTTGACTAGTGTAAACACTACCCAGCAACAACTAAAACACCAGGGTGTTATCAACATTATTTACATACCAAGTCTAAAACACAGCACTATGCTAGCTACAGTGAAGAAAAATCAACTATCCCAGCTAAAACCATGACAGTATCCACCCCTTATTCCATACCATTTACGTCATGCTCAGGTCTCATACTATCCAATATGACCTCAATAACCACCACCCGCCTCCCCATCCTTTGATGACATACGTAGATATCATTTATCATTCCCGTAGTCTATGGACCATCCCTGTAGAACATCTGTAGAGGGTCCACACATGTCCATTGAGTTCATTCAGTCCATAACTTTGGGCTCCATCTATCGTAACAGTCTTTCAAGGCTGGAGAGATGGTCTGCGTGGTGTTGGATTGTTGCATGCTGAAGCTAGTCTTTGTTCCACCACCGCTACACGTTGCTTGGTTCAATCAAAGTTCATTCTTCATTAATTTTGGAAATTCTTACTATGATACCATTGATACAGCATATAGCAACCATAGGAGTGATGACATACAATATCATATAGCAATTAACAGCATACCGTTCAGTTCATTGGCTATTTTCACCCAAAATCAAATCCCCTTGAGGCACACATCGAACTCCTCCATCCTCCCGCATTACCCACCAAGTGCACCCAGGTCCTCGAGCAAAAGCAATCCCACGAATGGGTTTGCCTTTGCCTGAGACAGGAATAACCCAGACGGTTTTCCCCAGCATATTTTTTACATGCACTACAGGGACTTTACCCCCTTCCACAGTACGTAAGAGTCCTGACTGGGCAGGCCCAGCTCGATTGGCAGATCCCCTAGTGTTGACTAACCAGGTGGCTTTTGCTAAATGTGTATCCCAGTGTTTGAATGTCCCACCCCCCATTGCTCTCAGTGTAGTCTTTAACAGTCCATTGTATCGTTCAATTTTCCCAGAGGCTGGTGCATGATAGGGGATGTGATACACCCACTCAATGCCATGCTCTTTGGCCCAGGTGTCTATGAGGTTATTTCGGAAATGAGTCCCGTTGTCTGACTCAATTCTTTCTGGGGTGCCATGTCGCCATAAAACTTGTTTTTCAAGGCCCAGGATAGTGTTCCGGGCGGTGGCATGGGGCACGGGATATGTTTCCAGCCATCCGGTGGTTGCTTCCACCATTGTAAGCACATGGCGTTTGCCTTGGCGGGTTTGTGGCAGTGTGATATAATCAATCTGCCAGGCCTCCCCATATTTATACTTCAGCCATCGTCCTCCATACCACAGAGGTTTTACCCGCTTGGCTTGCTTGATTGCAGCGCATGTTTCACATTCATGGATGACCTGTGCAATAGTGTCCATGGTCAAGTCCACCCCTCGGTCACGAGCCCATCTGTATGTTGCATCTCTTCCTTGATGGCCTGAGGTGTCGTGGGCCCACCGAGCTATAAATAGTTCACCTTTATGTTGCCAGTCTAGATCTACTTGAGCCACTTCAATCTTAGCAGCCTGATCCACCTGTTGGTTATTCTGATGTTCTTCAGTGGCCCGACTCTTGGGGACATGAGCATCCACATGACGTACCTTCACAACCAGGTTCTCCACCCGGGCAGCAATATCTTGCCACAATGCAGCAGCCCAGATGGGTTTGCCTCTGCGCTGCCAGTTGTTCTGCTTCCATTGCTGTAACCACCCCCACAGGGCATTTGCCACCATCCATGAGTCAGTATAAAGATAGAGCACTGGCCATTTTTCTCGTTCAGCAATGTCTAAAGCCAGCTGGATGGCCTTTACTTCTGCAAACTGACTTGATTCACCTTCTCCTTCAGCAGTTTCTGCGACTTGCCGTATAGGACTCCATACAGCAGCCTTCCATCTCCGATTCTTTCCCACCAGACGACAAGACCCATCAGTGAACAGGGCATATTGCTTCTCATTTTCTGGCAGTTTATTATACAGTGGGGCCTCTTCAGCACGTGTCACCTCCTCCTCTGGTGACATTCCAAAATCTTTGCCTTCTGGCCAGTCCATGATCACTTCCAAGATTCCTGGGCGGCTGGGATTTCCTATTCGAGCCCGTTGGGTGATCAGTGCGACCCACTTACTCCATGTAGCATCAGTTGCATGATGTGTAGAGGGGACCCTCCTTTTGAACATCCAGCCCAGCACCGGCAGTCGAGGTGCCAGAAGGAGCTGTGCTTCAGTACCGATCACTTCTGAAGCAGCTCGAACCCCTTCATATGCTGCCAATATCTCTTTTTCAGTTGGAGTGTAGCGTGCTTCGGACCCTCTGTATCCCCGACTCCAGAACCCTAGGGGCCGACCTCGGGTCTCCCCTGGTGCTTTCTGCCAGAGGCTCCAGGTAGGGCCATTCTCCCCGGCTGCAGTGTAGAGCACGTTTTTTACATCTTGTCCTGTCCGGACTGGCCCAAGGGCTACTGCATGAACTATCTCCTGCTTTATCTGTTCAAAGGCCTGTCGTTGCTCAGGGCCCCATTTGAAATCATTCTTCTTCCGGGTCACTTGATAGAGAGGGCTTACAATCAGACTGTAATTTGGAATATGCATTCTCCAAAAACCCACAATGCCTAAAAAAGCTTGTGTTTCCTTTTTGCTAGTTGGTGGAGACATGGCGGTTATTTTGTTGATCACATCCATTGGGATCTGCCGACGTCCATCTTGCCATTTTATTCCCAAAAACTGAATCTCCTGTGCAGGTCCCTTCACTTTACTTTGTTTTATGGCAAAACCAGCCTTCAGAAGGATTTGGACTATTTTCTTCCCTTTCTCGAAAACATCTTCTGCTGTGTTGCCCCACACGATGATGTCATCAATGTACTGAAGGTGTTCCGGAGCTCCACCCTGTTCCAGTGCAGTATGGATCAGTCCATGGCAAATGGTAGGGCTGTGTTTCCACCCCTGGGGCAGTCGATTCCAGGTGTACTGGACACCCCTCCAAGTGAAAGCAAACTGTGGCCTGCACTCTGCTGCCAACGGGATTGAGAAGAATGCATTAGCGATATCAATTGTGGCATACCACTTGGCTGCCTTTGACTCCAGTTCGTATTGAAGTTCTAGCATGTCCGGCACGGCAGCACTCAGTGGCGGAGTGACTTCATTCAGGCCACGATAGTCTACTGTTAGTCTCCACTCTCCATTAGACTTCCGCACTGGCCATATGGGACTGTTAAAGGGTGAACGGGTCTTACTGATCACTCCTTGGCTCTCCAGTCGCCGAATGAGCTCATGGATGGGAATCAGGGAGTCTCGGTTGGTGCGGTATTGCCGCCGGTGCACTGTTGTGGTGGCAATTGGCACCTGTTGTTCTTTGACCTTCAGCAACCCCACAACAGAAGGGTCCTTCGAAAGACCGGGCAAAGTAGACAGCTGTTTAATTTCCTCCGTCTCCAAGGCAGCTATACCAAAAGCCCACCTGTACCCTTTTGGGTCCTTGAAATACCCTCTCCTGAGGTAGTCTATGCCAAGGATGCACGGAGCCTCTGGGCCAGTCACAATGGGGTGCTTTTGCCACTCATTCCCAGTTAGGCTCACTTCAGCCTCCAATACAGTTAGCTCTTGGGATCCCCCTGTCACTCCAGCAATACAAATGGGTTCTGCCCCTACATAGTTTGATGGCATTAGGGTGCACTGTGCACCGGTGTCCACTAGAGCCTTATACTCCTGTGGGTCAGATGTGCCAGGCCATCGGATCCACACAGTCCAGTAAACCCGGTTGTCCCTTTCCTCCACCTGGTTGGAGGCAGGGCCCCTCTAATTCCAGTTGCGGGTTTCCCACTCCAGATCTTGTGAACGGGAATCAAAAGTCTCTCTATTAAGATCACAGATAGAATCAGCGCTTCTACTCCTCTGTCTGGGGAACTGCCTACTGGAAACTGGAGCAGCAACTCTCCTGGAGGTCCCCCCTTGAGTGGTTGTTTTTCCTTGCAACTCACGTACCTGTGCCTCCAGGCTCGACGTAGGTTTTCCATCCCACTTCTTCATGTCCTCTCCATGGTCACGCAGGTAAAACCATAGGGTGCCCCGTGGTGTGTATCTTCTCTCTTGAGCAGAAGGACGCTTACTCCTAATGGCCGAGATACTGGTCCGTACAGGTAGGGAGTAGGACATATCTTCTTTGATTTGCTGAACCTCCCGGGACAATTTCTCCACAGCTGAGACGAGGGAGGAAGAGACATGTGCTTCATAATCCCGGAGTTTATCAATCACATCCTCTACCGTTGGTGCCTCTTCATCTTTCCAGGACATTACTGCCAGGGAGTTTACATGGGATGATGGTGCGCTCCGTACAAACTTCCGCCACATGGGTCGTGTGCACTGTGCTTCATCTGGATCTTTGGATGACTGTTCACTACCCAGGTCACCATAAATCACCTCAAGCACAGCTAATTCTCTCAGGTACTGGATACCTTTCTCCATAGTGGTCCATTTTCCAGGGCGATATAGAACATCTTCCTTGAAGGGATACCTTTCTTTCACAGCAGACAGGAGTCGCCTCCAGAGGCTGAGGCCTTGTGTCCCTTTTCCAATTGCTTTGTCAATGCCCCCATCCCTAGAAAGGGATCCCAGTTGTTTGGCTTCCTTACCCTCTAATTCCAGGCTACTGGCCCCGTTATCCCAGCATCGGAGCAGCCAGGTGACAACATGCTCACCTACACGACGGCTGAAATCTTTTCGTATATCTCGTAGCTCACTTAAGGATAGGGATCGGGTAGTTTCCGTCTCTTGTACAAGTTCTTCCTCTTCCTTCTCCTCTCTTAGTAACGGCGCTGCTTCTCCATCATCCTTTTCTATACGAGTTGACTTTCTCTTTAAAGATTTCTTCTTTTGTATAGGGGCAACTGATACTGGCACGCGTTGATTCTCTGATTCAGCTTCAGTGTCCGTCATGGGTGTTTGAGTGGTCACAGTGCCTGTCATCGGGCTTGGAGCAGCCGCAGTGCCTGTTGTGGGGGTTTGAGTGGCCACAGTGCCTGTCGTCGGGCTTGGAGCTGCTGCAGCGCCTGTTGTGGGGGTTTGAGTGGCCACAGTGCCTGTCGTCGGGCTTGGAGCTGCTGCAGCGCCTGTTGTGGGGGTTTGAGTGGCCACAGTGCTTGTCGTTGGGCTTGGAGTATCCGCAGGGCCTGTCGTTTTCCCTTGGTGGTACTGAATACTGTTAAACAGGGCTCGGTAGGCATGGGCCAGGCCCCAACACATTGCAATGATTTGTATCTCTCTGGAATTGCTAGGGTGACAACATACTTCCTCCAAATATTCTACTAATTTTTCAGGATTCTGCACTTGTTCAGGGGTAAAGTCCCAAAACACTGGGGGTGCCCACCGTCTCAGGCATTTGCCCATACTATCCCACATACCCTGCCACCCATAATTATCGAGCCTTGGAGCAGATCTCTGGATGATATTCTTGAATTGCTTATTAACCTTAGACAAAACCGAAACAATCTGCCATAGGAATATCAACAGATATATCTTAACCACCCAAGGATGTTCAAGATACTGAAAAGTTGTTGTAATGAAGGAGGAGACATTACAGAAGACGGTAGCTAAGGTGCCATTCTGTATTTCCTCCATAAAGAACCTTTCAGAAGAGGAGGTATAATTGCTAATTGTCTCCATGAGGTGGTAGCCGAAGTACAGTAACGGCTTCCATGCAAGACCCAAATAACCGATAAAACTCAAGGCCAGTGTTTTAATAACAAATCTCCTAGGCAAAACATCTCTAACCACTGCAGAGCACAGCAAACTACAAAACCCAATGCCAATCTTTAACATGTACTTCAAAATCAGCATGGTGTAGATCTAACTACTAATATCGAGAACAGATGAATCAATGCTGTGACCAGCAACTGTTATTATCTCAAACCCTTCGTGCCCCACGTTGGGCGCCAAAAAGGACTGTTGTGGTTTAGCCCCGGTCAGCAACTAAGCACCACACAGCCGCTCGCTCACTCCCCCACCCTTGTGGGATGGGGGAGAGAATCGGAAGGGCCAAAGTAAGAAAACTCGTGGTTTGAGATAAGAACAGTTTAATAATTAGAATAAAACAGCAATAATACTAATATAATGAAAAGGAAAATAATGGGCGAGAGAGAGAGGAAACACTAGAAGGAGAGGGAAAGAGAAAAAAAAAACAAAACCAAAACTGAACAACAAGTGCTGCAACCGCTCACCACCCGCCGACCGACGCTGCCGGTCCCCGAGCCGCGATCGCTGCCTCCCCCAGCCAATTTCCCCCAGTTAATATACTGGGCATGACGTCACATGATATGGAATACCCTTTGGCCAATTCGAATCAGCTTTCCTGGTTGTATCCCCTCCCCTCCCAGCTTCTTGTGCATCTGGCAGAGCATGGGAAGCTAGAAAGTCCTTGACTAGTGTAAACACTACCCAGCAACAACTAAAACACCAGGGTGTTATCAACATTATTTACATACCAAGTCTAAAACACAGCACTATGCTAGCTACAGTGAAGAAAAATCAACTATCCCAGCTAAAACCATGACAGTATCCACCCCTTATTCCATACCATTTACGTCATGCTCAGGTCTCATACTATCCAATATGACCTCAATAACCACCACCCGCCTCCCCATCCTTTGATGACATACGTAGATATCATTTATCATTCCCGTAGTCTATGGACCATCCCTGTAGAACATCTGTAGAGGGTCCACACATGTCCATTGAGTTCATTCAGTCCATAACTTTGGGCTCCATCTATCGTAACAGTCTTTCAAGGCTGGAGAGATGGTCTGCGTGGTGTTGGATTGTTGCATGCTGAAGCTAGTCTTTGTTCCACCACCGCTACACGTTGCTTGGTTCAATCAAAGTTCATTCTTCATTAATTTTGGAAATTCTTACTATGATACCATTGATACAGCATATAGCAACCATAGGAGTGATGACATACAATATCATATAGCAATTAACAGCATACCGTTCAGTTCATTGGCTATTTTCACCCAAAATCAAATCCCCTTGAGGCACACATCGAACTCCTCCATCCTCCCGCATTACCCACCAAGTGCACCCAGGTCCTCGAGCAAAAGCAATCCCACGAATGGGTTTGCCTTTGCCTGAGACAGGAATAACCCAGACGGTTTTCCCCAGCATATTTTTTACATGCACTACAGGGACTTTACCCCCTTCCACAGTACGTAAGAGTCCTGACTGGGCAGGCCCAGCTCGATTGGCAGATCCCCTAGTGTTGACTAACCAGGTGGCTTTTGCTAAATGTGTATCCCAGTGTTTGAATGTCCCACCCCCCATTGCTCTCAGTGTAGTCTTTAACAGTCCATTGTATCGTTCAATTTTCCCAGAGGCTGGTGCATGATAGGGGATGTGATACACCCACTCAATGCCATGCTCTTTGGCCCAGGTGTCTATGAGGTTATTTCGGAAATGAGTCCCGTTGTCTGACTCAATTCTTTCTGGGGTGCCATGTCGCCATAAAACTTGTTTTTCAAGGCCCAGGATAGTGTTCCGGGCGGTGGCATGGGGCACGGGATATGTTTCCAGCCATCCGGTGGTTGCTTCCACCATTGTAAGCACATGGCGTTTGCCTTGGCGGGTTTGTGGCAGTGTGATATAATCAATCTGCCAGGCCTCCCCATATTTATACTTCAGCCATCGTCCTCCATACCACAGAGGTTTTACCCGCTTGGCTTGCTTGATTGCAGCGCATGTTTCACATTCATGGATGACCTGTGCAATAGTGTCCATGGTCAAGTCCACCCCTCGGTCACGAGCCCATCTGTATGTTGCATCTCTTCCTTGATGGCCTGAGGTGTCGTGGGCCCACCGAGCTATAAATAGTTCACCTTTATGTTGCCAGTCTAGATCTACTTGAGCCACTTCAATCTTAGCAGCCTGATCCACCTGTTGGTTATTCTGATGTTCTTCAGTGGCCCGACTCTTGGGGACATGAGCATCCACATGACGTACCTTCACAACCAGGTTCTCCACCCGGGCAGCAATATCTTGCCACAATGCAGCAGCCCAGATGGGTTTGCCTCTGCGCTGCCAGTTGTTCTGCTTCCATTGCTGTAACCACCCCCACAGGGCATTTGCCACCATCCATGAGTCAGTATAAAGATAGAGCACTGGCCATTTTTCTCGTTCAGCAATGTCTAAAGCCAGCTGGATGGCCTTTACTTCTGCAAACTGACTTGATTCACCTTCTCCTTCAGCAGTTTCTGCGACTTGCCGTATAGGACTCCATACAGCAGCCTTCCATCTCCGATTCTTTCCCACCAGACGACAAGACCCATCAGTGAACAGGGCATATTGCTTCTCATTTTCTGGCAGTTTATTATACAGTGGGGCCTCTTCAGCACGTGTCACCTCCTCCTCTGGTGACATTCCAAAATCTTTGCCTTCTGGCCAGTCCATGATCACTTCCAAGATTCCTGGGCGGCTGGGATTTCCTATTGGAGCCCGTTGGGTGATCAGTGCGACCCACTTACTCCATGTAGCATCAGTTGCATGATGTGTAGAGGGGACCCTCCCTTTGAACATCCAGCCCAGCACCGGCAGTCGAGGTGCCAGAAGGAGCTGTGCTTCAGTACCGATCACTTCTGAAGCAGCTCGAACCCCTTCATATGCTGCCAATATCTCTTTTTCAGTTGGAGTGTAGCGTGCTTCGGACCCTCTGTATCCCTGACTCCAGAACCCTAGGGGCCGACCTCGGGTCTCCCCTGGTGCTTTCTGCCAGAGGCTCCAGGTAGGGCCATTCTCCCCGGCTGCAGTGTAGAGCACGTTTTTTACATCTTGTCCTGTCCGGACTGGCCCAAGGGCTACTGCATGAACTATCTCCTGCTTTATCTGTTCAAAGGCCTGTCGTTGCTCAGGGCCCCATTTGAAATCATTCTTCTTCCGGGTCACTTGATAGAGAGGGCTTACAATCAGACTGTAATTTGGAATATGCATTCTCCAAAAACCCACAATGCCTAAAAAAGCTTGTGTTTCCTTTTTGCTAGTTGGTGGAGACATGGCGGTTATTTTGTTGATCACATCCATTGGGATCTGCCGACGTCCATCTTGCCATTTTATTCCCAAAAACTGAATCTCCTGTGCAGGTCCCTTCACTTTACTTTGTTTTATGGCAAAACCAGCCTTCAGAAGGATTTGGACTATTTTCTTCCCTTTCTCGAAAACATCTTCTGCTGTGTTGCCCCACACGATGATGTCATCAATGTACTGAAGGTGTTCCGGAGCTCCACCCTGTTCCAGTGCAGTATGGATCAGTCCATGGCAAATGGTAGGGCTGTGTTTCCGCCCCTGGGGCAGTCGATTCCAGGTGTACTGGACACCCCTCCAAGTGAAAGCAAACTGTGGCCTGCACTCTGCTGCCAACGGGATTGAGAAGAATGCATTAGCGATATCAATTGTGGCATACCACTTGGCTGCCTTTGACTCCAGTTCGTATTGAAGTTCTAGCATGTCCGGCACGGCAGCACTCAGTGGCGGAGTGACTTCATTCAGGCCACGATAGTCTACTGTTAGTCTCCACTCTCCATTAGACTTCCGCACTGGCCATATGGGACTGTTAAAGGGTGAACGGGTCTTACTGATCACTCCTTGGCTCTCCAGTCGCCGAATGAGCTCATGGATGGGAATCAGGGAGTCTCGGTTGGTGCGGTATTGCCGCCGGTGCACTGTTGTGGTGGCAATTGGCACCTGTTGTTCTTTGACCTTCAGCAACCCCACAACAGAAGGGTCCTTCGAAAGACCGGGCAAAGTAGACAGCTGTTTAATTTCCTCCGTCTCCAAGGCAGCTATACCAAAAGCCCACCTGTACCCTTTTGGGTCCTTGAAATACCCTCTCCTGAGGTAGTCTATGCCAAGGATGCACGGAGCCTCTGGGCCAGTCACAATGGGGTGCTTTTGCCACTCATTCCCAGTTAGGCTCACTTCAGCCTCCAATACAGTTAGCTCTTGGGATCCCCCTGTCACTCCAGCAATACAAATGGGTTCTGCCCCTACATAGTTTGATGGCATTAGGGTGCACTGTGCACCGGTGTCCACTAGAGCCTTATACTCCTGTGGGTCAGATGTGCCAGGCCATCGGATCCACACAGTCCAGTAAACCCGGTTGTCCCTTTCCTCCACCTGGCTGGAGGCAGGGCCCCTCTAATTCCAGTTGCGGGTTTCCCACTCCAGATCTTGTGAACGGGAATCAAAAGTCTCTCTATTAAGATCACAGATAGAATCAGCGCTTCTACTCCTCTGTCTGGGGAACTGCCTACTGGAAACTGGAGCAGCAACTCTCCTGGAGGTCCCCCCTTGAGTGGTTGTTTTTCCTTGCAACTCACGTACCCGTGCCTCCAGGGTCGACGTAGGTTTTCCATCCCACTTCTTCATGTCCTCTCCATGGTCACGCAGGTAAAACCATAGGGTGCCCCATGGTGTGTATCTTCTCTCTTGAGCAGAAGGACGCTTACTCCTAATGGCCGAGATACTGGTCCGTACAGGTAGGGAGTAGGACATATCTTCTTTGATTTGCTGAACCTCCCGGGACAATTTCTCCACAGCTGAGACGAGGGAGGAAGAGACATGTGCTTCATAATCCCGGAGTTTATCAATCACATCCTCTACCGTTGGTGCCTCTTCATCTTTCCAGGACATTACTGCCAGGGAGTTTACATGGGATGATGGTGCGCTCCGTACAAACTTCCGCCACATGGGTCGTGTGCACTGTGCTTCATCTGGATCTTTGGATGACTGTTCACTACCCAGGTCACCATAAATCACCTCAAGCACAGCTAATTCTCTCAGGTACTGGATACCTTTCTCCATAGTGGTCCATTTTCCAGGGCGATACATAACATCTTCCTTGAAGGGATACCTTTCTTTCACAGCAGACAGGAGTCGCCTCCAGAGGCTGAGGCCTTGTGTCCCTTTTCCAATTGCTTTGTCAATGCCCCCATCCCTAGAAAGGGATCCCAGTTGTTTGGCTTCCTTACCCTCTAATTCCAGGCTACTGGCCCCGTTATCCCAGCATCGGAGCAGCCAGGTGACAACATGCTCACCTACACGACGGCTGAAATCTTTTCGTATATCTCGTAGCTCACTTAAGGATAGGGATCGGGTAGTTTCCGTCTCTTGTACAAGTTCTTCCTCTTCCTTCTCCTCTCTTAGTAACGGCGCTGCTTCTCCATCATCCTTTTCTATACGAGTTGACTTTCTCTTTAAAGATTTCTTCTTTTGTATAGGGGCAACTGATACTGGCACGCGTTGATTCTCTGATTCAGCTTCAGTGTCCGTCATGGGTGTTTGAGTGGTCACAGTGCCTGTCATCGGGCTTGGAGCAGCCGCAGTGCCTGTTGTGGGGGTTTGAGTGGCCACAGTGCCTGTCGTCGGGCTTGGAGCTGCTGCAGCGCCTGTTGTGGGGGTTTGAGTGGCCACAGTGCCTGTCGTCGGGCTTGGAGCTGCTGCAGCGCCTGTTGTGGGGGTTTGAGTGGCCACAGTGCTTGTCGTTGGGCTTGGAGTATCCGCAGGGCCTGTCGTTTTCCCTTGGTGGTACTGAATACTGTTAAACAGGGCTCGGTAGGCATGGGCCAGGCCCCAACACATTGCAATGATTTGTATCTCTCTGGAATTGCTAGGGTGACAACATACTTCCTCCAAATATTCTACTAATTTTTCAGGATTCTGCACTTGTTCAGGGGTAAAGTCCCAAAACACTGGGGGTGCCCACCGTCTCAGGCATTTGCCCATACTATCCCACATACCCTGCCACCCATAATTATCGAGCCTTGGAGCAGATCTCTGGATGATATTCTTGAATTGCTTATTAACCTTAGACAAAACCGAAACAATCTGCCATAGGAATATCAACAGATATATCTTAACCACCCAAGGATGTTCAAGATACTGAAAAGTTGTTGTAATGAAGGAGGAGACATTACAGAAGACGGTAGCTAAGGTGCCATTCTGTATTTCCTCCATAAAGAACCTTTCAGAAGAGGAGGTATAATTGCTAATTGTCTCCATGAAGTGGTAGCCGAAGTACAGTAACGGCTTCCATGCAAGACCCAAATAACCGATAAAACTCAAGGCCAGTGTTTTAATAACAAATCTCCTAGGCAAAACATCTCTAACCACTGCAGAGCACAGCAAACTACAAAACCCAATGCCAATCTTTAACATGTACTTCAAAATCAGCATGGTGTAGATCTAACTACTAATATCGAGAACAGATGAATCAATGCTGTGACCAGCAACTGTTATTATCTCAAACCCTTCGTGCCCCACGTTGGGCGCCAAAAAGGACTGTTGTGGTTTAGCCCCGGTCAGCAACTAAGCACCACACAGCCGCTCGCTCACTCCCCCACCCTTGTGGGATGGGGGAGAGAATCGGAAGGGCCAAAGTAAGAAAACTCGTGGGTTGAGATAAGAACAGTTTAATAATTAGAATAAAACAGCAATAATACTAATATAATGAAAAGGAAAATAATGGGCGAGAGAGAGAGGAAACACTAGAAGGAGAGGGAAAGAGAAAAAAAAAACAAAACCAAAACTGAACAACAAGTGCTGCAACCGCTCACCACCCGCCGACCGACGCTGCCGGTCCCCGAGCCGCGATCGCTGCCTCCCCCAGCCAATTTCCCCCAGTTAATATACTGGGCATGACGTCACATGATATGGAATACCCTTTGGCCAATTCGAATCAGCTTTCCTGGTTGTATCCCCTCCCCTCCCGGCTTCTTGTGCATCTGGCAGAGCATGGGAAGCTAGAAAGTCCTTGACTAGTGTAAGCACTACCCAGGAACAACTAAAACACCAGGGTGTTATCAACATTATTTACATACCAAGTCTAAAACACAGCACTATGCTAGCTACAGTGAAGAAAAATCAACTATCCCAGCTAAAACCATGACAATGTGGCACCAGGACCCGCGTGTGTGTGCAGCCTCTGAAAGCTTTTTTGCTTGGAGGGGATGGAGTCAAAGCTGTGTCTTCTCGGGGATGCCTGCACCTCCCCTTCTATGCCTTGCTGACCCTCCTCTGCTTCCCTTTGCCAAACCGCCCCTTTCTGTCCCTTGCTGAACCTCCCTTCTTGGGCCTGGTCTCCCCCACGCTGCTCCTGCCCAGCCTTGTGGGCATGGTCCTTGCCCGGCTCTGCAGGGCTGCTCCTAGAATCATAGAACCATAGGATCATTAAGGCTGGCAAACACCTCCAAGATCATCCAGTCCAACCGCCAACCCAACACCCCCAGGCCTCCTAAACCATGGCCCCAAGCGCCACGGCTACACGGTTTTTGAACACCCCCAGGGATGGTGACTCCACCACCTCTCCGGGCAGCCTGTTCCAGTGCCTGACCGCTCTTGCAGTGAAGACATTGTTCCTAATATCCAATCTAAACCTCCCCTGGCGCAGCTTGAGGCCATTTCCTCGCATCCTATCGCTGTGACTTGGGAGAAGAGACCAACCCCCACCTCACTACAACCTCCTTTCAGGTAGTTGTAGAGACCTGTCCTGGTTTCGGCTGGGATAGAGTTAATTTTCTTCATAGAGGCTAGCTATGTTTTGGATTTGTGCTAAAACCAGTGTTGATAATGCGGAGATGTTTTAGTTGTTGCTAAGCAGTGCTTACACTAAGTCCAGGACTTTTTCAGCTTCCCGTGCTCTGCCAGGAGCACAAGAGGAGGGGACACAGCCGGGACAGCTGACCCCAACTGACCCAAGGGATGTCCCACACCGTATGACGTCATTCATGCTCAGTGTATAAAGCTGGGGGAAGAAGAAGGAAGGAGGGGACGTTGGGAGTGATGGCGTTTGTCTTCCCAAGTCACCGTTATGCTTGGTGGAGCCCTGCTTTCCTGGAGCTGGCTGAACGCCTGCCTGCCCATGGGAAGGGGTGAACGAATTCCTTGTTTTGCTTTGCTTGCGTGCGCGGCTTTTGCTTTACCTGTTAAACTGTCTTTGTCTCAACCCAGGAGTTTTGTCACTTTTACTCATCTGATTGTCTCCCCCATCCCACTGTGGGGGAGTGAGCGAGCGGCTGCGTGGTGTTTAGTTGCTGGCTGGGGCTAAACCACGACAAGAGCAATAAGGACTGGAGGCTTGCCAATGTGAGGCCCGGCTCCTAGAAGGGCCAGAAGGAGGATCCAGGGAACTACAGGCCAGTCAGCCTGACCTCGGTGCCAGGGAAGGTTATGGAGCGGTTCATCTTGAGTGCACTCACCAGGCATGTGTGGGACAACCAGGGGATCAGGCCCAGCCAGCACGGCTTCATGAGAGGCAGGTCTAGCTGTAGAGAGCAATAAGGTCTGCCCTCAGCCTCCTCTTCTCCAGGCTAAACCCCCCCAGCTCCCTCAGCCGCTCCCCATCACACTTGTGCTCCAGACCCTTCCCCAGCTCCGTTGCCCTTCTCTGGACACGCTCCAGCACCTCCATGTCCTTCTTGTCCCGAGGGGCCCAAAACTGAACACAGCATTCGAGGGGCGGCCTCACCAGTGCCCAGCACAGGGGCACCCTCCCTGCCCTGCTCCTGCTGGCCACACCATTGCTGATACAAGCCAGGATGCCGTTGGCCTCCTTGGCCACCTGGGCACACGGCTGGCTCGTGTCCAGCCGGCTCTCAGCCAGCACCGCCAGGGCCTTCTGCGCCGGGCAGCTCTCCAGCCACTCTGCCCCAAGCCTGTGGCGTTGCCTGCGGTTGTTGTGACCCAAGGGCAGGACCCGGCACTTGGCCTTGTTGAACCTCACACAACTGGCCTTGGCCCATGGATCCAGCCTGTCCAGATCCCTCTGCAGAGCCTTCCTACCCTCGAGCAGACCAAAACTCCCGCCCGACTTGGTGGTGTCATCTGCAAACTGACTGAGGGCGCACTCGATCACAGAACGGCGGGGGTTGGAAGGCACCTCTGGAGATCACCCCGTCCAACCCCCCTCCTTGAGCAGGCACACCCAGAGCAGGGGGCACAGCACCGCGTCCAGGCGGGTTTGAATGTCTCCAGGGATGGAGACTCCACAACCTCTCTGGGCAGCCTCTTCCACTGCTCTGCCACCCTCACAGGAAGGAAGTTTTTCCTCATATGCAGGTGGAACTACCTCTGTTCCAACTCGTGCCCATTGCCCCTTGGCCTGTCGTTGGGCACCACTGAAAAGAGTCCGGCCCCATCCTCTTGACACCCGCCCTTTACATATTTACAGGCATTGACAAGACCCCCCCTCAGCCTTCTCTTCTCCAGGCTGAACAAAGCCAGGTCTCTCAGCCTTTCCTCCTAAGGGAGATGCTCCAGGCCCCTGATCATCCCCGTAGCTCTCCACTGAACCCTCTCCAGCAGTTCCCTGTCTTTCTTCAACCGGGGAGCCCAGAACTGGACGCAGTACCTCAGCCAAGGGGACGTCTTCCTTTCTCCAGATATCCTCTCTCCCCTCTGGGCGCAGGGATGCCTCAGGGCCAGCCTTAGCAGTAAAGACTGAAGCAAAGGCGGCATCCAGTAACTCTGCCTCTCTGCATCCTGCCTCACCAGGGCACCCACCTCGGTCAGCAGCGGGCCCACAGTTTCCCCAGTCTTTCTTTTACTGCTGATGTAGTTGAAGGAGCCCTTCTTGCTACCCTTGACATCCCTTGCCAGACTGCGTTCCAAGTAGGCCTTGGCCTTCCTCGCCTCATCTCGCCACACCCTGACAACATTCCTATATTCCTCCAGTGACCAGTGCCTTTTTCCACATACTGTAAACCTCCCTCTTCCATTTGAGTTTCTCTAGAAGCTCTTTGCTCAGCTTTGCTTGACTTCTTCCTCACAGGGATGCACCGATCTTGAGCTTGGAGGAAGTGGTCCTTGACTATTGACCAGCTCTCTTGCACCCCGCTGCCTTCTAGAGCCCTAGCCCATGGGATTCCTCCAAGCAGGTCTTTGAAGAGGCCAAACGTGGCTCTCCTGAAGCCCAGGGCTGTAATCCTACTTGTCGCCCTGCTTCTACCACGCGGGAGCCAGAACTCCACCATCTCATGGGCGCTGCAGCCAAGGCTACCGCCAACCCTCACAGCCTCAACCAGACCTTCTCTCTTTGTTAGTAGAAGGTCCAGCAGCACATCTCGCCTCGTTGGCTCCTCCACTGCCTGTGTCAGAAGTTATCCTCGATGCTCTGCAGGAACCTCCTGGACCGCGCACACCTCGTCGTGTTGCTTTTCCAGCAAATACCAGGGTGGTTGGAGTCCCCCACGAGAACCAGGGCCTGCGATTGTGAGGCTACTTCCAGCTGTCTGTAGAAGGCCTCGTCGACTTCCTCTTCCTCGTCAGGTGGCCTGTAGCAAGCGCCCACAACAGTGTCACCCTGTCATGGTTTTAGCTGGGATCGTTAATTTTCTTCACTGCAGCTGGTATAGTGCTGCGTTTTAGACTTAGGATGAGAATAATGTTGATAACACACTGATGTATTAGTTGTTGCTAGGTAGTGCTTACACTAGTCAAGGACTTTTCCAGCCTCCCATGCTCTGCCAGGTGCACAAGAAGCCAGGAGGGGAGGGGGTACAATGAGGAGAGCTGATTCGAATTGGCCAAAGGGTATTCCATATCATGTGACGTCATGCCCAGTATATGAACTGGGGGGAGCTGGTCAGGGGAAGCAGCGATCGCGGCTCGGGGACTGGCGGTGTCGGTCAGCGGGTGGTCAGGAGTTGCAGCACTTGTGGTTTTCTTTTTTCCCTTTTCCCTTTTTTCCCCAGGTTTTATTTCTCTCTCTTGTTATTTTCTTTTTTTCAATTATATTATAATTATCGTTATTATTATCATCATAATCATTATTGTTATCATTACCATTACTACTATTACTATTTTATTGTATTTATTAAATTGTTCTTATCTCAACCCACGAGTTTTCTTGCTTTTGCTCTTCCGATTCTCCCCCTTCCCACTGGGGTGGGGGCAGTGAGCGAGCGGCTGGGTGGTGCTCAGTTGCTGACCGGGGCTAAACCACGACATATCCCCAGGGTATTCAGCCCCTGAGCTGGGAGGCAGGGACGGAGAGCAGAACAAACCCCCCATAGCCCAGGAGGAAGCAGTTTACGCCCTGCTGAGCCGCCTGGACACTCACAAGTCTCTGGGGCCCGCTGGGATCCACCCGAGAGCACTGCGGGAGCTGGCGGAGGAGCTGGCCAAGCCGCTCTCCATCATTTCTCAGCAGTCCTGGTGGACAGGGGAGGCCCCAGGCGACTGGAGGCTTGCCGATGTGGCGCCCATCTACAAGAAGGGCCGGATGGAGGGTGGGGGGAACTACAGGCCTGTCAGCCTGACCTCGGTACCGGGGAAGGTTATGGAGCGTTCATCCTGAGTGAGCTCACCGGGCAAGGGCAGGACAGCCGGGGGATCAGGCCCAGCCAGCACGGCTTCATGAAGGGCACGTCCTGCCTGAGCAGCCTCATCCCCTTCTATGAGCAGGTGATGCACCTGGTGGAGGAGGGCAAGGCTGTGGATGTTGTCTGCCTGGGCTTTAGCAAGGCCTTTGGCACGCTCTCCCACAGCATCCTCCTAGAGAAGCTGGCGGCTCATGGCTCACGCAGGTGGACTCTTCGCTGGGTACAAAACTGGCTGGATGGCCGAGCCCAGGGAGTTGTGGTGAACGGAGCTAAATCCAGCTGGCGGCCGGTCACGGGCGGTGTTCCCCAGGGCTCAGTGTTGGGGCCGCTCTTGTTTAATATCTTCATCAATGACCTGGACGAGGGGATCGAGTGCGCCCTCAGTCAGTTTGCAGATGACACCAAATTGGGTGGGAGTGTTGGTCTGCTCGAGGGTAGGAAGGCCCTGCAGAGGGATCTGGACAGGCTGGATCCATGGGCCGAGGTCAATTGTGTGAGGTTCAACAAGGCCAAGTGCCGGTTCCTGCCCTTCCGTCAAACAACACCAAGCAACGCCACAGGCTTGGGGCAGAGTGGCTGGAGAGCTGCCCGGCGCAGAAGGCCCTGGCGGTGCTGGCTGAGAGCCGGCTGGACACGAGCCAGCAGTGTGCCCAGGTGGCCAAGGAGGCCAACGGCATCCTGGCTTGTATCAGCAATGGTGTGGCCAGCAGGAGCAGGGCAGGGAGGGTGCCCCTGTGCTGGGCACTGGCGAGGCCGCCCCTCGAATGCTGTGTTCAGTTTTGGGCCCCTCGGGACAAGGAGGACATGGAGGTGCTGGAGCGTGTCCAGAGAAGGGCAACGGAGCTGGGGAAGGGTCTGGAGCACAAGCCTGGTACAGGCAGAGTGAGTGTGGGGGTCGCACCCCCAGCCGAGGGATCAATGAATGAACCACAGCACCAGGGACAGAGAAAACATTTAATAGCTAACATTTCAGATGGGGGGGCTGTCTGTGGGTGTTCTGGTCCCTGCACTGCTCGCACCCTCAGTACTGGGGGTACTCGCTGCTCTTGTGGGACCAGCGCTGCCACCACGGGGGCTTGCAGACGCGGATGCGGCAGGGCCGGCAGTGGCGTCTCCAACAGGCCTTCAGGCAGCACCAGAGCCGGGCACAGCCCTCCCGCAGGCACCGTCCTGCCCTGCACGGCCCCGGGGATGCCCGGCCACGCGCCCTGTCCCTGGGCACCCGCTGCCGGGGACTGGGCTCTGCCGGGGGGCTCCTGCCCGGAGCAGCGGGGATGCTCCTGTCCCGGCCCATGGAGCTGCTTGAGTCTGCCCCAACGGAGCTGTTCCTTTCGAGCCCCATGGCGATACTACTGTCCATCTCCATGGGGCTGATCCTTCCTGGGACCATGGAGCTGCTCCTTTCCACTTCAGTCAGGCTCCTCCTGCCCAGCCCCGCGGTGCTGCTCCTGCCCGACTCCATGGGGCTGCTCCTGTCCAGCTCCATGCAGCTGCTCCTCTCTGGTCCCATTTCCTTCTCCTTGTCCCCATCTGAGCCTTGTCCGTGTCCACGTCCACCCCCGGCAGCTCCTCTCCAAGGCACTGGGGCCACACTCTGGCCCCCAGCAGCCCCAGCTGGTCTTGCACCTCCATTCTGGCAGGGAGGTGGGAGGGGTCCCGGGGGGGGGGTCCTACTGCAGACCCCCCTGCAACCCCCCATCGCCCCTTGCCTCTGGGCCAGCGCTGCCCGCAGCACCTCACAGCACTGCTGGGTCACTGCCATGGTGTCCCGGATGGCTCGGATGAGCTCCAGGATGAGCTCGTCACTGACCGTGGCCATGGCTGGGGGGCTGCTGGGCTGCGGCTCCACGTCTCTCTGCGCCCTGTCCCCACTGACTCCGGGAAACCGCTCTTGCTCGGTCCCCGCTGGCAACTCCAGTGGGGGGTCCCGGCCAAGGGCCGGCCCCGGCTCACTCACCGGCCCCTCGACAGCCTCGGGAGACCGGGGGGGTCCCCAGCGGGTGGGTGCTGCCAGCTCCGCCATCGCACCGGGCCAGGGCTCCGGGAAGGAGTAGAGGGAGCCCATGGAAATGGAGCTGCTCCACGACAGGGAGGCCAGGGAGCCCAGGGAGTCCATGGAGGCCAGCGGGGCCCTTGGGGACAGGCGCTCCCTGCTCGACGCCTCCGCTCTCGCCCTGCAGAGGAGGAGAGAGAAGAGACCCCGCTGCACCCCGGCCCCTGCGGCAGGACCCACGGGCAGCACGCCCTCCTCGGCCGGCAGGCAGGGCTGCCCAGCGCGGGCAGGGTCTGGGCACGGGGTGAGGGTCTGGGGCAGGATCTGGGGCTCTCTCCCAGCACTCACCACATCCCCGGGGTCCACGTGGGCTTCTCCACTCCTCCGTGTGCCGGCGAAGCATCTGCCGAGGGAGGAGACGGAGTGAGCGGCCGGCAGCCCCCGGCACAGCCCCGGGTCAGGGCTGCTGGGGGCTGTCAGCCGTTTGTGGGGCGCTCGGTGCTGGGGCCACTCACCGCTCTGCTCCTCCGGCCGGGCTCTCGCCGTGCTCGTCCGATGCTTCGACTTCTTCCGGCACCTCTGCAGGACCCCCAGGAGCTGGGTGAGACGGGAGCAGCTCCCGGCCCCACGCTGCAGCCCCCCATGCCACTCCACACCACAGCACACCACGCCATACACCGCCGCACCACACCACACCACACCACACCACACCACACCACACCACGTCAGGCCATGCCAGCCCACCCTACCCCATCCCACGCCACGGCACAGTGTGGCACAGTGCGGCGCAGCGGTCACCTACCCAGAGCCGCTTGGCCCTCAACGTGGCAGAGACCAGGATGAGCTGCAGCACCAGCATCAGGAGCGGGAGCAAGTCAGCCAGGGTGGGGCCGTTGGAGCGCCCCATGGCACCGGCTCCGGTGCAGCCGCGACACTGAGAGTCACCAGCACAGGCCCGCGATGCGGATCCCCAGTGACCTCCTGGGTCCCCAGGGACGGGACCCCCGACGCTGCTGCTGTGGCAGGGGCTGAGGCTGCAGTCTGCCGAGACGATGCCAGACTGCGGTGCCCACCGGCCACCGCCTGCTCTGGGAGGGCCCCCGCGCCCCCTTTTATAGTCCGGCAGGCAGGCGGAGCCCCTTTGTGACAGCACGGGCTGGCAGAGCCCCCTTTGTGAGACCCGCTGCCCCCTGCGCCCTTCCCCTGCTGGTACGGGCAGGTGTGAGGGGCTCAGGAGGGGCCGGGACGTCCCCCTGCCAGTCAGGGGTGGCGGCTGATGGAAGCCCACGGTCTGCAGGACGGGGGATCCTGGCAGGACTTCCGAGGGCGAGTAGGAGGAAGAGGAGGAGGAGGAGCAGAGGGACCCCCCACACCTGCCCTCCAGCCAAGAGCAGCAGTGGCCAGAGCTTTTGAAATTGCAGAGGATCCCCTGGATGCTGAGCCCGGGTCCTGCCCCAACCCAGCCCGGGTCCATCCCTGCTCAGCCCAGGCCCTGGCTGGGTGACCCCAGCCAGCAGCCCAGCCCCTGCCAGCCGCTCGCCCCCCACAGCGGGATGGGGGCAGAATCGGGAGGGCAAATGCGAGCAATAAAGGAACCTCTTGGCTCGGGACAGGGAGAGTTTCATCGGTGAAGGGAAACAAAGCCCCAAAGCCCCAAGAGGTGCCCGAGCGGTCGGCGCCAGCAGCGGAGCCGGGCGATGCCCAGGCAGGGCCCGAGCGATGGCTGCGTTGGAAAAGCTCCCCCGCCTGAGCGGGCAGCGCGATGCCGGGCGGGCTGCAGCCTCCCCTGGGCCAGGCGGGGCCAGCTGTGCCCCCCAGGCTCCTGGCCAGGCCAGCCCGCTGGTGGGGGCACGGGGGAGGCAGCAGGACTCCCCCCGCCATGGAGGAGAACCTGGGGGTGCCGTGGCCGCCCCGGGTTTAGACGCCGCGTCCCCTCTGCCCCAGGCTTCTCTGCTCCCTGCTGGGGCTCTGGGCTCCTGCCGGGCTTTGGGGTCCGCATCCCCTGGGATTTTGCCCCCTGCGGGGCTCCTTCACAGGATGCGTCTCACACCCCCAGTCGCAGGATCGATGAATGAACCACAGGACGAGGAATAGGGGAAACATTTAATATTTAACATTTCAGATGGGGTGACGGCCCACGCTGGCTCTGGGCCCCGCACTGCTCGCACCCTCAGTACTCGGGGTACTCGCTGCTCTTGTGGGACCAGCGCTGCCACCACGGGGGCTTGCAGACGCGGATGCGGCATGGCCGGCAGTGGCGTCTCCTCCAGCCCTTCAGGCAGCGCCAGAGCCGGGCACAGCCCTCCCGCAGGCACCGTCCTGCCCTGCACGGCCCCGGGGATGCCCGGCCACGCGCCCTGTCCCTGGGCACCCGCCGCCGGGGACTGGGCTCTGCCGGGGGGCTCCTGCCCGGAGCAGCGGGGATGCTCCTGTCCCGGCCCATGGAGCTGCGTGTGTCTGGCCCCATGGAGCCGCTCCTTTCCAGTTCCATGGGGCTCCTCCTGCCCAGCCCTGTGGGGCTGCTTCCGCCCAGCACCATGGAGCTGCCGCTTTCGAGCCTCGTGGGGCTGCCACTGTCCATCTTCATGGAGGCCCTTCTGCCTGGGGCCATGGGGCTGCTCCTCTTCACCCATGTCACGGTCCTGCTGCCCAGCTCCACGGGGCTGCTCCTGCCTGACTGAAGGAGAGTGCAGGGTTCTCGTTAGGCTTGCAGAGAGAAAATAAGAAAGGCAAAGTCCAGCTAGAACTCAATCTGGCCACTCTTGTAAGGGAGAGCAAAAAACGGTTTTTCAAATACATTAACAATAAAAAGAGAGCAAAGGGGAATCTACATCCTCTATTGGACGCGGAGGGGAACATTGCCACCACAGATGAGGATAAGACTGAGGTACTAAATGCCTTCTTTGCCTCAGACTTTAATAGTCAGACCAGTTACCCCTAGGGTATTCAGCCCCCTGAGCTGGAAGGCAGGGATGGAGAGCAGAACAAACCCCCCATAGCCCAGGAGGAAGCAGTTTACGCCCTGCTGAGCCGCCTGGACACTCACAAGTCTCTGGGGCCCGCTGGGATCCACCCGAGAGCACTGCGGGAGCTGGCGGAGGAGCTGGCCAAGCCGCTCTCCATCATTTCTCAGCAGTCCTGGTGAACAGGGGAGGCCCCAGGCGACTGGAGGCTTGCCGATGTGGCGCCCATCTACAAGAAGGGCCGGATGGAGGGTGGGGGGAACTACAGGCCTGTCAGCCTGACCTCGGTACCGGGGAAGGTTATGGAGCGTTCATCCTGAGTGAGCTCACCGGGCAAGGGCAGGACAGCCAGGGGATCAGGCCCAGCCAGCACGGCTTCATGAAAGGCAGGTCCTGCCTGAGCAGCCTCATCCCCTTCTATGAGCAGGTGATGCACCTGGTGGAGGAGGGCAAGGCTGTGGATGTTGTCTGCCTGGGCTTTAGCAAGGCCTTTGGCACGCTCTCCCACAGCATCCTCCTAGAGAAGCTGGCGGCTCATGGCTCACGCAGGTGGACTCTTCGCTGGGTACAAAACTGGCTGGATGGCCGAGCCCAGGGAGTTGTGGTGAACGGAGCTAAATCCAGCTGGCAGCCGGTCACGGGCGGTGTTCCCCAGGGCTCAGTGTTGGGGCCGCTCTTGTTTAATATCTTCATCAATGACCTGGACGAGGGGATCGAGTGCAGCCTCTGTCAGTTTGCAGATGACACCAAATTGGGTGGGAGTGTTGGTCTGCTCGAGGGTAGGAAGGCCCTGCAGAGGGATCTGGACAGGCTGGATCCATGGGCCGAGGTCAATTGTGTGAGGTTCAACAAGGCCAAGTGCCGGTTCCTGCCCTTCGGTCAAACAACACCAAGCAACGCCACAGGCTTGGGGCAGAGTGGCTGGAGAGCTGCCCGGCGCAGAAGGCCCTGGCGGTGCTGGCTGAGAGCCGGCTGGACACGAGCCAGCAGTGTGCCCAGGTGGCCAAGGAGGCCAACGGCATCCTGGCTTGTATCAGCAATGGTGTGGCCAGCAGGAGCAGGGCAGGGAGGGTGCCCCTGTGCTGGGCACTGGTGAGGCCGCCCCTCGAATGCTGTGTTCAGGTTTGGGCCCCTCGGGACAAGGAGGACATGGAGGTGCTGGAGCGTGTCCAGAGAAGGGCAACGGAGCTGGGGAAGGGTCTGGAGCACAAGTGTGATGGGGAGCGGCTGAGGGAGCTGGGGGGGTTTAGCCTGGAGAAGAGGAGGCTGAGGGCAGACCTTATCGCTCTCTGCAACTACCTGGAAGGAGGTTGTGGTGAGGTGGGGGTTGGTCTCTTCTCCCAAGTCACAGCGATAGGACGCGAGGAAATGGCCTCAAGCTGCATCAGGGGAGGTTTAGATTGGATATTAGGAAAAATGTCTTTCCTGCAAGAGTGGTCAGGCACTGGAACAGGCTGCCCAGAGAGGTGGTGGAGTCACCATCCCTGGGGGTGTTCAAAAAAAATGCGTAGACATAGCACTTCAGAGTGTGTTTTAGGAGACATGGTAGTTTTGGGTTGACGGTTGGACTTGATGATCCTAGAGGTCTGTCATGGTTTTAGCTGGGATCGTTAATTTTCTTCACTGCAGCTGGTATAGTGCTGCGTTTTAGACTTAGGATGAGAATAATGTTGATAACACACTGATGTATTAGTTGTTGCTAGGTAGTGCTTACACTAGTCAAGGACTTTTCCAGCCTCCCATGCTCTGCCAGGTGCACAAGAAGCCGGGAGGGGAGGGGGTACAACCAGGAGAGCTGATCCAAATTGGCCAAAGGGTATTCCATACCATGTGACGTCATGCCCAGTATATCAACGGGGGGGAACTGGTCAGGGGAAGCAGCGATCGCAGCTCGGGGACTGGCAGCATCGGTCAGCGGCTGGTGAGCGGTTGCAGCACTTGTTGTTTAGTTTTGTTTTTTTTTTTTCCTTCTTCCAAGGTTTCGTCTCTCTCGCTCATTATTTTCCTTTTCATTATATTATTCTTCTTCTTATTATTGCTGTTTTATTTTAATTATTAGACTGTTCTTATCTCAACCCACGAGTTTTCTTACTTTGGCCCTTCCGATTCTCCCCCATCCCACAGGGGTGGGGCGAGCGAGCGAGCGGCTGGGTGGTGCTTGGTTGCTGACCGGGGCTACACCACAACAAGGTCTTTTCCAGCCTTTATGATTCTATAATTTTACCGCTGAGGGTGCGAGCAGTGCGGGGCCTGGAACCCCCATTGGCAGCCACCCCGATCTGAAATGTTAAATATTAAATGTTTCCCCTATTCCTCGTGCTGTGGTTCATTCATCGATCCTGCGACTGGGGGTGTGAGACGCATCCTGTGAAGGAGCCCCGCAGGGGGCAAAATCCCAGGGGATGCGGACCCCAAAGCCCGGCAGGAGCCCAGAGCCCCAGCAGGGAGCAGAGAAGCCTGGGGCAGAGGGGACGCGGCGTCTAAACCCGGGGCGGCCACGGCACCCCCAGGTTCTCCTCCATGGCGGGGGGAGTCCTGCTGCCTCCCCCGTGCCCCCACCAGCGGGCTGGCCTGGCCAGGAGCCTGGGGGGCACAGCTGGCCCCGCCTGGCCCAGGGGAGGCTGCAGCCCGCCTGGCATCGCGCTGCCCGCTCAGGCGGGGGAGCTTTTCCAACGCAGCCATCGCTCGGGCCCTGCCTGGGCGTCGCCCGGCTCCGCTGCTGGCGCCGACCGCTCGGGCACCTCTTGGGGCTTTGGGGCTTTGTTTCCCTTCACCGATGAAACTCTCCCTGTCCCGAGCCAAGAGGTTCCTTTATTGCTCGCATTTGCCCTCCCGATTCTGCCCCCATCCCGCTGCGGGGGGCGAGCGGCTGGCAGGGGCTGGGCTGCTGGCTGGGGTCACCCAGCCAGGGCCTGGGCTGAGCAGGGACGGACCCGGGCTGGGTTGGGGCAGGACCTGGGCTCAGCATCCAGGGGATCCTCTGCAATTTCAAAAGCTCTGGCCACTGCTGCTCTTGGCTGGAGGGCAGGTGTGGGGGGTCCCTCTGCTCCTCCTCCTCCTCTTCCTCCTACTCCCGCCTCCCAAGTCCTGCCAGGATCCCCCGTCCTGCAGACCGTGGGCTTCCATCAGCCGCCACCCCTGACTGGCAGGGGGACGTCCTGGCCCCTCCTGAGCCCCTCACACCTGCCCGTACCAGCAGGGGAAGGGCGCAGGGGGCAGCGGGTGTCACAAAGGGGGCTCTGCCAGCCCGCGCTGTCACAAAGGGGCTCCGCCTGCCTGCCGGACTATAAAAGGGGGCGCGGGGGCCCTCCCAGAGCAGGCGGTGGCCGGTGGGCACCGCAGTCTGGCATCGTCTCGGCAGACTGCAGCCTCAGCCCCTGCCACAGCAGCAGCGTCGGGGGTCCCGTCCCTGGGGACCCAGGAGGTCACTGGGGATCCGCATCGCGGGCCTGTGCTGGTGACTCTCAGTGTCGCGGCTGCACCGGAGCCGGTGCCATGGGGCGCTCCAACGGCCCCACCCTGGCTGACTTGCTCCTGCTCCTGATGCTGGTGCTGCAGCTCATCCTGGTCTCTGCCACGTTGAGTGCCAAGCGGCTCTGGGTAGGTGACCGCTGCGCCGCACTGTGCCACACTGTGGCGTGGCGTGGGATGGGGTAGGGTGGGCTGGCATGGCCTGACGTGGTGTGGTGTGGTGTGGTGTGGTGTGGTGTGGTGTGGTGTGGTGTGGTGTGGTGTGGTGTGGTGTGGTGCGGCGGTGTATGGCGTGGTGTGCTGTGCTGTGCTGTGCTGTGGTGTGGTGCGGCGGTGTATGGCGTGGTGTGCTGTGGTGTGGAATGGGGTAGGGTGGGCTGGCATGGCCTGACGTGGTGTGGTGTGGTGTGGTGTGGTGTGGTGTGGTGTGGTGCGGCGGTGTATGGCGTGGTGTGCTGTGCTGTGCTGTGCTGTGGTGTGGTGCGGCGGTGTATGGCGTGGAGTGCTGTGGTGTGGAATGGCATGGGGGGCTGCAGTGTGGGGCCGGGAGCTGCTCCCGTCTCACCCAGCTCCTGGGGGTCCTGCAGATGTGCCGGAAGGAGTTGAAGCATCGGACGAGCACGGCGACAGCCCGGCCGGAGGAGCAGAGCGGTGAGTGGCCCCAGCACCGAGCGCCCCACAAACGGCCGAAGGCCCCCAGCAGCCCTGACCCGGGGCTGTGCCGGGGGCTGCCGGCCGCTCACTCCGTCTCCTCCCTCGGCAGATGCTTCGCCGGCACACGGAGGAGTGGAGAAGCCCACGTGGACCCCGGGGATGTGGTGAGTGCTGGGGGAGAGCCCCAGATCCTGCCCCAGACCCTCACCCCGTGCCCAGACCCCGCCCGCGCTGGGCAGCCCTGCCTGCCGGCCGAGGAGGGCGTGCTGCCCGTGGGTCCTGCCGCAGGGGCCGGGGTGCAGCGGGGTCTCTTCTCTCTGCTCCTCTGCAGGGCGAGAGCGGAGGCGTCGAGCAGGGAGCACCTGTCCCCGAGGGCCCCGCTGGCCTCCATGGACTCCCTGGGCTCCCTGGGCTCCCTGTCGTGGAGCAGCTCCATTTCCATGGGCTCCCTCTACTCCTTCCCGGAGCCCTGGCCCGGTGCGATGGCGGAGCTGGCAGCACCCACCCGCTGGGGACCCCCCCGGTCTCCCGAGGCTGTCGAGGGGCCGGTGAGTGAGCTGGGGCCGGCCCTTGGCCGGGACCCCCCACTGGAGTTGCCAGCGGGGACCGAGCAAGAGCGGGTTCCCGGGGACACTGGGGACAGGGCGCACAGAGACGTGGAGCCGCAGCCCAGCAGCCCCCCAGCCATGGCCACGGTCAGTGACGAGCTCATCCTGGAGCTCATCCGAGTTGTCTGGGACACCATGGCAGTGACCCAGCAGTGCTGTGAGGTGCTGCGGGCAGCGCTGGCCCAGAGGCAAGGGGCGATGGGGGGTTTCAGGGGGGCCTGTGGTGGGAACCCCCTCAGGAAGCCCTCCCACCCCCCTCCCAGAATGGAGGTGCAAGACCAGCTGGGGCTGCTGGGGGCCAGAGTGTGGCCCCAGTGCCTTAGAGAGGAGCTGCCGGGGGTGGACGTGGACACGGACGAGGCTGCGGATGGGGACAAGGAGAAGGAAATGGGATTAGAGAGGAGCAGCTCCATGGAGCTGGACAGGAGCCGCCCCACGGAATCGGGCAGGAGCAGCCCTGCGGGGCTGGGCAGGAGGAGCCCCATGGAACTGGAAAGGAGCGGCTCCATGGGGCCAGACACACGCAGCTCCGTGGGCCGGGACAGGGGCATCCCCGCTGCTCCGGGCAGGAGCCCCCCGGCAGAGCCCAGTCCCCGGCGGCGGGTGCCCAGGGACAGGGCGCGTGGCCGGGTGTCCCCGGGGCCGTGCAGGGCAGGACGGTGCCTGCGGGAGGGCTGTGCCCGGCTCTGGTGCTGCCTGAAGGGCCGGAGGAGACGCCACTGCCGGCCATGCCGCATCCGCGTCTGCAAGCCCCCGTGGTGGCAGCGCTGGTCCCGCAAGAGCAACGGGTTCCCCTAGTCCTGAGGGTGCGAGCAGTGCGGGGCCCGGAACCCCCATCTGAAATGCGAAAAATTAAATGTTTTCTCTGTCCCTGGTGTCGTAGTTCATCCATCCATCCTTCGTCTGGGGGTGCGACCCCCCTCAGTGCTCGACCCCAGCGGGGACAGGCTGGCTCAGGGCACCGCAGGCAGCCACCAAACTGGGGGTGGGGGTGGCTGCTAGCCCAGTGGCTGTGCTGGCGCCTGGGGACCTGGGTGGGCTGGAGCAATGGGCCAGTAGGAACCTCATGAAGTTCAAGAAGGGCAAAGTCCTGTCCCCGGGGAGGAAAAAGCCCAGGCACCAGCACGGGTGCCGACCAGAGGGGCCGAGCCCCCAAACGCCCCCACAGCAAAGCGTGCAGAGGTGCAGGTGTGCAGGTGCAGTGGTGTAGGGGTGCACGGGCGCAAGTGCGAGGGTGCGGGGGGGTGCAGGCCCATGGAGCTGAGCTGTGCAGTGGTGCGGAACCGCTTTCCCTCCCCTGGCTGGGGCCGTGCAGGGCTCCTGTCCAAGCACCTCCCAAGGAGAGAGCGGGGCCCCACTGCCCTGGGGCCGGTGGGGACACAGGAGGGGGCCGGAGGTGGTGGGCACTGCCGCGAGCAGTGGCAGCAGTTTGGGGCGCTGCTGCTGGGTGTCATGGGTGGTTTTGGGGTGGCATGAGAGCCCCTGAAGGGGTAACTCCAGTTGTAACTGCTCAGCAGGGGTCATTTGAGACCCAGGCGTGATCTGGCATGGAGGGCAAGGAGGCCCAGCGGCAAGAAGGGGTTAAACTGGCTGGAAGCAGGGATGCCAGGGACAGAAGGACTCCTTGCAAGGGAGGGAAGTTTCCCTGGGTGCTGAGAGAAGGAACAGCCTCAGCATTGCCTTGTAGCCACCCTGGAAGGGGAGCGCTCAGGGGCCCAAGCTCAGGGGCCACCTTTGGGCAGCAGAGCTGGGCAGGGGGATGGACCCAGGGCCGGGCTGAGGTGCCCCATGCCCCAACCTCCCCGCCTGTCCCCTGCTGAACCTCCCCTCCTGTCCCTTTGCCGAACATCTCCTTCTGTCCCTTTGCCACGTACAGACCACAGCTTCGTGCTCCCTCAATTTTATGTGTGTTGTGGTTTAGCCCCGGTCAGCAACTAAGCACCACACAGCCGCTCGCTCACTCCCCCACCCTTGTGGGATGGGGGAGAGAATCGGAAGGGCCAAAGTAAGAAAACTCGTGGGTTGAGATAAGAACAGTTTAATAATTAGAATAAAACAGCAATAATACTAATATAATGAAAAGGAAAATAATGGGCGAGAGAGAGAGGAAACACTAGAAGGAGAGGGAAAGAGAAAAAAAAAACAAAACCAAAACTGAACAACAAGTGCTGCAACCGCTCACCACCCGCCGACCGACGCTGCCGGTCCCCGAGCCGCGATCGCTGCCTCCCCCAGCCAATTTCCCCCAGTTAATATACTGGGCATGACGTCACATGATATGGAATACCCTTTGGCCAATTCGAATCAGCTTTCCTGGTTGTATCCCCTCCCCTCCCGGCTTCTTGTGCATCTGGCAGAGCATGGGAAGCTAGAAAGTCCTTGACTAGTGTAAACACTACCCAGCAACAACTAAAACACCAGGGTGTTATCAACATTATTTACATACCAAGTCTAAAACACAGCACTATGCTAGCTACAGTGAAGAAAAATCAACTATCCCAGCTAAAACCATGACAGTATCCACCCCTTATTCCATACCATTTACGTCATGCTCAGGTCTCATACTATCCAATATGACCTCAATAACCACCACCCGCCTCCCCATCCTTTGATGACATACGTAGATATCATTTATCATTCCCGTAGTCTATGGACCATCCCTGTAGAACATCTGTAGAGGGTCCACACATGTCCATTGAGTTCATTCAGTCCATAACTTTGGGCTCCATCTATCGTAACAGTCTTTCAAGGCTGGAGAGATGGTCTGCGTGGTGTTGGATTGTTGCATGCTGAAGCTAGTCTTTGTTCCACCACCGCTACACGTTGCTTGGTTCAATCAAAGTTCATTCTTCATTAATTTTGGAAATTCTTACTATGATACCATTGATACAGCATATAGCAACCATAGGAGTGATGACATACAATATCATATAGCAATTAACAGCATACCGTTCAGTTCATTGGCTATTTTCACCCAAAATCAAATCCCCTTGAGGCACACATCGAACTCCTCCATCCTCCCGCATTACCCACCAAGTGCACCCAGGTCCTCGAGCAAAAGCAATCCCACGAATGGGTTTGCCTTTGCCTGAGACAGGAATAACCCAGACGGTTTTCCCCAGCATATTTTTTACATGCACTACAGGGACTTTACCCCCTTCCACAGTACGTAAGAGTCCTGACTGGGCAGGCCCAGCTCGATTGGCAGATCCCCTAGTGTTGACTAACCAGGTGGCTTTTGCTAAATGTGTATCCCAGTGTTTGAATGTCCCACCCCCCATTGCTCTCAGTGTAGTCTTTAACAGTCCATTGTATCGTTCAATTTTCCCAGAGGCTGGTGCATGATAGGGGATGTGATACACCCACTCAATGCCATGCTCTTTGGCCCAGGTGTCTATGAGGTTATTTCGGAAATGAGTCCCGTTGTCTGACTCAATTCTTTCTGGGGTGCCATGTCACCATAAAACTTGTTTTTCAAGGCCCAGGATAGTGTTCCGGGCGGTGGCATGGGGCACGGGATATGTTTCCAGCCATCCGGTGGTTGCTTCCACCATTGTAAGCACATGGCGTTTGCCTTGGCGGGTTTGTGGCAGTGTGATATAATCAATCTGCCAGGCCTCCCCATATTTATACTTCAGCCATCGTCCTCCATACCACAGAGGTTTTACCCGCTTGGCTTGCTTGATTGCAGCGCATGTTTCACATTCATGGATGACCTGTGCAATAGTGTCCATGGTCAAGTCCACCCCTCGGTCACGAGCCCATCTGTATGTTGCATCTCTTCCTTGATGGCCTGAGGTGTCGTGGGCCCACCGAGCTATAAATAGTTCACCTTTATGTTGCCAGTCTAGATCTACTTGAGCCACTTCAATCTTAGCAGCCTGATCCACCTGTTGGTTATTCTGATGTTCTTCAGTGGCCCGACTCTTGGGGACATGAGCATCCACATGACGTACCTTCACAACCAGGTTCTCCACCCGGGCAGCAATATCTTGCCACAATGCAGCAGCCCAGATGGGTTTGCCTCTGCGCTGCCAGTTGTTCTGCTTCCATTGCTGTAACCACCCCCACAGGGCATTTGCCACCATCCATGAGTCAGTATAAAGATAGAGCACTGGCCATTTTTCTCGTTCAGCAATGTCTAAAGCCAGCTGGATGGCCTTTACTTCTGCAAACTGACTTGATTCACCTTCTCCTTCAGCAGTTTCTGCGACTTGCCGTATAGGACTCCATACAGCAGCCTTCCATCTCCGATTCTTTCCCACCAGACGACAAGACCCATCAGTGAACAGGGCATATTGCTTCTCATTTTCTGGCAGTTTATTATACAGTGGGGCCTCTTCAGCACGTGTCACCTCCTCCTCTGGTGACATTCCAAAATCTTTGCCTTCTGGCCAGTCCATGATCACTTCCAAGATTCCTGGGCGGCTGGGATTTCCTATTGGAGCCCGTTGGGTGATCAGTGCGACCCACTTACTCCATGTAGCATCAGTTGCATGATGTGTAGAGGGGACCCTCCCTTTGAACATCCAGCCCAGCACCGGCAGTCGAGGTGCCAGAAGGAGCTGTGCTTCAGTACCGATCACTTCTGAAGCAGCTCGAACCCCTTCATATGCTGCCAATATCTCTTTTTCAGTTGGAGTGTAGCGTGCTTCGGACCCTCTGTATCCCCGACTCCAGAACCCTAGGGGCCGACCTCGGGTCTCCCCTGGTGCTTTCTGCCAGAGGCTCCAGGTAGGGCCATTCTCCCCGGCTGCAGTGTAGAGCACGTTTTTTACATCTTGTCCTGTCCGGACTGGCCCAAGGGCTACTGCATGAACTATCTCCTGCTTTATCTGTTCAAAGGCCTGTCGTTGCTCAGGGCCCCATTTGAAATCATTCTTCTTCCGGGTCACTTGATAGAGAGGGCTTACAATCAGACTGTAATTTGGAATATGCATTCTCCAAAAACCCACAATGCCTAAAAAAGCTTGTGTTTCCTTTTTGCTAGTTGGTGGAGACATGGCGGTTATTTTGTTGATCACATCCATTGGGATCTGCCGACGTCCATCTTGCCATTTTATTCCCAAAAACTGAATCTCCTGTGCAGGTCCCTTCACTTTACTTTGTTTTATGGCAAAACCAGCCTTCAGAAGGATTTGGACTATTTTCTTCCCTTTCTCGAAAACATCTTCTGCTGTGTTGCCCCACACGATGATGTCATCAATGTACTGAAGGTGTTCCGGAGCTCCACCCTGTTCCAGTGCAGTATGGATCAGTCCATGGCAAATGGTAGGGCTGTGTTTCCGCCCCTGGGGCAGTCGATTCCAGGTGTACTGGACACCCCTCCAAGTGAAAGCAAACTGTGGCCTGCACTCTGCTGCCAACGGGATTGAGAAGAATGCATTAGCGATATCAATTGTGGCATACCACTTGGCTGCCTTTGACTCCAGTTCGTATTGAAGTTCTAGCATGTCCGGCACGGCAGCACTCAGTGGCGGAGTGACTTCATTCAGGCCACGATAGTCTACTGTTAGTCTCCACTCTCCATTAGACTTCCGCACTGGCCATATGGGACTGTTAAAGGGTGAACGGGTCTTACTGATCACTCCTTGGCTCTCCAGTCGCCGAATGAGCTCATGGATGGGAATCAGGGAGTCTCGGTTGGTGCGGTATTGCCGCCGGTGCACTGTTGTGGTGGCAATTGGCACCTGTTGTTCTTTGACCTTCAGCAACCCCACAACAGAAGGGTCCTTCGAAAGACCGGGCAAAGTAGACAGCTGTTTAATTTCCTCCGTCTCCAAGGCAGCTATACCAAAAGCCCACCTGTACCCTTTTGGGTCCTTGAAATACCCTCTCCTGAGGTAGTCTATGCCAAGGATGCACGGAGCCTCTGGGCCAGTCACAATGGGGTGCTTTTGCCACTCATTCCCAGTTAGGCTCACTTCAGCCTCCAATACAGTTAGCTCTTGGGATCCCCCTGTCACTCCAGCAATACAAATGGGTTCTGCCCCTACATAGTTTGATGGCATTAGGGTGCACTGTGCACCAGTGTCCACTAGAGCCTTATACTCCTGTGGGTCAGATGTGCCAGGCCATCGGATCCACACAGTCCAGTAAACCCGGTTGTCCCTTTCCTCCACCTGGCTGGAGGCAGGGCCCCTCTAATTCCAGTTGCGGGTTTCCCACTCCAGATCTTGTGAACGGGAATCAAAAGTCTCTCTATTAAGATCACAGATAGAATCAGCGCTTCTACTCCTCTGTCTGGGGAACTGCCTACTGGAAACTGGAGCAGCAACTCTCCTGGAGGTCCCCCCTTGAGTGGTTGTTTTTCCTTGCAACTCACGTACCCGTGCCTCCAGGGTCGACGTAGGTTTTCCATCCCACTTCTTCATGTCCTCTCCATGGTCACGCAGGTAAAACCATAGGGTGCCCCGTGGTGTGTATCTTCTCTCTTGAGCAGAAGGACGCTTACTCCTAATGGCCGAGATACTGGTCCGTACAGGTAGGGAGTAGGACATATCTTCTTTGATTTGCTGAACCTCCCGGGACAATTTCTCCACAGCTGAGACGAGGGAGGAAGAGACATGTGCTTCATAATCCCGGAGTTTATCAATCACATCCTCTACCGTTGGTGCCTCTTCATCTTTCCAGGACATTACTGCCAGGGAGTTTACATGGGATGATGGTGCGCTCCGTACAAACTTCCGCCACATGGGTCGTGTGCACTGTGCTTCATCTGGATCTTTGGATGACTGTACACTACCCAGGTCACCATAAATCACCTCAAGCACAGCTAATTCTCTCAGGTACTGGATACCTTTCTCCATAGTGGTCCATTTTCCAGGGCGATACATAACATCTTCCTTGAAGGGATACCTTTCTTTCACAGCAGACAGGAGTCGCCTCCAGAGGCTGAGGCCTTGTGTCCCTTTTCCAATTGCTTTGTCAATGCCCCCATCCCTAGAAAGGGATCCCAGTTGTTTGGCTTCCTTACCCTCTAATTCCAGGCTACTGGCCCCGTTATCCCAGCATCGGAGCAGCCAGGTGACAACATGCTCACCTACACGACGGCTGAAATCTTTTCGTATATCTCGTAGCTCACTTAAGGATAGGGATCGGGTAGTTTCCGTCTCTTGTACAAGTTCTTCCTCTTCCTTCTCCTCTCTTAGTAACGGCGCTGCTTCTCCATCATCCTTTTCTATACGAGTTGACTTTCTCTTTAAAGATTTCTTCTTTTGTATAGGGGCAACTGATACTGGCACGCGTTGATTCTCTGATTCAGCTTCAGTGTCCGTCATGGGTGTTTGAGTGGTCACAGTGCCTGTCATCGGGCTTGGAGCAGCCGCAGTGCCTGTTGTGGGGGTTTGAGTGGCCACAGTGCCTGTCGTCGGGCTTGGAGCTGCTGCAGCGCCTGTTGTGGGGGTTTGAGTGGCCACAGTGCTTGTCGTTGGGCTTGGAGTATCCGCAGGGCCTGTCGTTTTCCCTTGGTGGTACTGAATACTGTTAAACAGGGCTCGGTAGGCATGGGCCAGGCCCCAACACATTGCAATGATTTGTATCTCTCTGGAATTGCTAGGGTGACAACATACTTCCTCCAAATATTCTACTAATTTTTCAGGATTCTGCACTTGTTCAGGGGTAAAGTCCCAAAACACTGGGGGTGCCCACCGTCTCAGGCATTTGCCCATACTATCCCACATACCCTGCCACCCATAATTATCGAGCCTTGGAGCAGATCTCTGGATGATATTCTTGAATTGCTTATTAACCTTAGACAAAACCGAAACAATCTGCCATAGGAATATCAACAGATATATCTTAACCACCCAAGGATGTTCAAGATACTGAAAAGTTGTTGTAATGAAGGAGGAGACATTACAGAAGACGGTAGCTAAGGTGCCATTCTGTATTTCCTCCATAAAGAACCTTTCAGAAGAGGAGGTATAATTGCTAATTGTCTCCATGAGGTGGTAGCCGAAGTACAGTAACGGCTTCCATGCAAGACCCAAATAACCGATAAAACTCAAGGCCAGTGTTTTAATAACAAATCTCCTAGGCAAAACATCTCTAACCACTGCAGAGCACAGCAAACTACAAAACCCAATGCCAATCTTTAACATGTACTTCAAAATCAGCATGGTGTAGATCTAACTACTAATATCGAGAACAGATGAATCAATGCTGTGACCAGCAACTGTTATTATCTCAAACCCTTCGTGCCCCACGTTGGGCGCCAAAAAGGACTGTTGTGGTTTAGCCCCGGTCAGCAACTAAGCACCACACAGCCGCTCGCTCACTCCCCCACCCTTGTGGGATGGGGGAGAGAATCGGAAGGGCCAAAGTAAGAAAACTCGTGGGTTGAGATAAGAACAGTTTAATAATTAGAATAAAACAGCAATAATACTAATATAATGAAAAGGAAAATAATGGGCGAGAGAGAGAGGAAACACTAGAAGGAGAGGGAAAGAGAAAAAAAAAACAAAACCAAAACTGAACAACAAGTGCTGCAACCGCTCACCACCCGCCGACCGACGCTGCCGGTCCCCGAGCCGCGATCGCTGCCTCCCCCAGCCAATTTCCCCCAGTTCATATACTGGGCATGACGTCACATGATATGGAATACCCTTTGGCCAATTCGAATCAGCTTTCCTGGTTGTATCCCCTCCCCTCCCGGCTTCTTGTGCATCTGGCAGAGCATGGGAAGCTAGAAAGTCCTTGACTAGTGTAAACACTACCCAGCAACAACTAAAACACCAGGGTGTTATCAACATTATTTACATACCAAGTCTAAAACACAGCACTATGCTAGCTACAGTGAAGAAAAATCAACTATCCCAGCTAAAACCATGACAATGTGGCACCAGGACCCGCGTGTGTGTGCAGCCTCTGAAAGCTTTTTTGCTTGGAGGGGATGGAGTCAAAGCTGTGTCTTCTCGGGGACGCCTGCACCTCCCCTTCTATGCCTTGCTGACCCTCCTCTGCTTCCCTTTGCCAAACCGCCCCTTTCTGTCCCTTGCTGAACCTCCCTTCTTGGGCCTGGTCTCCCCCACGCTGCTCCTGCCCAGCCTTGTGGGCATGGTCCTTGCCCGGCTCTGCAGGGCTGCTTCTAGAATCATAGAACCATAGGATCATTAAGGCTGGCAAACACCTCCAAGATCATCCAGTCCAACCGCCAACCCAACACCCCCAGGCCTCCTAAACCATGGCCCCAAGCGCCACGGCTACACGGTTTTTGAACACCCCCAGGGATGGTGACTCCACCACCTCTCTGGGCAGCCTGTTCCAGTGCCTGACCGCTCTTGCAGTGAAGACATTGTTCCTAATATCCAATCTAAACCTCCCCTGGCGCAGCTTGAGGCCATTTCCTCGCATCCTATCGCTGTGACTTGGGAGAAGAGACCAACCCCCACCTCACTACAACCTCCTTTCAGGTAGTTGTAGAGACCTGTCCTGGTTTCGGCTGGGATAGAGTTAATTTTCTTCATAGAGGCTAGCTATGTTTTGGATTTGTGCTAAAACCAGTGTTGATAATGCGGAGATGTTTTAGTTGTTGCTAAGCAGTGCTTACACTAAGTCCAGGACTTTTTCAGCTTCCCATGCTCTGCCAGGTGCACAAGAGGAGGGGACACAGCCGGGACAGCTGACCCCAACTGACCCAAGGGATGTCCCACACCGTATGACGTCATTCATGCTCAGTGTATAAAGCTGGGGGAAGAAGAAGGAAGGAGGGGACGTTGGGAGTGATGGCGTTTGTCTTCCCAAGTCACTGTTATGCTTGGTGGAGCCCTGCTTTCCTGGAGCTGGCTGAACGCCTGCCTGCCCATGGGAAGGGGTGAACGAATTCCTTGTTTTGCTTTGCTTGCGTGCGCGGCTTTTGCTTTACCTGTTAAACTGTCTTTGTCTCAACCCAGGAGTTTTGTCACTTTTACTCATCTGATTGTCTCCCCCATCCCACTGTGGGGGAGTGAGCGAGCGGCTGCGTGGTGTTTAGTTGCTGGCTGGGGCTAAACCACGACAAGAGCAATAAGGACTGGAGGCTTGCCAATGTGAGGCCCGGCTCCTAGAAGGGCCAGAAGGAGGATCCGGGGAACTACAGGCCAGTCAGCCTGACCTCGGTGCCAGGGAAGGTTATGGAGCGGTTCATCTTGAGTGCACTCACCAGGCATGTGTGGGACAACCAGGGGATCAGGCCCAGCCAGCACGGCTTCATGAGAGGCAGGTCTAGCTGTAGAGAGCAATAAGGTCTCCCCTCAGCCTCCTCTTCTCCAGGCTAAACCCCCCAGCTCCCTCAGCCGCTCCCCATCACACTTGTGCTCCAGACCCTTCCCCAGCTCCGTTGCCCTTCTCTGGACAAGCTCCAGCACCTCCATGTCCTCCTTGTCCCGAGGGGCCCAAAACTGAACACAGCATTCGAGGGGCGGCCTCGCCAGTGCCCAGCACAGGGGCACCCTCCCTGCCCTGCTCCTGCTGGCCACACCATTGCTGATACAAGCCAGGATGCCGTTGGCCTCCTTGGCCACCTGGGCACACTGCTGGCTCGTGTCCAGCCGGCTCTCAGCCAGCACCCCCAGGGCCTTCGCCACCGGGCAGCTCTCCAGCCACTCTTCCCCAAGCCTGTGGCGTTGCCTGGGGTTGTTGTGACCCAAGGGCAGGACCCGGCACTTGGCCTTGTTGAACCTCACACAACTGGCCTTGGCCCATCCATCCAGCCTGTCCAGATCCCTCTGCAGAGCCTTCCTACCCTCGAGCAGACCAACACTCCCGCCCGACTTGGTGGTGTCATCTGCAAACTGACTGAGGGCACACTCGATCACAGAACGGCGGGGGTTGGAAGGCACCTCTGGAGATCACCCCGTCCAACCCCCCTGCTTGAGCAGGCACACCCAGAGCAGGGGGCACAGCACCGCGTCCAGGCGGGTTTGAATGTCTCCAGGGATGGAGACTCCACAACCTCTCTGGGCAGCCTCTTCCACTGCTCTGCCACCCTCACAGGAAGGAAGTTTTTCCTCATATGCAGGTGGAACTACCTCTGTTCCAACTCGTGCCCATTGCCCCTTGGCCTGTCGTTGGGCACCACTGAAAAGAGTCCGGCCCCATCCTCTTGACACCCGCCCTTTACATATTTACAGGCATTGACAAGATCCCCCCTCAGCCTTCTCTTCTCCAGGCTGAACAAAGCCAGGTCTCTCAGCCTTTCCTCCTAAGGGAGATGCTCCAGGCCCCTGATCATCCCCGTAGCTCTCCACTGAACCCTCTCCAGCAGTTCCCTGTCTTTCTTCAACCGGGGAGCCCAGAACTGGACGCAGTACCTCAGCCAAGGGGACGTCTTCCTTTCTCCAGATATCCTCTCTCCCCTCTGGGCGCAGGGATGCCTCAGGGCCAGCCTTAGCAGTAAAGACTGAAGCAAAGGCGGCATCCAGTAACTCTGCCTCTCTGCATCCTGCCTCACCAGGGCACCCACCTCGGTCAGCAGCGGGCCCACAGTTTCCCCAGTCTTTCTTTTACTGCTGATGTAGTTGAAGGAGCCCTTCTTGCTACCCTTGACATCCCTTGCCAGACTGCGTTCCAAGTAGGCCTTGGCCTTCCTCGCCTCATCTCGCCACACCCTGACAACATTCCTATATTCCTCCAGTGACCAGTGCCTTTTTCCACATACTGTAAACCTCCCTCTTCCATTTGAGTTTCTCTAGAAGCTCTTTGCTCAGCTTTGCTTGACTTCTTCCTCACAGGGATGCACCGATCTTGAGCTTGGAGGAAGTGGTCCTTGACTATTGACCAGCTCTCTTGCACCCCGCTGCCTTCTAGAGCCCTAGCCCATGGGATTCCTCCAAGCAGGTCTTTGAAGAGGCCAAACGTGGCTCTCCTGAAGCCCAGGGCTGTAATCCTACTTGTCGCCCTGCTTCTACCACGCGGGAGCCAGAACTCCACCATCTCATGGGCGCTGCAGCCAAGGCTACCGCCAACCCTCACAGCCTCAACCAGACCTTCTCTCTTTGTTAGTAGAAGGTCCAGCAGCACATCTCGCCTCGTTGGCTCCTCCACCGCCTGTGTCAGAAGTTATCCTCGATGCTCTGCAGGAACCTCCTGGACCGCGCACACCTCGTCGTGTTGCTTTTCCAGCAAATACCAGGGTGGTTGGAGTCCCCCACGAGAACCAGGGCCTGCGATTGTGAGGCTACTTCCAGCTGTCTGTAGAAGGCCTCGTCGACTTCCTCTTCCTCGTCAGGTGGCCTGTAGCAAGCGCCCACAACAGTGTCACCCTGTCATGGTTTTAGCTGGGATCGTTAATTTTCTTCACTGCAGCTGGTATAGTGCTGCGTTTTGGACTTAGGATGAGAATAATGTTGATAGCACACTGATGTATTAGTTGTTGCTAGGTAGTGCTTACACTAGTCAAGGACTTTTCCAGCCTCCCATGCTCTGCCAGGTGCACAAGAAGCCGGGAGGGGAGGGGGTACAACGAGGAGAGCTGATCCGAATTGGCCAAAGGGTATTCCATATCATGTGACGTCATGCCCAGTATATGAACTGGGGGGAGCTGGTCAGGGGAAGCAGCGATCGCGGCTCGGGGACTGGCGGTGTCGGTCAGCGGGTGGTCAGGAGTTGCAGCACTTGTGGTTTTCTTTTTTCCCTTTTCCCTTTTTTCCCCAGGTTTTATTTCTCTCTCTTGTTATTTTCTTTTTTTCAATTATATTATAATTATCGTTATTATTATCATCATAATCATTATTGTTATCATTACCATTACTACTATTTCTATTTTATTGTATTTATTAAATTGTTCTTATCTCAACCCACGAGTTTTCTTGCTTTTGCTCTTCCGATTCTCCCCCTTCCCACTGGGGTGGGGGCAGTGAGCGAGCGGCTGGGTGGTGCTCAGTTGCTGACCGGGGCTAAACCACGACATATCCCCAGGGTATTCAGCCCCTGAGCTGGGAGGCAGGGACGGAGAGCAGAACAAACCCCCCATAGCCCAGGAGGAAGCAGTTTACGCCCTGCTGAGCCGCCTGGACACTCACAAGTCTCTGGGGCCCGCTGGGATCCACCCGAGAGCACTGCGGGAGCTGGCGGAGGAGCTGGCCAAGCCGCTCTCCATCATTTCTCAGCAGTCCTGGTGGACAGGGGAGGCCCCAGGCGACTGGAGGCTTGCCGATGTGGCGCCCATCTACAAGAAGGGCCGGATGGAGGGTGGGGGGAACTACAGGCCTGTCAGCCTGACCTCGGTACCGGGGAAGGTTATGGAGCGTTCATCCTGAGTGAGCTCACTGGGCAAGGGCAGGACAGCCAGGGGATCAGGCCCAGCCAGCACGGCTTCATGAAAGGCACGTCCTGCCTGAGCAGCCTCATCCCCTTCTATGAGCAGGTGATGCACCTGGTGGAGGAGGGCAAGGCTGTGGATGTTGTCTGCCTGGGCTTTAGCAAGGCCTTTGGCACGCTCTCCCACAGCATCCTCCTAGAGAAGCTGGCGGCTCATGGCTCACGCAGGTGGACCCTTCGCTGGGTACAAAACTGGCTGGATGGCCGAGCCCAGGGAGTTGTGGTGAACGGAGCTAAATCCAGCTGGCGGCCGGTCACGGGCGGTGTTCCCCAGGGCTCAGTGTTGGGGCCGGTCTTGTTTAATATCTTCATCAATGACCTGGACGAGGGGATCGAGTGCAGCCTCAGTCAGTTTGCAGATGACACCAAATTGGGTGGGAGTGTTGGTCTGCTCGAGGGTAGGAAGGCCCTGCAGAGGGATCTGGACAGGCTGGATCCATGGGCCGAGGTCAATTGTGTGAGGTTCAACAAGGCCAAGTGCCGGGTCCTGCCCTTCGGTCAAACAACACCAAGCAACGCCACAGGCTTGGGGCAGAGTGGCTGGAGAGCTGCCCGGCGCAGAAGGCCCTGGCGGTGCTGGCTGAGAGCCGGCTGGACACGAGCCAGCCGTGTGCCCAGGTGGCCAAGGAGGCCAACGGCATCCTGGCTTGTATCAGCAATGGTGTGGCCAGCATGAGCAGGGCAGGGATGGTGCCCCTGTGCTGGGCACTGGCGAGGCCGCCCCTCGAATGCTGTGTTCAGGTTTGGGCCCCTCGGGACAAGGAGGACATGGAGGTGCTGGAGCGTGTCCAGAGAAGGGCAACGGAGCTGGGGAAGGGTCTGGAGCACAAGTGTGATGGGGAGCGGCTGAGGGAGCTGGGGGGGTTTAGCCTGGAGAAGAGGAGGCTGAGGGCAGACCTTATCGCTCTCTGCAACTACCTGGAAGGAGGTTGTGGTGAGGTGGGGGTTGGTCTCTTCTCCCACGTCACAGCGATAGGACGCGAGGAAATGGCCTCAAGCTGCATCAGGGGAGGTTTAGATTGGATATTAGGAAAAATGTCTTTCCTGCAAGAGTGGTCAGGCACTGGAACAGGCTGCCCAGAGAGGTGGTGGAGTCACCATCCCTGGGGGTGTTCAAAAAAAATGCGTAGACATAGCACTTCAGAGTGTGTTTTAGGAGACATGGTAGTTTTGGGTTGACGGTTGGACTTGATGATCCTAGAGGTCTGTCATGGTTTTAGCTGGGATCGTTAATTTTCTTCACTGCAGCTGGTATAGTGCTGCGTTTTAGACTTAGGATGAGAATAATGTTGATAACACACTGATGTATTAGTTGTTGCTAGGTAGTGCTTACACTAGTCAAGGACTTTTCCAGCCTCCCATGCTCTGCCAGGTGCACAAGAAGCCGGGAGGGGAGGGGGTACAACCAGGAGAGCTGATCCAAATTGGCCAAAGGGTATTCCATACCATGTGACGTCATGCCCAGTATATCAACGGGGGGGAAATGGTCAGGGGAAGCAGCGATCGCAGCTCGGGGACTGGCAGCATCGGTCAGCGGGTGGTCAGGAGTTGCAGCACTTGTTGTTTAGTTTTGGTTTTTTTTTTCCCTTCTTCCAAGGTTTCGTCTCTCTCGCTCATTATTTTCCTTTTCATTATATTATTATTATTCTTATTATTGCTGTTTTATTTTAATTATTAGACTGTTCTTATCTCAACCCACGAGTTTTCTTACTTTGGCCCTTCCGATTCTCCCCCATCCCGCAGGGGTGGGGCGAGCGAGCGAGCGGCTGGGTGGTGCTTGGTTGCTGACCGGGGCTAAACCACAACAAGGTCTTTTCCAGCCTTTATGATTCTATAATTTTACCGCTGAGGGTGCGAGCAGTGCGGGGCCTGGAACCCCCATTGGCAGCCACCCCGATCTGAAATGTTAAAAATTAATGTTTCCCCTATTCCTCGTGCTGTGGTTCATTCATCGATCCTGCGACTGGGGGTGTGAGACGCATCCTGTGAAGGATGCCCGCAGGGGGCAAAATCCCAGGGGATGCGGACCTCAAAGCCCGGCAGGAGCCCAGAGCCCCAGCAGGGAGCAGAGAAGCCTGGGGCAGAGGGGACGCGGCGTCTAAACCCGGGGCGGCCACGGCACCCCCAGGTTCTCCTCCATGGCGGGGGGAGTCCTGCTGCCTCCCCCGTGCCCCCACCAGCGGGCTGGCCTGGCCAGGAGCCTGGGGGGCACAGCTGGCCCCGCCTGGCCCAGGGGAGGCTGCAGCCCGCCCGGCATCGCGCTGCCCGCTCAGGCGGGGGAGCTTTTCCAACGCAGCCATCGCTCGGGCCCTGCCTGGGCATCGCCCGGCTCCGCTGCTGGCGCCGACCGCTCGGGCACCTCTTGGGGCTTTGGGGCTTTGTTTCCCTTCACCGATGAAACTCTCCCTGTCCCGAGCCAAGAGGTTCCTTTATTGCTCGCATTTGCCCTCCCGATTCTGCCCCCATCCCGCTGCGGGGGGCGAGCGGCTGGCAGGGGCTGGGCTGCTGGCTGGGGTCACCCAGCCAGGGCCTGGGCTGAGCAGGGACGGACCCGGGCTGGCTTTGGGCAGGACCCGGGCTCAGCATCCAGGGGATCCTCTGCAATTTCAAAAGCTCTGGCCACTGCTGCTCTTGGCTGGAGGGCAGGTGTGGGGGGTCCCTCTGCTCCTCCTCCTCCTCTTCCTCCTACTCGCCCTCGGAAGTCCTGCCAGGATCCCCCGTCCTGCAGACCGTGGGCTTCCATCAGCCGCCACCCCTGACTGGCAGGGGGACGTCCCGGCCCCTCCTGAGCCCCTCACACCTGCCCGTACCAGCAGGGGAAGGGCGCAGGGGGCAGCGGGTCTCACAAAGGGGGCTCTGCCAGCCCGCGCTGTCACAAAGGGGCTCCGCCTGCCTGCCGGACTATAAAAGGGGGCGCGGGGGCCCTCCCAGAGCAGGCGGTGGCCGGTGGGCACCGCAGTCTGGCATCGTCTCGGCAGACTGCAGCCTCAGCCCCTGCCACAGCAGCAGCGTCGGGGGTCCCGTCCCTGGGGACCCAGGAGGTCACTGGGGATCCGCATCGCGGGCCTGTGCTGGTGACTCTCAGTGTCGCGGCTGCACCGGAGCCGGTGCCATGGGGCGCTCCAACGGCCCCACCCTGGCTGAGGTGCTCCCGCTCCTGATGCTGGTGCTGCAGCTCATCCTGGTCTCTGCCACGTTGAGTGCCAAGCGGCTCTGGGTAGGTGACCGTTGCGCCGCACCGTGCCACACTGTGGCGTGGCGTGGGATGGGGTAGGGTGGGCTGGCATGGCCTGACGTGGTGTGGTGTGGTGTGGTGTGGTGTGGTGTGGTGTGGTGTGGTGTGGTGTGGTGTGGTGTGGTGTGGTGCGGCGGTGTATGGCGTGGTGTGCTGTGCTGTGCTGTGCTGTGGTGTGGTGCGGCGGTGTATGGCGTGGAGTGCTGTGGTGTGGAATGGCATGGGGGGCTGCAGTGTGGGGCCGGGAGCTGCTCCCGTCTCACCCAGCTCCTGGGGGTCCTGCAGATGTGCCGGAAGGAGTTGAAGCATCGGACGAGCACGGCGACAGCCCGGCCGGAGGAGCAGAGCGGTGAGTGGCCCCAGCACCGAGCGCCCCACAAACGGCCGAAGGCCCCCAGCAGCCCTGACCCGGGGCTGTGCCGGGGGCTGCCGGCCGCTCACTCCGTCTCCTCCCTCGGCAGATGCTTCGCCGGCACACGGAGGAGTGGAGAAGCCCACGTGGACCCCGGGGATGTGGTGAGTGCTGGGGGAGAGCCCCAGATCCTGCCCCAGACCCTCACCCCGTGCCCAGACCCTGCCCGCGCTGGGCAGCCCTGCCTGCCGGCCGAGGAGGGCGTGCTGCCCGTGGGTCCTGCCGCAGGGGCCGGGGTGCAGCGGGGTCTCTTCTCTCTCCTCCTCTGCAGGGCGAGAGCGGAGGCGTCGAGCAGGGAGCGCCTGTCCCCGAGGGCCCCGCTGGCCTCCATGGACTCCCTGGGCTCCCTGGCCTCCCTGTCGTGGAGCAGCTCCATTTCCATGGGCTCCCTCTACTCCTTCCCGGAGCCCTGGCCCGGTGCGATGGCGGAGCTGGCAGCGCCCACCCGCTGGGGACCCCCCCGGTCTCCCGAGGCTGTCGAGGGGCCGGTGAGTGAGCTGGGGCCGGCCCTTGGCCGGGACCCCCCACTGGAGTTGCCAGCGGGGACCGAGCAAGAGCGGGTTCCCGGGGACACTGGGGACAGGGCGCAGAGAGACGTGGAGCCGCAGCCCAGCAGCCCCCCAGCCATGGCCACGGTCAGTGACGAGCTCATCCTGGAGCTCATCCGAGTTGTCTGGGACACCATGGCAGTGACCCAGCAGAGATGTGAGGTGCTGCGGGCAGCGCTGGCCCAGAGGCAAGGGGCGATGGGGGGTTTCAGGGGGGCCTGTGGTGGGAACCCCCTCAGGAAGCCCTCCCACCCCCCTGCCAGAATGGAGGTGCAAGACCAGCTGGGGCTGCTGGGGGCCAGAGTGTGGCCCCAGTGCCTTGGAGAGGAGCTGCCGGGGGTGGACGTGGACACGGACGAGGCTGCGGATGGGGACAAGGAGAAGGAGATGGGATTAGAGAGGAGCAGCTCCATGGAGCTGGACAGGAGCAGCCCCACGGAGTCGGGCAGGAGCAGCCCTGCGGGGCTGGGCAGGAGGAGCCCCATGGAACTGGAAAGGAGCGGCTCCATGGGGCCAGACACACGCAGCTCCGTGGGCCGGGACAGGGGCATCCCCGCTGCTCCGGGCAGGAGCCCCCCGGCAGAGCCCAGTCCCCGGCGGCGGGTGCCCAGGGACAGGGCGCGTGGCCGGGCGTCCCCGGGGCCGTGCAGGGCAGGACGGTGCCTGCGGGAGGGCTGTGCCCGGCTCTGGTGCTGCCTGAAGGGCCGGAGGAGATGCCACTGCCGGCCATGCCGCATCCGCGTCTGCAAGCCCCTGTGGTGGCAGCGCTGGTCCCGCAAGAGCAACGGGTTCCCCTAGTCCTGAGGGTGCGAGCAGTGCGGGGCCCGGAACCCCCATCTGAAATGCGAAAAATTAAATGTTTTCTCTGTCCCTGGTGTCGTAGTTCATCCATCCATCCTTCGTCTGGGGGTGCGACCCCCCTCAGTGCTCGACCCCAGCGGGGACAGGCTGGCTCAGGGCACCGCAGGCAGCCACCAAACTGGGGGTGGGGGTGGCTGCTAGCCCAGTGGCTGTGCTGGCGCCTGGGGACCTGGGTGGGCTGGAGCAATGGGCCAGTAGGAACCTCATGAAGTTCAAGAAGGGCAAAGTCCTGTCCCCGGGGAGGAAAAAGCCCAGGCACCAGCACGGGTGCCGACCAGAGGGGCCGAGCCCCCAAACGCCCCCACAGCAAAGCGTGCAGAGGTGCAGGTGTGCAGGTGCAGTGGTGTAGGGGTGCACGGGCGCAAGTGCGAGGGTGCGGGGGGGTGCAGGCCCATGGAGCTGAGCTGTGCAGTGGTGCGGAACCGCTTTCCCTCCCCTGGCTGGGGCCGTGCAGGGCTCCTGTCCAAGCACCTCCCAAGGAGAGAGCGGGGCCCCACTGCCCTGGGGCCGGTGGGGACACAGGAGGGGGCCGGAGGTGGTGGGCACTGCCGCGAGCAGTGGCAGCAGTTTGGGGCGCTGCTGCTGGGTGTCATGGGTGGTTTTGGGGTGGCATGAGAGCCCCTGAACGGGTAACTCCAGTTGTAACTGCTCAGCAGGGGTCATTTGAGACCCAGGCGTGATCTGGCATGGAGGGCAAGGAGGCCCAGCGGCAAGAAGGGGTTAAACTGGCTGGAAGCAGGGATGCCAGGGACAGAAGGACTCCTTGCAAGGGAGGGAAGTTTCCCTGGGTGCTGAGAGAAGGAACAGCCTCAGCATTGCCTTGTAGCCACCCTGGAAGGGGAGCGCTCAGGGGCCCAAGCTCAGGGGCCACCTTTGGGCAGCAGAGCTGGGCAGGGGGATGGACCCAGGGCCGGGCTGAGGTGCCCCATGCCCCAACCTCCCCGCCTGTCCCCTGCTGAACCTCCCCTCCTGTCCCTTTGCCGAACATCTCCTTCTGTCCCTTTGCCACGTACAGACCACAGCTTCGTGCTCCCTCAATTTTATGTGTGTTGTGGTTTAGCCCCGGTCAGCAACTAAGCACCACACAGCCGCTCGCTCACTCCCCCACCCTTGTGGGATGGGGGAGAGAATCGGAAGGGCCAAAGTAAGAAAACTCGTGGGTTGAGATAAGAACAGTTTAATAATTAGAATAAAACAGCAATAATACTAATATAATGAAAAGGAAAATAATGGGCGAGAGAGAGAGGAAACACTAGAAGGAGAGGGAAAGAGAAAAAAAAAACAAAACCAAAACTGAACAACAAGTGCTGCAACCGCTCACCACCCGCCGACCGACGCTGCCGGTCCCCGAGCCGCGATCGCTGCCTCCCCCAGCCAATTTCCCCCAGTTAATATACTGGGCATGACGTCACATGATATGGAATACCCTTTGGCCAATTCGAATCAGCTTTCCTGGTTGTATCCCCTCCCCTCCCGGCTTCTTGTGCATCTGGCAGAGCATGGGAAGCTAGAAAGTCCTTGACTAGTGTAAACACTACCCAGCAACAACTAAAACACCAGGGTGTTATCAACATTATTTACATACCAAGTCTAAAACACAGCACTATGCTAGCTACAGTGAAGAAAAATCAACTATCCCAGCTAAAACCATGACAGTATCCACCCCTTATTCCATACCATTTACGTCATGCTCAGGTCTCATACTATCCAATATGACCTCAATAACCACCACCCGCCTCCCCATCCTTTGATGACATACGTAGATATCATTTATCATTCCCGTAGTCTATGGACCATCCCTGTAGAACATCTGTAGAGGGTCCACACATGTCCATTGAGTTCATTCAGTCCATAACTTTGGGCTCCATCTATCGTAACAGTCTTTCAAGGCTGGAGAGATGGTCTGCGTGGTGTTGGATTGTTGCATGCTGAAGCTAGTCTTTGTTCCACCACCGCTACACGTTGCTTGGTTCAATCAAAGTTCATTCTTCATTAATTTTGGAAATTCTTACTATGATACCATTGATACAGCATATAGCAACCATAGGAGTGATGACATACAATATCATATAGCAATTAACAGCATACCGTTCAGTTCATTGGCTATTTTCACCCAAAATCAAATCCCCTTGAGGCACACATCGAACTCCTCCATCCTCCCGCATTACCCACCAAGTGCACCCAGGTCCTCGAGCAAAAGCAATCCCACGAATGGGTTTGCCTTTGCCTGAGACAGGAATAACCCAGACGGTTTTCCCCAGCATATTTTTTACATGCACTACAGGGACTTTACCCCCTTCCACAGTACGTAAGAGTCCTGACTGGGCAGGCCCAGCTCGATTGGCAGATCCCCTAGTGTTGACTAACCAGGTGGCTTTTGCTAAATGTGTATCCCAGTGTTTGAATGTCCCACCCCCCATTGCTCTCAGTGTAGTCTTTAACAGTCCATTGTATCGTTCAATTTTCCCAGAGGCTGGTGCATGATAGGGGATGTGATACACCCACTCAATGCCATGCTCTTTGGCCCAGGTGTCTATGAGGTTATTTCGGAAATGAGTCCCGTTGTCTGACTCAATTCTTTCTGGGGTGCCATGTCGCCATAAAACTTGTTTTTCAAGGCCCAGGATAGTGTTCCGGGCGGTGGCATGGGGCACGGGATATGTTTCCAGCCATCCGGTGGTTGCTTCCACCATTGTAAGCACATGGCGTTTGCCTTGGCGGGTTTGTGGCAGTGTGATATAATCAATCTGCCAGGCCTCCCCATATTTATACTTCAGCCATCGTCCTCCATACCACAGAGGTTTTACCCGCTTGGCTTGCTTGATTGCAGCGCATGTTTCACATTCATGGATGACCTGTGCAATAGTGTCCATGGTCAAGTCCACCCCTCGGTCACGAGCCCATCTGTATGTTGCATCTCTTCCTTGATGGCCTGAGGTGTCGTGGGCCCACCGAGCTATAAATAGTTCACCTTTATGTTGCCAGTCTAGATCTACTTGAGCCACTTCAATCTTAGCAGCCTGATCCACCTGTTGGTTATTCTGATGTTCTTCAGTGGCCCGACTCTTGGGGACATGAGCATCCACATGACGTACCTTCACAACCAGGTTCTCCACCCGGGCAGCAATATCTTGCCACAATGCAGCAGCCCAGATGGGTTTGCCTCTGCGCTGCCAGTTGTTCTGCTTCCATTGCTGTAACCACCCCCACAGGGCATTTGCCACCATCCATGAGTCAGTATAAAGATAGAGCACTGGCCATTTTTCTCGTTCAGCAATGTCTAAAGCCAGCTGGATGGCCTTTACTTCTGCAAACTGACTTGATTCACCTTCTCCTTCAGCAGTTTCTGCGACTTGCCGTATAGGACTCCATACAGCAGCCTTCCATCTCCGATTCTTTCCCACCAGACGACAAGACCCATCAGTGAACAGGGCATATTGCTTCTCATTTTCTGGCAGTTTATTATACAGTGGGGCCTCTTCAGCACGTGTCACCTCCTCCTCTGGTGACATTCCAAAATCTTTGCCTTCTGGCCAGTCCATGATCACTTCCAAGATTCCTGGGCGGCTGGGATTTCCTATTGGAGCCCGTTGGGTGATCAGTGCGACCCACTTACTCCATGTAGCATCAGTTGCATGATGTGTAGAGGGGACCCTCCCTTTGAACATCCAGCCCAGCACCGGCAGTCGAGGTGCCAGAAGGAGCTGTGCTTCAGTACCGATCACTTCTGAAGCAGCTCGAACCCCTTCATATGCTGCCAATATCTCTTTTTCAGTTGGAGTGTAGCGTGCTTCGGACCCTCTGTATCCCCGACTCCAGAACCCTAGGGGCCGACCTCGGGTCTCCCCTGGTGCTTTCTGCCAGAGGCTCCAGGTAGGGCCATTCTCCCCGGCTGCAGTGTAGAGCACGTTTTTTACATCTTGTCCTGTCCGGACTGGCCCAAGGGCTACTGCATGAACTATCTCCTGCTTTATCTGTTCAAAGGCCTGTCGTTGCTCAGGGCCCCATTTGAAATCATTCTTCTTCCGGGTCACTTGATAGAGAGGGCTTACAATCAGACTGTAATTTGGAATATGCATTCTCCAAAAACCCACAATGCCTAAAAAAGCTTGTGTTTCCTTTTTGCTAGTTGGTGGAGACATGGCGGTTATTTTGTTGATCACATCCATTGGGATCTGCCGACGTCCATCTTGCCATTTTATTCCCAAAAACTGAATCTCCTGTGCAGGTCCCTTCACTTTACTTTGTTTTATGGCAAAACCAGCCTTCAGAAGGATTTGGACTATTTTCTTCCCTTTCTCGAAAACATCTTCTGCTGTGTTGCCCCACACGATGATGTCATCAATGTACTGAAGGTGTTCCGGAGCTCCACCCTGTTCCAGTGCAGTATGGATCAGTCCATGGCAAATGGTAGGGCTGTGTTTCCGCCCCTGGGGCAGTCGATTCCAGGTGTACTGGACACCCCTCCAAGTGAAAGCAAACTGTGGCCTGCACTCTGCTGCCAACGGGATTGAGAAGAATGCATTAGCGATATCAATTGTGGCATACCACTTGGCTGCCTTTGACTCCAGTTCGTATTGAAGTTCTAGCATGTCCGGCACGGCAGCACTCAGTGGCGGAGTGACTTCATTCAGGCCACGATAGTCTACTGTTAGTCTCCACTCTCCATTAGACTTCCGCACTGGCCATATGGGACTGTTAAAGGGTGAACGGGTCTTACTGATCACTCCTTGGCTCTCCAGTCGCCGAATGAGCTCATGGATGGGAATCAGGGAGTCTCGGTTGGTGCGGTATTGCCGCCGGTGCACTGTTGTGGTGGCAATTGGCACCTGTTGTTCTTTGACCTTCAGCAACCCCACAACAGAAGGGTCCTTCGAAAGACCGGGCAAAGTAGACAGCTGTTTAATTTCCTCCGTCTCCAAGGCAGCTATACCAAAAGCCCACCTGTACCCTTTTGGGTCCTTGAAATACCCTCTCCTGAGGTAGTCTATGCCAAGGATGCACGGAGCCTCTGGGCCAGTCACAATGGGGTGCTTTTGCCACTCATTCCCAGTTAGGCTCACTTCAGCCTCCAATACAGTTAGCTCTTGGGATCCCCCTGTCACTCCAGCAATACAAATGGGTTCTGCCCCTACATAGTTTGATGGCATTAGGGTGCACTGTGCACCGGTGTCCACTAGAGCCTTATACTCCTGTGGGTCAGATGTGCCAGGCCATCGGATCCACACAGTCCAGTAAACCCGGTTGTCCCTTTCCTCCACCTGGCTGGAGGCAGGGCCCCTCTAATTCCAGTTGCGGGTTTCCCACTCCAGATCTTGTGAACGGGAATCAAAAGTCTCTCTATTAAGATCACAGATAGAATCAGCGCTTCTACTCCTCTGTCTGGGGAACTGCCTACTGGAAACTGGAGCAGCAACTCTCCTGGAGGTCCCCCCTTGAGTGGTTGTTTTTCCTTGCAACTCACGTACCCGTGCCTCCAGGGTCGACGTAGGTTTTCCATCCCACTTCTTCATGTCCTCTCCATGGTCACGCAGGTAAAACCATAGGGTGCCCCGTGGTGTGTATCTTCTCTCTTGAGCAGAAGGACGCTTACTCCTAATGGCCGAGATACTGGTCCGTACAGGTAGGGAGTAGGACATATCTTCTTTGATTTGCTGAACCTCCCGGGACAATTTCTCCACAGCTGAGACGAGGGAGGAAGAGACATGTGCTTCATAATCCCGGAGTTTATCAATCACATCCTCTACCGTTGGTGCCTCTTCATCTTTCCAGGACATTACTGCCAGGGAGTTTACATGGGATGATGGTGCGCTCCGTACAAACTTCCGCCACATGGGTCGTGTGCACTGTGCTTCATCTGGATCTTTGGATGACTGTACACTACCCAGGTCACCATAAATCACCTCAAGCACAGCTAATTCTCTCAGGTACTGGATACCTTTCTCCATAGTGGTCCATTTTCCAGGGCGATACATAACATCTTCCTTGAAGGGATACCTTTCTTTCACAGCAGACAGGAGTCGCCTCCAGAGGCTGAGGCCTTGTGTCCCTTTTCCAATTGCTTTGTCAATGCCCCCATCCCTAGAAAGGGATCCCAGTTGTTTGGCTTCCTTACCCTCTAATTCCAGGCTACTGGCCCCGTTATCCCAGCATCGGAGCAGCCAGGTGACAACATGCTCACCTACACGACGGCTGAAATCTTTTCGTATATCTCGTAGCTCACTTAAGGATAGGGATCGGGTAGTTTCCGTCTCTTGTACAAGTTCTTCCTCTTCCTTCTCCTCTCTTAGTAACGGCGCTGCTTCTCCATCATCCTTTTCTATACGAGTTGACTTTCTCTTTAAAGATTTCTTCTTTTGTATAGGGGCAACTGATACTGGCACGCGTTGATTCTCTGATTCAGCTTCAGTGTCCGTCATGGGTGTTTGAGTGGTCACAGTGCCTGTCATCGGGCTTGGAGCAGCCGCAGTGCCTGTTGTGGGGGTTTGAGTGGCCACAGTGCCTGTCGTCGGGCTTGGAGCTGCTGCAGCGCCTGTTGTGGGGGTTTGAGTGGCCACAGTGCCTGTCGTCGGGCTTGGAGCTGCTGCAGCGCCTGTTGTGGGGGTTTGAGTGGCCACAGTGCTTGTCGTTGGGCTTGGAGTATCCGCAGGGCCTGTCGTTTTCCCTTGGTGGTACTGAATACTGTTAAACAGGGCTCGGTAGGCATGGGCCAGGCCCCAACACATTGCAATGATTTGTATCTCTCTGGAATTGCTAGGGTGACAACATACTTCCTCCAAATATTCTACTAATTTTTCAGGATTCTGCACTTGTTCAGGGGTAAAGTCCCAAAACACTGGGGGTGCCCACCGTCTCAGGCATTTGCCCATACTATCCCACATACCCTGCCACCCATAATTATCGAGCCTTGGAGCAGATCTCTGGATGATATTCTTGAATTGCTTATTAACCTTAGACAAAACCGAAACAATCTGCCATAGGAATATCAACAGATATATCTTAACCACCCAAGGATGTTCAAGATACTGAAAAGTTGTTGTAATGAAGGAGGAGACATTACAGAAGACGGTAGCTAAGGTGCCATTCTGTATTTCCTCCATAAAGAACCTTTCAGAAGAGGAGGTATAATTGCTAATTGTCTCCATGAGGTGGTAGCCGAAGTACAGTAACGGCTTCCATGCAAGACCCAAATAACCGATAAAACTCAAGGCCAGTGTTTTAATAACAAATCTCCTAGGCAAAACATCTCTAACCACTGCAGAGCACAGCAAACTACAAAACCCAATGCCAATCTTTAACATGTACTTCAAAATCAGCATGGTGTAGATCTAACTACTAATATCGAGAACAGATGAATCAATGCTGTGACCAGCAACTGTTATTATCTCAAACCCTTCGTGCCCCACGTTGGGCGCCAAAAAGGACTGTTGTGGTTTAGCCCCGGTCAGCAACTAAGCACCACACAGCCGCTCGCTCACTCCCCCACCCTTGTGGGATGGGGGAGAGAATCGGAAGGGCCAAAGTAAGAAAACTCGTGGGTTGAGATAAGAACAGTTTAATAATTAGAATAAAACAGCAATAATACTAATATAATGAAAAGGAAAATAATGGGCGAGAGAGAGAGGAAACACTAGAAGGAGAGGGAAAGAGAAAAAAAAAACAAAACCAAAACTGAACAACAAGTGCTGCAACCGCTCACCACCCGCCGACCGACGCTGCCGGTCCCCGAGCCGCGATCGCTGCATCCCCCAGCCAATTTCCCCCAGTTAATATACTGGGCATGACGTCACATGATATGGAATACCCTTTGGCCAATTCGAATCAGCTTTCCTGGTTGTATCCCCTCCCCTCCCGGCTTCTTGTGCATCTGGCAGAGCATGGGAAGCTAGAAAGTCCTTGACTAGTGTAAGCACTACCCAGCAACAACTAAAACACCAGGGTGTTATCAACATTATTTACATACCAAGTCTAAAACACAGCACTATGCTAGCTACAGTGAAGAAAAATCAACTATCCCAGCTAAAACCATGACAATGTGGCACCAGGACCCGCGTGTGTGTGCAGCCTCTGAAAGCTTTTTTGCTTGGAGGGGATGGAGTCAAAGCTGTGTCTTCTCGGGGACGCCTGCACCTCCCCTTCTATGCCTTGCTGACCCTCCTCTGCTTCCCTTTGCCAAACCGCCCCTTTCTGTCCCTTGCTGAACCTCCCTTCTTGGGCCTGGTCTCCCCCACGCTGCTCCTGCCCAGCCTTGTGGGCATGGTCCTTGCCCGGCTCTGCAGGGCTGCTCCTAGAATCATAGAACCATAGGATCATTAAGGCTGGCAAACACCTCCAAGATCATCCAGTCCAACCGCCAACCCAACACCCCCAGGCCTCCTAAACCATGGCCCCAAGCGCCACGGCTACACGGTTTTTGAACACCCCCAGGGATGGTGACTCCACCACCTCTCCGGGCAGCCTGTTCCAGTGCCTGACCGCTCTTGCAGTGAAGACATTGTTCCTAATATCCAATCTAAACCTCCCCTGGCGCAGCTTGAGGCCATTTCCTCGCATCCTATCGCTGTGACTTGGGAGAAGAGACCAACCCCCACCTCACTACAACCTCCTTTCAGGTAGTTGTAGAGACCTGTCCTGGTTTCGGCTGGGATAGAGTTAATTTTCTTCATAGAGGCTAGCTATGTTTTGGATTTGTGCTAAAACCAGTGTTGATAATGCGGAGATGTTTTAGTTGTTGCTAAGCAGTGCTTACACTAAGTCCAGGACTTTTTCAGCTTCCCGTGCTCTGCCAGGTGCACAAGAGGAGGGGACACAGCCGGGACAGCTGACCCCAACTGACCCAAGGGATGTCCCACACCGTATGACGTCATTCATGCTCAGTGTATAAAGCTGGGGGAAGAAGAAGGAAGGAGGGGACGTTGGGAGTGATGGCGTTTGTCTTCCCAAGTCACCGTTATGCTTGGTGGAGCCCTGCTTTCCTGGAGCTGGCTGAACGCCTGCCTGCCCATGGGAAGGGGTGAACGAATTCCTTGTTTTGCTTTGCTTGCGTGCGCGGCTTTTGCTTTACCTGTTAAACTGTCTTTGTCTCAACCCAGGAGTTTTGTCACTTTTACTCATCTGATTGTCTCCCCCATCCCACTGTGGGGGAGTGAGCGAGCGGCTGCGTGGTGTTTAGTTGCTGGCTGGGGCTAAACCACGACAAGAGCAATAAGGACTGGAGGCTTGCCAATGTGAGGCCCGGCTCCTAGAAGGGCCAGAAGGAGGATCCGGGGAACTACAGGCCAGTCAGCCTGACCTCGGTGCCAGGGAAGGTTATGGAGCGGTTCATCTTGAGTGCACTCACCAGGCATGTGTGGGACAACCAGGGGATCAGGCCCAGCCAGCACGGCTTCATGAGAGGCAGGTCTAGCTGTAGAGAGCAATAAGGTCTCCCCTCAGCCTCCTCTTCTCCAGGCTAAACCCCCCCAGCTCCCTCAGCCGCTCCCCATCACACTTGTGCTCCAGACCCTTCCCCAGCTCCGTTGCCCTTCTCTGGACACGCTCCAGCACCTCCATGTCCTTCTTGTCCCGAGGGGCCCAAAACTGAACACAGCATTCGAGGGGCGGCCTCACCAGTGCCCAGCACAGGGGCACCCTCCCTGCCCTGCTCCTGCTGGCCACACCATTGCTGATACAAGCCAGGATGCCGTTGGCCTCCTTGGCCACCTGGGCACACGGCTGGCTCGTGTCCAGCCGGCTCTCAGCCAGCACCGCCAGGGCCTTCTGCGCCGGGCAGCTCTCCAGCCACTCTGCCCCAAGCCTGTGGCGTTGCCTGCGGTTGTTGTGACCCAAGGGCAGGACCCGGCACTTGGCCTTGTTGAACCTCACACAACTGGCCTTGGCCCATGGATCCAGCCTGTCCAGATCCCTCTGCAGAGCCTTCCTACCCTCGAGCAGACCAAAACTCCCGCCCGACTTGGTGGTGTCATCTGCAAACTGACTGAGGGCGCACTCGATCACAGAACGGCGGGGGTTGGAAGGCACCTCTGGAGATCACCCCGTCCAACCCCCCTCCTTGAGCAGGCACACCCAGAGCAGGGGGCACAGCACCGCGTCCAGGCGGGTTTGAATGTCTCCAGGGATGGAGACTCCACAACCTCTCTGGGCAGCCTCTTCCACTGCTCTGCCACCCTCACAGGAAGGAAGTTTTTCCTCATATGCAGGTGGAACTACCTCTGTTCCAACTCGTGCCCATTGCCCCTTGGCCTGTCGTTGGGCACCACTGAAAAGAGTCCGGCCCCATCCTCTTGACACCCGCCCTTTACATATTTACAGGCATTGACAAGATCCCCCCTCAGCCTTCTCTTCTCCAGGCTGAACAAAGCCAGGTCTCTCAGCCTTTCCTCCTAAGGGAGATGCTCCAGGCCCCTGATCATCCCCGTAGCTCTCCACTGAACCCTCTCCAGCAGTTCCCTGTCTTTCTTCAACCGGGGAGCCCAGAACTGGACGCAGTACCTCAGCCAAGGGGACGTCTTCCTTTCTCCAGATATCCTCTCTCCCCTCTGGGCGCAGGGATGCCTCAGGGCCAGCCTTAGCAGTAAAGACTGAAGCAAAGGCGACATCCAGTAACTCTGCCTCTCTGCATCCTGCCTCACCAGGGCACCCACCTCGGTCAGCAGCGGGCCCACAGTTTCCCCAGTCTTTCTTTTACTGCTGATGTAGTTGAAGGAGCCCTTCTTGCTACCCTTGACATCCCTTGCCAGACTGCGTTCCAAGTAGGCCTTGGCCTTCCTCGCCTCATCTCGCCACACCCTGACAACATTCCTATATTCCTCCAGTGACCAGTGCCTTTTTCCACATACTGTAAACCTCCCTCTTCCATTTGAGTTTCTCTAGAAGCTCTTTGCTCAGCTTTGCTTGACTTCTTCCTCACAGGGATGCACCGATCTTGAGCTTGGAGGAAGTGGTCCTTGACTATTGACCAGCTCTCTTGCACCCCGCTGCCTTCTAGAGCCCTAGCCCATGGGATTCCTCCAAGCAGGTCTTTGAAGAGGCCAAAGGTGGCTCTCCTGAAGCCCAGGGCTGTAATCCTACTTGTCGCCCTGCTTCTACCACGCGGGAGCCAGAACTCCACCATCTCATGGGCGCTGCAGCCAAGGCTACCGCCAACCCTCACAGCCTCAACCAGACCTTCTCTCTTTGTTAGTAGAAGGTCCAGCAGCACATCTCGCCTCGTTGGCTCCTCCACCGCCTGTGTCAGAAGTTATCCTCGATGCTCTGCAGGAACCTCCTGGACCGCGCACACCTCGTCGTGTTGCTTTTCCAGCAAATACCAGGGTGGTTGGAGTCCCCCACGAGAACCAGGGCCTGCGATTGTGAGGCTACTTCCAGCTGTCTGTAGAAGGCCTCGTCGACTTCCTCTTCCTCGTCAGGTGGCCTGTAGCAAGCGCCCACAACAGTGTCACCCTGTCATGGTTTTAGCTGGGATCGTTAATTTTCTTCACTGTAGCTGGTATAGTGCTGCGTTTTAGACTTAGGATGAGAATAATGTTGATAGCACACTGATGTATTAGTTGTTGCTAGGTAGTGCTTACACTAGTCAAGGACTTTTCCAGCCTCCCATGCTCTGCCAGGTGCACAAGAAGCCAGGAGGGGAGGGGGTACAATGAGGAGAGCTGATTCGAATTGGCCAAAGGGTATTCCATATCATGTGACGTCATGCCCAGTATATGAACTGGGGGGAGCTGGTCAGGGGAAGCAGCGATCGCGGCTCGGGGACTGGCGGTGTCGGTCAGCGGGTGGTCAGGAGTTGCAGCACTTGTGGTTTTCTTTTTTTCCTTTTCCCTTTTTTCCCCAGGTTTTATTTCTCTCTCTTGTTATTTTCTTTTTTTCAATTATATTATAATTATCGTTATTATTATCATCATAATCATTATTGTTATCATTACCATTACTACTATTACTATTTTATTGTATTTATTAAATTGTTCTTATCTCAACCCACGAGTTTTCTTGCTTTTGCTCTTCCGATTCTCCCCCTTCCCACTGGGGTGGGGGCAGTGAGCGAGCGGCTGGGTGGTGCTCAGTTGCTGACCGGGGCTAAACCACGACATATCCCCAGGGTATTCAGCCCCTGAGCTGGGAGGCAGGGACGGAGAGCAGAACAAACCCCCCATAGCCCAGGAGGAAGCAGTTTACGCCCTGCTAAGCCGCCTGGACACTCACAAGTCTCTGGGGCCCGCTGGGATCCACCCGAGAGCACTGCGGGAGCTGGCGGAGGAGCTGGCCAAGCCGCTCTCCATCATTTCTCAGCAGTCCTGGTGAACAGGGGAGGCCCCAGGCGACTGGAGGCTTGCCGATGTGGCACCCATCTACAAGAAGGGCCGGATGGAGGGTGGGGGGAACTACAGGCCTGTCAGCCTGACCTCGGTACCGGGGAAGGTTATGGAGCGTTCATCCTGAGTGAGCTCACCGGGCAAGGGCAGGACAGCCAGGGGATCAGGCCCAGCCAGCACGGCTTCATGAAAGGCACGTCCTGCCTGAGCAGCCTCATCCCCTTCTATGAGCAGGTGATGCACCTGGTGGAGGAGGGCAAGGCTGTGGATGTTGTCTGCCTGGGCTTTAGCAAGGCCTTTGGCACGCTCTCCCACAGCATCCTCCTAGAGAAGCTGGCGGCTCATGGCTCACGCAGGTGGACTCTTCGCTGGGTACAAAACTGGCTGGATGGCCGAGCCCAGGGAGTTGTGGTGAACGGAGCTAAATCCAGCTGGCGGCCGGTCACGGGCGGTGTTCCCCAGGGCTCAGTGTTGGGGCCGCTCTTGTTTAATATCTTCATCAATGACCTGGACGAGGGGATCGAGTGCAGCCTCAGTCAGTTTGCAGATGACACCAAATTGGGTGGGAGTGTTGGTCTGCTCGAGGGTAGGAAGGCCCTGCAGAGGGATCTGGACAGGCTGGATCCATGGGCCGAGGTCAATTGTGTGAGGTTCAACAAGGCCAAGTGCCGGTTCCTGCCCTTCCGTCAAACAACACCAAGCAACGCCACAGGCTTGGGGCAGAGTGGCTGGAGAGCTGCCCGGCGCAGAAGGCCCTGGCGGTGCTGGCTGAGAGCCGGCTGGACACGAGCCAGCAGTGTGCCCAGGTGGCCAAGGAGGCCAACGGCATCCTGGCTTGTATCAGCAATGGTGTGGCCAGCAGGAGCAGGGCAGGGAGGGTGCCCCTGTGCTGGGCACTGGCGAGGCCGCCCCTCGAATGCTGTGTTCAGTTTTGGGCCCCTCGGGACAAGGAGGACATGGAGGTGCTGGAGCGTGTCCAGAGAAGGGCAACGGAGCTGGGGAAGGGTCTGGAGCACAAGCCTGGTACAGGCAGAGTGAGTGTGGGGGTCGCACCCCCAGCCGAGGGATCAATGAATGAACCACAGCACCAGGGACAGAGAAAACATTTAATAGCTAACATTTCAGATGGGGGGGCTGTCTGTGGGTGTTCTGGTCCCTGCACTGCTCGCACCCTCAGTACTGGGGGTACTCGCTGCTCTTGTGGGACCAGCGCTGCCACCACGGGGGCTTGCAGACGCGGATGCGGCAGGGCCGGCAGTGGCGTCTCCAACAGGCCTTCAGGCAGCACCAGAGCCGGGCACAGCCCTCCCGCAGGCACCGTCCTGCCCTGCACGGCCCCGGGGATGCCCGGCCACGCGCCCTGTCCCTGGGCACCCGCTGCCGGGGACTGGGCTCTGCCGGGGGGCTCCTGCCCGGAGCAGCGGGGATGCTCCTGTCCCGGCCCATGGAGCTGCTTGAGTCTGCCCCAACGGAGCTGTTCCTTTCGAGCCCCATGGCGATACTACTGTCCATCTCCATGGGGCTGATCCTTCCTGGGACCATGGAGCTGCTCCTTTCCACTTCAGTCAGGCTCCTCCTGCCCAGCCCCGCGGTGCTGCTCCTGCCCGACTCCATGGGGCTGCTCCTGTCCAGCTCCATGCAGCTGCTCCTCTCTGGTCCCATTTCCTTCTCCTTGTCCCCATCTGAGCCTTGTCCGTGTCCACGTCCACCCCCGGCAGCTCCTCTCCAAGGCACTGGGGCCACACTCTGGCCCCCAGCAGCCCCAGCTGGTCTTGCACCTCCATTCTGGCAGGGAGGTGGGAGGGGTCCCGGGGGGGGGGTCCTACTGCAGACCCCCCTGCAACCCCCCATCGCCCCTTGCCTCTGGGCCAGCGCTGCCCGCAGCACCTCACAGCACTGCTGGGTCACTGCCATGGTGTCCCGGATGGCTCGGATGAGCTCCGGGATGAGCTCGTCACTGACCGTGGCCATGGCTGGGGGGCTGCTGGGCTGCGGCTCCACGTCTCTCTGCGCCCTGTCCCCACTGACTCCGGGAACCCGCACTTGCTCGGTCCCCGCTGGCAACTCCAGTGGGGGGTCCCGGCCAAGGGCCGGCCCCGGCTCACTCACCGGCCCCTCGACAGCCTCGGGAGACCGGGGGGGTCCCCAGCGGGTGGGCGCTGCCAGCTCCGCCATCGCACCGGGCCAGGGCTCCGGGAAGGAGTAGAGGGAGCCCATGGAAATGGAGCTGCTCCACGACAGGGAGGCCAGGGAGCCCAGGGAGTCCATGGAGGCCAGCGGGGCCCTCGGGGACAGGCGCTCCCTGCTCGACGCCTCCGCTCTCGCCCTGCAGAGGAGGAGAGAGAAGAGACCCCGCTGCACCCCGGCCCCTGCGGCAGGACCCACGGGCAGCACGCCCTCCTCGGCCGGCAGGCAGGGCTGCCCAGCGCGGGCAGGGTCTGGGCACGGGGTGAGGGTCTGGGGCAGGATCTGGGGCTCTCCCCCAGCACTCACCACATCCCCGGGGTCCACGTGGGCTTCTCCACTCCTCCGTGTGCCGGCGAAGCATCTGCCGAGGGAGGAGACGGAGTGAGCGGCCGGCAGCCCCCGGCACAGCCCCGGGTCAGGGCTGCTGGGGGCTGTCAGCCGTTTGTGGGGCGCTCGGTGCTGGGGCCACTCACCGCTCTGCTCCTCCGGCCGGGCTCTCGCCGTGCTCGTCCGATGCTTCGACTTCTTCCGGCACCTCTGCAGGACCCCCAGGAGCTGGGTGAGACGGGAGCAGCTCCCAGCCCCACGCTGCAGCCCCCCATGCCACTCCACACCACAGCACACCACGCCATACACCGCCGCACCACACCACACCACACCACACCACACCACACCACACCACACCACACCACACCACACCACGTCAGGCCATGCCAGCCCACCCTACCCCATCCCACGCCACGGCACAGTCTGGCACAGTGCGGCGCAACGGTCACCTACCCAGAGCCGCTTGGCCCTCAACGTGGCAGAGACCAGGATGAGCTGCAGCACCAGCATCAGGAGCGGGAGCACCTCAGCCAGGGTGGGGCCGTTGGAGCGCCCCATGGCACCGGCTCCGGTGCAGCCGCGACACTGAGAGTCACCAGCACAGGCCCGCGATGCGGATCCCCAGTGACCTCCTGGGTCCCCAGGGACGGGACCCCCGACGCTGCTGCTGTGGCAGGGGCTGAGGCTGCAGTCTGCCGAGACGATGCCAGACTGCGGTGCCCACCGGCCACCGCCTGCTCTGGGAGGGCCCCCGCGCCCCCTTTTATAGTCCGGCAGGCAGGCGGAGCCCCTTTGTGACAGCGCGGGCTGGCAGAGCCCCCTTTGTGAGACCCGCTGCCCCCTGCGCCCTTCCCCTGCTGGTACGGGCAGGTGTGAGGGGCTCAGGACGTCCCCCTGCCAGTCAGGGGTGGCGGCTGATGGAAGCCCACGGTCTGCAGGACGGGGGATCCTGGCAGGACTTGGGAGGCGGGAGTAGGAGGAAGAGGAGGAGGAGGAGCAGAGGGACCCCCCACACCTGCCCTCCAGCCAAGAGCAGCAGTGGCCAGAGCTTTTGAAATTGCAGAGGATCCCCTGGATGCTGAGCCCGGGTCCTGCCCCAACCCAGCCCGGGTCCATCCCTGCTCAGCCCAGGCCCTGGCTGGGTGACCCCAGCCAGCAGCCCAGCCCCTGCCAGCCGCTCGCCCCCCACAGCGGGATGGGGGCAGAATCGGGAGGGCAAATGCGAGCAATAAAGGAACCTCTTGGCTCGGGACAGGGAGAGTTTCATCGGTGAAGGGAAACAAAGCCCCAAAGCCCCAAGAGGTGCCCGAGCGGTCGGCGCCAGCAGCGGAGCCGGGCGATGCCCAGGCAGGGCCCGAGCGATGGCTGCGTTGGAAAAGCTCCCCCGCCTGAGCGGGCAGCGCGATGCCAGGCGGGCTGCAGCCTCCCCTGGGCCAGGCGGGGCCAGCTGTGCCCCCCAGGCTCCTGGCCAGGCCAGCCCGCTGGTGGGGGCACGGGGGAGGCAGCAGGACTCCCCCCGCCATGGAGGAGAACCTGGGGGTGCCGTGGCCGCCCCGGGTTTAGACGCCGCGTCCCCTCTGCCCCAGGCTTCTCTGCTCCCTGCTGGGGCTCTGGGCTCCTGCCGGGCTTTGGGGTCCGCATCCCCTGGGATTTTGCCCCCTGCGGGGCTCCTTCACAGGATGCGTCTCACACCCCCAGTCGCAGGATCGATGAATGAACCACAGGACGAGGAATAGGGGAAACATTTAATATTTAACATTTCAGATGGGGTGACGGCCCACGCTGGCTCTGGGCCCCGCACTGCTCGCACCCTCAGTACTCGGGGTACTCGCTGCTCTTGTGGGACCAGCGCTGCCACCACGGGGGCTTGCAGACGCGGATGCGGCATGGCCGGCAGTGGCGTCTCCTCCAGCCCTTCAGGCAGCGCCAGAGCCGGGCACAGCCCTCCCGCAGGCACCGTCCTGCCCTGCACGGCCCCGGGGACGCCCGGCCACGCGCCCTGTCCCTGGGCACCCGCCGCCGGGGACTAGGCTCTGCCGGGGGGCTCCTGCCTGGAGCAGCGGGGATGCTCCTGTCCCGGCCCACGGAGCTGCGTGTGTCTGGCCCCATGGAGCCGCTCCTTTCCAGTTCCATGGGGCTTCTCCTGCCCAGCCCTGTGGGGCTGCTTCCGCCCAGCACCATGGAGCTGCCGCTTTCGAGCCTCGTGGGGCTGCCACTGTCCATCTTCATGGAGGCCCTTCTGCCTGGGGCCATGGGGCTGCTCCTCTTCACCCATGTCACGGTCCTGCTGCCCAGCTCCACGGGGCTGCTCCTGCCTGACTGAAGGAGAGTGCAGGGTTCTCGTTAGGCTTGCAGAGAGAAAATAAGAAAGGCAAAGTCCAGCTAGAACTCAATCTGGCCACTCTTGTAAGGGAGAGCAAAAAACGGTTTTTCAAATACATTAACAATAAAAAGAGAGCAAAGGGGAATCTACATCCTCTATTGGACGCGGAGGGGAACATTGCCACCACAGATGAGGATAAGACTGAGGTACTAAATGCCTTCTTTGCCTCAGACTTTAATAGTCAGACCAGTTACCCCTAGGGTATTCAGCCCCTGAGCTGGAAGGCAGGGATGGAGAGCAGAACAAACCCCCCATAGCCCAGGAGGAAGCAGTTTACGCCCTGCTGAGCCGCCTGGACACTCACAAGTCTCTGGGGCCCGCTGGGATCCACCCGAGAGCACTGCGGGAGCTGGCGGAGGAGCTGGCCAAGCCGCTCTCCATCATTTCTCAGCAGTCCTGGTGGACAGGGGAGGCCCCAGGCGACTGGAGGCTTGCCGATGTGGCGCCCATCTACAAGAAGGGCCGGATGGAGGGTGGGGGGAACTACAGGCCTGTCAGCCTGACCTCGGTACCGGGGAAGGTTATGGAGCGTTCATCCTGAGTGAGCTCACCGGGCAAGGGCAGGACAGCCAGGGGATCAGGCCCAGCCAGCACGGCTTCATGAAAGGCACGTCCTGCCTGAGCAGCCTCATCCCCTTCTATGAGCAGGTGATGCACCTGGTGGAGGAGGGCAAGGCTGTGGATGTTGTCTGCCTGGGCTTTAGCAAGGCCTTTGGCACGCTCTCCCACAGCATCCTCCTAGAGAAGCTGGCGGCTCATGGCTCACGCAGGTGGACCCTTCGCTGGGTACAAAACTGGCTGGATGGCCGAGCCCAGGGAGTTGTGGTGAACGGAGCTAAATCCAGCTGGCGGCCGGTCACGGGCAGTGTTCCCCAGGGCTCAGTGTTGGGGCCGCTCTTGTTTAATATCTTCATCAATGACCTGGACGAGGGGATCGAGTGCAGCCTCTGTCAGTTTGCAGATGACACCAAATTGGGTGGGAGTGTTGGTCTGCTCGAGGGTAGGAAGGCCCTGCAGAGGGATCTGGACAGGCTGGATCCATGGGCCGAGGTCAATTGTGTGAGGTTCAACAAGGCCAAGTGGCGGGTCCTGCCCTTCGGTCAAACAACACCAAGCAACGCCACAGGCTTGGGGCAGAGTGGCTGGAGAGCTGCCCGGCGCAGAAGGCCCTGGCGGTGCTGGCTGAGAGCCGGCTGGACACGAGCCAGCAGTGTGCCCAGGTGGCCAAGGAGGCCAACGGCATCCTGGCTTGTATCAGCAATGGTGTGGCCAGCAGGAGCAGGGCAGGGAGGGTGCCCCTGTGCTGGGCACTGGCGAGGCTGCCCCTCGAATGCTGTGTTCAGTTTTGGGCCCCTCGGGACAAGAAGGACATGGAGGTGCTGGAGCGTGTCCAGAGAAGGGCAACGGAGCTGGGGAAGGGTCTGGAGCACAAGCCTGGTACAGGCAGAGTGAGTGTGGGGGTCGCACCCCCAGCCGAGGGATCAATGAATGAACCACAGCACCAGGGACAGAGAAAACATTTAATAGCTAACATTTCAGATGGGGGGGCTGTCTGTGGGTGTTCTGGTCCCTGCACTGCTCACACCCTCAGTACTGGGGATACTCGCTGCTCTTGTGGGACCAGCGCTGCCACCACGGGGGCTTGCAGACGCGGATGCGGCAGGGCCGGCAGTGGCGTCTCCAACAGGCCTTCAGGCAGCACCAGAGCCGGGCACAGCCCTCCCGCAGGCACCGTCCTGCCCTGCACGGCCCCGGGGATGCCCGGCCACGCGCCCTGTCCCTGGGCACCCGCTGCCGGGGACTGGGCTCTGCCGGGGGGCTCCTGCCCGGAGCAGCGGGGATGCTCCTGTCCCGGCCCATGGAGCTGCTTGAGTCTGCCCCAACGGAGCTGTTCCTTTCGAGCCCCATGGCGATACTACTGTCCATCTCCATGGGGCTGATCCTTCCTGGGACCATGGAGCTGCTCCTTTCCACTTCAGTCAGGCTCCTCCTGCCCAGCCCCGCGGTGCTGCTCCTGCCCGACTCCATGGGGCTGCTCCTGTCCAGCTCCATGCAGCTGCTCCTCTCTGGTCCCATTTCCTTCTCCTTGTCCCCATCTGAGCCTTGTCCGTGTCCACGTCCACCCCCGGCAGCTCCTCTCCAAGGCACTGGGGCCACACTCTGGCCCCCAGCAGCCCCAGCTGGTCTTGCACCTCCATTCTGGCAGGGAGGTGGGAGGGGTCCCGGGGGGGGGGTCCTACTGCAGACCCCCCTGCAACCCCCCATCGCCCCTTGCCTCTGGGCCAGCGCTGCCCGCAGCACCTCACAGCACTGCTGGGTCACTGCCATGGTGTCCCGGATGGCTCGGATGAGCTCCGGGATGAGCTCGTCACTGACCGTGGCCATGGCTGGGGGGCTGCTGGGCTGCGGCTCCACGTCTCTCTGCGCCCTGTCCCCAGTGTCCCCGGGAACCCGCTCTTGCTCGGTCCCCGCTGGCAACTCCAGTGGGGGGTCCCGGCCAAGGGCCGGCCCCGGCTCACTCACCGGCCCCTCGACAGCCTCGGGAGACCGGGGGGGTCCCCAGCGGGTGGGCGCTGCCAGCTCCGCCATCGCACCGGGCCAGGGCTCCGGGAAGGAGTAGAGGGAGCCCATGGAAATGGAGCTGCTCCACGACAGGGAGGCCAGGGAGCCCAGGGAGTCCATGGAGGCCAGCGGGGCCCTTGGGGACAGGCGCTCCCTGCTCGACGCCTCCGCTCTCGCCCTGCAGAGGAGGAGAGAGAAGAGACCCCGCTGCACCCCGGCCCCTGCGGCAGGACCCACGGGCAGCACGCCCTCCTCGGCCGGCAGGCAGGGCTGCCCAGCGCGGGCAGGGTCTGGGCACGGGGTGAGGGTCTGGGGCAGGATCTGGGGCTCTCTCCCAGCACTCACCACATCCCCGGGGTCCACGTGGGCTTCTCCACTCCTCCGTGTGCCGGCGAAGCATCTGCCGAGGGAGGAGACGGAGTGAGCGGCCGGCAGCCCCCGGCACAGCCCCGGGTCAGGGCTGCTGGGGGCTGTCGGCCGTTTGTGGGGCGCTCGGTGCTGGGGCCACTCACCGCTCTGCTCCTCCGGCCGGGCTCTCGCCGTGCTCGTCCGACGCTTCGACTTCTTCCAGCACCTCTGTAAGACCCCCAGGAGCTGGGTGAGACGGGAGCAGCTCCCGGCCCCACGCTGCAGCCCCCCATGCCACTCCACACCACAGCACACCACGCCATACACCGCCGCACCACACCACACCACACCACACCACACCACACCACACCACACCACACCACACCACACCACGTCAGGCCATGCCAGCCCACCCTACCCCATCCCACGCCACGGCACAGTCTGGCACAGTGCGGCGCAACGGTCACCTACCCAGAGCCGCTTGGCCCTCAACGTGGCAGAGACCAGGATGAGCTGCAGCACCAGCATCAGGAGCGGGAGCACCTCAGCCAGGGTGGGGCCGTTGGAGCGCCCCATGGCACCGGCTCCGGTGCAGCCGCGACACTGAGAGTCACCAGCACAGGCCCGCGATGCGGATCCCCAGTGACCTCCTGGGTCCCCAGGGACGGGACCCCCGACGCTGCTGCTGTGGCAGGGGCTGAGGCTGCAGTCTGCCGAGACGATGCCAGACTGCGGTGCCCACCGGCCACCGCCTGCTCTGGGAGGGCCCCCGCGCCCCCTTTTATAGTCCGGCAGGCAGGCGGAGCCCCTTTGTGACAGCGCGGGCTGGCAGAGCCCCCTTTGTGAGACCCGCTGCCCCCTGCGCCCTTCCCCTGCTGGTACGGGCAGGTGTGAGGGGCTCAGGAGGGGCCGGGACGTCCCCCTGCCAGTCAGGGGTGGCGGCTGATGGAAGCCCACGGTCTGCAGGACGGGGGATCCTGGCAGGACTTCCGAGGGCGAGTAGGAGGAAGAGGAGGAGGAGGAGCAGAGGGACCCCCCACACCTGCCCTCCAGCCAAGAGCAGCAGTGGCCAGAGCTTTTGAAATTGCAGAGGATCCCCTGGATGCTGAGCCCGGGTCCTGCCCCAACCCAGCCCGGGTCCGTCCCTGCTCAGCCCAGGCCCTGGCTGGGTGACCCCAGCCAGCAGCCCAGCCCCTGCCAGCCGCTCGCCCCCCGCAGCGGGATGGGGGCAGAATCGGGAGGGCAAATGCGAGCAATAAAGGAACCTCTTGGCTCGGGACAGGGAGAGTTTCATCGGTGAAGGGAAACAAAGCCCCAAAGCCCCAAGAGGTGCCCGAGCGGTCGGCGCCAGCAGCGGAGCCGGGCGATGCCCAGGCAGGGCCCGAGCGATGGCTGCGTTGGAAAAGCTCCCCCGCCTGAGCGGGCAGCGCGATGCCAGGCGGGCTGCAGCCTCCCCTGGGCCAGGCGGGGCCAGCTGTGCCCCCCAGGCTCCTGGCCAGGCCAGCCCGCTGGTGGGGGCACGGGGGAGGCAGCAGGACTCCCCCCGCCATGGAGGAGAACCTGGGGGTGCCGTGGCCGCCCCGGGTTTAGACGCCGCGTCCCCTCTGCCCCAGGCTTCTCTGCTCCCTGCTGGGGCTCTGGGCTCCTGCCGGGCTTTGGGGTCCGCATCCCCTGGGATTTTGCCCCCTGCGGGGCTCCTTCACAGGATGCGTCTCACACCCCCAGTCGCAGGATCGATGAATGAACCACAGGACGAGGAATAGGGGAAACATTTAATATTTAACATTTCAGATGGGGTGACGGCCCACGCTGGCTCTGGGCCCCGCACTGCTCGCACCCTCAGTACTCGGGGTACTCGCTGCTCTTGCGGGACCAGCGCTGCCACCACGGGGGCTTGCAGACGCGGATGCGGCATGGCCGGCAGTGGCGTCTCCTCCAGCCCTTCAGGCAGCGCCAGAGCCGGGCACAGCCCTCCCGCAGGCACCGTCCTGCCCTGCACGGCCCCGGGGACGCCCGGCCACGCGCCCTGTCCCTGGGCACCCGCCGCCGGGGACTGGGCTCTGCCGGGGGGCTCCTGCCTGGAGCAGCGGGGATGCTCCTGTCCCGGCCCACGGAGCTGCGTGTGTCTGGCCCCATGGAGCCGCTCCTTTCCAGTTCCATGGGGCTTCTCCTGCCCAGCCCTGTGGGGCTGCTTCCGCCCAGCACCATGGAGCTGCCGCTTTCGAGCCTCGTGGGGCTGCCACTGTCCATCTTCATGGAGGCCCTTCTGCCTGGGGCCATGGGGCTGCTCCTCTTCACCCATGTCACGGTCCTGCTGCCCAGCTCCACGGGGCTGCTCCTGCCTGACTGAAGGAGAGTGCAGGGTTCTCGTTAGGCTTGCAGAGAGAAAATAAGAAAGGCAAAGTCCAGCTAGAACTCAATCTGGCCACTCTTGTAAGGGAGAGCAAAAAACGGTTTTTCAAATACATTAACAATAAAAAGAGAGCAAAGGGGAATCTACATCCTCTATTGGACGCGGAGGGGAACATTGCCACCACAGATGAGGATAAGACTGAGGTACTAAATGCCTTCTTTGCCTCAGACTTTAATAGTCAGACCAGTTACCCCTAGGGTATTCAGCCCCTGAGCTGGAAGGCAGGGATGGAGAGCAGAACAAACCCCCCATAGCCCAGGAGGAAGCAGTTTACGCCCTGCTGAGCCGCCTGGACACTCACAAGTCTCTGGGGCCCGCTGGGATCCACCCGAGAGCACTGCGGGAGCTGGCGGAGGAGCTGGCCAAGCCGCTCTCCATCATTTCTCAGCAGTCCTGGTGGACAGGGGAGGCCCCAGGCGACTGGAGGCTTGCCGATGTGGCGCCCATCTACAAGAAGGGCCGGATGGAGGGTGGGGGGAACTACAGGCCTGTCAGCCTGACCTCGGTACCGGGGAAGGTTATGGAGCGTTCATCCTGAGTGAGCTCACCGGGCAAGGGCAGGACAGCCAGGGGATCAGGCCCAGCCAGCACGGCTTCATGAAAGGCACGTCCTGCCTGAGCAGCCTCATCCCCTTCTATGAGCAGGTGATGCACCTGGTGGAGGAGGGCAAGGCTGTGGATGTTGTCTGCCTGGGCTTTAGCAAGGCCTTTGGCACGCTCTCCCACAGCATCCTCCTAGAGAAGCTGGCGGCTCATGGCTCACGCAGGTGGACCCTTCGCTGGGTACAAAACTGGCTGGATGGCCGAGCCCAGGGAGTTGTGGTGAACGGAGCTAAATCCAGCTGGCGGCCGGTCACGGGCGGTGTTCCCCAGGGCTCAGTGTTGGGGCCGCTCTTGTTTAATATCTTCATCAATGACCTGGACGAGGGGATCGAGTGCAGCCTCTGTCAGTTTGCAGATGACACCAAATTGGGTGGGAGTGTTGGTCTGCTCGAGGGTAGGAAGGCCCTGCAGAGGGATCTGGACAGGCTGGATCCATGGGCCGAGGTCAATTGTGTGAGGTTCAACAAGGCCAAGTGGCGGGTCCTGCCCTTCGGTCAAACAACACCAAGCAACGCCACAGGCTTGGGGCAGAGTGGCTGGAGAGCTGCCCGGCGCAGAAGGCCCTGGGGGTGCTGGCTGAGAGCCGGCTGGACACGAGCCAGCAGTGTGCCCAGGTGGCCAAGGAGGCCAACGGCATCCTGGCTTGTATCAGCAATGGTGTGGCCAGCAGGAGCAGGGCAGGGAGGGTGCCCCTGTGCTGGGCACTGGCGAGGCTGCCCCTCGAATGCTGTGTTCAGTTTTGGGCCCCTCGGGACAAGAAGGACATGGAGGTGCTGGAGCGTGTCCAGAGAAGGGCAACGGAGCTGGGGAAGGGTCTGGAGCACAAGCCTGGTACAGGCAGAGTGAGTGTGGGGGTCGCACCCCCAGCCGAGGGATCAATGAATGAACCACAGCACCAGGGACAGAGAAAACATTTAATAGCTAACATTTCAGATGGGGGGGCTGTCTGTGGGTGTTCTGGTCCCTGCACTGCTCACACCCTCAGTACTGGGGGTACTCGCTGCTCTTGTGGGACCAGCGCTGCCACCACGGGGGCTTGCAGACGCGGATGCGGCAGGGCCGGCAGTGGCGTCTCCAACAGGCCTTCAGGCAGCACCAGAGCCGGGCACAGCCCTCCCGCAGGCACCGTCCTGCCCTGCACGGCCCCGGGGATGCCCGGCCACGCGCCCTGTCCCTGGGCACCCGCTGCCGGGGACTGGGCTCTGCCGGGGGGCTCCTGCCCGGAGCAGCGGGGATGCTCCTGTCCCGGCCCATGGAGCTGCTTGAGTCTGCCCCAACGGAGCTGTTCCTTTCGAGCCCCATGGCGATACTACTGTCCATCTCCATGGGGCTGATCCTTCCTGGGACCATGGAGCTGCTCCTTTCCACTTCAGTCAGGCTCCTCCTGCCCAGCCCCGCGGTGCTGCTCCTGCCCGACTCCATGGGGCTGCTCCTGTCCAGCTCCATGCAGCTGCTCCTCTCTGGTCCCATTTCCTTCTCCTTGTCCCCATCTGAGCCTTGTCCGTGTCCACGTCCACCCCCGGCAGCTCCTCTCCAAGGCACTGGGGCCACACTCTGGCCCCCAGCAGCCCCAGCTGGTCTTGCACCTCCATTCTGGCAGGGAGGTGGGAGGGGTCCCGGGGGGGGGGTCCTACTGCAGACCCCCCTGCAACCCCCCATCGCCCCTTGCCTCTGGGCCAGCGCTGCCCGCAGCACCTCACAGCACTGCTGGGTCACTGCCATGGTGTCCCGGATGGCTCGGATGAGCTCCGGGATGAGCTCGTCACTGACCGTGGCCATGGCTGGGGGGCTGCTGGGCTGCGGCTCCACGTCTCTCTGCGCCCTGTCCCCAGTGTCCCCGGGAACCCGCTCTTGCTCGGTCCCCGCTGGCAACTCCAGTGGGGGGTCCCGGCCAAGGGCCGGCCCCGGCTCACTCACCGGCCCCTCGACAGCCTCGGGAGACCGGGGGGGTCCCCAGCGGGTGGGCGCTGCCAGCTCCGCCATCGCACCGGGCCAGGGCTCCGGGAAGGAGTAGAGGGAGCCCATGGAAATGGAGCTGCTCCACGACAGGGAGGCCAGGGAGCCCAGGGAGTCCATGGAGGCCAGCGGGGCCCTTGGGGACAGGCGCTCCCTGCTCGACGCCTCCGCTCTCGCCCTGCAGAGGAGGAGAGAGAAGAGACCCCGCTGCACCCCGGCCCCTGCGGCAGGACCCACGGGCAGCACGCCCTCCTCGGCCGGCAGGCAGGGCTGCCCAGCGCGGGCAGGGTCTGGGCACGGGGTGAGGGTCTGGGGCAGGATCTGGGGCTCTCTCCCAGCACTCACCACATCCCCGGGGTCCACGTGGGCTTCTCCACTCCTCCGTGTGCCGGCGAAGCATCTGCCGAGGGAGGAGACGGAGTGAGCGGCCGGCAGCCCCCGGCACAGCCCCGGGTCAGGGCTGCTGGGGGCTGTCGGCCGTTTGTGGGGCGCTCGGTGCTGGGGCCACTCACCGCTCTGCTCCTCCGGCCGGGCTCTCGCCGTGCTCGTCCGACGCTTCGACTTCTTCCAGCACCTCTGTAAGACCCCCAGGAGCTGGGTGAGACGGGAGCAGCTCCCGGCCCCACGCTGCAGCCCCCCATGCCATTCCACACCACAGCACACCACGCCATACACCGCCGCACCACACCACACCACACCACACCACACCACACCACACCACACCACACCACACCACACCACACCACGTCAGGCCATGCCAGGCCACCCTACCCCATCCCACGCCACGGCACAGTCTGGCACAGTGCGGCGCAACGGTCACCTACCCAGAGCCGCTTGGCCCTCAACGTGGCAGAGACCAGGATGAGCTGCAGCACCAGCATCAGGAGCGGGAGCACCTCAGCCAGGGTGGGGCCGTTGGAGCGCCCCATGGCACCGGCTCCGGTGCAGCCGCGACACTGAGAGTCACCAGCACAGGCCCGCGATGCGGATCCCCAGTGACCTCCTGGGTCCCCAGGGACGGGACCCCCGACGCTGCTGCTGTGGCAGGGGCTGAGGCTGCAGTCTGCCGAGACGATGCCAGACTGCGGTGCCCACCGGCCACCGCCTGCTCTGGGAGGGCCCCCGCGCCCCCTTTTATAGTCCGGCAGGCAGGCGGAGCCCCTTTGTGACAGCGCGGGCTGGCAGAGCCCCCTTTGTGACACCCGCTGCCCCCTGCGCCCTTCCCCTGCTGGTACGGGCAGGTGTGAGGGGCTCAGGAGGGGCCGGGACGTCCCCCTGCCAGTCAGGGGTGGCGGCTGATGGAAGCCCACGGTCTGCAGGACGGGGGATCCTGGCAGGACTTCCGAGGGCGAGTAGGAGGAAGAGGAGGAGGAGGAGCAGAGGGACCCCCCACACCTGCCCTCCAGCCAAGAGCAGCAGTGGCCAGAGCTTTTGAAATTGCAGAGGATCCCCTGGATGCTGAGCCCGGGTCCTGCCCCAACCCAGCCCGGGTCCGTCCCTGCTCAGCCCAGGCCCTGGCTGGGTGACCCCAGCCAGCAGCCCAGCCCCTGCCAGCCGCTCGCCCCCCGCAGCGGGATGGGGGCAGAATCGGGAGGGCAAATGCGAGCAATAAAGGAACCTCTTGGCTCGGGACAGGGAGAGTTTCATCGGTGAAGGGAAACAAAGCCCCAAAGCCCCAAGAGGTGCCCGAGCGGTCGGCGCCAGCAGCGGAGCCGGGCGATGCCCAGGCAGGGCCCGAGCGATGGCTGCGTTGGAAAAGCTCCCCCGCCTGAGCGGGCAGCGCGATGCCAGGCGGGCTGCAGCCTCCCCTGGGCCAGGCGGGGCCAGCTGTGCCCCCCAGGCTCCTGGCCAGGCCAGCCCGCTGGTGGGGGCACGGGGGAGGCAGCAGGACTCCCCCCGCCATGGAGGAGAACCTGGGGGTGCCGTGGCCGCCCCGGGTTTAGACGCCGCGTCCCCTCTGCCCCAGGCTTCTCTGCTCCCTGCTGGGGCTCTGGGCTCCTGCCGGGCTTTGGGGTCCGCATCCCCTGGGATTTTGCCCCCTGCGGGGCTCCTTCACAGGATGCGTCTCACACCCCCAGTCGCAGGATCGATGAATGAACCACAGGACGAGGAATAGGGGAAACATTTAATATTTAACATTTCAGATGGGGTGACGGCCCACGCTGGCTCTGGGCCCCGCACTGCTCGCACCCTCAGTACTCGGGGTACTCGCTGCTCTTGTGGGACCAGCGCTGCCACCACGGGGGCTTGCAGACGCGGATGCGGCATGGCCGGCAGTGGCGTCTCCTCCAGCCCTTCAGGCAGCGCCAGAGCCGGGCACAGCCCTCCCGCAGGCACCGTCCTGCCCTGCACGGCCCCGGGGACGCCCGGCCACGCGCCCTGTCCCTGGGCACCCGCCGCCGGGGACTAGGCTCTGCCGGGGGGCTCCTGCCTGGAGCAGCGGGGATGCTCCTGTCCCGGCCCACGGAGCTGCGTGTGTCTGGCCCCATGGAGCCGCTCCTTTCCAGTTCCATGGGGCTTCTCCTGCCCAGCCCTGTGGGGCTGCTTCCGCCCAGCACCATGGAGCTGCCGCTTTCGAGCCTCGTGGGGCTGCCACTGTCCATCTTCATGGAGGCCCTTCTGCCTGGGGCCATGGGGCTGCTCCTCTTCACCCATGTCACGGTCCTGCTGCCCAGCTCCACGGGGCTGCTCCTGCCTGACTGAAGGAGAGTGCAGGGTTCTCGTTAGGCTTGCAGAGAGAAAATAAGAAAGGCAAAGTCCAGCTAGAACTCAATCTGGCCACTCTTGTAAGGGAGAGCAAAAAACGGTTTTTCAAATACATTAACAATAAAAAGAGAGCAAAGGGGAATCTACATCCTCTATTGGACGCGGAGGGGAACATTGCCACCACAGATGAGGATAAGACTGAGGTACTAAATGCCTTCTTTGCCTCAGACTTTAATAGTCAGACCAGTTACCCCTAGGGTATTCAGCCCCTGAGCTGGAAGGCAGGGATGGAGAGCAGAACAAACCCCCCATAGCCCAGGAGGAAGCAGTTTACGCCCTGCTGAGCCGCCTGGACACTCACAAGTCTCTGGGGCCCGCTGGGATCCACCCGAGAGCACTGCGGGAGCTGGCGGAGGAGCTGGCCAAGCCGCTCTCCATCATTTCTCAGCAGTCCTGGTGGACAGGGGAGGCCCCAGGCGACTGGAGGCTTGCCGATGTGGCGCCCATCTACAAGAAGGGCCGGATGGAGGGTGGGGGGAACTACAGGCCTGTCAGCCTGACCTCGGTACCGGGGAAGGTTATGGAGCGTTCATCCTGAGTGAGCTCACCGGGCAAGGGCAGGACAGCCAGGGGATCAGGCCCAGCCAGCACGGCTTCATGAAAGGCACGTCCTGCCTGAGCAGCCTCATCCCCTTCTATGAGCAGGTGATGCACCTGGTGGAGGAGGGCAAGGCTGTGGATGTTGTCTGCCTGGGCTTTAGCAAGGCCTTTGGCACGCTCTCCCACAGCATCCTCCTAGAGAAGCTGGCGGCTCATGGCTCACGCAGGTGGACCCTTCGCTGGGTACAAAACTGGCTGGATGGCCGAGCCCAGGGAGTTGTGGTGAACGGAGCTAAATCCAGCTGGCGGCCGGTCACGGGCAGTGTTCCCCAGGGCTCAGTGTTGGGGCCGGTCTTGTTTAGTATCTTCATCAATGACCTGGATGAGGGGATCGAGTGCGCCCTCAGTCAGTTTGCAGATGACACCAAATTGGGTGGGAGTGTTGGTCTGCTCGAGGGTAGGAAGGCCCTGCAGAGGGATCTGGACAGGCTGGATCCATGGGCCGAGGTCAATTGTGTGAGGTTCAACAAGGCCAAGTGCCGGGTCCTGCCCTTCGGTCAAACAACACCAAGCAATGCCACAGGCTTGGGGCAGAGTGGCTGGAGAGCTGCCCGGCGCAGAAGGCCCTGGCGGTGCTGGCTGAGAGCCGGCTGGACACGAGCCAGCCGTGTGCCCAGGTGGCCAAGGAGGCCAACGGCATCCTGGCTTGTATCAGCAATGGTGTGGCCAGCAGGAGCAGGGCAGGGAGGGTGCCCCTGTGCTGGGCACTGGTGAGGCCGCCCCTCGAATGCTGTGTTCAGTTTTGGGCCCCTCGGGACAAGAAGGACATGGAGGTGCTGGAGCGTGTCCAGAGAAGGGCAACGGAGCTGGGGAAGGGTCTGGAGCACAAGTGTGATGGGGAGCGGCTGAGGGAGCTGGGGGGATTTAGCCTGGAGAAGAGGAGGCTGAGGGCAGACCTTATCGCTCTCTGCAACTACCTGGAAGGAGGTTGTGGTGAGGTGGGGGTTGGTCTCTTCTCCCAAGTCACAGCGATAGGACGCGAGGAAATGGCCTCAAGCTGCATCAGGGGAGGTTTAGATTGGATATTAGGAAAAATGTCTTTCCTGCAAGAGTGGTCAGGCACTGGAACAGGCTGCCCAGAGAGGTGGTGGAGTCACCATCCCTGGGGGTGTTCAAAAAAAATGCGTAGACATAGCACTTCAGAGTGTGTTTTAGGAGACATGGTAGTTTTGGGTTGACGGTTGGACTTGATGATCCTAGAGGTCTGTCATGGTTTTAGCTGGGATCGTTAATTTTCTTCACTGCAGCTGGTATAGTGCTGCGTTTTAGACTTAGGATGAGAATAATGTTGATAACACACTGATGTATTAGTTGTTGCTAGGTAGTGCTTACACTAGTCAAGGACTTTTCCAGCCTCCCATGCTCTGCCAGGTGCACAAGAAGCCGGGAGGGGAGGGGGTACAACCAGGAGAGCTGATCCGAATTGGCCAAAGGGTATTCCATATCATGTGACGTCATGCCCAGTATATCAACAGGGGGGAACTGGTCAGGGGAAGCAGCGATCGCAGCTCGGGGACTGGCAGCATCGGTCAGCGGGTGGTCAGGAGTTGCAGCACTTGTGGTTTAGTTTTGGGTTTTTTTTTTCCTTCTTCCAAGGTTTCGTCTCTCTCGCTCATTATTTTCCTTTTCATTATATTATTATTATTCTTATTATTGCTGTTTTATTTTAATTATTAGACTGTTCTTATCTCAACCCACGAGTTTTCTTACTTTGGCCCTTCCGATTCTCCCCCATCCCACAGGGGTGGGGCGAGCGAGCGAGCGGCTGGGTGGTGCTTGGTTGCTGACCGGGGCTAAACCACAACAAGGTCTTTTCCAGCCTTTATGATTCTATAATTTTACCGCTGAGGGTGCGAGCAGTGCGGGGCCTGGAACCCCCATTGGCAGCCACCCCGATCTGAAATGTTAAATATTAAATGTTTCCCCTATTCCTCGTGCTGTGGTTCATTCATCGATCCTGCGACTGGGGGTGTGAGACGCATCCTGTGAAGGATGCCCGCAGGGGGCAAAATCCCAGGGGATGCGGACCCCAAAGCCCGGCAGGAGCCCAGAGCCCCAGCAGGGAGCAGAGAAGCCTGGGGCAGAGGGGACGCGGCGTCTAAACCCGGGGCGGCCACGGCACCCCCAGGTTCTCCTCCATGGCGGGGGGAGTCCTGCTGCCTCCCCCGTGCCCCCACCAGTGGGCTGGCCTGGCCAGGAGCCTGGGGGGCACAGCTGGCCCCGCCTGGCCCAGGGGACGCTGCAGCCCGCCCGGCATTGCGCTGCCCGCTCAGGCGGGGGAGCTTTTCCAACGCAGCCATCGCTCGGGCCCTGCCTGGGCATCGCCCGGCTCCGCTGCTGGCGCCGACCGCTCGGGCACCTCTTGGGGCTTTGGGGCTTTGTTTCCCTTCACCGATGAAACTCTCCCTGTCCCGAGCCAAGAGGTTCCTTTATTGCTCGCATTTGCCCTCCCGATTCTGCCCCCATCCCGCTGCGGGGGGCGAGCGGCTGGCAGGGGCTGGGCTGCTGGCTGGGGTCACCCAGCCAGGGCCTGGGCTGAGCAGGGACGGACCCGGGCTGGCTTTGGGCAGGACCCGGGCTCAGCATCCAGGGGATCCTCTGCAATTTCAAAAGCTCTGGCCACTGCTGCTCTTGGCTGGAGGGCAGGTGTGGGGGGTCCCTCTGCTCCTCCTCCTCCTCTTCCTCCTACTCCCGCCTCCCAAGTCCTGCCAGGATCCCCCGTCCTGCAGACCGTGGGCTTCCATCAGCCGCCACCCCTGACTGGCAGGGGGACGTCCCGGCCCCTCCTGAGCCCCTCACACCTGCCCGTACCAGCAGGGGAAGGGCGCAGGGGGCAGCGGGTGTCACAAAGGGGGCTCTGCCAGCCCGCGCTGTCACAAAGGGGCTCCGCCTGCCTGCCGGACTATAAAAGGGGGCGCGGGGGCCCTCCCAGAGCAGGCGGTGGCCGGTGGGCACCGCAGTCTGGCATCGTCTCGGCAGACTGCAGCCTCAGCCCCTGCCACAGCAGCAGCGTCGGGGGTCCCGTCCCTGGGGACCCAGGAGGTCACTGGGGATCCGCATCGCGGGCCTGTGCTGGTGACTCTCAGTGTCGCGGCTGCACCGGAGCCGGTGCCATGGGGCGCTCCAACGGCCCCACCCTGGCTGACTTGCTCCTGCTCCTGATGCTGGTGCTGCAGCTCATCCTGGTCTCTGCCACGTTGAGTGCCAAGCGGCTCTGGGTAGGTGACCGCTGCGCCGCACCGTGCCACACTGTGGCGTGGCGTGGGATGGGGTAGGGTGGGCTGGCATGGCCTGACGTGGTGTGGTGTGGTGTGGTGTGGTGTGGTGTGGTGTGGTGTGGTGTGGTGTGGTGTGGTGTGGTGTGGTGTGGTGCGGCGGTGTATGGCGTGGTGTGCTGTGGTGTGGAATGGCATGGGGGGCTGCAGCGTGGGGCCGGGAGCTGCTCCCGTCTCACCCAGCTCCTGGGGGTCCTGCAGATGTGCCGGAAGGAGTTGAAGCATCGGACGAGCACGGCGACAGCCCGGCCGGAGGAGCAGAGCGGTGAGTGGCCCCAGCACCGAGCGCCCCACAAACGGCCGACAGCCCCCAGCAGCCCTGACCCGGGGCTGTGCCGGGGGCTGCCGGCCGCTCACTCCGTCTCCTCCCTCGGCAGATGCTTCGCCGGCACACGGAGGAGTGGAGAAGCCCACGTGGACCCCGGGGATGTGGTGAGTGCTGGGAGAGAGCCCCAGATCCTGCGCCAGACCCTCACCCCGTGCCCAGACCCTGCCCGCGCTGGGCAGCCCTGCCTGCCGGCCGAGGAGGGCGTGCTGCCCGTGGGTCCTGCCGCAGGGGCCGGGGTGCAGCGGGGTCTCTTCTCTCTCCTCCTCTGCAGGGCGAGAGCGGAGGCGTCGAGCAGGGAGCGCCTGTCCCCAAGGGCCCCGCTGGCCTCCATGGACTCCCTGGGCTCCCTGGCCTCCCTGTCGTGGAGCAGCTCCATTTCCATGGGCTCCCTCTACTCCTTCCCGGAGCCCTGGCCCGGTGCGATGGCGGAGCTGGCAGCGCCCACCCGCTGGGGACCCCCCCGGTCTCCCGAGGCTGTCGAGGGGCCGGTGAGTGAGCTGGGGCCGGCCCTTGGCCGGGACCCCCCACTGGAGTTGCCAGCGGGGACCGAGCAAGAGCGGGTTCCCGGGGACACTGGGGACAGGGCGCAGAGAGACATGGAGCCGCAGCCCAGCAGCCCCCCAGCCATGGCCACGGTCAGTGACGAGCTCATCCTGGAGCTCATCCGAGTTGTCTGGGACACCATGGCAGTGACCCAGCAGAGCTGTGAGGTGCTGCGGGCAGCGCTGGCCCAGAGGCAAGGGGCGATGGGGGGTTTCAGGGGGGCCTGTGGTGGGAACCCCCTCAGGAAGCCCTCCCACCCCCCTGCCAGAATGGAGGTGCAAGACCAGCTGGGGCTGCTGGGGGCCAGAGTGTGGCCCCAGTGCCTTAGAGAGGAGCTGCCGGGGGTGGACGTGGACACGGACGAGGCTGCGGATGGGGACAAGGAGAAGGAAATGGGATTAGAGAGGAGCAGCTCCATGGAGCTGGACAGGAGCAGCCCCACGGAGTCGGGCAGGAGCAGCCCTGCGGGGCTGGGCAGGAGGAGCCCCATGGAACTGGAAAGGAGCGGCTCCATGGGGCCAGACACACGCAGCTCCGTGGGCCGGGACAGGGGCATCCCCGCTGCTCCGGGCAGGAGCCCCCCGGCAGAGCCCAGTCCCCGGCGGCGGGTGCCCAGGGACAGGGCGCGTGGCCGGGCGTCCCCGGGGCCGTGCAGGGCAGGACGGTGCCTGCGGGAGGGCTGTGCCCGGCTCTGGTGCTGCCTGAAGGGCCGGAGGAGATGCCACTGCCGGCCATGCCGCATCCGCGTCTGCAAGCCCCTGTGGTGGCAGCGCTGGTCCCGCAAGAGCAACGGGTTCCCCTAGTCCTGAGGGTGCGAGCAGTGCGGGGCCCAGAACCCCCATCTGAAATGCGAAAAATTAAATGTTTTCTCTGTCCCTGGTGTCGTAGTTCATCCATCCATCCTTCGTCTGGGGGTGCGACCCCCCTCAGTGCTCGACCCCAGCGGGGACAGGCTGGCTCAGGGCACCGCAGGCAGCCACCAAACTGGGGGTGGGGGTGGCTGCTAGCCCAGTGGCTGTGCTGGCGCCTGGGGACCTGGGTGGGCTGGAGCAATGGGCCAGTAGGAACCTCATGAAGTTCAAGAAGGGCAAAGTCCTGTCCCCGGGGAGGAAAAAGCCCAGGCACCAGCACGGGTGCCGACCAGAGGGGCCGAGCCCCCAAACGCCCCCACAGCAAAGCGTGCAGAGGTGCAGGTGTGCAGGTGCAGTGGTGTAGGGGTGCACGGGCGCAAGTGCGAGGGTGCGGGGGGGTGCAGGCCCATGGAGCTGAGCTGTGCAGTGGTGCGGAACCGCTTTCCCTCCCCTGGCTGGGGCCGTGCAGGGCTCCTGTCCAAGCACCTCCCAAGGAGAGAGCTGGGCCCCACTGCCCTGGGGCCGGTGGGGACACAGGAGGGGGCCGGAGGTGGTGGGCACTGCCGCGAGCAGTGGCAGCAGTTTGGGGCGCTGCTGCTGGGTGTCATGGGTGGTTTTGGGGTGGCATGAGAGCCCCTGAAGGGGTAACTCCAGTTGTAACTGCTCAGCAGGGGTCATTTGAGACCCAGGCGTGATCTGGCATGGAGGGCAAGGAGGCCCAGCGGCAAGAAGGGGTTAAACTGGCTGGAAGCAGGGATGCCAGGGACAGAAGGACTCCTTGCAAGGGAGGGAAGTTTCCCTGGGTGCTGAGAGAAGGAACAGCCTCAGCATTGCCTTGTAGCCACCCTGGAAGGGGAGCGCTCAGGGGCCCAAGCTCAGGGGCCACCTTTGGGCAGCAGAGCTGGGCAGGGGGATGGACCCAGGGCCGGGCTGAGGTGCCCCATGCCCCAACCTCCCCGCCTGTCCCCTGCTGAACCTCCCCTCCTGTCCCTTTGCCGAACATCTCCTTCTGTCCCTTTGCCACGTACAGACCACAGCTTCGTGCTCCCTCAATTTTATGTGGCACCAGGACCCGCGTGTGTGTGCAGCCTCTGAAAGCTTTTTTGCTTGGAGGGGATGGAGTCAGAGCTGTGTCTTCTCGGGGACGCCTGCACCTCCCCTTCTATGCCTTGCTGACCCTCCTCTGCTTCCCTTTGCCAAACCGCCCCTTTCTGTCCCTTGCTGAACCTCCCTTCTTGGGCCTGGTCTCCCCCACGCTGCTCCTGCCCAGCCTTGTGGGCATGGTCCTTGCCCGGCTCTGCAGGGCTGCTCCTAGAATCATAGAACCATAGGATCATTAAGGCTGGCAAACACCTCCAAGATCATCCAGTCCAACCGCCAACCCAACACCCCCAGGCCTCCTAAACCATGGCCCCAAGCGCCACGGCTACACGGTTTTTGAACACCCCCAGGGATGGTGACTCCACCACCTCTCCGGGCAGCCTGTTCCAGTGCCTGACCGCTCTTGCAGTGAAGACATTGTTCCTAATATCCAATCTAAACCTCCCCTGGCGCAGCTTGAGGCCATTTCCTCGCATCCTATCGCTGTGACTTGGGAGAAGAGACCAACCCCCACCTCACTGCAACCTCCTTTCAGGTAGTTGTAGAGACCTGTCCTGGTTTCGGCTGGGATAGAGTTAATTTTCTTCATAGAGGCTAGCTATGTTTTGGATTTGTGCTAAAACCAGTGTTGATAATGCGGAGATGTTTTAGTTGTTGCTAAGCAGTGCTTACACTAAGTCCAGGACTTTTTCAGCTTCCCATGCTCTGCCAGGTGCACAAGAGGAGGGGACACAGCCGGGACAGCTGACCCCAACTGACCCAAGGGATGTCCCACACCGTATGACGTCATTCATGCTCAGTGTATAAAGCTGGGGGAAGAAGAAGGAAGGAGGGGACGTTGGGAGTGATGGCGTTTGTCTTCCCAAGTCACCGTTATGCTTGGTGGAGCCCTGCTTTCCTGGAGCTGGCTGAACGCCTGCCTGCCCATGGGAAGGGGTGAACGAATTCCTTGTTTTGCTTTGCTTGCGTGCGCGGCTTTTGCTTTACCTGTTAAACTGTCTTTGTCTCAACCCAGGAGTTTTGTCACTTTTACTCATCTGATTGTCTCCCCCATCCCACTGTGGGGGAGTGAGCGAGCGGCTGCGTGGTGTTTAGTTGCTGGCTGGGGCTAAACCACGACAAGAGCAATAAGGACTGGAGGCTTGCCAATGTGAGGCCCGGCTCCTAGAAGGGCCAGAAGGAGGATCCGGGGAACTACAGGCCAGTCAGCCTGACCTCGGTGCCAGGGAAGGTTATGGAGCGGTTCATCTTGAGTGCACTCACCAGGCATGTGTGGGACAACCAGGGGATCAGGCCCAGCCAGCACGGCTTCATGAGAGGCAGGTCTAGCTGTAGAGAGCAATAAGGTCTCCCCTCAGCCTCCTCTTCTCCAGGCTAAACCCCCCCAGCTCCCTCAGCCGCTCCCCATCACACTTGTGCTCCAGACCCTTCCCCAGCTCCGTTGCCCTTCTCTGGACACGCTCCAGCACCTCCATGTCCTCCTTGTCCCGAGGGGCCCAAAACTGAACACAGCATTCGAGGGGCGGCCTCGCCAGTGCCCAGCACAGGGGCACCCTCCCTGCCCTGCTCCTGCTGGCCACACCATTGCTGATACAAGCCAGGATGCCGTTGGCCTCCTTGGCCACCTGGGCACACTGCTGGCTCGTGTCCAGCCGGCTCTCAGCCAGCACCCCCAGGGCCTTCTGCGCCGGGCAGCTCTCCAGCCACTCTGCCCCAAGCCTGTGGCGATGCCTGGGGTTGTTGTGACCCAAGGGCAGGACCCGGCACTTGGCCTTGTTGAACCTCACACAACTGGCCTTGGCCCATGGATCCAGCCTGTCCAGATCCCTCTGCAGAGCCTTCCTACCCTCGAGCAGACCAAAACTCCCGCCCGACTTGGTGGTGTCATCTGCAAACTGACTGAGGGCGCACTCGATCACAGAACGGCGGGGGTTGGAAGGCACCTCTGGAGATCACCCCGTCCAACCCCCCTGCTTGAGCAGGCACACCCAGAGCAGGGGGCACAGCACCGCGTCCAGGCGGGTTTGAATGTCTCCAGGGATGGAGACTCCACAACCTCTCTGGGCAGCCTCTTCCACTGCTCTGCCACCCTCACAGGAAGGAAGTTTTTCCTCATATTCAGGTGGAACTTCCCGTGTTCCAACTCGTGCCCGTTGCCCCTTGGCCTGTCGTTGGGCACCACTGAAAAGAGTCCGGCCCCATCCTCTTGACACCCGCCCTTTACATATTTACAGGCATTGACAAGATCCCCCCTCAGCCTTCTCTTCTCCAGGCTGAACAAAGCCAGGTCTCTCAGCCTTTCCTCCTAAGGGAGATGCTCCAGGCCCCTGATCATCCCCGTAGCTCTCCACTGAACCCTCTCCAGCAGTTCCCTGTCTTTCTTCAACCGGGGAGCCCAGAACTGGACGCAGTACCTCAGCCAAGGGGACGTCTTCCTTTCTCCAGATATCCTCTCTCCCCTCTGGGCGCAGGGATGCCTCAGGGCCAGCCTTAGCAGTAAAGACTGAAGCAAAGGCGGCATCCAGTAACTCTGCCTCTCTGCATCCTGCCTCACCAGGGCACCCACCTCGGTCAGCAGCGGGCCCACAGTTTCCCCAGTCTTTCTTTTACTGCTGATGTAGTTGAAGGAGCCCTTCTTGCTACCCTTGACATCCCTTGCCAGACTGCGTTCCAAGTAGGCCTTGGCCTTCCTCGCCTCATCTCGCCACACCCTGACAACATTCCTATATTCCTCCAGTGACCAGTGCCTTTTTCCACATACTGTAAACCTCCCTCTTCCATTTGAGTTTCTCTAGAAGCTCTTTGCTCAGCTTTGCTTGACTTCTTCCTCACAGGGATGCACCGATCTTGAGCTTGGAGGAAGTGGTCCTTGACTATTGACCAGCTCTCTTGCACCCCGCTGCCTTCTAGAGCCCTAGCCCATGGGATTCCTCCAAGCAGGTCTTTGAAGAGGCCAAAGGTGGCTCTCCTGAAGCCCAGGGCTGTAATCCTACTTGTCGCCCTGCTTCTACCACGCGGGAGCCAGAACTCCACCACCTCATGGGCGCTGCAGCCAAGGCTACCGCCAACCCTCACAGCCTCAACCAGACCTTCTCTCTTTATTAGGAGAAGGTCCAGCAGCACATCTCGCCTCGTTGGCTCCTCCACCGCCTGTGTCAGAAGTTATCCTCGATGCTCTGCAGGAACCTCCTGGACCGCGCACACCTCGTCGTGTTGCTTTTCCAGCAAATACCAGGGTGGTTGGAGTCCCCCACGAGAACCAGGGCCTGCGATTGTGAGGCTACTTCCAGCTGTCTGTAGAAGGCCTCGTCGACTTCCTCTTCCTCGTCAGGTGGCCTGTAGCAAGCGCCCACAACAGTGTCACCCTGTCATGGTTTTAGCTGGGATCGTTAATTTTCTTCACTGCAGCTGGTATAGTGCTGCGTTTTAGACTTAGGATGAGAATAATGTTGATAACACACTGATGTATTAGTTGTTGCTAGGTAGTGCTTACACTAGTCAAGGACTTTTCCAGCCTCCCATGCTCTGCCAGGTGCACAAGAAGCCGGGAGGGGAGGGGGTACAACCAGGAGAGCTGATCCGAATTGGCCAAAGGGTATTCCATATCATGTGACGTCATGCCCAGTATATGAACTGGGGGGAGCTGGTCAGGGGAAGCAGCGATCGCGGCTCGGGGACTGGCGGTGTCGGTCAGCGGGTGGTCAGGAGTTGCAGCACTTGTGGTTTTCTTTTTTCCCTTTTCCCTTTTTTCCCCAGGTTTTATTTCTCTCTCTTGTTATTTTCTTTTTTTCAATTATATTATAATTATCGTTATTATTATCATCATAATCATTATTGTTATCATTACCATTACTACTATTACTATTTTATTGTATTTATTAAATTGTTCTTATCTCAACCCACGAGTTTTCTTGCTTTTGCTCTTCCGATTCTCCCCCTTCCCACTGGGGTGGGGGCAGTGAGCGAGCGGCTGGGTGGTGCTCAGTTGCTGACCGGGGCTAAACCACGACATATCCCCAGGGTATTCAGCCCCTGAGCTGGAAGGCAGGGATGGAGAGCAGAACAAACCCCCCATAGCCCAGGAGGAAGCAGTTTACGCCCTGCTGAGCACTGGCGAGGCCGCCCCTCGAATGCTGTGTTCAGTTTTGGGCCCCTCGGGACAAGGAGGACATGCAGGTGCTGGAGCGTGTCCAGAGAAGGGCAACGGAGCAGAGGAAGGGTCTGGAGCACAAGCCTGGTACAGGCAGAGTGAGTGTGGGGGTCGCACCCCCAGCCGAGGGATCAATGGATGAACCACAGCACCAGGGACAGAGAAAACATTTAATAGCTAACATTTCAGATGGGGGGGGTGTCTGTGGGTGTTCTGGGCCCCGCACTGCTCGCACCCTCAGTACTGGGGGTACTCGCTGCTCTTGCGGGACCAGCGCTGCCACCACGGGGGCTTGCAGACGCGGATGCGGCGGGGCCAGCAGTGGCGTCTCCTCTGGCCCTTCAGGCAGCACCAGAGCCGGGCACAGCCCTCCCGCAGGCACCGTCCTGCCCTGCACGGCCCCGGGGACGCCCGGCCACGCGCCCTGTCCCTGGGCACCCGCCGCCGGGGACTGGGCTCTGCCGGGGGGCTCCTGCCCGGAGCAGCGGGGATGCCCCTGTCCCGGCCCACGGAGCTGCTTGAGTCTGCCCCAACGGAGCTGTTCCTTTCGAGCCCCATGGCGATACTACTGTCCATCTCCATGGGGCTGATCCTTCCTGGGACCATGGAGCTGCTCCTTTCCACTTCAGTCAGGCTCCTCCTGCCCAGCCCCGCGGTGCTGCTCCTGCCCGACTCCATGGGGCTGCTCCTCTCTGGTCCCATTTCCTTCCCCTTGTCCCCATCCGCAGCCTCGTCCGTGTCCACGTCCACCCCCGGCAGCTCCTCTCCAAGGCACTGGGGCCACACTCTGGCCCCCAGCAGCCCCAGCTGGTCTTGCACCTCCATTCTGGCAGGGAGGTGGGAGGGGTCCCTGACGGGGTTCCCACCACAGGCCCCCCTGCAACCCCCCATCGCCCCTTGCCTCTGGGCCAGCGCTGCCCGCAGCACCTCACAGCTCTGCTGGGTCGGTGCCTGGGAGTCCCGGATGGCTCGGATGAGCTCCAGGATGAGCTCGTCACTGACCGTGGCCATGGCTGGGGGGCTGCTGGGCTGCGGCTCCACGTCTCTCTGCGCCCTGTCCCCAGTGTCCCCGGGAACCCGCTCTTGCTCGGTCCCCGCTGGCAACTCCAGTGGGGGGTCCCGGCCAAGGGCCGGCCCCAGCTCACTCACCGGCCCCTCGACAGCCTCGGGAGACCGGGGGGGTCCCCAGCAGGTGGGCGCTGCCAGCTCCGCCATCGCACTGGGCCAGGGCTCCGGGAAGGAGTAGAGGGAGCCCATGGAAATGGAGCTGCTCCATGACAGGGAGGCCAGGGAGCCCAGGGAGTCCATGGAGGCCAGCGGGGCCCTCGGGGACAGGCGCTCCCTGCTCGACGCCTCCGCTCTCGCCCTGCAGAGGAGGAGAGAGAAGAGACCCCGCTGCACCCCGGCCCCTGCGGCAGGACCCACGGGCAGCATGCCCTCCTCGGCCGGCAGGCAGGGCTGCCCAGCGCGGGCAGGGTCTGGGCACGGGGTGAGGGTCTGGGGCAGGATCTGGGGCTCTCCCCCAGCACTCACCACATCCCCGGGGTCCACGTGGGCTTCTCCACTCCTCCGTGTGCCGGCGAAGCATCTGCCGAGGGAGGAGACGGAGTGAGCGGCCGGCAGCCCCCGGCACAGCCCCGGGTCAGGGCTGCTGGGGGCTGTAGGCCGTTTGTGGGTCGCTCGGTTCCGGGGCCACTCACCGCTCTGCTCCTCCGGCCGGGCTCTCGCCGTGCTCGTTCGATGCTTCGACTTCTTCCGGCACCTCTGTAAGACCCCCAGGAGCTGGGTGAGACGGGAGCAGCTCCCGGCCCCACGCTGCAGCCCCCCATGCCATTCCACACCACAGCACACCACGCCATACACCGCCGCACCACACCACAGCACACCACACCACACCACACCACACCACACCACGCCACACCACACCACACCACACCACACCACGCCAGGCCATGCCAGCCCACCCTACCCCATCCCACGCCACGCCACAGTGTGGCACGGTGCGGCGCAACTGTCACCTACCCAGAGCCGCTTGGCCCTCAACGTGGCAGAGACCAGGATGAGCTGCAGCACCAGCATCAGGAGCGGGAGCAAGTCAGCCAGGGTGGGGCCGTTGGAGCGCCCCATGGCACCGGCTCCGGTGCAGCCGCGACACTGAGAGTCACCAGCACAGGCCCGCGATGCGGATCCCCAGTGACCTCCTGGGTCCCCAGGGACGGGACCCCCGACGCTGCTGCTGTGGCAGGGGCTGAGGCTGCAGTCTGCCGAGACGATGCCAGACTGCGGTGCCCACCGGCCACCGCCTGCTCTGGGAGGGCCCCCGCGCCCCCTTTTATAGTCCGGCAGGCAGGCGGAGCCCCTTTGTGACAGCGCGGGCTGGCAGAGCCCCCTTTGTGACACCCGCTGCCCCCTGCGCCCTTCCCCTGCTGGTACGGGCAGGTGTGAGGGGCTCAGGAGGGGCCGGGACGTCCCCCTGCCAGTCAGGGGTGGCGGCTGATGGAAGCCCACGGTCTGCAGGACGGGGGATCCTGGCAGGACTTGGGAGGCGGGAGAAGGAGGAAGAGGAGGAGGAGGAGCAGAGGGACCCCCCACACCTGCCCTCCAGCCAAGAGCAGCAGTGGCCAGAGCTTTTGAAATTGCAGAGGATCCCCTGGATGCTGAGCCCGGGTCCTGCCCAAAGCCAGCCCGGGTCCGTCCCTGCTCAGCCCAGGCCCTGGCTGGGTGACCCCAGCCAGCAGCCCAGCCCCTGCCAGCCGCTCGCCCCCCGCAGCGGGATGGGGGCAGAATCGGGAGGGCAAATGCGAGCAATAAAGGAACCTCTTGGCTCGGGACAGGGAGAGTTTCATCGGTGAAGGGAAACAAAGCCCCAAAGCCCCAAGAGGTGCCCGAGCGGTCGGCGCCAGCAGCGGAGCCGGGCGATGCCCAGGCAGGGCCCGAGCGATGGCTGCGTTGGAAAAGCTCCCCCGCCTGAGCGGGCAGCGCGATGCCAGGCGGGCTGCAGCCTCCCCTGGGCCAGGCGGGGCCAGCTGTGCCCCCCAGGCTCCTGGCCAGGCCAGCCCGCTGGTGGGGGCACGGGGGAGGCAGCAGGACTCCCCCCGCCATGGAGGAGAACCTGGGGGTGCCGTGGCTGCCCCAGGTTTAGACGCCGCGTCCCCTCTGCCCCAGGCTTCTCTGCTCCCTGCTGGGGCTCTGGGCTCCTGCCGGGCTTTGGGGTCCGCATCCCCTGGGATTTTGCCCCTTGCGGGCATCCTTCACAGGATGCGTCTCACACCCCCAGTCGCAGGATCGATGAATGAACCACAGCACGAGGAATAGGGGAAACATTTAATAGTTAACATTTCAGATGGGGTGACGGCCCACGCTGGCTCTGGGCCCCGCACTGCTCGCACCCTCAGTACTCGGGGTACTCGCTGCTCTTGCGGGACCAGCGCTGCCACCACGGGGGCTTGCAGACGCGGATGCGGCATGGCCGGCAGTGGCGTCTCCAACAGCCCTTCAGGCAGCGCCAGAGCCGGGCACAGCCCTCCCGCAGGCACCGTCCTGCCCTGCACGGCCCCGGGGACGCCCGGCCACGTGCCCTGTCCCTGGGCACCCGCCGCCGGGGACTGGGCTCTGCCGGGGGGCTCCTGCCCGGAGCAGCGGGGATGCTCCTGTCCCAGCCCACGGAGCTGCGTGTGTCTGGCCCCATGGAGCCGCTCCTTTCCATTTCCATGGGGCTTCTCCTGCCCAGCCCTGTGGGGCTGCTTCCGCCCAGCACCATGGAGCTGCCGCTTTCGAGCCTCGTGGGGCTGCCACTGTCCATCTTCATGGAGGCCCTTCTGCCTGGGGCCATGGGGCTGCTCCTCTTCACCCATGTCACGGTCCTGCTGCCCAGCTCCACGGGGCTGCTCCTGCCTGACTGAAGGAGAGTGCAGGGTTCTCGTTAGGCTTGCAGAGAGAAAATAAGAAAGGCAAAGTCCAGCTAGAACTCAATCTGGCCACTCTTGTAAGGGAGAGCAAAAAACAGTTTTTCAAATTCATTAACAATAAAAAGAGAGCAAAGGGGAATCTACATCCTCTATTGGACGCGGAGGGGAACATTGCCACCACAGATGAGGATAAGACTGAGGTACTAAATGCCTTCTTTGCCTCAGACTTTAATAGTCAGACCAGTTACCCCTAGGGTATTCAGCCCCCTGAGCTGGAAGGCAGGGACGGAGAGCAGAACAAACCCCCCATAGCCCAGGAGGAAGCAGTTTACGCCCTGCTGAGCTGCCTGGACACTCACAAGTCTCTGGGGCCCGATGGGATCCACCCGAGAGCACTGCGGGAGCTGGCGGAGGAGCTGGCCAAGCCGCTCTCCATCATTTCTCAGCAGTCCTGGTGGACAGGGGAGGCCCCAGGCGACTGGAGGCTTGCCGATGTGGCGCCCATCTACAAGAAGGGCCGGATGGAGGGTGGGGGGAACTACAGGCCTGTCAGCCTGACCTCGGTACCGGGGAAGGTTATGGAGCGTTCATCCTGAGTGAGCTCACCGGGCAAGGGCAGGACAGCCAGGGGATCAGGCCCAGCCAGCACGGCTTCATGAAAGGCACGTCCTGCCTGAGCAGCCTCATCCCCTTCTATGAGCAGGTGATGCACCTGGTGGAGGAGGGCAAGGCTGTGGATGTTGTCTGCCTGGGCTTTAGCAAGGCCTTTGGCACGCTCTCCCACAGCATCCTCCTAGAGAAGCTGGCGGCTCATGGCTCACGCAGGTGGACTCTTCGCTGGGTACAAAACTGGCTGGATGGCCGAGCCCAGGGAGTTGTGGTGAACGGAGCTAAATCCAGCTGGCGGCCGGTCACGGGCGGTGTTCCCCAGGGCTCAGTGTTGGGGCCGGTCTTGTTTAATATCTTCATCAATGACCTGGACGAGGGGATCGAGTGCGCCCTCAGTCAGTTTGCAGATGACACCAAATTGGGTGGGAGTGTTGGTCTGCTCGAGGGTAGGAAGGCCCTGCAGAGGGATCTGGACAGGCTGGATCCATGGGCCGAGGTCAATTGTGTGAGGTTCAACAAGGCCAAGTGCCGGGTCCTGCCCTTGGGTCACAACAACCCCAGGCAACGCCACAGGCTTGGGGCAGAGTGGCTGGAGAGCTGCCCGGCGGCGAAGGCCCTGGGGGTGCTGGCTGAGAGCCGGCTGGACACGAGCCAGCCGTGTGCCCAGGTGGCCAAGGAGGCCAACGGCATCCTGGCTTGTATCAGCAATGGTGTGGCCAGCAGGAGCAGGGCAGGGAGGGTGCCCCTGTGCTGGGCACTGGCGAGGCCGCCCCTCGAATGCTGTGTTCAGTTTTGGGCCCCTCGGGACAAGGAGGACATGGAGGTGCTGGAGCGTGTCCAGAGAAGGGCAACGGAGCTGGGGAAGGGTCTGGAGAACAAACCTAGTACAGGCAGAGTGAGTGTGGGGGTCGCACCCCCAGCCGAGAGATGGATGCATGAACCAGAGCATAAGAAATAGTGAAAACATTTAATATTTAACATTTCAGATGGGGTGACGGCCCACGCTGGCTCTGGGCCCTGCACTGCTCGCACCCTCAGGACTAGGGGAACCCGTTGCTCTTGTGGGACCAGCGCTGCCACCACGGGGGCTTGCAGATGCGGATGCGGCAGGGCCGGCAGTGGCGTCTCCAACAGCCCTTCAGGCAGCACCAGAGCCGGGCACAGCCCTCCCGCAGGCACCGTCCTGCCCTGCACGGCCCCGGGGACGCCCGGCCACGCGCACTGTCCCTGGGCACCCGCCGCCGGGGACTGGGCTCTGCCAGGGGGCTCCTGCCCGGAGCAGCAGGGATGCTCCTCTCCCGGCCCACGGAGCTGCATGTGTCTGGCCCCATGGAGCACCTCCTCTTCACTTCCATGGGGCTCCTCCTGCCCAGCTCCATGGGCCTGCTCCTGCCCGACTCCGTGGGGCTGCTCCTGTCCAGGCCAATGGAGATGCTTCTCTCTGGTCCCACCTCCTTGTCCATGTCCCCATCTGCAGCCTTGTCCGTGTCCACGTCCACCCCCAGCAGCTCCTCTCCAAGGCACCGGGGCCACACCCTGTCCCCCAGCAGCCCCAGCTCATCTTGCACCTTCGTGCTGGTTGGGGGGTGGGAGGATTCCCTGGGGGGGGTCCCACCACAGGCCCCTTCGCTGTGCCCCGCCATCCCTTGACACTTGCCCAGCGCTGCCCGCAGCACCTCACAGCGCTGCTGGGTCACTGCCATGGTGTCCTGGAGGGCTCGGATGAGCTCCAGGATGAGCTCGTCACTGACCGTGGCCATGGCTGGGGGGCTGCTGGGCTGCGGCTCCACGTCTCTCTGCGCCCTGTCCCCTGTGTCCCCGGGAACCCGCTCTTGCTCGGTCCCCGCTGGCAACTCCAGTGGGGGGTCCCGGCCAAGGGCCGGCCCCGGCTCACTCACCGGCCCCTCGACAGCCTCGGGAGACCGGGGGGGTCCCCAGCAGGTGGGCGCTGCCAGCTCCGCCATCACACCGGGCCAGGGCTCCGGGAAGGAGTAGAGGGAGCCCATGGAAATGGAGCTGCTCCACGACAGGGAGCCCAGGGAGCCCAGGGAGTCCATGGAGGCCAGCGGGGCCCTCGGGGACAGGCGCTCCCTGCTCGACGCCTCCGCTCTCGCCCTGCAGAGGAGGAGAGAGAAGAGACCCTGCTGCACCCCGGCCCCTGCGGCAGGACCCACGGGCAGCACGCCCTCCTCGGCCGGCAGGCAGGGCTGCCCAGCGCGGGCAGGGTCTGGGCACGGGGTGAGGGTCTGGGGCAGGATCTGGGGCTCTCCCCCAGCACTCACCACATCCCCGGGGTCCACGTGGGCTTCTCCACTCCTCTGTGTGCCGGCGAAGCATCTGCCGAGGGAGGAGACGGAGTGAGCGGCCGGCAGCCCCCGGCACAGCCCCGGGTCAGGGCTGCTGGGGGCTGTCGGCCGTTTGTGGGGTGCTCGGTGCTGGGGCCACTCACCGCTCTGCTCCTCCGGCCGGGCTGTCGCCGTGCTCGTCCGATGCTTCGACTTCTTCCGGCACCTCTGTAAGACCCCCAGGAGCTGGGTGAGACGGGAGCAGCTCCCGGCCCCACGCTGCAGCCCCCCATGCCACTCCACACCACACCACACCACACCACACCACACCACACCACACCACACCACACCACGTCAGGCCATGCCAGCCCACCCTACCCCATCCCACGCCACGGCACAGTGTGGCACAGTGCAGCGCAGCGGTCACCTACCCAGAGCCGCTTGGCCCTCAACGTGGCAGAGACCAGGATGAGCTGCAGCACCAGCATCAGGAGCGGGAGCAAGTCAGCCAGGGTGGGGCCGTTGGAGCGCCCCATGGCACCGGCTCCGGTGCAGCCGCGACACTGAGAGTCACCAGCACAGGCCCGCGATGCGGATCCCCAGTGACCTCCTGGGTCCCCAGGGACGGGACCCCCGACGCTGCTGCTGTGGCAGAGGCTGAGGCTGCAGTCTGCCGAGACGATGCCAGACTGCGGTGCCCACCGGCCACCGCCTGCTCTGGGAGGGCCCCCGCGCCCCCTTTTATAGTCCGGCAGGCAGGCGGAGCCCCTTTGTGACAGCGCGGGCTGGCAGAGCCCCCTTTGTGAGACCCGCTGCCCCCTGCGCCCTTCCCCTGCTGGTACGGGCAGGTGTGAGGGGCTCAGGAGGGGCCGGGACGTCCCCCTGCCAGTCAGGGGTGGCGGCTGATGGAAGCCCACGGTCTGCAGGACGGGGGATCCTGGCAGGACTTGGGAGGCGGGAGAAGGAGGAAGAGGAGGAGGAGGAGCAGAGGGACCCCCCACACCTGCCCTCCAGCCAAGAGCAGCAGTGGCCAGAGCTTTTGAAATTGCAGAGGATCCCCTGGATGCTGAGCCCGGGTCCTGCCCAAAGCCAGCCCGGGTCCGTCCCTGCTCAGCCCAGGCCCTGGCTGGGTGACCCCAGCCAGCAGCCCAGCCCCTGCCAGCCGCTCGCCCCCCGCAGCGGGATGGGGGCAGAATCGGGAGGGCAAATGCGAGCAATAAAGGAACCTCTTGGCTCAGGACAGGGAGAGTTTCATCGGTGAAGGGAAACAAAGCCCCAAAGCCCCAAGAGGTGCCCGAGCGGTCGGCGCCAGCAGCGGAGCCGGGCGATGCCCAGGCAGGGCCCGAGCGATGGCTGCGTTGGAAAAGCTCCCCCGCCTGAGCGGGCAGCGCGATGCCAGGCGGGCTGCAGCCTCCCCTGGGCCAGGCGGGGCCAGCTGTGCCCCCCAGGCTCCTGGCCAGGCCAGCCCGCTGGTGGGGGCACGGGGGAGGCAGCAGGACTCCCCCCGCCATGGAGGAGAACCTGGGGGTGCCGTGGCCGCCCCGGGTTTAGACGCCGCGTCCCCTCTGCCCCAGGCTTCTCTGCTCCCTGCTGGGGCTCTGGGCTCCTGCCGGGCTTTGGGGTCCGCATCCCCTGGGATTTTGCCCCCTGCGGGGATCCTTCACAGGATGGGCTCTGAGCTCCCCCGCGCTTTGTCACCTCTGTCTGTCCCTGTGTCTGTAAGCACCGCGACAGGGGCGCTTCCTTGGCCCAGAGGAGGCAGGGACTGGGCTGTCCCCAGGCGTGCTGCCTGCAACCTGTCCTGCCTCCTGCCCTCTAACCCTCTCCAAAACCCCGGGGCTGCAGGCAGGGGCTGACCCACCGGGCATGCCCTGTCAGCGGCACCGACGCTTCTGTGTCACCCATGCCACAACCTGCCCCGTGCTCAGTCAGTGCAAGCACCGCTTCCCAGGTCAGCAGGGCAGGATCAGCATCATCTCCTGCAGGAGAAGGCAGAGCCCTCAGCGGGACGCCACCTGCACCCATGTTAAAACAAATGCAATTTATCTCTCAGGGGTTTCCTGACCACTGCAAGGCAGGACGGGGCAGCAACTGCTCTGGGCACCCGGGAGAGGGGACGGTAAAAATAACCACGAGGACAGAAGTGGGGTCTGGATCTGTGCCTGAGCAATCCCGGCCAGGGCTGCTATAAAAAGGAAGAGTGAGTGGCCGCTTCTCGGCTCCCCAGCCGGCAGCAGGCGGGCCCCGAGGGGCTGGGTGCTGTGGGAGCCGGGGAGCAGCACCCCGACCCCACGCCTGCTGCGGGGCGCAGGTAACGCTTCTCGCTGGGGCTGCCGGGGGGTTTGCTCCAAGCAGGTGGCGCCGCAGACCTGTGGTCTGCCGGGGCCATGCTGCCAGGTGCTGGGGACGCCTGCCTCTTGGCAGGGTTTAACGCAAGTAACGGGACCGGGGTCTCGGCCGGTGCCGGATTGGGGTCCCAGCTGGTACCGGGACGTGTGCCGAGCGGGGTGCCCCTGGCCAGGGATGCAACTGCCGGCTGCTTTCCCCCAGCCTGCCCTGCTTCTCTCCGCAGCCCCCTCCCAGGCCCTGCCGCCCTCTCTGAGCTGACCCTGCTCTCGCTCCCCCACCTCCCCGGCCACTTGCAGAGGAACCGGCTGCTTCCCTGTCCACGGCACCTCGACAGCTGGGGGCTTCCCCCGGGGCGGCTCTGCCCACCATGGGGCATCTGGTGCTGGGCTTGGTGCTGCTGGCCGGGACCCTGGCCGTCGGCGGATCATGGCACCGGCGAGACCTCGACCCTGTCAGGGAGGTGGCGCTGGACATGGCCCCCACCTCCTTCGATGACCAGTACCAGGGCTGCAGCCGCATGATGCAGGAGGAGCTGGAGGAGCTCAACCGCACCGAGTTTGCCAACAACAGCGTCTATGCCAATGCTTGGACCCAGGCCGCTGCCGAATGGCGGAGCCGGCGGCACCGTGTCCCCCAGCCACCGGTGCTGCGGCCGGAGCAGGCAGTCGCCCTCCTGGCGTACACCCAGCAAGGCCCCCTGCACCGGGCGTTCAACGCAGCCGTGCGCGAGGCCGGGCGTTCCCGCAAAGAATACCTGGGTGCCTTCCGCTTCAAGGTGCTGCATTTCCTCCTGAGCGAGGCCCTGCGTGTCCTGCGGGATGCCCGGCCCCACCAATGCCACCACGTCTACCGGGGTGTCCAGGGAATCCGCTTCATTGCCCAGCACCACCAGTCCATCCGCTTTGGCCACTTCACCTCCGCCTCCCTCCGGAACGAGAGCACGGTCCCCTTCGGCCGGGACACCTTCTTCTCAGTGGAGACCTGCTATGGTGTCCCCATCAGGGATTTCTCCGTCTTCCCCGAGGAGGAGGAGGTCCTCATCCCGCCCTTCGAGCGCTTCGAGGTCACCGACATCACCCGTGATGGGGACAGAGCCCTCATCCAGCTCCGCTCCCAGGATGCGCTCAGCACCTACAACTGCGAGTTGGTGAAAGGTGATGTCTTGCGGGACAGTCCCTCCCGAATGGTGGGGTGCAGGGGCTGGGGCCGGGGGGGTGGCCCCGTCCCACCAGCTCTGCTGAGAAAGGGGGGTCTCGATTGTGGGGAGGGCGACGGGGGGATCTTGCCTTTGGGCGAGCATCCTTGCCCGTCTCCCAGCCGCTCTCCCCCGGGGTTTGCAATCGGGGCCCTTGGCAGCACAGGTGGCACGGCACAGCATGGCACGGCACGGCATGGCACGGCACGGCATGGCATGGCACGGCATGGCCCAGCGTAGCATAGCATAGTGCAGCACGGTACAGCACAGCACAGCATGGCATAGCATGGCATGGCATGGCATGGCATGGTGTGGTACAGCACGGCATGGCTCAGCACGGCACGGCACGGCACGGCACGGCACGGCACGGCCGGGTCGGAGCGAGGAGCGGCACGGTGCGGAGCGTGCAGCAGCCGTGCGAACAGAGTTGGTTTCTTTGGCAGAGAAGAGATGCAAGAGCCGGCCGTGTGTCTTCAGCGCAGGTGAGCCAAGAGCCCCCACTGCAGCCAGGGAGGGTGGCCCCCAGCTGGGCCCCCCTGACCCCCCCGGCTGCCCCTGACTCCTCCTCTCCAGCACCCCCAGGCAGGAGCGTCCCCGGGGACCCCCCGCGCCTCTGGGGGCTCCTCCTGGCAGCCACAGCCCTGGCAGCCGCCGGGACCCCCTGAGCCACGACGCCACCGCTGCCACTGCACCCCGGCGAGGAGAAGGGGTCAGGAATGGGAGCCAGCAGCTTGACGGAGACAGCGGGATGGGACGGGGCAGCAGGAGGGGCTGGGGCCATGGGGACAGCCCCGCTGCAGGGTCCCGCATGGCGGCCGCCAGTGCCCAGCTCAGCCCTGCCATGGTGCCACAGGCCCTGGGACACGCCGGCAGCCCCGGGACACCAGCGGAGTCTGGATGAGCCGCGGCCGGGGCTTTTGGAGGCAGCTGTGTGTGGGGTCTGCAAGGGGCTGCCCCAGGGATGGGGCTGGCGCTGACAGGGACCGGGGGGAGCTGCTTCTGGGGGTGTCCCTGCCCAGCCGGCTGCTCCGCTGCTCTCCTTTCCCTGGCTCCCAGAGGAATAAAGACCTGCTGTGGAACCAGGGTGTCTCCGAGGGGTTCCTGCGGCTCACTGAGCTCAGGGATGCTGCAGTGGGGGCTTTTCTACAGCTATCCCTCCTGCATCCAGAGCATCCTGCAAAGCAATGCCCGTACGCAGGGTCCTGGTGTCCTGGGCGAGGGGGTGTCTCCCCCTGAGATCTGCTCCCCTGCCGGTCCCGTGGCTGCCTGCAGCCCAGGATGGGGGTTGCAGTCCCCCCCAGCGCCCGAAGGAGCAGGGAGGGGGCACAGCAGCTCCATGCTGGGGGACAGCCCTGAGACCCCTCCAGGTGCAGAGGGAGACGCAATGGGCCCAGCTGCCCAGGGTCTTTGTGCCCCAGGGGTCCCCACCCTCCTCCTCCTCCTCCTCCTCTGGGGCAGGGTGCAGCCGTGGGGCCAGGCATCCATGGGGCAGGACCAGGGCTGGCCGTGGCTCTCCAGCTCCTCACCAGGCAGAGACAGAGTCAGGGACGGATCCTGCCCTCCACGGGCACCAGCGCCACCTCCTCCCACTCCCTCCTCAGCCCTGTGCACCCATGGGTGGCCCCGTCCCCCGGACACAGGTGACACAGGGCAGTCTTGATGTGCTTTAATAAATCCTTGGGTCCCACAGCCAGCTGTGGGCATGTCCTGGGGCCGGCCCGGGCAGCGCTCCTGGCTCGGCGAGGGGCACACAGAGCCCCAAGCACAGCAGGGCCGGCAGACACGGGGCTGTGGGGACACCACAGCGGGGCACGGAGGCAGGCCTCCACGGAGGCGTCACATCCCCACACAGAGGTACGGGCCCGTGGGAGCAGGGACCCGCACCGCGGGGCGTTCACCCGTCACGAGTTGCTCCCTGGTCTCAGCCCAGTCCCCCACTCTTGGCAGGGGCCGGTGCCGGTGCCAGGGGCAGCCACCGCACCACCCTGGTGTCGACGCCGAGGGGGCTGAGCACCACGCAGGTGAAGTTGGTGTGCAGGTGCTGGGCACTGAAGGAGCTGAAGTGCAGGTCACGGCGCAGGGCCACCCCCGAGCCATTCGGCTCCTCTCTGCGGACCCAGCAAGGACCTGTCAGTGCCCATCCCCGGCTCCAAGACCCCGCCCTGGGCTGGGGGTCCTGGGGTCCCTGCCCTGACTGGGGCTGTCCCTCCCTACCAGCCCCAGAGCTCCGGGGCAGCCCCACTGCCGCTGCCCCACTGGGACCCCCCGGCTCCGGTACTCACAGCACTGTCCCCTCACGCACGGCCCCCTCCGGGTGCAGCTTCTCCACGAAGGAGCCATTCCCCAGCCAGTAGAGCAGCGTGAACTCGGGGAGGCTGCTCACCGCCTTGCACGAGACCGTCACACTTTCACCTGGAGCCGGAGGGGACACAGGGGTCAGGGGGGCTGTGAGGGTCCCCGGTGCCCCCCGGGCCAGGCTGCCCCTGCCCACAGGCGCAGCCCCCCCACCCCAACCCCAAAGGGGAATGTCCCCCCCCCCTCACCAGCACCCCAAAATCTTGGCTGCGGGAGGAGGATGCACCCTGCGTGTCTGCCGGGGCTGATGCAGGAGCTTCCCCCCGGCTGGGGGTCTCACTGCACCCGCCCTGTCCCCAGGCCACCCTGCAATGGCCCCGGGGGTCACTCACCCAGGCGGGGGGGCTCTGACGGCATCTGCAGGACGGTGATGCTGGGGGGCTGCAGGGCCATGGCACCTGGGGGAGCAGAGCAGGGTGAGGCGGGGGGGCAAGAGCTGCCCCCGAGACCCCACGTCTCCGGGATGGGTGCAGGGTGCCACAGAGGGGGTACAGCTCCTCCTCGGGCCCCCTGGGGGGCACAGAGCCAGGAGTTGGCCCCGGACCCCCCCAGCAGCCCCCACTTACCCGTGCAGCGGGAGACCAGGGCCCAGCAGAGCAGGGGCAGGAGGAGCTGGGCAGTAGGTCTTGGGGTCCCTGCGGGCAGAGATGGGGCTCAGCGCTGGGCACACCGGGATGCTCCCCCCAAACCCGGCATGGGTCCCCCCCAGCATCACCCCCGCCGCCAGCATCCCCCTCCTCAGCATCCCCCAAGCCTAGGACGGTCCCCCCCAGCATCCCCGTCCCCCCCAGCATCCCCCGAGCCCCGGAACGGTTCTGCCGTCCGTGTCCCTCCCCCAAGCCGTCGGGCTGCCCCCCCTCCGGGGCCGCCCAAGTCCCGCGGGTGTCCCCCCCCGGCGCGGGGTGCCCGGCCGTACCGGCGGGGCGCAGCGCAGCCATGGTGCGGCGGTGCTCGGGGCGGCGGCGGTTTTATGGGGCGGCCCGAGGGGGCGGCGGGGGGGCGGGAGCGCCGTGACTCACCGGGAGCCGCCCTCGGTCCCGGTCCCGGCCCCGCCGGCGGGGGAGCGACCGCCACCGCGCCGGGACCCGCACCGGGACCCGCACCGGCACCCGCACCAGCCCCTACGTGGCTCCGGGCCCCGCGTCCCCATGTCCCCCAGACCCCTGTGCCATGCCGCACGTCCACCCCGCCGTGTCCCCAGGACGTGCCCAGCGTCCCCCTGTGCCCCGGTACAGCACCCCATGTCTCCCTGCACCCTGTGCTACGTCCCATGCCCCCCCAGGCTGCGCCCCGCGTCCCTCTGCACACTACGTCCCTCTGTCCTTTGCCCTGCATCCCCCTGTGCCCCTCGTCCCCGTGTCCCATGTCCCCCTGTACCCCTCATCCCACTGTGCCCCTCGTCTCTGTGCCCCTCATCCCCCTGTGCCCCTTGTCCCTGTGTCCCATGTCCCCCTGTGCCCCTCATCCCCCTGTGCCCCTCGTCTCTGTGCCCCTCGTCCCCCTGTACCCCTCGTCCCTGTGTCCCATGTCCCCCTGTACCCCTCATCCCCCTGTGCCCCTCGTCCCTGTGCCCCTCATCCCACTGTGCCCCTTGTCTCTGTGCCCCTCGTCCCTGTGTCCCATGTCCCCCTGTACCCCTCATCCCCCTGTGCCCCTCATCTCTGTGCCCCTCGTCCCCCTGTGCCCCTTGGCCCTGTGTCCCATGTCCCCCTGTACCCCTCATCCCCGTGTCCCATGTCCCCATGCCCCTCATCCCTGTGTCCCATGTCCCCCTGTACCCCTCATCCCCATGTCCCATGTCCCCCTGTACCCCTCATCCCCATGTCCCATGTACCCCTGTGCCCCTCGTCCCTGTGTCCCATATCCCCCTCATCCCCCAGTACCCCGCGTCCCTCTCCATGCTCCCCGACCAGCCTCGCTGCACCCCGTGTTCCCCCCATGCCCATGGGTGAGCAGCCATGGGCACCCCCGGGAGATGGGAGCTGTGGGGCGCTGAGCCAGGTGGTGGCACAGGGCCCAGGGACCGTCCCCAGGGGCTGGTGGCAGCACTGGGGAGCCAGGGGGGCTTTGGAGCGGTGCGGGGGGAACTGGGGGCAAGGCAGGGCCCGGGCAGAGCTGCGCAGGGGGAGAGGGAGGTGGGTGAAGCCCCCCCCCGGGGACGGAGCGCCCATGCTGGGTGGGGGGAGCCCCGGGGATGGCCCAGGCTTAGCACCGGCCCCCCAGCTCCAGGAGTGAAGGAGAGAAACCCCCAGGGACCCACCCAGGGCTCTGCTGCAGCACTCGGCATCAGGGGAGCCAGCGCTGAGCCAGCCCGGGGGGCACGGCGAGACCCCGGGGCCGGGACCCGACCCCTCTCCTCCTCCCCGTGGCAGAGCCCCCTCGGAGCCAGCCCACAGCAGCAGGGGCCCAGCAGTAGAGCAGCGGGCACAAGGGTTTCGGTAAGTCACCGAGATCAGGGCTGCAAAACCGAGGGAAGCCCCTGAACCTCCTCCGTTCCTGGCACGGCCGCGGCACGGAGCCAGCATGGGCACGGCCACGGGGCAGGAGCAGCCCTCATGCCCCGAGAGCTCCCGTGGTGCAGGCACAGGACCAACACACCGCACGGAAAAAAGCCCCTAAAACCCCAGCGAGTCTTCTGGCAGTGGTTGTTGACAGTTCCCAGAAGGTCAGGACCGTGGCTGGGAGAGCGGTTATCTCAGGGACCTCTCCAAGCACAACACGTCCCCTTCCTCCCGCCAGGATGAGGACGGTGGCCGCATCCTCCCCGCAGCACCCACGGGCACCCGGAGCCAGGGCTGTGACAGCGCTGGCCCGGGGGTCCTGTGGCCAGCGAGGGGTCAGAGGCGGCTACCGCAGGGGGAACGGCTCAGCACCCTCTGCTCCTCCACCACCCCCACGAAAGCCTGACCCAGACGAGCTCAGGGTACCACGGGGCGAAATATGCGGCAGGGGCTGCGGCGAGGGTGCTCCGTCCCCAGCCCCACGGAGGATCCGTCCCCGCCCCGTGGGGGGAAGCACAAAGGCGGGAGGATGAACCGCAGCCTCACCCCAAGGACAAGGAAGACGATTAAGAAAAAACCCTGGGCCATGTCTCCGTTTCCAGGATTCTATTCTCGTGTTTGGCACAACATGGTGACGTGGTTTCACCCGAAAGAAAACCAAAAGGACTCGGCGAGGCACGTGGCGCAGCTGCACGGGGTCTCCCTGCCGCAGGTGACGCAGCCCACGCTGCACCTGCAGCCGAGCCGCCGCGGCCTCTTCCCAAATCCCCCGCAGGAAGCGGTGCAGCCCCTCGCGCCAGGAGCGGGGTGACAGTGCCTCGTGTCCCCTCACTGCGTCCCCCTGCCAGACCCCGGCACCCTCAGGGGACGCGGCTCGGGCTCCCCAACTCCCTGTCCCCCCCCAAACGCCCCGGCTGGCCCCGGGGTTGGGGACTTTGCCCCCGCAGGCTGCTGTCACGGGCCGTCACCCATCCGCCATCAAAAAATGAGCTCAAAGTGCCCCTTGCGAAAGAGGAACGGAGGCACAGCTCTGCACACCGCCACAGCGAGGAGGAGCGGAGCAATGCCGGAGCAGCGAAACGCCGGCACCAGCCCAGCTCTTCGTTCCATCCCTGTCATTCCAGTGCCAAAAAGAGCAACCCCCAGCAAGGCATCCCCCCAGCCGTGGGGCAGGGACAACCCGCTCTCGGGCTGCTCTCGACGTACCATCACAGAAAGGGGTGCAGGGAACCAGCGCCCTGGCCGGCCCCCGAGCCACAGCAGCCGGACGATGCTGCCGGGGAGGAACATAGAAAAGAGGGGAGCGTACAAAAGGGTCACCCGAGGCAGGGCGCAGGCAGAGCCCACCGTCACAGCGCAGGAGAGCGGCTCGGTTCCTCCCCATGCGTCCACAGCACTGGCACGGGGACCTGGCAGCCAAGAGTCCGACCCACGGCGCTCGGTGCCGGGGGGGCCGAGCGTCCCTCCGTCCCCTCTTCCAGGGCGCTGGGCTCCAGCTCCTCGCAGCCAAGGGGCCCAAACCTGACCCTGCTTCCCCGTGTCCCTTCCTCGCTGCTGGCAGGGCTGCTGCGGGGAGCCGGCGAAGCCTCGGCCCTCTCCGTCACCTCCCCTGACAGAGCACGGCAGGAGAGGGAGATGGAGATGGAGAACGGCCCCCCCAAGCCAAAGCTCAGTGCCAAGGGCTGGGGAGGGGCTGGGGGAGGGAAACGGGACAAGCGTCTCTTTTCATCTGCAATAGAAAGTTTTAAATATGCTCATTAAAATAGCCGCTTTTAAAAAAAAAAGACTCCCCCAGCCCTAGCCGGGGGGACCCCAGGGCAGAGTCGTCCCTCGGCACCCCGACGCCGTCCTCGGGGGCGACCGAGGTCCTGAGAGGTGACGGAGAAAAGCCGGCGTCCCCAGCCGGCCACTGTCCCCTGCCCTGGGCACGCGTCCTCTCGTGGCTCCACGGCTCCCCAGCGCCTGCCCTTACTCCAGCCCCAGGATGTAGTTGATGCCCTGGACCAGTCCGATGATCACCGGCTGCCAGGCCACCAGGTAGCGCAGCCAGTCCAGCAGCTGCCCGTACATGACGTGAGGCCTCTCCCAGCTGGGTGGGAAGGAGTTAAAGAGCCATGGGGAGAGGGGCGAAGAGGAGCGCGGCCCACCCAGGAACCCCCCAAAGCTGCCACCCCGCAGGAGCTGGGGGGATGGAGCCCCGACCCGGGGCTCAGGCCAGGCTCACCTAGGCTGCGCCTCAACAAGGAGGGTCCGGGGTGCAGCCAGGTGTCCCACAGGATGCCGTGGGGCCCCGGCTCCACCATCTCCTCCTCCCGTGGGACAGACGTGACCAGCCGCTGAGCCAGGGCACCCAGGGGCAGCACACCCAGCGCCTGGCTCTGCAGGGACTCGCACTCCCCACGGGAACATCCAGAGATGGAAAAGCAAAACCTGGGGCTCGAGTCATCCCCTGCAGTGGCTGCGGGGAAGGGGCCAGGGGGTCAGCACAGGGGGCCCCGACACGCCCGTTGCTCTGTGCCAGGCGACGTGCCCGGCTCAGGGATGGGTTTTGCAGGGTCTCTGCCACTGCTGCGGGCTGGCAGCGACCTGCCCGGGGTGCCAGGCGAACCCAAACAAGCAGCCAGCAGCTCCCGGGCACGGCCCTGAGCCCCTCCCGTGCTCTACCCACTCCTCCCCTTCGCAAGGCGCCGAGTCCCACGAGGAGAAAGGATACGGGTTACTGAACATCCTCTTGAGATCCACCTTCTCTTTGCAGTACGGACACGTCTGCTTCTTCCCGACGATGCACCAGCCACGGATGCAGAATTCGTGAAACCTGGGGGGCAGCATGTTAAGGGGAACTGCCTCGGGCTGGAGGAGGTGGGGGGACGCGACTGAGCGTGGAGGAAACCAGCGAGCTTAAGTCATTCCCACACCACAGCATGGGGGACAGGAAACCCACGCTGCGCAAAGACGGCCGCGTTGCACAACCGCAGTCCTTTCCTAGAAGGTGCAGCACCTTCCAGGGACAGAGGAAGGTGCTCACGGGGCGGCGGGAGGCACCACAAGGGCTATGACCAATGCGCTGGGCACTGGTGAGACACAGACCCTTCACCGACGCTGCCCGGCGCACACGTAGCCCGGCCCACACTCGCGCCGGGGCCAGGCTAGACCGATGCTGGCGCGCAGGGAAGCTCCTCGATACGAGGGCGAGAGCCGGCAGCAGAGACTGGCAGGGATGCATCTGGCTGTGAAACGCCGGGGCTTTGAGCACCGCAAAGGTTTATACAGCCCAGGAGAGCTCTGCAAACTTGCCTGCGTGCGTTACACAAGGCTCCCGCACAGGCTCCTCGGGGATTAACAACATATTTAAGGAACTTCTCCCCAGGCGACAGCTATGCTGTGTCACTGCAGATGGGTAGCGAGGATTTGCCCAACCCAAGCACAGCCCAGAGAAGTCACAAGGAAAGATGAGGTGGCTGCAGCCGGGGCCCTACAGCATAGCCCTGGGCTGAGGCGAGGCCACTTGCTGTGACGGGGAAACTCTGCCACTCACGAGGGTGTCACTGAGCAAACAGAAACTCCCCCAGGTAACGCCTCTGCTGCTCAAACCAAGGGTTAATGCTGGAGTGCACCAGCCCTCCTTGGCCCCGGAGCCTGGAGCGACAATCTAGTGCTGCCAGGAGCACCGACTCCTCCGAGAGCCGCAAACCCCCATCCCAAGCTGCCGCAGGGTGGGCGACACGCAGCCCCGGGCCCCGCGTGGGGTCGGTTGCTGGGGCCAGGCCGGCGTAAACCTCGCCAAACAGTTTATAAAGCTTAAATTTAGGTATGACCTTTGCTCAGGCTCAGTTTGGAAACCACCCCGCAGGCAGTAACGCAGATGGTGCCAGAGGACATCCCATCTCCACCGCTGAGTCACCGCCGGAAAAACCCCTGCTCCGTCCCTCCTGCTCTGTCCCTCCGCGGGGGCTGAGCCATGAGTAGGACTTCCAGTTTCCAAACCAACTGCACATCAGTCAGCTGACGGGGAGGGCTGAGCAATTCCAGGGCACCAGAAACCTCGTGCGCAGCCAGAGGCGTTTTGGGGAAGGAGGAAGCGGCCGGGCTGCGGCTGGAGCCAGCCGGTGGCACTGGACCAGCGGGGCTGGAGGTGCCCCCCTACCTCACACACCGGAGCTGGCACGGCAGGCAAGCACCGGGCAAATAGGTGCCGGCAGATTTGGCAAAAGCAGCTGGAAAGCGAGGTGCAGCTCCACGGCAGCACGGCCGGAGTAGGGGAGGGGGAGCTGGGGAGGGGAAGGAAAAGGAAACAACCACTTGTAACACACACGGAGGCAGCGAGGAAGTGATTTCAGGAACACGCAGGACTTCGCCTCTTTCCATGACAAGTCAGCTATGACACAGGCAAGGATCACGTGCAAAATCAGCAGAACAGCCCCGAGTCCCTGGACAGGCATTTCTTCACCCCAGGTGGGGGAAGCCCCGGGGCAGGAGCTGTGTGTCGCCAGCCCCAGCGGCGGGGAGCCGGCAAGGCGAGGGGCTGGCTCCGGAGGAGAAGGATACACGTGGTTGCAGGAGAGGCGGTAGGTGTTCTCGATGATCCCCTCCTCATTGACGTCCACGAAGATCTGCTGGCCGCAGACGGCGCAGACGCTGTCGGAGAGGTGCTTGGTGGGCATCCCCGAGGCGCTGTAGAACTGAGCGAGGGCAGAGCAGAGGGAGAGCGGTGACAGCGGGAGGACACGCGTCCCATGCCCGCGTTGGCGCCGCTAAGCTTTAAGGAGGGCTGGGGTCAGCGCCCAAGGAGTCCAGCCTCGGCCTTTTGGGCTTAAAAACCTTGTTACGGGTCCGGCTGTGGGAAACAACTACAACAGGACAGGGAGGTGCTCAGTGACATGGTGGCCCATCGCACCCCAGCCCCTCTGCCAGCCCCACAGGCGCCCTCCCCGTGCCCGGGACCACCCCGCTTCGCTCCCCGACAGCCCGGTGAGCTGTCAGCTGCCGGCCGGGGCTGGTGCACCCATGTCAGGCAGCGAGGGCAGAGGCTGGGGGCGAGAGCAGGACAAGCTGGAGGTCACAGCTTTGACCCAAGATGACAACCTTGGGCTGGCAGTTGAATACGGCCCAAGCCAGCGAGTACAACCCAAGCCTCCAGCCCTGCAGGTCCCTGAACCTTGGCCGACTGAGGAGTGAGCAGAGCAGCCACCCCCCACCATCTCCAAGCCTGTCGGCTCAGCACCGGCCTGACATGGCACGCAGGAGGGTGCAGGCACGCAGCTGGGTCTCCCCGCACGCAGATCTGGTCCCACACGCTCCAGGCGCAGCCAGGAGCCCCGGGGTCACTCGTGCCATGTCCTGGCTCCCAGGGCCAGGCTGGGAGATGTAGAAACACAGAATATCTCCCATTGGAAGGGACCCATCAGGATCATCGAGTCCACCTCCCTGCTCCTTGCAGGATTGCGTAACACTAAACCATATGACTAAAAGCGTCATCCAGACACTCCTTGAACTCTGACAGGCTTGCTGCCACGACCACTGCCCTGGGGAGCCTGTCCCAGGGACCGACTGCCTTCTCAGTGAGGAACCTTTCCCTAATGTCCAGCCTGAACTTCCCCTGACGCAGCTTCATCCCATTTCCTCAGGTCCTATCGCTGGTCACCAGAGAGAGATCAGCACCTCCCTGTCTGCTGCAGCCCCTGAGGAAGGCGTAGACTGCGATGGGGGCACCCCTCAGCCTGCTCCAAGCTGAACAAGCCAAGTGACCTCAGCCACCCATCAGTCTTGCCCTTAAGATCCTCCACCATCTTGGTGACCCTCCTCTGGGCACACTCTCATAGTTCAATGCCCTTTTTGTACTCAGGTGCCCCAAACTGCACCCAGGACTCGAGGCAGGGCTGCACCAGGGCAGCGCAGAGCAGGACAATCCCCTCCCTCGACCGGCTCGCTGTGCTGTGCTCGATGCGCCCCAGGACACAGGTGGCCCTTTAGGCTGCCAGGGCACGCCGCTGACTCCTATTCAACTTACCATCAACCCAGACCCCCAGATCTCTTTCCGAGGGGCTGCTCCCCAGCCTCTCACCCCCCCCAATTTGTACGTATAACCAGGATTACCCCGTCCCAGGTGGAGAATCCAACACTTGCTCTTGTTAAATTTCATATGGCTGGTGATTGCCCAGCTCTCCAGTCTATCCAGATCTCTCTGTAAGGCCTCTCTACCCTCGAGGGAGTCCACAGCTCCTCCTAGTTTAGTATCATCGACAAAACACGTCTCAGACAGAGACCCGGCACGGCTTCACTCCGATCATCCGAGGGAGCCCTTGGGCTGCAGTGCCAGCTGGTGGCAGCATCCTCCCGGCGGCCCTGCAGCCAGGCCAGACCCTCGGGGAGTGTCTGGGCTGCCGCAGGCCCGTCCTGGTGCCCACCGCCTGCCTGCGGGGAGGCCCGAGCTCTGCCAACACATCCCAGTGCGAGCAGAAGGCGGCTGGCGAGGGGCTGGGGCTCCCCGTCCTGCCAGGCAGCACCTCCAAGGAGCAGCAGCAGAAAGCTCAGAGAGGAAACACAAAATCCAAGACCCTAAAAAGCTGCTGCAAAGAAGCAATGCAACCTACTCCACCGGTGTCCTAGGTCACTTATTTTTTGGTGGAGTGGGGTTTTTTGGTACCAGGTGAGTGGGCTACAGATTATAGGCTTGCAGGAACACATCCTCCGTCCCCAGGGATGGCACGAGCTGCAGTGGGTACGGGCAGCAGAAGGAAGCCCGTGGCGTGAATCCTTCCCTGGTGGCTGCAGGACATGAGTTAACGCACCCATAGCATGGTCCCAGAAACAGGAGGGCTCTTTGGCACTGGAGATTTTAAAGGTCCAGGTAAAGAAATAATTTGTCAGGAGTTTAGCGGGGCTAGGCAGATCCTTCCGCTCCTCATTTCTTGTGCTTCTGGGGGCAAGGGGACACCCGCAGAGGCTCTGCTCTTAAGGAAGGATCTCGGAGCAACTCAGTTAGGTCAGAAACCTCCCAGCCCAGGCACCGCAGTGGTGGACACAATGAGAGCACAGCGAGGAAGGCGGCAGCCTCAGGGAGCCCTTCCTCGATGTGCGTTCCCGTTTGGGGGAGGCAAAAGCTACCGCTGCGACTGACGAATTTCAGGCCCCCCATAACGGGGCATGACTCTCGCCTGGGGGACGGCACGGCGTTAACTCACCCCGATCGTCGAGGCCATGTAATCTGCACACATCTCGGCAAAGTCCCGCTCCAGCACCCCGTAGTAAAGACCATAGAAGAGGAGGGAGATACCAAAGTCCATCGCGTCTTCTGGTTTGATTCTACAACAGAAGAGCCCAAATGACATCAAGAGCTTTTCTGGAGGGGCTGCGGGGGTGCAAAGCCAGCGTGCTGACACAGCCCACGGCACTAACTCCGTCACAAGAGCGGCCCACCACGGCAGCGGACGCACGTCACCGGGAAGCATCACCTGGAGAGGTCTTCGGGGTGCCTGCCCAGCACAACCCTAGCCCCCGTTTCGGGGACACTTCACCTTGTCAACAAGCAGCACGTGAAGGGAGGTGTAGGTGTAACACCCGGTGCCCATCGCCCTCACCAGCCTCTGGAACGAGCAACTGCAGTGATCTCCAACTACCTCATGCACCAGATCAGCTCCCAGAAAGCCCCCAGTTAACGCTGTCATGTCTCTGTAGGCAGTTGCCAGGTCTCCTCATATTTCAGAGGAATCAACCTCTCCAAATAGGAAGATGGCTCGGGCTAGGGTCCTCCACCACCATCCCTGGGCTGGCTGCTTGTTGCGGGTACCTCTATCAGGGTAGCGAAGGAAATCCCGCTGCTGCCCCCAGGCTGGAGAGGCACAGAGCTGGAGAAGCCACCGACACGGCCGAGCTGGAAGCAGGGCTCTCCAGCAACCTCAACCAGTTCAGGTACCAGCACCTCTCCCATGATCCTCCCAGAAGAGAGAGGACACCCCAAGAGTCTCTTTGGCTCCGTTAATCGGACCGCTAAGACAACTCTTTTTCCAGAGTCGTAGCCAATGCCTTATTCCATGCAGTGCGTTACATCCCCTGCCCCAGGAGAGGGACCCGAGAGATTCACTCACCTGAATAATAAGTTAAGACCAAAAAGCGTGAACATCACAGCCATGTACCCTACGATTCCAGTGGCGTAGCTGATCTTGTATATTAGTAGAAACCATTTATAAACAAGCCTGGAAAGAATTAAACCAAGATTTTAACTACTTCATTTTTCCTGAAAGAAACTGCACCAAGCGCCTGAAGAGTTTTACTCTTTACACCTGGATGGTGCTGTGTGCAGACACTTCACCTACCCGTACGCACGGGCAAAGAGAGCTCTAAATTTCTAATTCAAGCTACTACCCTGTAGCTTGGCCAGGGGCCACTCACGGTCTTCATTTCCAAACTACAAACCTTGGGATCTCCAGAGGCCGTAAGCAAGCATGCTTCACGCCGGGAACGCCCTCGGCACGGCCCCAGCCCACGCGGTACCTGCCTCTCCACCATCCACTCGGGTGCTACGTGCGTCACGCTCGCTGCCCTAGCCGGTTAATGCTTCGCACCGACCGAAGCGGGCAGGGGTTTCATGCCCCCGGGGTGCAAAATTTAAGACAGTGGCTTGTGGCATTGAAACTGGAAAGAGCTCCTTGCAGTGGTTACCCTGGGGCTGAGGAGTTTTCCCAGGAACACATGTACTAACCTGGGCGTTGTCTGTACCAGAGGTTTTCGAGTCGCCCTGAAGGTGACAAAAGCTGTGACCGCTGAGAAGAGCACCCAGATTACCAGGAACCGCCACCAGTACAGCTTGATCGTGAAATACAGAGGCACTACCCACATCTGGAAGAGGGTCACCATCTGGAAGACCAGAGGAAAGGCATTTTGAGCTGGTTCTCTGCTCATCAGACATCAGAAACACCCTGCCAGTCCTGGCAGCCGTTCTCCTGCTCAAAGGGCCCTGAACAGCAGCAGGAAACTCAGGAGGTTTGGTCTGTGGTACCCGGCACCCAGGGAACAGGCTCAGAGCCTGACTGAGGGAGTCAGAGGCAGCAGCCAGGCGACCTTTGGTAGCAAAGGACTGGAGCTGAAGGGAAAACACAGAGGGAAGCCCACCAGAGGAAGGTAGAGGACATGATCCACCTAACTAGTTGTTGTAAGGTGGCTATATAAACCTCCACCTTGCCAGGGTCCCAAACACTGCAACCACAGACGCCTCAGACAAGTATTAAACAAGGAGATGGGCACAGGGGAAGGTTTCAGACTCGCCCATTCCCAAAAGGGATCTACGGTTGTGCAGCTGAGCTTGTGTGGTACTGCCAGAGGGGAATAAGCAAACAGGTTCGGTTTAAAGTTCATAGAAGATTACAGGTATTGCCTGGAAACGTGAATTGCGATAAAGAAGTCAGAGTGAGGTTGTCTCAGGTAAAACAGCAGTCCCTGACAAGCCGGTGGCAGCAGCAAGCGGCAGCACTGCCAGGCAAGCCCAGCGGTGCTGCAGAAACTGTCAAACCCAGGGTCCCGGCAGCCAGAAGCCCCCATCGGTGCTGAGGAAGCGCCCAGAAAAACGCAGCTTCCCTTTGTCTTACCCTCAGGACAATACTCGAGGGACAAGTCCCATCACCTCGTGTCAAAGCACTGTGAAAAACCAAGTCATTGGCTTCACTTATAACAGAAACTTAATGCCTCCAGGCGCGTCCATCCTCATCCCTAGCTAGAATCCCCGTACGCTGTTGGGAAGATGAGGGTATCTCAACACCAGACAAGAGGAGAAAACCAGGAACATACTCTTCATCAGCTAAAGGGTGGCATCACTCAGCCTCGGAGACAAAACGGCTGCGCGGGAGACACTTACGTTGTAGGAGCGAGGGTGCCTCTGTTTCCACTGAACCAACAGGAGCTGTGCCACCACCAGCGTGGCGATAAGGATGAGGACCATTTCGGCATGCATGGCCTCGTGACCGCGGTGCTTGGCGTGCATCCGTGCGTGCTCCACCCTGCAACAAGAGGGAAAAGGCGGCTGAAGAGCACGCGGGCACAGACCGCATGCTGACAGCACTGCGGGGCTGACAAACACCTCGGCACCGGGCGGGGAGCCAGGAAGACCAGACCGAGAAACACCCCGAAGGAGCACCGAGGAGACGCATGCCGTCTTGCAATCCAGAGGAGACAGGACAAAAGGCTTCTCTGAGACTAGCTCGTTTTGAGACTGTGAAAGCCCAGACTGCCATCCAGCCCATCCTGGTGCGAACACGGCAGAGATAACGCACGCTGACGTACCCGAACTAACGGACGCAGAGCCCACATTCCACGTAACTCACCCGGCAGCTCACCGGTGCCACAGCTTCAGCTGAGCAGCTGTTTGACACCACGAGTGTGCGCTAACTGTCAATACCAAACCCCCAGCCCTGTTTCGGAGCCACCAGCACCATTCTCCCTCTTGCCCAGCAAGGGAAAGGCTGGATGTGCTGGGGTTGGCATGGTCTACAGACAGCAAAACCGCCAAACCCCAGTAATTCATCCCCTCTGCCCTGGGCAACCCCATTTGCATCCTGGAACAAGTGGTTTCCAAGCTGGTGCTCTGCAGACACCTGGGGTTTCTTTCCAGCTTGTGCTGTTTGACCAAAACACATGGCAGAATGTAACACTGGTCTTAAGCTGACAAGACAGTTCAAGTTGGGGGGAGGGGGGAATCCAAACCCAATTGATATGCCAAATTCTCTGATCTTAAGTCATCCTTTGTAAATTAATATTGGGAGAAGACCAGCCTTACTGTGCTCTTCAACATGTGTCTGACTGAAATTGGTTTGGCTAAGGAAAAAGGAGAAAAAACTAGTAGGCAGTTTAAAAGAAAACCATTAGTATTGCCTTTTAGGAGCGTCCACACTTCCCCCTAACAAATAATGCTGCGCAAGGAAGGCTGACCCTGTCCCCTCCCACCGTGAACACGGGCTGTGCTGCCGGTAGCTCCGGTCAGGAGCAGGAGCTCGCTCAAGCTGTGGCATCGGTTCACCTCACAACACAGACTCACCTCCATCTCTCCTCTGGGGACAAGTGCGAAAGATCGACCTGGGGAAAAAAAAAAAAAGAAACAAAACCACCAAAGAAATCAGCCGCTGAAGTCTGGGAGCAGCAGTACCAGCCTAGAACTGATAAGTTATTTACTTCAGCCCCCCAAACAGCACGGATGCTGGGTTCTGCCCCACATGAGCGACGCTGTGCTGTGTCTGTGCTGCCTGTTCGCCATGAGTAACATCGACACGGCGCCCGGCTCCTTCATCTCCCAGTGAGACTCCACCAGCTCTGGCAGCAGTGCTGGAGTCAGCTGCAAAGCCATCCCGCAAGACCCCCAGGGTTGCTCTTTGAGAGCTTGAAGAATGAAAACCCTGGATTCAGAAGCTTTAAACACCAAACCCTTGACGTGCCCATGGGGACACCACAGCCCAGTGCCGTCCTTCGACCCGCCAGGGGAGAGCCACAGAGTCCCGGAGCGATCCCAGCGCCCGTCAGGAACAGGAGGGAGAAGGGAGTCTGAAACCCCACCAGTCTGCAGGACAGGGAGTGGCGCCTGCACACCAGCACCAAACCGTTGTCAGAAGAAAATTTCAGAAAGAATTGGGGAAAAAGAAAGATTTAGGACTCGCTTTGCTGACATGGCTGGAAGTTTCTCCCAAGCGTCACAGGCAGCAAAGTTTTCACCCGACTGTAGCAACCGAGAGCGACGGGAGTTGCTGTTATTAGTGACAAGAGTAACCTGTGCTCAACACCAGCTGAAACTGCCAGGGTGGACGCAGGGCGTTAAGGACACGCTCCGTGTGGCAGGTTTAGGGGACAGAAGGAACCGGACTACGTCATTTAAAAGCCCCCCTGACCCTGCAGAACTGCGACTCTGCGCTAACCTTCTCAGCTTGCAAGCGAGCAGCACCTGAACCTCACCCAGAGGCTGAGTCTCGCAGAATCCCCAAGTTTCCCCAGTGAGATTCGATGTGAAGACTCTGACCATGACGTATTTGGACTGGGGAGGGGTGGGGGGACCTTCGACATTGCATTTTGGCTTTCTCTTGGAGCTTTATATCTTCACAGAAGAGGCCTCCAGCACCGCTGACGTCCCTGCAGGGCCTCGCTGGCCGGGCAGCTCTCGTCCCCACACCAGTGCAAACCCTGACACGCAGCGCTGGGGACGCAGCAAATGAAATCCCGCGGCTCCGGCTTCGTGTCGCCTTTCCTTGGTACGATACACAATGCCATCTGGCCAGCCCCGAATGACCCGCACCCGACGTTTACCAGCACGCAGGCGTGGGGCCGTAAGAAGAGAGATCGAAAACAAGTCAGAGCAAGGACTTTGTTATCGCACTTTCCTGCACGTAGCGGAGATGGGTACGCAGGAACGTGCTCCACCTCGCCCCAGCCTCCAATCGACGGGTATGGAACCGCTGGCTCGGATTCAACCTTTACCCCAGGGCTCTCCCGGGGACGGCGCAGCAGCCAGCCTCTCCTGCCTGCATGCACGGTGCCGTGCCACCGCTGCCGGCGACGCGCGGCAGATCCCTTGGCGCCGTTCCCCAAAGAGGTGTCTCGCAGCCGGCGCCTCCGATCGCACCTGGGCTCGGCCGAGGACACGTGCGGCCGCCTCGCTTCCTCTGCGGAGCTTAATTATACCCCGGGGTGAGGAGGCAGGGAGACGCCCACCTGGCAGCAATCCGTCTGTGTGCCGTTACACATCCGCTGTGCTTCACCCTAGAGGAACACCTGCGAGAGATTCGGTCCCCGAGGCCTTCGAGATGCACTTCAGTACTTAGACAGATGCAAAAAATAGATGTATGAAAATCCCTGTTCGAGCTTGCTGGCTTGCGTAGGAAACGGCATGTAGGTGGTGACAATCTGACACCGGCTCCAAGAAGTGCGCTCATATCGCCCGAATTCCCCAAGTTCTTCTGTTCCTAAAGCATCCACGTCCAGATTAATCAGTTCGGTCGCTGCTTTCCCTTCAAAAAGTCAGCTACACAAGTCGTAGTTAGAACAACGGCTCCAATAAACAGTAAAAAAATATTTTCAAAAACGTCCTCAAGTTGCTGCAAGCAGGAGAAGCTGAGAAACCCCACGTGACTGTTGGCCCAGCTCAGCTCCGGCGCAGCTCAATCCCCCTGCGAGCTTGTATGTCCTTCTCAGCCCCAAACTCTAAGGAAATCCCACCGGCATTTCACAGAGGAAAATGAAAATGGTGAAAAATGCCATTTTCCTCCAAAGCCAACAGCAACTGCCACCTGTGCTGTCCTCGCAGGCGCAAGAACCCACAGTGTCAGACACAATCTTCCCCCAGTTACAGGGACTGAGCGTCACCAGATCCCCCAGAGCTTAAAGCTCCGGGATTAACTTTATTAAGGGGGGGCCGGGACGTGACAGACGGGAGGTTCAGGCAGAGCCAGAGCGATCTGGTGACTGTCAGACACGACTTGGCAGAGCAGCCACCCCAAGCTGGACTTTCCACTTAACCCCTTCTTGGTCTGCACGCTCTCTTAGCAAAAGAAATCTAGTTTTGGTTCTAAAAACTGAGCAGCGATGGTGAATCCAAGTGTGAGGGACGACGCCAGGAAGCACCTGCTCTCGCCGTTAAGCATTTGCTCTGTTTCTAGCTTGGGTTTGTCTCACTTCAACACCCAGTTGTTGGGTCCCTTTCAATCCCCGTCAGCCAGGTTGAAGAGCCTCTGCTCTTAAATCTCCCACTACCAGCCCAGAGAGGAGAGGGGTTAGACGAGAACCACAAGGACGACTGAATTATCCGAAGATACGCTCCACCGAGCCTCAAGCACCAACCCGCTCCTGCTGCAGCCTCCTCCGGCTGGTGACAGCAGTGCAGGACCCACTGCATGCGGCCAGCCAGAGCTCTTAGAACAACTTTTTTTAAAAAAATAAGGAATTAAGAAAGATATATTCTGCTCTCTGTCTCTTCCACAACTCACAAACCACTCAAAAACCCCAACCCCCTCTGGGTGATGACTGGGAGAAATTGGATATCAAGGACTGAAGTCTAACTCTCTCCTTGGACACGGCATCATGGCCTTTGGAAGAAGCTCGTGCCGCTCCCCAGTTTTCAGCAGGGGCTAACGCCCCAAAGCCACCACAAACCTGCGATCCCCATCACCGGGATGGCCGAGGGAATTACCTCCCTCCAGGGAAACGCAAAGGCTGTGGTCACCTGCGATACAAAACCTATAACCGCCTGTTCCTCACCGTCCTGAAGCAGGGAGGCAGGAGGATCTCCAGGCGCACGTACCAACCGCCCTGCTGCGAGCCGGCTGTCATCCCCACACTCTCTAAATCTGGGAGGGAGGTAAGGAGAAAGTCTCAAGGATGCAGAATAAGCAGCTGCTGGTTTCTGTTCCACTTACAGCTTGCACTGGGCAGCTCCGTAGTATTTTGTCCATCAAAACCAACGGCATCCAGCATCTGCTACACACAGAGCTGGGCAGAGGCACAGGAGCTGAGGATCCAGGACGCCCGGGACCCGATCTCACCCTTCCCACAGCCCCAGCCTTAAACCAATTCCAGATCTCCACCATGCACCAGCCCCACCATAATCCCAAAGAGCTGCCAAGATGTCAGGACAACACACAGGATAGACACGGATTTTGTGGAATCACAGCAGAGGGATAAGCACAGCCCTGCGTGCACCTCCTTATCAGCTGCCTCCTTGCGACACCCCCTCTGCCCCTCTCAGCCAGCCCCAAAAGCTGTTTCCTGACGGACTTAACACCAGGAATTTCACTTTTGAGGGTCAAAGACTTCAGATCTCTCATGTTTTCACAGGGAAGAGGTTTCCCATCTGCTGCTGGCGCTGAACTAAGGCACTCAGGAGTGCAACAGTTTACTGTTTGCTTACTAGCTTCCTTTAAGTCTTGCTTATCAGGACGGAGGAGGTTCACAGGAGGGCGCCAGGCTTGCTTGTTCAGAGAGGGGCGAGGACAGCCCAGGCCCAGCGTGCACACGTGTGCCTTGGCCTTCTTCAAAGCCTGCCTGGAAGAACACCTCTCTGGCATAAAAAGCCACCAGTAAATATCTTCAAATATAACACGCAGCAACTCAAGAGAGACCGATTCATGGTTTGAGACATTCGGTCACTGGATTTGAGGTTGACTCCTCCCGTCGCCCCACCGTATCCCCACATCAGCAGCAACACCTGGCGCGGGGACGATGCACAAGCTGTCACCGCGCTTCAGGCAGAGGGTCTCGCCTCGCTCGCACAGCTCAGCTGTGCACGAGGGAAGCTCCACGACTTGACCATGCCAGTAAACTTCCCAAAAACAAGCTTCAGCACCTGAGAATTTTTAAGCCAAACTACCAATTCTTGAGGAAAAGCACTGAAAAACCCCCCCAACTGCACCAGCCGACCATCTTGTGTGCCCCCCACCCCGTGCCGCTGCTCCCCCTTGGGAAGCTCCCGATTCCAGCTTTTGGAGCAGATTTTTTTTTTCCCTTCAGCTTTGTAATTTTTCATCTCCAGGAACGCTTGAACGCCAGCACAGGAACAGTGGGAGCTTCAATTAAAGTCCTCTACCTCACACAGCTTCAATTCCCCCAAGAGCAACAAGGGCTACTAATTATCTCAGCGTGGAAGCTCGCACGGCGCAGCACCAAGGTGACAGGCAGGAGCCGCTGCCAGGAGGGAACGTCACCCACGCTGCCAGCATCCGAGGGCACCCCGAGCAGCTCCACGTGGTCCCGTGATCCCCGAAATGCAAACCCCCCCGTCCTGCGTGGCTTTTCCAGCACTGAGCTTTACAGTCAGGGAATGAATTAACAGCAGAAAAGCTTCGCAGGTGCTGAAGGGCCCAAGGGGTGTTTGCAGGGCCCCTCTTCAGCTTTGGGGACGCTGTCTGGAAACGGGTGCTCTGGCTATTTCAGAGGTGTAAAGTCCTTCGGCGGGGCTTGTCCCCCAGCATCTCAGTGTGCAATGACCCCCTGTGCCCAAATCCCGACAGAGCCTGACGCTGTTCCACTGCTGCCCTCCTCCTCCATGCTCCCCGCAGCCCCGCCGGCCACCTCCAGGCAATGCCCCCGTCCGTGCCCAGCCCCTCACCCCACCTCAGGCCACCCACCCCAGTGGCCCCTTCTCAGCCCTCCCCAGGGCCTCCGAGACCCATAGGGATTCCACAGCCCCTTCTCCCAGGGCTCTGCAGACCTGCTGTGCCACACCAGCAAGAGCCCAAAGGCCCCCTAAGCCTGGGACTACCCGTGTCCCCCTGCCCCAGGGACCTTCAGAAGCTCCCAGCACCATCCTGCCCCTGGGACCCCCAATGTCCTCCTGCCCCCCCCTCCGGGACCCCCCATGTCCTCCTAAACCCAGAGACCCTCAGAAGCTCCTAGCACCCTATTGTCCCAGGGACCCCCAACATCCCCCTGCCCCCCGGGACCACCCCATGTCTCGCTGCCCCAGGGTCCCCCAATGTTCTCCTAAATCCAAGACCCCCCCATTTCATCCTGCCCCCCTGGGACCCCCAATGTTGCCCTAAACCCGGGGACCCTCAGAAGCTCCCAGCACCCTCCTGCCCCCAGGAACCCTCAATGTCCCTCCGCCCCCCCAGGGACCCCTCATGTCCCCCTAAACCCAGGAACCCCCTCAACGTCCCCCTAAATCCAGGGTCCCCCCACGTCCCCCTTAATCCAGGGACCCCCAGCACCCTCCTGCCCCAGAGACACCCCATGTCCCCAAGTGTCCCCCTAAACCCAGAGGCCCTCAGAAGCCCTCAGCATCCCCATGCCTCAAGGGCCCCCCAATGTCCCCCTGCCACCCCAGAGACCCTCAGAAGCTCCCAGCACCATCTTGTCCCCGGAACACCCCATAGCCCCCTGCCCCCCCCCAGGGACCCCCAACGTCCCCCTAAACCCTCAGAAGCTCCCAGCACCTCCCATACCCCTGGGACCCGCCATGTCCCCCTAAACCCAGTGACCCCCCCCCCATCTCCCCCTGCCCCTCCCAGCCCTAACCCCCCCTCACACCCACTTACCCCAGAGCCCTACGGGCTCCCGCCGCCCCCCCGCCCCAGGCACCCTGCAGCCCCTCGGCGGAAGCCGCCCCCCCCAGTACCTCCTCCACATCGCGCTCGGCGGGGCCGCCAACCTCCACCTCCAGCACCGCCGCCATCTTGTATCCCCCCGGCCCCGGCGGCCAGCTCCTTCCGCCGCCGTCCACCAATCACCGGCCGCGCCACGGCACCTCCGGCCAATCGCTGGGGGCAAGGCTGCCCCGGCGACCAATAAAAACAGAGGAGGGGTGGGACAGCTGTCAGAGGCGCCGCTGCAGGCAGGAGGAAGGGGCGAGCTGTCACGGCCAGGGATCGTCTGCCGTTTCCAGTTCCGGAGTGGGACGCACAGTCCCCGCCGGCGGGCCCGGTTACACGTGCCGCTTCATCGCCCCACGACCGCTGCTTCAACGCCCCGAGGCTGCCGCTTCATCGCCCCGGGGCCGCCGCCTCCCCCACTCCCCGCCGCCTCCGCCGATTCCCGCTGCCCGCTCACGCTGGTTCGGAGGCAGCGCACATGGCAGACGGTCCCTTAGCGCCCTCCGCGCGGGGCGCTGACGCGGCGCTGCTGGAGGACTACGTGTCCCGTCAGGCACCGCGGCGGAGGCCCGGGCCGGGCCCGGCGTGTGGGGCTGGGGGTCAGTGTGGGGCTGGGGGTCAGTGTGGGGCCGGGGGCTGTGTGGGGCCGGGACCGGGCCGGGCCGGGGGCGGGGCTGAAGGGAGGAGGGAGCGGCGAGGGGCGGACCGCGGGGTCGGGGGTCGGAGGTCAGGGGTCAGGCGGTTTTGGGCGGGAGATTCAGGCGGCGGCTTCTGGATCGGTGCGGTGTGGGGGGAGGGGGCTGGGGGGGGTGTTGTGGGGCAGGAGTGGGGGCTACTGAGGGGGTGTATGGGGTGAGGGGGCTGTGGGGTGAATGGGGCTGGGGGGGTGTTGTGGGGCAGGACTGGGGGCTACTGGGATGGCAGAATGGATCTGGGGGGGGTCGGGGGGGGTCTGGGGACACAGGGAGGGTGGAAGTGGGGTGGCTGAGTGGGGCTGGGGGTGTTGTGAGTCGGTCGGGGGGGTTACTGAGGGGTGGTGGGGCAGGTCTGGGGGGCACCGGGTCGGTGGGATGGGGGTGGGGGGCTCTGGGGTGACCCAGCGGGACTGCTGAGGGGCTGGGGGGTGAGGCTGGGGGGCTGGGGGAGCTGTGGGGTGAGGTTGGGGTCAAGGGGGACTGATGGAGTGGCTGCCCCAGTGCCCTCCCACTTTGCACCCTTTGAAAGTGGGGTGAGCTGTGCCATGGCAGCCGGGGCGGGCAGAGGCTTGGCCGGAGCCGGAGCACCAGCTGTGCCATGGCAGCTGTGGGGGCAGAGGCTTGGCCGGAGCCGGAGCGCCAGCTCTGCCCCGCTGGGAGATGCTCGATCCCGTCGCAGACCTGCCCTCTCTCCCCACCAGGCGCTGGAGGGATCTGAAAGGAAGCTCGGTCCTGGCAGAGGGTTGTCTCCAGGGGATCCCAGATGGCTCCAGTTAAAATCAGCTACGTCGTGTCCTTCTCCTCACAGGTCTCTGGGGCGTTCCCTCGAGGGGCGCTGGATGGGAGGTTTGCAGAGCCCAAGGTTTCCCTCTGAGCTGCTCAGGTCTCTGAAGAGCGGGAGGGTCTCGGTACGGGGAATGACAGGGTGCAGCACCGCAGCTCTCCTTGTCGGGCGCAAGTTAGTGCTGAAGGGCACAAATTAGATGCAATTCTTCCTCTCTCAAAAAGCAGAGTGCTATTTCTGCGGGTTGCTGGAGAGTCCCCCGCTTCTCCCCTGTGCCGGGAGTGAGGTGGAAGGAAAGGCACCTGGGGGAGGAGCTGGTGCATGATGCGGCATCTCTGCCATCATGTGCAGGACCCCAAATACCCAGTGGAGAACTTGCTGCGTGAAGATGGCCTCCGTCCCTGGCTCGGCTGCCCCCAGGACCGCAGCAGGCAGCTGAGGGTGGAGCTGCAGCTGGAAAGAGCCAGTCCCATCGGCTACGTGGACGTCGGTGCGTCCCCCCCACCGCCGGCTCAGGCGAGGCTGTGCCCCAGACAGGGTCAGCCACCCTGAGCTTCACGTCCCTCCTGCCTTAACGCAGGCAACTGTGGCTGCGCCTTCCTTCAGATTGAGGTGGGACGTTCCTCGTGGCCACTCGACCAGCCCTACCTCACCCTGGTGCCCAGCGTCGCGCTGATGACGCCGGCTGACTCGAAGCTGGACCAGAACCGCTGCGGGGTCCGGATGTTCAAGGAAGGTAAAGATTGCCTGATGCGAAGGAAAGAGGCCCAGGGCAGAGCCGAGAGGCTGGGGGTGGGATGAGGCTGGCTGCGGTGGGTGCAAGGGGACGGGGAGCCTAGGGATCGCAGCCGTCCTGCTCGCTGTACAGCCTCAGGAGGGTTGTACCAGCCCTGCTCCCCTGCCCTGGCCTCTCCTGTGCCCATAATCCCCCCGTTGTCACCGTGTCCTGGTCCTGGAGGGGGAACTGGCAGAGGGCAAAGGGCAGAGGGGCCAGGACAGCGGTCCCCGGTGTGCCCCCTCCACCCTGGCTGCTGCCCCCCTGCAGCAGACTTCCTGGCACTGGCGGTGGGGCAGAAGTGGGACCGCCTGCGGCTCACCTGCAGCCAGCCCTTCAGCAAGCACAGCCAGTTCGGGCTGTCCTTCCTCCGCGTGCGCACGCCGCTGGACCCCGAGCAGCCCCTGCCACCCCCACCTTCGCAGCAAGGCCCGGTAGGTGCCTCTCGTGCCTCCGCGTGCTCCTTGCCCTGGGAACGCGCTGGGAGCTAGTGGCGACGGGGCTTCTCCTCCGCTTGTGCCCCATGGAGAGCACGTGAGGGTGCTCGCCTGGCTGAACTGGGGAGCTGCACCCAGGGTGGGGAGCACGGAGAGCTGGTCTCCGTCCCCCGAGGCATTCCCTTGATCCCGCAGGAGGATGCCGAGCGTGCAGACGGGCCCTGGCGCTCCAGCCCTGCCTTTTGCCGAACTTTCTTTCCAGAACTGCGCTCGTAAGTAGCCTGGTCTGGTCTATCTCCGTTCTCTCCCTGCACAGCCAGGCCCGGAGCCCTGGCTCCTGCTGGCCTGCCTGCTCTCACCTCCCCGCGGGGCTGAGGATCTCCCTGCCTGCAGGAGCTCGAGGGAGGAGGAGCAGCTGAAGAGCCGCCTGCAGCAGCTGGAGCCGGGCTCCTGCAGCCCAGGCCGCCTCAGCCGCCCAGCCCAGATGGTGTTGTCGGCGGCGCGGAGCCGGGCGCTGAGGCCCAGAGCCGGCACGGGCGCCCCGGAGCTGCCGGCCGAGGAGCTGGGAGGCCCTGCGGTGCCAGGTGAGCCGGAGCTGCCCGTCGCCAGTGTAGGGCACGTTGCAGTGCCAAGAGAGCCTTTATGCAGTTGGTATGCGCCCCCCCCCCGCCAAAACCGTCCCAACGGATCTTGTCCTGCTGAGGGCTCTGCCCGTGGCTGGAGGGATCCCACCTGGGGCAGGCTGGGGTGATTCACAGCTGCCGGGGCGCTCCCCGTGCCCGGAGGGACCCTGTTTCCCCTTCCCTGTGTCCTGGCCAGGGTGGCCTTCCTCAGGACAAGTCACTCTCCTTGCTGGCGTGAGAGGAGCGCGATGGTAAATCCCATGGCTCACCCAGGAGCCTCCTGTGAGCCGCTTAGCGTCTGCAGCGGGGCAGCTGGAGGCAGCAATCGTTTTGTGTCACACGGGTGTTTTCCTACCTGTGAATGTCACCGGTTCGGTTCTCACCCGGCCCCTTCCACCGGGAGATCTGGCGCTGCAGGGTGGAGGGCAGGATTGTTCCTTCTCCACTGTTCCCCAGGATCCACACAGGATGTGCCCACAGCCCGCACAAGAGCCCGCAGGCAGCCGGACGGCAGGCAGAGCGCTCCCAGGTAATCCCTCGGGTCACCATGTTTCTCCTGCCCTCGCCCTGGTGATGGCTCTGCTTCGAGTCTTTCCCAGCCAGCTCCTTGCCTGCACCCGCAGGGCAGCCGGTGCACGGCTCCCTTCTCCCTTTCGGTGCGTTGCCGAATCCAGTCCTGGTCCCTCGCTCCTTCGGGTGGGCAGGATGCAGCGGAGCAAGCCCTGAGCTTACAAACCCCACTTGCAACGCCTCTGCAGGTCTCTGCCAGCCACCTCAAGGCAGTCCAGGTCGGGAGGAAGAGCCAGAGCCCGCAGCCACCGAGAGAGACGGGCCAGGAGGGATGACGGCAGGGGGGACGGCGGTCACGGGGAGACGGGCGTCTGCCCCATCTGCTCAGGTGGGTGCGTGGCAGGGTGTCCTCTGGCCTGAAATGACCCAGAACCCAGAGTCTGCACGGCTGGCCTGAGTGGGGAGCAGGACATGCTTCTGTCTGTCCATCCATCCCTGAGAGCTGGGGCGTGTCCTGGCTGGCAGCAGGGTGTTGCTCGGGTGAGCTGCCCCACGCCATGGGGAGCCACAGGGGCCGAGCCGAGCTGCCAGAGAGCGGCTGTGGAACTGCCATGGCGTGGAGATGGGCTCCGACTGGAGGCGGTTGGGTTTGAGGGGCAAGGGGACAGTGGCAGACAGGGACAGCAGTGGCTGCCGCCGGCTCCGCTGTCCCCGCTTGTGTGTTGAGCCATGGTTTGTCAGGGAGGAGCAGCGGGAGCTCCGTAGCTGGTACATCGGCTCCCACTTGCACGGGGTCCCCCAGCCCTGTGACAGGCAGAGGGGAGACATCACAGCATGTCATGGGGTGCCTGGCTGCCACAGGAACCTTTGGGGAGCGTGTGAGCTCATCCCGACACCGGAGAGCTCCGGACAACTGCATCGCCTCCCTTTCCACAGGCCGCTTCAGCCTGGATCTCCTCCCCGTGCACGCCTCCCGCTGCGGGGAGGAAGACCCTGTCGCAGCCTGGCCTTCCTCCCCGGTGGAGGACACGTGGGTGTCCTGCCCCATCTGCCAGCGGCCCTTCGGCACGGTGGAGGTGGAGCAGCACGCCAGCACCTGCGGGGAGTGGGCAGGGACGCCGGGCACCCCGTCCCCATCCCACCACGTCGGGTAGGGCCGCAAGGACGGTGGGGGACAGACAAACCCCGTGTTGCTGCGGCTGTTGGAGATGCTGGACCAGAGCTCTGCCTGCCCCGTCGGGTGAGCCGCTGCCCGCGCTGGCGGAGCTGGCTGTGCCACGGCGAGGCACGCGGGCAGGAGCGGAGCAGGGAATGAACCTGCGCGGGAGCGCCGGCCACACTGGCAGAGGTGCAGCGGCCCCGGTAGGGAGAGGCCGCTTCCACCCTCCATGGCTGCACTTTGGGGGAGCCCCACCCTGGGGCTTGGGGCGGCCTACGGGTGGGGAAACGCTGTAATGACAGGTGTTGCTGCTGGAGAATAAAACAAAGGAGAGACAGAGAAAAGAAAGAAAACAGTACTGTGGGGGCCTGGTGCTGCAGTGAGTCCCTGGGTGAGCATCCTGCTGCAGTGCAGCAGGTGGGGACAGTGAGGAGGAGGAGGAGGTCACGCTTTTCCTCACCTCAGGACTCACTCAGGGTCCCCGGTGCCAGAACAGCCCTGCAGCTGGTGGAGGTGAGGCCATGGCAGCAGCATGTTCCCTGCCGTGGGCACAGAAACTGCTTGTGGGAGGAACAAGCTGGGACACCCGGAGCAGGAAAAAAATACAATTTATTTACAAGTAGAAACACTTTAAAAATGCCACCTCGTTCCTGCCGTGAGCAGCAGGAGGGCACGGGGAGGGGAGCTGGGGTCCTGCCTGGGGCTGCAACTGCAGGCAGGGGGCATCAGTCACTGCCCTCCCAGGCCTGGCTGCCCTCCCTGTCCCCCCCAGCCCCAGGGACATGGCTGGTGGCCCTGGGGACGGTCCATCCCACCTCTGTCCCACTCCCCAGGGAGCTGCAACCCCACTACCACCACCCCTGGGGCTGCAGGATCCCCCCGGGGCAGGGCTCAGCCCCTGCACCCCTGCTGCCTGCACCCACGGGTGTTTTGGCCCCCTGGGGGACCATCCCCCTCCATGTGCAGCCCCCCGGCCCTGGGCTCAGTCCCAGGTCGGGGCAGGAGGGGGGCGGTGACGCTGGGTGCGCAGCAGGAAGGGTGCCAGGCTCTACCCTGCTCAGGGGAGCCCCACGCAGCCCCAGGGCAGTGTCACACGGGGAAGGTGGCCCCATCTATTCCCCCCCTCCCCCCCCAGTGCTGCTGGGCCCTGGGGACGTGCCCACAGCACTGGGGGGGCAGGGGGAGGCAAGGGGGCACAGGCTGGGGCCGGGGCAGAGCCGGCAGCGCGGGGAACGCTCTCCCGTCCCAGGCAGGGTGAAGCATGGCCAGGGAAACCTCAGAATTTCGTGTCCTTGAGCGCTCTGCGACCGGCCTGGAAGGGACAGAGCAGGGAGGAGACATTAGTGACCGTGAACAACCCACGAGCACAGCCCTGGAGGTGGCTGTGCCCACACGCTGGGACCCGCTGCCTCCATGGCGCAAGCAGGGACAGGGCCACAGCACCCCGGGACAGGAGGGACTGGTCCCCCCGCATTGCCCCCATAAGCCTAGGGCAGGGGTTCGGGGCACCCTTCACATCCCCCCCGGCACTGTGGGGGGCTCAGGAGCGTGCCACGGGGGGCTTGCAGTGCCTACCTTGCCCTTGGGGGACTTGGCGGTGGCGATGCGGGGCGAGCGGCGGGCGCTGCCGCGGGGGGAGTTCTTGGGGGTGGTTTTCCGGCCGGCCGCCCGGCGCAGCAGGCTGTTCCCCAGCTTCTTCGGGGTGTTGAGGATGCTGAACGCCATCGACTGGCGCCTCTCGGCCTGCGGAGGACGACGTGGGACTGTGAGCTTGGGGCAGGGCAGGACAGGGGGGTCCTGACCCCTCTTTTTCTCTCTCCAGAGCTCGCTGCTCTAGGCCCTGCTGCTCACCTGCTTGCCGGGGGGCTGCTGCTCGCTCCGCCGGCTGACTTGGGAGCTGCGCCGCTCGCTGCGGTCCCGGGGGGTCTGGGGACGTGGGAAGCAGCTCATTGGCTTCTTGGACTGGAAGAGAGGGGACAAGCTGGGACCCTTATCTAGGGAACAAGAGCCCTGGGGCCATCTGGAGCTGGTGGCAGGAGGGGAACTGAGGAGCTGCAGGGAGAAGGCAGAAGGCTCAGCCCTTCGCCGCTAGAGCTGCCTCCTGCCAGCTCTGCCCCTGGGTTGCACCAACCCCGAGGGTCCCACTGCTGCTGCAGCCCCCAGAGGAGCCGTTCCCAGGGACCCAGCAGCACCCTCAACATCTGGAGAACATCTGCAGCCGTCCACCAGCCCTCATGTCCCCTCGTCCCCAGCCTGGGGAAGGCAGGGACCAGCTGGGGTGCTCGCGGCAGGCAGGAGCGGCTCGGCGCAGCTCACCTGGGGGGTGTCAGGGCCCTGGTGGGATTCATCCGAGAGGCGCTTCCGTTGCTGCCGGGTGGTGATGCCGCCGGCCCAGGCCGTGCTCAGGGTGCTGCGCCGGGCAGCCGGGCCGGCCATGATCTGGGAGGGCTGCATGCTGGCACGCCGCAGCGTCTCCTTCGGGTCGCCCGTCTTCATCTCCTCGTCCGTGATGGTCCCCAGGGAGTTGGAGGGCTGGGGAGGTGGTGCGGAGGTGTTGCTGAGGGGCGGCCAACGCTCCCCGGCTCAGCATCCCCCGTGCCCCCTCCCCGAGGCGGCGAAACCCCAGCGCTGGGACGGGGCAGCCTGCTCGCCTCCCCCCCTTACCCTGCTCTCCAGGGGGTAGCAGGTCTTCAGGTGGGGCGGGCAGGCACGGTTACGCTGCTGCAGCTCTGCAATTCGGTTCCAGTCATCCAGCTGCTCTGGCTCATCCTGGCACGTGCCCAGGTAGATGCTGCTCCGGCCTAAACCCAAAGCAGAGAGGGCTGAGGTAGTGGGGGACCAACCCAGGCAAGAAGCAGCCTCCCCAAGCCAGGGCAGAGCCCCCCATTCAGCTGCCCACGCTGCCCACACGCACCCAGGCTGGAGCTGCTGCTGCTCCCCTGCAAGAGCCTCAGGGAGCTGCGAGTGACCGGCCGGTAGCCGGGGAGGCCCAGCAGCGCTGAATTGCCGGGGGTCTCCTGTGGGGAGGAGGTTTCCAGCTTGACGAGGGACTCCTGGGAGGGGAAGCTGGCAAGGGAGCGGGTGGAGGCGGCTGAGCGCAGCCGGCCCTTGCCGGGAGCGGCGTTCGGGGGCTGAGCCACTGGGATGCTGCAGAAGGAGACATCGGTGCTGTCCGGTTCCTCAGTCTTGGCCTGTTTCTGGGAGGGGGAAATGCAGAGATCAGAGAAGGGTCTGGGTTGGAAGGGACCTTTAAAGCTCATCCAGTCCAACCCCCTGCCATGGGCAGGGACATCCCCAACTCGATCAGGTCGCTCAGAGCCCCGTCCAACCTCACCTGGGATGTTTCCAGGGATGGGGCATCCACCACCTCTCTGGGCAACCTGGGCCAGTGCCTCACCGCCCTCAGCGTAAAACATTTCTTCCTTACATCTAGTCTGAATCTCCCCTCTTTCAGTTTAAAACCATCACCCCTCGGCCTGTCACAACAGGCCCTGCTAAAAAGCCTGTCCCCATCTTTCTTACAAGCCCCCTTTAAGCCCTGAAAGGCGGCAATAAGGTCTCCCCCATAGAGCCTTCTCTTCTCCAGGCTGCACAACCCCAGCTCTCTCAGCCTGACCTCACAGCAGAGCTGCTCCAGCCCTCGGATCATTTCCGTGGCCCCCTCTGGCCCCGCTCCAACAGGTCCGTGTCTGTCCCGTGCTGAGGACCCCAGAGCTGGACGCAGCACTGCAGGGGGGTCTCACCAGAGCGGAGCCGAGGGGCAGAATCCCCTCCCTCGCCCTGCTGCCCACGCTGCTGGGGATGCAGCCCAGGAGACGGTTGGCTTTCTGGGCCGCGAGAGCACATTGCTGGGATATGTCCAGCTTTTCATCCCCCAGTACCCCCAAGTCCTTCTCCGCAGGGCTGCTCTCCATCCCTCCATCCCCCAGCCTGTATGGATACCGGGGGTTGCCCCCACCCAGGTATCAAACCCCCCAGCCCATCCCAGGGCCGCCCCTCAGCAGGGACTGGGGTGGCCGTGGGGTGCTGTGCCCTGCGGCTGCCGTCCCATGGGATGAGAGGAAAAGAGGAAGGGAGGAAGCAGACAAAAGGCTGCACCTCCCAGGTCCCTCACTATCACTCTCATCCTCCCCCGCTGCCCACTTAGCCCTCAGGCCATGGCTTCTGAAGGGCAGAGGGTCCTTGGGACATGGCATGGGGGGGGCGGGCAGGGGGGGGAGCTCGGTGCAGAGTTTGGGAGCACAAACAGCCCCGCAGCAGCTCAGGCTTCCTCGGGACAGCCGGGCGATGGCTGCAGCCCCAGCCAGCCATGGGAGCAATGGAAGCGAACTCTCCCAAGCCATCCCTGTCCCTGCCTCCAGCCCCCAGAGAGCCCCTGGGCTGTGGGGCACAGCGAGCCCTGCGTCCCCGTCCTCAGCACGGAGATCCTGCCCCACAGGTCCCTCCCTGCCCCACGCCCAGGGACCGCTCACTTTCGTCATGGTGATGTTGATAGTGGTGCGGCGCCGGGCCGAGCGGGTCTTGCACCCGGAGTCGAGCGAGAGGTCGCCCAGGGAGCCGGCGCTGCTCTCCAGCTGGGACCGCGTGCGGCTGGGGATGGGGGTGAAGTAGAGGCTCTCCAGGGATTCCACCTTGCGGGGCAGCCGCTGGGACCCCAATGACTCTTCGCTGCCTGGCGGCACCGCCGTGGTCTCCGACCGCGAGCGGCCAGCCTTCCTGCAGAGACAGGGCACAGGGGCAGCGCTGACGGGCTTACCGGGCCATCAGGGAACAGGGAGGATGGGGGGCACCAGGTTTTTGCGACGCTGGCAGCAGGACAGGCTCCACCGAGCCGCGGCGTGCCGGTACCTGGTAGAGTTGAGTGGCTGCGCTTCGTCGAGGCTGAGGTCGAGGCTGTCGGTGCTGAGATCGGCGGGGTTCTGGCGGAAAGTCTCCCGGCCCTTCAGCGTGTCCGTCGCCACCTGGAACTTGCCGAGCTCCCGTAGCTGCCGATTGGCAAACTCCACCTGGATGGGAAGCAGGGATGGATGGATCCTCCCAGCGAGCTGGCAACAGAGGCGAGGAGGAGGAGGACAGTAAAGCCCTGCTGCATCGTGCCCACCTGAGTCTCCAGGCTGCGGACCTGGCTGGTGAGGTTCCTGCAGCTCAGCTCCGACTCCTTGGCCTGCAGGACACTCTGCTGCAGCTCCTTGGCCAACCTCTCCGACTCAGTCCGGAGCTCCGCGTTCTCCTTCTGCAGCTGCTCCATGGCCTTCAGCTTCTCCGCCAGGTCCTGGTTCTGCTGCTTCTTTGCGTCATAGTAAGTTTTTGCCTTCTCCATCTAGGATGTCAAGGAGAGAAAACCCATCGAGCTGCCCCACGGCGCGCTGCCCAGGGGAACAGGGACGGCGGGGCCGTGCCAGCCCCTGGCATACCTGGCCTTTGTAGTGCTCGGCCGCCTGCTCCTTCTGAGCAAGCTGCGCCTGCAGCTCTGCCACCTTCTCCTGCTGGCGGGTGGCCTCGGCCTGCAGCTCCCCTTCCAGCACCTGCGGACAGGGAAGAGACCAGGTCAGGGGCACCCTGCACCCCTGCCCGGCTGGGCTGAGCCCTCCGTGTCCCTCGGGGGGCGGCCACCAACAGCTCCAGGGCTGAAAAGGGCCCAGCCCAGCTCAGCCCCCAGGTTTTTGGTCCCTGTTTACCTTAACTCTCTGCTGCTGGGTTCGGGTGGCCTTCTCGTGCTGGGTCAGCTTTTTATTCAGCTCCTCCACCTGGAAGAGCACGGCTTGGTTAGACCAGCTCCGGGCACAAGACACCCATCTACAACCCTCCCGTGGAGAAGCACATCCCTCCGCTCCTGCCAGCGCCAGGGGCAGGACCAGGAAGAGGTTTCCCACCCCGGGGGGGTGCTCAGCTGTGCCCAGCACCCAGGAAGCTCCCAGCACAGCCGGCGCTTTGGTCAGCAGGCTCGAGGCAGGCAGTCACGGCAACCCCATGTTAAGTCTTTGCAGGGACGAGGTTTGTGCTACCCAGGCATGAGGAGCAGCCACGCGCTGGAAGCGAAGCCAAGACTCCTTCAGGCGGGAGGGCGAGGGAAGCCGGTGCGGTTACGCAGTGCCCTGTCACCGGAGCAGGTGTCTGTTTGTGGTCGGGCTAAGAGCAGGAGTCCCAGCCCACCGCAGGCATCCTCTGTGCCAAATCTCAAGCCACGCGGCTCGAGGGGGCCTGTGCCCACGCGGTGGAGGAGGCATCCCACCCCAAAGGGGTGCTCCTGCAGTTCGGGAATGGAGAGCGGCTGCTTGCAGCTTGCCCAACACGTGGGATGTGACACTATGGAAGGGCTGAGAAACGCTGTGAGGCCCCCGGCCGCAGCCGGAGGCGCGTAAATCCTTCGGCAGCGAGTGCGCTCACCGCCCGGGTGCCTGCAAGCTGCAGTCCCGCGGGTCGGCCGGCGCTCTCAGCAAGGGGAGATGGCCACAAGACCCCGGCTGCTGCGAGCTTCTGCCCGGCCCGGCCAGGCTCTCCCTGCTCCGCGGGATGCTCAGGGAGCCCCCAGCCCCACAGGCACAGCCACAAGGCCTCTGCGGGGTCCCTGGGCAGCTCAGGCTGTGGCTGTGGGGGCAAACTAAGCTGGGCAGGGAAATGGGGCTTTTCCAGCGTCGTTTCCCAAGTGCCAACCCACACCACGGCTGAGATTGATGCTGCTGTAAAGCATCCCACCTCTGGCCATATCTGGACTGCGCTTTCTGGGAGCGCAGCCCCCTCCTGACGTTCCTGCTGGCTGGGCGAGGGGCTGAACCTCAGTTAAAGAGGGTGGGAAAAAGGGATGGACAGAAGGAATGGGGTATCCCAGCTCCCCCCAAATCCCCTCTCTCTGAGGACAAGGTATCACAGGAGCAATGGTCCTGTGTCGAGGAGCCCTGGAAGCCCTCAGCAGCCAGCAACTGCCGGTGTGCTGCCTGCGGCATGCCCCATGGCTGCGCCGGGAAGGCGAGAGCGAGAAGCCATGCCGAGCCACTGGCAGCACCGTGAGCGAGCAGGCGGCAGGTTTGGGCCCCAGTTCCTACTCGCCAGGGTCAAAGGTGTGAGCCCAGAGACCTGGTCCCCACCGCAAACAGTTCCCGAGAGGAGAGGGTGGCTCCGGTGGGAAGCGGCAGCAGCTAGGGCCACGCACCGTCACCGTTTAAGCAGCCGACACTTCGCGTGCGTTACCTGCTTAGCTTGTTCTTTCCGAAATAACTCCAACTGCTCCACCTGCAAGCACAAAAGGCAGAAGTGAATACGCAGCCAGCGCAGACCGGGCTGCCTTTCCCGGGAGCACCCGTCCCTTTCATACCCGAGCATCGCTCGGGGAGCGTGTCCCAGACCCCCAGCTCCTCGGCTGAGCAGGACGAGGATTCAGGGACGCTCAGGAGACCAAACGCACCCCTTTTCCCGGGGGGATCCCCCTGCCTGCAGCCTGCCCAGCAGGGAGGCTGCAGGAGCCCCTACCTGAGCCGTCAGCCTCTGCCTCTCCTCCAGCAGCTTCCTCCTCTCCTCCAGCGCCGCCGCCTTGCTGCTCTCGTACTCGTTAGTCATCGCTTCCAGCTTCCGCGCCGCCTCCTCAGCCTCCCGCCGGCTGCTGGCCACAAGCTCCTCTGAGGCTGACCGCAGCCGCTCCAGCTCCCGCGTGTGCCGCTCCCTGGCCTGGCCCAGCTCCGCCTCGAGCCGCTGCTGCCCGCGGCTCCGGCTCTCGCCAAGCCCCCGGTTCTCCTCCGCCAGCCGAGCGTTGGCCTGCTGCAGCCCCGCCAGCCGTGCCGCCTGCTCCGCCACCTCCGCCTGCAGCCGCTGGATGGCCCGATCCTGCTCTGCTGACCGCTCCCGCAGGGACGGCGCCTCGGCCGCCTCCAGCTTGGCCCGCGCCAGCTCCGCTTGCAGAGCGGCCAGGGCTTTCGCCCTCTGCTCCAGGTCCTGGCGGTGCTGGCTCTCCAGGGAGGCGCGCTCAGCCTGCAGCTGCTGGCAAAGGTGCTTCAGCGCCGGCAGCTCCCCAGCGAGCGCCTGGGCGCTGCTGAGCTCCTGCTGCAGGGCAGCGAGGAGCTGCTCCTTTTGGAGGCACTTGTCCTGGCAGACCTTCACCTCCTGGCGCAGCTCATCCTCCCGCTCGCTCTGGCAGTGACGGTCTCTCTTCAGGGCCTCGATGGCCAACCGCTGCTTCTCCATCTCCTCCTGGCACCGCTGCACCTCCACCTTCATCAGCGAGCACCTCTCGGCCGCCCGGGAGGCAGCAGTGGCCATCTCCGTCTGCAGCACCCGCAGCCTCTCCTCCAGCTTCTTGCTCTTCTCCGACTCGGCAACGATCAGGCGCTTCAGCTCCTTGCTTTCCCCCTCCTTCTCCGTCACCTGCCGATGGAGGATGGAGACCTCATGCTCCAAGCTGCCGATCAGGCTGTTCTTCCTCTCCATCTCCTGGAGGCACTGGGACACTTGCTCCTTCCAGCTCTCCTCCGACCGGCCCTTCTCCTGCGCCACAGAGCGGAGGGACACCAGCTCCTTCTCGGCGGCAGCGATGGTAGTTTTGCTCTGGATCAGCTCCCTGCCCTTCTCCTGCAGCTCCTTCTGCAGAGCCTCCACAGTGCTGTCGTGCAGAGCCTGCGCCGACCTCGAGGCCTCCAGCAGCTTCTGCAGCTCCAACGCCTTCTCCTTCTGCTGAGCCGCTTCCCTCCTCGAGGCCTCCAGCTCTGCTTGCTCCGCTATCGCCGCCTTGGCCGCTGCTCGCTCGAGGGCAGCCATAGCCTCCTGCTGCTCCCTGCACTTCTGCTCCAGCTCCTCCACTTGCAAACGAAGTGCCTGGCTCTCCTTCAGCTTCTCCTGGTAAAGGTCTTGGCTCGAGCCAGATTCCTGCTCCCTGTGACGGGTCTTCTCCTCCAAGCTTTCGAGGCACACCTCCTTCGAGCAGGTGGCCTTGATGCTGTCCCCCTCCACATCCCTGCTACGGGCGGCCTCCGAGAAGCCCTGCAGCTCGCTGTCCCCCTTGGGTACCCGCTCCTTGGCTGCCTCCGCCAAGGCGAGCTCTCCTTTCAGCTTGCTCACCATCTTCTGCAGGTCCCTCAGCTCCTCGCCCCGCAAGATGTTTTTCCGGCGGAGCTCCTCCAGCTCCCCTTCCTTCTCCTCCATCAGCCCCCGGGACCGGGCCAGCTCCTCCCGGTGCACCGACCGCTCCACCCTCTGCTCGTTGAGGGAGTTTTGCAGCTGCGCCTCCAGCTCTGCCCTGCGGGCTCGCTCGGCAGCGCCATCCGCCTTGGCCCGTTCCACCTCCTGCTGCAAGCGTTCGGCTTCCTCCTCCCGGCACGCCAGGTCCTGCCGGTGCTCCCGCAGCGTCTCCTCCAGCCTGGCACGCAGCAGGGTCACCTCCCCGGACAGCTTCTTCACCTCCGCCTCCACCTCCTGCTCCTGCTGCCTGCTGGTGGCGGCCGCCCGGGAGAGCTCAGCCTCCGCACTCCGCAGCCGCTCCACAGCGGCTTCCAGCTCCTTGGATTTGAGCTTCTCCTGGGAGAGCTGCTGGGAGACCCCCTCCAGCGCCTCGGCGGTTCTCCGGGCATCTGCCTCCAGCCCGGCCGCGCGCTGAGCTGCGGCTTGCTCCGCGATGGCCATCTTCTCCTGCAGGGAGGAGACCTCAGCCCTCAGCTTCTGCTCCTCACCCTCCTTCTCCTTCGCCTGCGCCCGGGCACTGGACAGGTCGGCCTGGAGGACAGCCAGCCTCTCCTGGTGCTCGGCAGTGAGGCGCTCCACCCGGGCCTCCAGCGCGGCCGCCTTCTCCTGCTCGGCCTGCAGCTGCTGGCAGGCCCGGCCGTGCTCCCGGCTCAGCGCCCGCATCTCCTCCTCCAGCCGCCCGTGCTCTCCTTCCTCCCCTCGGGCAGCAGGGGAGGCTCCCATCGGCTTCTCCCGGCTCTCCTCCGGCACCCGGCACTTGGCCAGCTCCTCGCCCTGCTCCTGTGGAGCCAGCTCCCGGCCCTGCACCAGCTGCTGCCTCTCTGCCTCCAGCTCGGCGATCCTGGCCAGGCTGCCCTCCAGGCTCTCAGCCGCCCGCCTCTTCTCATCCTCCAGGATGCCCTCGGTGTTCCGCAGGGATTCCTCCAAGAAGAGCAGCCGTTCCTGCAGGCGGGTGTTCTCCCAGGCCAGCCTCTCCCTCTCGGCCAGCCGCTGCTGACTCTCCTTCAGCCTGCCCTCCAGCTCCCGCAGCTGGGCTTTCAGCCCCTCCGTCGCTCCCTGCTGCCGCTGGGCACCAAGCTCGAGGATCCTGGCTTCCAGCTCGCCGACCTTGCGGCTCAGCTCAGCTTTCTCCTCGGCCGAGGCAGCCTGCCTGGCATCCTGGGCCTGCGCCATGGCCTGCAGCTGGCTGCTCAGGGATGTGTTGGCCTCCCGCAGGTGCTGGAGCTGCTGCAGGGCAGAGTCCCTCTCCCGCAGGGTCTTCTCGTGCTGGGCATCGAGGGCAGCCAGCCTCCCGGCCTCCCCCTCTGCCTTAGCCTCGTGCGCCCGCAGATCCTGCTCCAGCCTCTCCCTGGCCCGGTGGCTCTCGGAGAGAGAGCTCTGGAGGCTGGTGATGAGGCTGCCCAGCTGCTGCTTCTCCTCCTCGAAGCGGCCGCGCTCGGACTGCAGGGCTCCCTCCCGCAGCTGCTTCTCCTCCTCCAGCCGCAGGATGGTGGCCTGGAGCTCAGCCCCTTTAGCGGCGAGGCTGGACACCTCCTGCTTCAGCTCCTCCAGCTGGCAGAGAGAAGAGAACGGGGGGAAACAAAATACACACACCGCCAGGTGTTACTCAAGCTGCACCCAACACCTTCACCGGAGACCCACGTGCTGCATCCCAGTGCCCACCTTCCCTCCTGGCACCCCCAGCGCACCGCACTTTCCCCTTCGTCTCATGCCACTCTGCTCTCTCGAACCAAATGCCTTTTCTCACTGTGCAGGAGCTGCCCCATGCTACAGGAGGCTGGGGGAGCCGGCAGCTACCCGGGAGTGGTATTCCCAAATCCGGCACCCAGAGCGCTCAGCCCCACCACCCCCACCCCACAGCAGCGAGCAGCCAGCTCTGCCCCACACGGCTCTGCCGCGCACCCCCCAGCACCTGCTGCTCTCCCCAGCTAGAGGATTTTTCTCCCGAGCGCTGCCTGCCCTCGCTGCAGGAGCCAGAGGCTCTCTCGGTACCCAGCCGTACCTTCAGGATGTCCCCCATGACCTCTCCCTTCTCCTGGGCGCTGCAGTCCCCCAGCTTGGCCAGCTGGTCCTCCAGCAGAGAAATCTTCCCCTGGAGAATCTCAATCTTCTCTTCTGAGCATTTCTGGGGACAGAGACACGGGACTGAGCACGGCGCGAGGCAAGGGAACCAAGCACGGAGAGGTGCAGTCACCCAGCTTTAATTGACACCAAGTTTTCCGGCAGCTTTGTCTCGGCAAGCTCAGGGCTTCTCTCCTCGCTGTGAGGAGAGCAGCCTGTCCTACTGCGGGGAACCCTTCCCGGGAGCTGGGAGAGGCTCCCCATGGGAGCCGGCTGCGGCACAGCTTCTCCCCGTGTGCCGGGAGACTGCCACAGGCCGGCACGCGTCCCCCAGCCTGGGTACAGCGGAGAAGGGGGCACCCACCACCCCGGCGGGACCCCGGGACCCCCCCCCCCACCTTCTCCTGCAGGGCACCACGCAGCTCGCTCTCCAGCTGCCCCTGCTTTTCCTGTGACTGTGCCAGGGCCGCGTTGTGCTCCTCCGAGAGCTCGTTCAGGGCTTCCTGCAGCTGGACCAAGTGGCTGGCGATCTCCCGCAGCTGCGAAGAGAAACCCAGAGGAGGGTCAGAGCGTGCCCACGCTGCCCAGGGCTCTGCTCAGCTCCCCTCTGCCGAGCGCCGAGCACCGCAGCATCCACGGGCATCCCAGGTCCTGGGTGCTCACATCCCGCACCCGCTGCGCTGCATGCCGGCATCTCCACCCAGCCCCTATTTCCCCCACCACGGTTCCCCTTCGGATCAGGGTCTGGAGCCCAAAGCAGGATCGGTCACTGGGTCACGGTCACATGAGGCCAGTGGCAGAGCCGTAAGCCGCCCAGCGCCCGGCACTGCCATCAAATCCTTCCCCCTGGGTCCCACCACAAAAAACTGGGCTGCGGGGACACGGACAGGACGCAGTGCCCCATACCTTGAAGGAAAGATCCCCGTTCTCCTCGGAGAGCTGGTTGATTTTTCGGTCCATCTGGCCTTTTTCAGTCTTCAAGTCCTGGCACTGCTTGAGGGCCTCGTGCAAGCGCACCATCAGGCTGCGGGAGAGGAGGTCGTTAAAGCGGCGGGTGCAAGCCCAAGGCAAGGTGAGGACATCGCTGGAGACCAATGCTGCTGGATATTGCTGAGGAAACTAAGGTACCAAGGTATCTCTGTGCGTGGTGAGAAACTACCATAAATTCAGCTCTAAACTGGGTTCCAATACGTCACAGAGCAGAGCGGAGATAAGCAATGTTTGTGCTTTGCACGAGCCCAACCGCTCCAAACTGAGGGCCGAGGCAGCAGCAGGACTCCAGCCACCCCTGCACAAAGTGAAATAAGTGAGGAAAGGACAAAAAAGGCACGGCACCTGCCAGCGGAGGCTGGGCGTCCTTCCTGAGTAAACACATTGCTGCACAGGGACAGGGCAAAGACTGGGCCGCAGCACGACAGGCGACAGAATTCAAGTGCGCAACACTTGAGCCCAGTTCCGCTCCGATCAAATTGGATCAAACTGGAGGGCTGGCAGCTGAGGAAGGGGCTGGGGTCGGGAGCTCCACTAAAGCTGAAAGCTTTCAGTGACACAGAGCCTGTCCCAGAGGCGGGAAGCTGGGAAGGCCACGCAGGCTCTTCCGGAGGCAGGCGAGACCCACGCAGGCAGCAACACCCTTTTCCCACAACAGGGACAGCTGTTCCCGGGCAAGGAGCGGGCTGTCAGAACACGCTGCCTGGTTTGGGACTGCCTCCCTGCCTGCTGCGATTAAAAAAAAAAAAAAAAAAAACAAAAAAAAAACAGGGCTACAGGCCATCATCGCCCCGACCACGAGGTGCAATGTGCCGACTGGCACAATCGTCTCCTGGGCTGCATCCCCAGCAGCGTGGGCAGCAGGGCGAGGGAGGGGATTCTGCCCCTCGGCTCCGCTCTGGTGAGACCCCCCTGCAGTGCTGCGTCCAGCTCTGGGGTCCTCAGCACGGGACAGACACGGACCTGTTGGAGCGGGGCCAGAGGGGGCCACGGAAACGATCCGAGGGCTGGAGCAGCTCTGCTGTGAGGACAGGCTGAGAGAGCTGGGGTTGTGCAGCCTGGAGAAGAGAAGGCTCTATGGGGGAGACCTTATTGCCGCCTTTCAGGGCTTAAAGGGGGCTTGTAAGAAAGATGGGGACAGACTTTTCAGCAGGGCCTGTAGCGACAGGCCAAGGGGTGATGGTTTTAAACTGAAAGAGGGGAGATTCAGACTAGATGTAAGGAAGAAATGTTTTACGCTGAGGGTGGTGAGGCACTGGCCCAGGTTGCCCAGAGAGGTGGTGGATGCCCCATCCCTGGAAACATCCCAGGTGAGGTTGGACGGGGCTCTGAGCGACCTGATCGAGTTGGGGATGTCCCTGCTCATGGCAGGGGGTTGGACTGGATGAGCTTTAAAGGTCCCTTCCAACCCAAACCATCCTGTGGTTCTATGACTGCCGAAGCCATCTCCTCCCTGGGGCGCAGCTGCAGAGCAGGCGATAGAGAACAGGAAGGTTTTCCCTCACCCCTGTTTTGTGCATTGCTGGGGTAGAGACAGACAACACAGAGCCCGAGAATGCTGGAGTGACGAGGACCAGCCTCGCAGAGGGAGAGGACGTCCCCGGAGGATTACCTCTCGTTCTTCTCCCTCAGCTCCTCCATTTCCTTGGGCTCCAGCTGGTCTGTGGCTTGCTTCTCATTAAGCAGAGCCAAGCGGTCAATCCGCTGCTGCATCATGGTGATCTGAGCCTCTGGGGAGCGAGAAAGGGCCTGTTAGCATCTTTTTATGTCACCGGAACCCCCCCAAAAGCACGGTGGAGGACGTCTGTCCTTCTGCCAAGCTGGTGAGCACAGAAACCATTGGAAGCAGGACACAGAAGAGCCAGGCTGCCAGCGCTGCTGCTCAGCACGGGTGTGGCTTCAGTCATGGCTTTTCTTGCCCAGGATATGTAAGGGAATATGAGAGGGAATAAGGAACCTGCAGCCTCTACATGCGCCTGGGGAAATCCCCAGTGCAGAGAGTGTTTTAGATGTGGATGGCGAGACTCCTACACCTGCCAGCCTGCTCCAAATCATTTGGTGGGGGCACCAATGGCCAACTCTGAGAGATGCTCAGAGCTGTTACAAAGGCGTCAGAGCTGTCTTGGCTCCCATCAGCAAGGCTTTCTGTGTCACGCTTCGGTCCAGATTAACGGGCAAGACTGCCCTTGGCCCACTGCGAAGGGAGGCACAGCAAACCCCAAGCTGCCCCGTCTGCTCTGGAAAGCAGAAAAGCCCCAAAGGCGCGAGCTTTGCTCACTTGGGGTCTGGCAGGATGGACCGTGCGTGACCACGGTTGTGGTGGGGTCGGAGCCATAACAAAGTCATAGAAGGCAGACGAGGTCTCAGCCCCAGAGAGCCCTCCCTGCGCCCCAGGACATCCCACTAGCGACTGACCCTTCTCTGTGATGAGCTTGCGATTCTCTGCCAGCTCCACCTCCAGCTCATCCCGGTTCTCTCTCTCCACAGCCAGCTGCTTCTTCAGCCGTCGCAGCTGAAACTGGGGGGTCTGCATGATGTCCCCCATGGGCGAGGACGGAGGGCCGGGCAGCGTGCTGCGGAGAGGCACGTCGCGTAACTCGGTTATCCAGAGCCAACGGCAGGGCACTGTCCCTCCTCGCGCAGCCAAACCCGCTCCGGTTCCCCCATCTCCGAGGCAGGTTCAGAGCAATAACTTTGATGCCTCATCACCCGAGCAGAAAGGCCACTCTCCTCATCTTGACTGCACTAACGCCAGTCTCCAAGCGCCTGGCATGCATGTACAAAACCACCTCTAGTGCCAGGGCAAAGCATCCATCTCCCTTCACACCACAGCCAGAGCCCCACCGCCGAGCACTCAGCTTGCTAGAAACTCCATTAGTACATCCAGCAGCAACGCAAGCCTGGTCCTCCTGAACCCACCGGGGCCAGGAGAGGACCACAAGCTGCTCTAGGAAGCATCTGTGCCCATTAGGCTGAAATGAGCTGCGCTAAAAAGGAGCTAATTACAACCTGACCTCACTCCCCCATCGTACATCCCCATGTCAAGCCTGAGGAGTTTGTAACAGGGCAGCACCACGGCAGAAAGGGGGGTCTCTCTCGAGTCAGCATGCACCCCGGCTACATCTCCAGGTCCCAGAAGCTGCCCTGTCTGTTCCCCCCCACCCCTCACTCCCCACCGGCAGCCAAGAGGCTGGGGACGTACTTGTTTGCACCAGAAGAAGAGGAGGAGGAGGAAGAGGCAATCTTCTGCAGCTCCAGGAAACGCACCTCTCGCTTGTGCGGGAGGGACAGCAGTGGGGAGTGCTCCTCGGAGCCGCTGCTGGACGCGCTGGATGAGGGGAGTGGCGCTGGAAATCACAAGTGAGAAGCAGGCTGTGATCTTCACGTTCATACCAGAAGGGAAGGAGGTTTAACAGCTGAAATCCCTGGTGCGCAGAAACCGCAAATTCCAGGGGGGACGGATCAGCCCAGCCGAGAAAGCCATAAACCTGCCTTACATCCCCGTCCTGCCAGCTCCACGGTCCTGCCCCGGCACTCCGCTCCCGCCGCGAAGCTGGGGGCATCCCTCCCGCCTCACTCCTCCGGGGAAAGCACATTTCAACGGCGTGTGCCACAAAGGCCAAGCGGGGAGAGCTCAGCAGGTACAAGACAGCCCTGCTCTTAAAGAAGAGTTTACAGGGGACCATTTTGTAGTGCTCAGTCCTGGGGTGAGGGGATCTGGACGGTGTTGCTGCTTTTACAGCTTGGCAGCTATAGCAGCACAAATGGGGCGGGGGGGAAACGATGTTTTTATGCTCTAGAAAAGGTTCATCCAGGCCGGTAAGGTGCTGCTGGCACGGGAGCTGTGCAGGCAGATGCCAGCAGCGCTCAGCGCTCGTGGTATCCCACACTGCTGCTCTCCACAAGGTTCTGGACTGTTTCTGTCCGCACTTGGACATCACCACAGCAAACACGTTAACCTGTCAGTCTAACCAGGGTGCTGCATTGGTGCCAGCTCGGAGAAAAACGTGCCCAAGGTCTGCTCTGCCTGCACAAGGCTTGGCTCGTTACTGCTGCCACAGCACAGGCAGCCAGGGCCCGGCGCTCACCTTTCCTCTGCAGAAACATCTCCAGGTTCTCATTCAGGCTCTCCTCGTTGTCCAGCACAAATTTGAGGATCGACGCCAGCTCAACCTGTGTCGGAGGAGCCGCAGGGGTCAGCAGCTCTGCCGCAGCAGCTGCGGTTCGCAGGCAGAGTGGTGCCGGCCAGGCGGCGACCGCAGCGGGCTCGGCGCAGCGGGCAGCTCCCTGCCTGCCTGTGCCTGCACCGGCAGGTGCCCATGCTCACAGACACGGAGCCTGCAATTGCCCAGATGCACAGGCAAGCACTGCAGCGCCCACCCCGTACAATCTTTCAAGGGCAGAACAGGAGGGCAGGTCTCAGAGCACCCCACAAAAGGCACCTCCGCTTCCCCCTGCGCCCCCAGGCCAGAGAGGGAACCCAGAGGGGATTACCTGGGTCTTGTAGTCAAACTCATTCCAGTCCCCAGGGCTCTTGCAGCTCATGGAGGTGTGATACAGGAGCAGCACGGCCACCTGAAACAAGGCAGGTAAGCATCACCGACCCCAGGTCGGTCATCGGTGCTGGCTAGGAATAAAGCGTGCCCCGCAGTTACCTTGGCCAACGCCAGCTCCTCTCCCTCCAGGAGTTTCTGTGCCGGGACCAGGTTCTCCGCGGCCGATTTGTGCTTGCAGTGCTCTGCAACGTGAAGCAAGATTCCCAGTCACGCAGGAGGCCCTGCTGCTGGGCATGGGCACGTGTCCATCTCCCCAGGTGACAGGCTGGGGGGCACCATGACACATCCCCAGGGAGAAGGGGCACAGGCAGGGAGGTGCTGGGCTCCAGAGCCGAGCCCCCAGTGCTCAGCCTCTGCCCTTAACTCTGACAGGCTTTCTTTTTCCCTCTCTGGCAACTTCCCCCTCGGTCCCAGCCTCCCACCTTGCCCTCGGCATCTCTTTTGCTCCTCCACTGCCAGCACAAACGGAGTCCCATCTATGGAGGGTGGGATACGAGGTGGGATACAGCGTCTCCCCTTCCAGGAGAGGCCAAGCAAAAGTGCAAGAGAATTCCCATTTTCCAGGCTCCCAGGATTCCCGCTCGGGTAAAGGTTTTCCAGCGGGATTTGAGCAGCTTGAGGCCAGGCACCAGGCTAGGAACGCCGTCCCAAAGCAGCGCCACCGGCACCCTGCCCTTCGCCCCCTGGACCCCCTTTGTATCAACCAAGGATTTCCACAGGGAAGCTTTCCTTCCTGCATGCTGCCGCGGGGTCAGGGCAGCTCTGCCTGCACCTCGTGGAGCTGCTGATGCAGCAGGGGGTCACTTAGGGGAGGGGGGAGCCCGCAGACACAAGACCAGACCCCCACAGGGGCGGGGGGCACTGAGCAGGGGCAGCCGCTTCCCCCCGGCGCCAGTGGAGGCTCTTACTCTGCAGGAAGCTGCGGATGAAGGAGATCCTCTCCGGCAGCGGCTGCTCCAGCACAGACTCCCCCTCCTCGCTCCTGTGGCTGGAAGAGTGCATGGGTTGCGTTAACGCTTTACTGAGGGATTAAACAAACACTGCTTTTTTTTTTCTTTTTTTTTTCTTTTTTTTTTTTTTTTTGGCAGCAGAGCTTGCTGAGCGAGGGGCTGGCTCTCGGGCAACACGGCGCCCGTCTGCCCTACGCTCCCCTGCCAGGGCGGGTGGCGAAGCAAAAGCCAACCACGCTGTGCCCGAGAGCAGGCACAGACGCTCCCCGCGGCCCCGACAAACATGGCTGCGTTTGGTGAGCAGCCGGAGCAGGGCAGCCAGCCCCCCCGCTGGCGCGTGTGCCGGAGCGCTGCCGGCCTCCGCCGCTTCCTCCTCTGCCTGCCAGCCCTGGCATTCGGCGCGGCAGAAGGAGCCGCCGGCGGCCCCGCCGGCGGGGAGGCACCGCAGGGGCCGGGGGTCACGCGCGGAGCCGGGCGTCTTTCTTGTTATTGCAAAGTGTCACCGTTTGTGGAAAACGGTGTTTTGGCGACATGTGGACCCTGCTCCCCTCCGGGTCACTGCCCTGGAGCCCACACTGGTTTTTGTGGGAAGCTGAAGCTGCCTCTTGCAGCTCTTGTTCAAGACCACACTCTTCCTCAACAGCCACCATTCAAACAGAGACCATGTGCCTAAAACCTGTGCCAGCCGCGCTGGCCTGGCGCTGCTTTGGTACCTCTGGTTACTCCCAAAGCAGCAAAAGCAGGGACTCTGCCTGGGGAAGGGGCCGGCGCGAGGATTATCTCATCCTCACGGACCTTCCAGCCCATCTCCTGGTGCTGCGGGGAGCTCCCCAGCTCAGCCGGCTGCTGCGGTGTCCGCCCCGCTGCCACCCCACTTATCAAACTACGGTCAGGCCTGTTTAGCGAGGACACGCCACCAGTGATCCTGGCTAATCTGAGCTGGAGCACAGACCCAGGAGATTAACCAGTTCTGACTAAATATATCCCCGCTGCAGGCGGCTCCTTCCTCCCCACCCACCGCAGGCAGATCCCCGCTCCGAGCAGGTTCTCGTTACACCGTGCAGGAGGTAATTATAGCAGACAAGCTCCCACAGAGCCTCCCGCCGGAAGGGTTTGAAAGCAATGCCGCGCTCAGCGCCGAGCGGCAGCCTCACGCCCTCCCAATTTGCCATGCCAGCTCGTTAACGACGCGCAGCCGGAGCAGAGCGTGCTCGGTCCTAGCTCTGATGCCCATTACAGCTTGCAGGTTTTAATCGCCATTGCTCCCAGGCAATGAACGTGGCTCCTGACAAAGGCATTCCTCCCGGCCCTGCCCAGCCACCTCGGGTCCTGGGACAGAGCAACATGCTCCGTCCTGGCTGCGTCGTACTCGGCAGCAGCCCAACGTCCCGAGAGAACAGGAGCGCTTCGTGGGGCGGGAGCTGTTGTTCTCTAAGCTGCTTTCCAGACCCAAGGCTTCCTCAGGATCCCGAGGCTGCGGCTCAGGAAAACTTCCTGGGCCGTTTTCTCACCCGAGCAGCATTTACGGAAATAAAGCATCTCCCATGCAGCTCCAGGAGGCCCCGCGCCGCTGACATCAGTGCTCGGCTCTTTGCTTCAACGCCAGGAGCGAGCCCAGACATCAGTGCCGGATGTGATAGCAAGCCTCAAATGACAGGAACTCTGGCCAAAATCCTACCTGGGTGGCTCCGTGGGGCCCAACAGCTCTGCCCAGGGCTCCACAGGCTGACCCCAGCCACGCAATGGGCAGCCCCTGCCTGCAGGGCCAGGGGCAAGCAGGGGAGCAGACCCTTTCCCAGCTACCTCTAGAAGGTTTGTCTCGAGCTTGAGCTGCCAGCAGAGCCTCGGTACATCACCTACGTACAGAGGCTTCCAAGCAGGGAAGCCCAAAAGGCTCCTCGTCCCGTGCACGGTGGGTTTACGTGGAAGGAGCCATGCCGTGAAGGCATGAGCCCCGTGTTTCACTGCAGCGGGCTTCAGAGCACGCCTGGCAGCAAGCGTTGCTTACGCAGGTGCTGTGCTTTGCCGCAGCCTCACACGGAGGAGCCAGAGATCCAGCACCAGGTCTGACAGAGGAGGAATATCCCAGGACAGCCCAGCGCGTGCTCACTGCCACCTTCCAGCCAGCCAGGAGGTTTGGAGAGCGCGCCCCGGCTCCCCGTACTCACATTTTGTTGATGATCCTGATGAAGACGCTACAGTCCTGGAGCTGTGACAGGTCATCGAGGGGATCGGTACAAACGCCCGTGCTGTTCACCTAGAAATGGGGTGAGAGGGTCAGAAGGCGACGCCACGCCGTGCCACCCACCACCTCCCAGTCCTGGCACGGGGAAAGTGAGATGGATCTGGGCGCAAGAGCAAAGCCAGCCCTTCCGACCACTCCTGCCCTGTCCCGGCAAAAGCTGAACACGATCCCCGCAGCTCCGCAGCCAGACAGGCCAGCATGGGTCTCTTTTATCATGCTGCGATGCTTTGCTCAGGCACAGCACTGCTTTGCGAGGCAGATCCAACAGCCCCTTTACAGTCCAGCTGCCACTCGCTTCCCAAGCCTGCTGCCTGCTCCAGGCTCGGCTCCGGCTCCTGGGCAGCTTCCACAGCCAGACCGAGCTGTTCCGGCATTTCTGGTTACTCAACAGGAAGGGTGAGCAAAGCTTCTGCAAACACCCTCCTGCCCCGGAACAGCAGGGACTCGGCTGCCCTGGGACCTGCCCCAGCCACAATCCCCGCATTGTGCCCCTGAGGAGCCGCCAGCACCGGCAGCACGTCCCACCTACGGAGCAAGCTACAGCGGAGGAGAGGGAGGCTTTACCCAAGCGAGGAGAGCCGCGGCTCTCGCGCCGTGAAGAGGCATCTTTGCGAGGCTGCCAGGTCACTGCCCGGACCTAAGAACGGGGGGAAAAAAATAAGCAATTAAAGCCAAACATAGTAATTACATTAATATACGGCTTGCACACAGCGCCAGGCATTCGTGTCTGTCAAGGGAGGACAACCCTCCGTGCCGGCTGTGGGTTGTACAGAGGCGAGCAGCCAGCACCCTCCTGCTTTTCAGCAGGCACCGAGCGGGGAGCAGCACTGCCGAGCGGCAGCTGGGTCCTCTCCCGCAGCCCCCCAGGATTCACCCCCGGAGGTCGGGATCCCGAGAACAAGGCTCAAGGGAAAACCGCTGCTCATCCCCAACACCTCCTGCCCCGCCTCCCTCACCCCCAAACTGCTCTGAAATTTCTTTTAAGAGAAATTTAAAGGCCTAGCAGCCTGGTGGTGGCTGAGCACCGGCATCGCTGCCGGGACTGCCAGCATCCCAGGAAAATTCACCTCCCTCTAGAAAACACGAGGAGCAACTTTAGAGAGAGACAGCATGGCTCAAAGCACAAAAATCCAGCGTGTGTAGGGATGCCGTGCCAAGAGCCGCAGTGGTCCTGCAGGATGGGCAAGAGCAGGGAAAAAAATCCCCCAGCGCTGTGCCGAGAGGCAGCCGGCCGCTGCAGCAGGCCGCAGCAGCCGTGGAGCATGGCACGGCACCACCGAGCAGCACGGCCCACGGGGAGGAGGGTCCAGCAGCAAGCAAGCACCCAAACCAGGTGGGACGTGGGCACCAGCAACTGGCTCCGGCCAAGAGCACGGTGGGACCTGCGGAGAGTGCAGGCTGCACGGGGACGGATCTCCCGCAGACCTCACGGTGGAAGGAAATTTTAAAAAAAAAAAAAAAAAAGAAGGAAAAAGGAATGAACCCAGGCTGCCAGGGGTCCGGAGCCGGCCATGCGTGGGAAGGAGCTGAGCTCCCACCATGGCAGTGCCCGCAGCTGCTCTGCCTTCCTCTCAGCGGTGTGGCCACTCGCCCCCAAAACGCCGGTGCGGTGGGAGCCGGGGCTCCCCGGTTGCCCCGCACCGCCCGGGCTGCCACCATCCCCAGCTGCTGCTGGGACGCTGCCACGGGGGCTGGAAGGAGCCCGCAAAGGTCACCCGGCCCCAAATAAGCCCGGCGAGGCGGTGGCCAAGCCGTCGGAGCGCTGCCAGCTCCTCTTCCCGCTGCCGCCGGCACTAAGGGGGTAGGGGGAGCCCCCCCAGGTGTTACCGCGCAGGGTGGGAGCGGGGACGAGCCGCCCCAACGCTCCTGGGAGCGCTGCCAGGTCCCCTCCGTGGTGACCCTTGCCTCTGTGCCGGCCGTCCCCAGTGCCACCCCAGTAATCCTCCCAGCAAAGGGAGCTGCTGGGAGCAGACCTGAGTGGAGGCGGGGGCTGGTTGGGCCACCGCCAAAAATCACCCAAATGGGGAGGGTGCTCCTCCGCTCCTCGTCCTGTGTTGCACCCTCACCCCCCTGCCGCGACGGGCCAGGAGCCCGGCTGGGACCCGCAGCCGTTCCCAGGAGTGCCCGGCATGCTGCGGCCACCAGCCACCAGGCTTTTGGGGGACACGGAGCACCTGCCACCTCCATGAGCTCGGCTGGGAAGCGCAGGAGCCTTGCCAGGACGGGTTCTCCCTCCAGTTTGGCTAAAAACCAGCTCCTCTGACCCGCGGCTGCGGCACGCAGCCTCTCCTCCAGCCCCACGGCTGGGGGTGCAGCATGCCCAGGCCAGGACCTCACCCCAAAAATCCACCTGAAGCCTCCGGGCAAAACACGCGTGCCAGTCCTGAACGCGGATTCCTGCTGCGGAGGGCCACATCCTGCCAAGTGCACCCTGCCAGCGCCCAGCTGGGTTTTACCGGAGCCAGTTTGCAGAAGTGCCGGTGCCCGGTGAGAGGCCGGGACAGGCAGGGCCGCCCACTCCTGCCCTGCTCACCGCCTGGCTCATCAGCTTCCCCGAGCCGCGCTCGCCAGAGACAACAACATGACCCTCCGCGGGGAAACACTGCTCGCCCGGATCTGTGCGACGGCAGACGGGAAGCGGTCGGCGAGCCCGGCGCATCAACACAAAGCGCCGCAGCGACCCCAAAAGCTTTCCAGCCCCATCCCCGGGGAGGGGAGCTGCGGGGGTCGGGGTCGGTGGGGAAGGGTCCAGCAGGAGGGAGGACGAGCCCCAGCGGCGGCAGCATTGTCCTTTGCCACTTTCCCCCAGCGCCCGCTCCGGTCAAAACACGGCGTTACGCAAGCCCGCGCCTCCGGAGCTCCCGACATGCCAACCTGCCGGAGGGACGTGCCCGCGGCCCCCCAGCCGTCCCGGGGCGGGGGGGTCCCGCTGCGGGAAGCACCCAGCTGCTTGCCCAGGCAGGGTGGGCGACCCACGGCAGCCCCCCCCCCCGCTGGGGACGGGCCCACGGCCGGCGCGGGGAGGCGGTGGTGGCGGCGGGGGGGACACACAACACGGCCGCCACCCCGGAGCTCCCGGATGTTGGCGAACCCAACCGGGCCGCCCGCGTCCCGACGCCTGTCGGGGATTCGCACCTCGGGGACTCACGGGGAGCCGCACGCCGCGGCAGGGCTGGGAGACGGCGAGCTTCGCCTCCCCCGCCTCCCTCCTCCTCCTCCTCCTCAGCCCTGTTGAAAACAAACAAGGAAGAGGGATAAAGTCTTTGTTCAGGCCTTACCGGAGGCGCGCGGCCGCCGTCGGCGCACGGGTTTTAATCCGCCATGAGCGCTGGCAGCCGGGGAGGGCCGAGGAGCCAGCGGCCACGCACAAAAGAAAAGTTGTTGGGCTTCTCTTCGGCGGGGCTGGCAGGCGACGGTTCCCCTTCCTGGCCCTGGGCCACCCCACGTCACCGCGCCGAGGCCGCGCTCGTTAAAGGCGCACGGCACAGAATGCCGCCGTCGTCACCGCCGCCGAAGGGTCACGGGGAAAGGGCAACATCCGACCCCGGGGGTACGGCTCATCGCCGGCACCACCGCCGGCACCCTGCTACGGCTCTGGGTGACAGGGGGCTGGTGAGGCCGGCGCAGACACGCTCGCAGGGCGCGGGGGGCTTGGTGGGGAAGGGTGCCGGGACCCCCGTCACCTGCTGACCCGGTGGGAGCCACGTCCCAGCCACTTCAGGAAAAATTCCATCCCCAACAGCCATGGATTCGATGGGGACCATGGCGGGGACGCCCGCTGGCTCGCGGGCAGCCGGTCGAGGGGCTGCGGGACCCGGCCTCCCGCCCGGGGCAGCAGCTGCCGGAGCTGTGCCCGCACCCAGGAGCGGGCGAGGGGGGCCGGCTCGCCCCCTGCCGCCGACCCGGAGACCCCCGGGAGCTGTCCCCGAGGCGTTCGGGCTGCCCGAGGCGAGCCGGGGCCGGAGCCCCGAGCACGGCACCCACCGGGGTTGTTCGGAGCCATCCCCAGATCCGGGGTTTCCAAAAGAACTGGGGAGCCCCGCGCTCCGGCCGGGGGTCCCGGTTCCCCCCGGTTTTAGGGAAGGGGACGGTGCTGGCGGTGCCACCGCGGGCGGGCGAGGCGCGACGCGACGCCCCGGGATAACCGGGAGTGGGCTCGGCCTCCCGCGGGGTGACCGGGCACGGCGGGGGGCGGGCTGAGCTCCCCGGACGCACCGGAGCCGGTGAATAGAGCTGCTCCTACCGGACACGGGTGGCGAGGAGGTGCCCGGGCGGAGGCGTCGTGCGGGCGAGGGCGCGGGCACGTGGCGGGCGGGAAACCGAGGCGCGGCGGCGATGGCGGGCCTCTTCGTCCGGTAACGGCGCCCGGTGCGGGGCTGTCAAACGGCGGCGGGTCCCGAGGGCGGCTCGGCCGGGCCTCAAGGGCGGCGGGGGGCGGCGGAGCGGGGGAACGAGGGGGCGGCCGAGCCGCACCGACCGGCAGAGCCGGGCCCCGCCGAGCCCCGGGATGGCGGCGCCCCGCCCACGGCCACGCCCCCTCCCGGTAGGCCACGCCCCCGCCGCCCAGCCGCCGCCGCCCGGATTCAAACGGCGGCTCCCGCCCCCGCCGCCTCCCCATTGGCCCGCCGGCGGGGTGGGGCGCGTCGCGTGGGCGGGACTACCAATCCCGGCTGGCCTTTGGGGCGAGGTGGGGATCTCGCGAGAGCCGCAGGGGACGACGGGAACGGGTTGCCGGGGCGACGGCGGCCGGGGGCGGGGGGGAGCAGGCGGAGGCTGTGGGGAGGGGGCTGCCGTAGGGAGGGGACGGGGACACGTGTGGGGATGAGGGGAGGCGGCTGCCGTGGGGGGGAAGGACACGCGTGGGGACGGGGCTGCAGCCCCCATGTCCGTCACCGAGGTACCGGGACACGCGGGGGGGGGGGGAAGCCGTGGAGAGCGGGGACACGCGTGGGGGTGCGGAGAAGGGGCTGCCGTGGGGGATTGCGGACACGCGTGGGGATGTGGGGAGGGGGCTGCCGAGGGGGGAGGGGGACACGCGTGGGGGGGGGGGACAGCGAGGAGGCTGCCGGGGGGGGGGGGGGGGGGGGGGGGCGGGGACATGTGCAGCCCCCACGTCTGTCCCGCTCAGCCCCACGCGTGGGGAGGCGCCTCCGCTCAGCTCCAGCAAAGCACCAGCTCAGCCCAGGTCCCGCAGCCTGTGCCAGGAGCAGCTCCAGTGGGTTCCAGTAACCAACTGGGAGAGCGGAGCAGGGCTCCTGGGGAGCACTGGAGCCCATCCGGGGCGCAGAGCGAATCCCGTAACCGGAGCATGGAGGCGAGAGCTGTCCCTAAACGGGCACGCCTTGCCCCAAAATCCCGGGAAGGGGCAGGGGGACTCAGCCCCCTGGACACGCCGCGGCAGGGCTCTGGCTGGCGCAGGACGGAGGAGACTGGCGCTGGATGAACCTGGTTTTATCTACTGTGGCCAAATATAATAATTAAAAAAAAAAAAAAAACCCAAAACAAACCCCCAAGAACCAACCCCAAAATCAAGGTCCAAACATGTAAAATCACACAGGGAGGGTGTCGGAAGCCACCGGGTCCCACGCAGCGTCACGTCCGCGGCCGCCCGGCTCCGGCACCACGCAGCTCCCGCCTGTCCTGTCCGGGCACAGCGGCGCTGACCCACGCCAGGGCCGTCCTTCCCTTTCTGGTCATCCCTGTGCAAACGCAGCCCCCTCCCCCCGTGCCCACCCACCCACCCGCACGGAGGGGAAAGCCCCCGCGCCGCACCGGCGGGCACCGCGGCGGGGTCGGTGTGCTGGCCGCGGGTGTCTCGGCCATTAGTAGGAAACCGGGTGTCTGTACAAGTTGTGTTGCGGCGCCGTGGGGGAAGGGGAGGGGGAATAAAGGCAAAAAACAGGGAAAAAAAAATAAACAACCAAAGAAACCAAAAAACCCAAAACCGGTGAAGCTGCGGTGCTGCGGGGCGGGCTCAGGGGATGCCAAACTGTACAACCAGTTCTTCTTTGGCGTCGACGCGGATCTGTGAGAGCGCGCTGAAGGCGTAGGCGGCTATCCGGGACACCTGCGGGAGCGAGCACAGCAGCCGGCGTCAGTGTCAGCTCCAGCAAACGCGGTTATCCCAAAGAAATCACGGCAGGGAGCAGCCGGGCCGGTGGCCCCGGGCATTCGGCATCGCTCAGAAGCTGGATGGGGACAGGGGAAGCACCCACTGCCCCGCTGCCCGCCTGCTGGATGGGGAACAAGGCTCACGCAAGCGCCGGCCCTCCTGCGGCTCCAGGGACCGGCAGGATGGGGAATCCCACCCCGCAAAACAGCAGGGAACAAAGCCGGGCCTTTTCGGTGCACTTAACAGACGAAGCGGCAGCTCCTGGGCACGGCAGCCCTGGCTGTACAGACGGCCTGGGGAACGAGAGGCTGGAGAGCAGCTCTGCGGAGAGGGACCTGGGGGCTCCGGTCGACGGCAAGTTGAACATGAGCCAACAGTGTGCCCTGGCAGCCAAGAGGGCCAGCCGTGCCCTGGGGTGCCTCAAGCACTGCATTGCAGCCGCTCGAGGGAGGGGATTGTCCTGCTCTGCTCTGCGCTGGGGCGGCCTCACCTCGAGCGCTGTGGGCAGGTTTGGGCGCCACAGGACATCAGGGATATAAAGCTGCTCCTAGAGAGTGTCCAGAGGAGGGCCACGACGTTGGGGAAGGGTTTAGAGGGGAAACCATAAGAGGAGCGGCTGAAGTCACTGGGTTTGTTCAGCCTGGAGAAGAGGAGGCTGAGGGCAGACCTCATGGCGGTCTGCAGCTTCCTCACAAGGGGAGGAGGAGGAGGGGCAGGCACTGATCTCTTCTCTCTGGTGACCAGCGACAGGACCCGAGGGAATGGCAGGAGGATGTGCCAGGGGAGGGTTAGGTTGGATATTAGGAGAAGGTTCTTCCCCAGAGGGTGGTGGAGCACTGGAACAGGCTCCCCGGGGAGGCATCACGGCGCCAAGGCTGGTGATATTCAAGAAGCACTTGGACAAGGCCCTCAGAGACATGGTGTGAATTTGGGGTTGTCCTGTGCAGGGACAGGAGCTGGACTCAATAGTCCATGTGGGTCCCTTCCAACTCGGGACATTCTGTGATTCTACAATTCTATGATTCCTGCCTGTGAGTAAGACTGTTTCCCCAGCAGCTCCTTCCTTAAAGCAGCAGTGGGACTCCCTGGGAGCGAAGCTGCCTGCACTGCTAAACACCCCGCTGCCGTGGGCGAGCCTCCGAAGGGATGGGAAGGAGCATGGAGCCGCTGCCTGTGCCACCTGCACGCAGTTACTACACAAGAAACCTGTGACCGGGCTTTGCCTTCAGCCCTAACGAGTCCTTACGGGGCTTCCCGAAACCCAGGGGCTGGCTGCAGGCTGGAGCTGGCCCCCAGACCCCTCTCACCTGCTGCAGGTCTGCGAAGGGGACAGGGTCACTGGCGAGCACTTGGTGCGGTTGGTTGGTCAGAGACGGCAGCAGCGGGAGCTTCTTCCAGTGCGTCAGGTTGTTGCTCAGCATGGCCAGGCGCGTGCTGCAGACGGGAGAGCAGCGAGGGTCGGCACCGGGACATGGGGAGACCCGGGCTCGGCAGGAGATGGGCGCTGCACCTCCAGGTGCCAGCACCACTGAGGAAGACCCGGGGGGAGCCGCGCCACACCGCTCCCGGCATCCATCCCTCCTCACTCCCCAAGGCAGGAGGACGAGGGAGCTCACAGCTCTCCAACACAGGCGCTTTTCAAGTGGGAGTAACCGCATCCAGCCACCCGCTGTCTGCCCCGAGCGCCGGGTGGGGAACACAGGAGCCCTTTGTGCACGGCCACCCTCGCAGTAGCCAGGACAAGGGCTCTGCTGCTGGCACTGCCCTCACCCAGTGTGTCCCCCTCACCCTTGGGTACAAGAAGGGCAACGGTGTCCTGGCGTGCATGAAAAGGAGTGTGGCCAGCAGGTCGAGGGAGGTTATCTTCCCCTCTGCTCCACCCCAGTGAGGCCACATCTGGAGTGCTGCGTCCAGTTCTGGGCTCCCCAGTTCAAACTACTGGAGAGAGTCCAGTGGAGAGCTACGGAGATGATCAGGGGCCTGGAGCATCTCCCTTAGGAGGAAAGGCTGAGAGACCTGGCTTTGTTCAGCCTGGAGAAGAGAAGACTGAGGGGGGATCTCGTCAATGCTTATAAATATCTGAAGGGCGGGTGTCAAGAGGATGGGGCCGGACTCTTTTCAGTGGTGCCCAACGACAGGACAAGGGGCAATGGGCACAAGTTGGAACACGGGAAGTTCCACCTGCATATGAGGAAAAACTTCTTTCCTGTGAGGGTGGCAGAGCAGTGGAAGAGGCTGCCCAGAGAGGTTGTGGAGTCTCCTTCCCTGGAGACATTCAAACCCGCCTGGACGCGGTGCTGTGCCCCCTGCTCTGGGTGTGCCTGCTCAAGCAGGGGGGTTGGACGGGGTGATCTCCAGAGGTGCCTTCCAACCCCCGCCGTTCTGGGGTTCTGTGAGGGCAAAGGGGAGGGGAGGAGCAGGGCCGAGCACCACCTCTCCGGACGTGGGGAGCCCCGCTCCACACAGAGTTACTCCCCCAAGGCCAAAACCCCGATGCCCTGCCTGATAACTTCCCACCCCAGGATGCGGCTTTGAGGGGCTGCGAGCGCCCCGAGGAAGCAGGGCAGGTCCCACCTGTACTGCCTGGCTCTGTCCATGTACTCGTGCTGCTCCATGCCCTGGGAATCCGCTGCCGACACGTCAATGATGTTGCTGTGGAGACACAAGACAGCGGGTCCCGCTGCGGGTTCGTCGCTTCCCCCTGCTGAGCCCCCTCCCCGTCTCAGGCAGACCCGGCACCCTCCGACTGACGAGGCTGGCCAGGACTTCAGCACCACAAAAGGAACAGCTCAGGGCTGTTACGAGGCCAAACTTGCCCGCCGGTTGTTGCTGCTCCCCCAGACGCCGCGCTCACCCCACAGTGCTGAGGCGGTTACGGCACGAGGCTTACATGGCCGTTTTGGCAAGGATGGAGGACAGCATGGCCTGCTCATCGGTGCGCGCCGATGGGAGGTTGTGGTAGCTCTGCTCCGCTCCGTTCAGCACCTTGTTGGGAGGGCTGGCTGCTGGCTCCAGCAGCCGCTTTGTCTCTTCTTCCTGGAGAAAGGGGAAGAGAAGAATCAGCCCCGGCTCCCCTGTGCTGGCAGCTTTCACCCCACGGGACAGGGTAGGTCTCGCCCTCTGCCTGCCAGGAGGGCTCCCCACGCATCCCGCTGTAACCCCAGCACAGCCCCAGCTCTGCCAGGGCAACGGCCAGGCTCCCCTTCCCCAATTCCTTCGCTTTTTCTCCAGCCAAAGCCCCCACTGCCACAAAGACAGCAAGCGCGGCTGAAAACAGACAGCGTGCAGAGCCGCACCAACCTACCCAAAACCTCGCAGCTAACGAGGACGTGCCTGGTGCATCCCAAACCTGCCTACGCAGCATGTACCGCAGCCGTAACCCCTGCCTGGGGGCCAGGGAGGCCCCTGCCAGCCTCTCCTGCCCACACCGGCACAGCACGGGGCTCCTCCAGGGCTTGTGAACCCCACCGGCCATAGGGCAGGGGTGCCCAGGGGAGGGTCTCAGAGCTGCGGGACACGTCCCCATCGCCCAGCCCCGGGTGTGTGGAGCTCCCGCTGCCACTCAGGCCTTAGTCCTCCGGCTCGGCCCAGCGGGGCCCAGAGAAGAGCTCGGCAGGGCAGGAGGAGCCGGGAGAGCAGGACGGGCTGGCTGCAACACGGCCAGGAGTGCGGTCATCCCTCCGCACGTCCCGTCGGTGACACCGGCAGCTCCTCCCAAGCTCCACCGCTGCTCCCTCCTGCCGGGACACGCCGCCGTGATCCTCCAGCTCCTCTCCTTCCCCGCAGCGCCCGCGGGAGCGTGGCGGCCGGGATCCGCCGGGGACGAGCTGTCACGGCCGGGATCCGCCGGGGACGAGCTGTCACGGGCTGCCCACGTCGCCGCCGCGGATTACGTTCCCGCAGGACGGGTGACGGCCCCGGTTTGGCACCGGGCGAGGGGCGGCACCGGGGGCAGCTACCCCGGCCGAAGAAGGGAAGCCTGGCACCGCTCCCCGGGCCCGGAGGAGGCCGGGCACCGAAGCCCCGCCGCTGTCACGGTGCGACGGAGGGTCCTGGGCCCAGTGTCGCTCCCCGGGAGGGTCCCCAGGCGCGGGGCCGCCGTCCCGGGGGACCCACTGGGACCCCCGCGGGGACACACACCCCCCAATAGGCCTGCGGCAGGGTCTGCGGAGGCAGCGAGGCTCAACCGGGAGCGGGGCAGGGGCAGGCCGCGCCCCTCCGGTAACCGCCGCCGCCATGTCGGGGTCGGGCCCAGCCCACCGTCCCCCCGCCGCCCCCCGGCACGCACCTGGTCGGAGGCCTCGGCCTCGCTGCTGTAGCAGCAGCCCATGGCGAGGCGCAGCAGGGCCCGGCCCGGGGCGGCGGCGGCGGCGGGGCGGGAGGAGGGAGGGGCCCCGCCGCCCCGGTCACGTGAGGGCGGAGGCGCGGAACGCCCCCCGCCGCCGCGGCTGGTCCCGTGACACGACATTCCGTCACGTGACGCGGGACAACCAATGGGAGGGAGAGGACGCTCTTGCGCCCCGCCCCGCCTAAAGGAGCCCTCGTCACGTGAACAGGAGCCAATCAACGCGCGGGGCGGGGAGGGGTGGGGAAGAACGCGCTGGCCCCGCCCTGGCCCCGCGCCGCGCCCTGCGGCGGGAGCGCGCGTGCGCTGCGTCACGAGACACTGAGCTTCGCGAGCGGGAGGGGGAGGTCACGTGTCGGACGGCGCGCGCCCCACGCGTGTGCGCGCGGTAGTGCGGGGGGTGCGGTCACGTGTCCCCACGGCTCCCAGTGTCCCCCCAGTGCCCTCCGGTACTCCCAGTGCTCACCAGTACCCCCCACTTCCCCCGTTCTCCCCCACTGCTCCCAGTGCTCCCAGCGCATTCCGACGCCCCCAGCGCTCCCAGTGTTCCCAGTGCCCCAAGAGCTGCCAGTGACCAAAGTGTTCCCAGCGCTCCGTGGCGCTCCCCAGTGCTCCCACTGCTCCCAGTAACCCTCCCAGTGCCCCCCAGATCCCGCAGTGCCCCTCAGTGCTCCCAGCTCTCACCAGTGCCCCCAGTGCTCCCAGTGTGCCCAGTGGTCTGCGGTGCCCCGCAGTGACCCCAGTGCTCCCAATAACCTATTGCTCCCAGTGCCCACCAGTACACTCAAGTTTTCCCCAGTGTCCTCCAATGCTCCCAGTACTCCCAGTGCCCTGCAGTGCTCCCAGTGCTCCCAATGTCCCCAGTGCATGCAAGTGCTTTCAGTGCTCAACAGTGCTTTAAGCAACACCAGGGTTCCCAGTGCCCCCCAGTGCCCCCGGTGCCCTGCAGTGCTGCCAGTGCTCCCAGTGCCTCCAGTGCTCCCAGTACTCCCAGACCCCCCAGTACCTCCAGTGCTCCCACTGCCCCAAGTGCCCCCAGTTTCCCAGTGCTCCCAGTGTCCCCAGTGCCTGCCAGTGCTCCCAGTGCCACCCAGTGCTCCCAGTACCCACCAGTGCTCCTGGTGTCTCCGATTGCCCAATGACCCCAGTGCTCCCAGTAGACTCCAGTGCTCCCTTGCCCCCAGTATTCCCAGTACTCCAAGTGTTCCCAATGCCTGCCAGTGCTCCCAGGGCCACCCAGTGCTCCCAGTACCCACCAGTGCTCCTGGTGTCTCCGATTGCCCAATGACCCCAGTGCTCCCAGTAGACTCCAGTGCTCCCATTGCCCCCAGTATTCCCAGTACTCCAAGTGTTCCCAGTGCCCCCCAGTGCTCCCAGTACCCCCCCAGTGCTCCCAGTGCGCCCATTGCCCCCCAGTGCCCCCGTTTCCAGAGCTCCCAGTGGCCCCCAGTTCTCCCAGTGCTCCCAGAGCCCCCAGAGCTCCCACCGCCCCCAGTGCTCCCAGTGTCCCTCCCAGTGCTACCAATGCTCCCAGAGCTCCCATTGTCCCCTAGTGCCCCCTGTGCCCCCAGTGCTCCCTGTGCTCCCAGTACCCCCCAGTGCTCCCAGTATCCCCCCGTGCTCCCAGTATCCCCCCAGTGCTCCCAGTGTGCCCAGTGCCCCCCAGTTCCCCCAGTGCTCCCAGAGCCCCCAGAGCTCCCACTGCTCCCATTGCCCCAGTGCTCCCAGTACCCCCCCCAGTACTCCTGGTACCCCCAATGCGCCCAGTGCTCCCAGTGCCCCAAGTGCTCCCCCAGGGCCTCTCAGTCCTCCCCAGTGTCCCTAGTACCCCCAATGCCCTGCAGTGCTCCCAGTGAACCCCAGTGCTCCCCAGTGACCCCAGTGCTCTCATTGCCCCCCAGTTCTCCCAGTGACCCCCAGTGCTCTCAGTGCCTCCGATGCTCCTAGTGCCCCCAGTACTCCCAGTTCCCCACTGCTCACCCAGTGCTCCCAGTGCTCATAATGCCCCTCAGTGCCCCCAGTGCTCCCCAGTGCCCCCAGTACCCCCAGCGCCCTCCGTGCCCCCGATGTTACCAGTGCACCCCAGTTCTACAAGTGCTCCAGTGCCCCCAGTGCTCCCCAGTAGTACCAGTGCTACCAGTGCTCCCACTGCCCCCCAGAGACCCAATTTCCCCTCCAGTGCCCCCAGTGCCCTGCAGTGCTCCCACTGCTCCCAGTGCTCCCAGCCTGGGCTCTGCCCTCCCATCCCAGTTAAGGCCCTTTGGGCAGCGCTGGTGCCCAGGGCTCTGGGCTCAGCCACCCCCCACACACACCTCGCAGACCCCCGCCCGCCCCCCCCAGCGCAGGCAGCACCCCAGGCTGAGCCCAGAGCCTGCCAGGGACCAGCGGGAGGTGGGCAGGAGCCCCCTGGCTTGGAGCGGAACTGGGTGCCTTGTACAGGGTGGCCGGGGCTCCCCAAGGGGTGCTGCCTACAGCCCCCCGACCACAGCCCTGCCCCGAGCCTGGCGTCCACCCCCAGTCCAGCACCCATCCCCAGTATGGCATCCAGCCCCCCAGTCCAGCAACCACCCCCAGTATGGCATTCAGACCCCTAAACCCTGCATCCAGCTCCCCAAAGCCAGCACCCACCCCCCCAGTCCGACACCCACCCCCCAGTCTGGCACCCAGCCTCCCAGTCCAGCCTCCACGCCATGGCTCTGGTGTGTAGTCCCCCAGCCCCAGTGACAGGACCCCAGCCCCAGTGATGGGACCCCAGCCCCAGTGACGGGACCCCAGCCCCAGGACCCCTCCTGCAGCCCCAGGGCCAACCCCAGCCCTAGCCTGGCCCCGTCCCCAGCCCCACTCAGCCCCGTGACCGGAGCTGGTGGCAGCTGCAGCTAAGGTGACACCATCAATAATTGAGTGGGCAGCAGGGCTCGGCGCCGCTCAGGGCCACGCAGGTCTGCCTGCTGCCTGCCTGCTGCCTGCCTGCTGCCTGCCTGGAGCGTGGGGACAGGTAGGTGCCACCCCCCCAGCCCTGTCCCCTCGCTGCACCTGGGGACACCCCACAGCCCAGGGTGTGGTGTGCAGGTTGTGGGGTGCAGGATATGGGGCGCGGGGTCAGCAAAGCTGGGACAAGGCGGGTGTGAGGGGCTGTGCCAGAGAGTACCCCCCAGATGGGTCCCTGGCACTCCTCAGCCCCGGCATAGGGACCCCCAAAGCACCCCGGGGTGCCACAGCCCAGCTCCGACCACAGCCCTGGGGCCAGGCAAACCATCCTGGCAACACCGGAGCAGAGGAAGAGGTGCTTCCCGGGGGGTGCAGAGCACTGCCAGCTCATGGCACAAGTGGGAGCTGCGGGTCTGGTGCCCTGGGAGGACCCCCCACCCCAGCGTCCACTGTGGGGGGCCCCTTTCCACAGCCACCCCACCACGATGGTGTCACCAGCGATCGCCCTGGCCTTCCTCCCCTTCCTCGTCACCCTGCTGATCCGCTACCGGCACTACTTGGTGCTGCTGTACCGGGCGGTGCTGGTGGGCTGGCTGCGGGACCGGCTCACCGGCGTCTCGCGGGAGCAGCGTGCCTTCCAGTATCTGCTGGCCCACGCCATCCCTGGGGACCCCCGCCACGTCCTGCAGACCTTCGACCAGTGGTGCTACCGCCGCGAGCACCTCAGCAGCGTGGGGCCCGTCAAAGGTGAGCGCCACCCTCGCCTGCCCGCGCTGCGGGAGGTCCCGGCACCAGGTACAGCCACGGCACCAATGGCATGGCCGTGGCACTGTTGGCGTGGCCATGACATTTTTGACACGGCCACGGCATCATTGGCATGGCCACGGCACCACTGGCACAGCCACAGCATCATTATCATGGCCGTGGCATTCTTGGCACGGCCGTAGCACCATCCACGTGGCTGTGGCATTGTTGGTGCGGCCATGGCACCATAGGCACAGCTGTGGCATTGTTGGCATGGCCGTGACATCACTGACATGGCCATGACACTTGTTGGTGCGGCTATGGCACCATTAGCATGGCCGTGGCATCATTGACATGGCCATGACACTTGTTGTTGTGGCTATGGCACCATTGACATGGCCGTGGCACTGTTGGTGTGACCGAAGCACCGTTGGCAAGGCCATGGCATTGTTGGCATGGCCATGACACCGTTGGCATAGCCACAGCATCATTGACATGGCTGTGGCACTGTTGGTGCAGCCATGACACCATTGGCATGGCCATGGCATTGTTGGTGTGACTGAGGCACCATTGGCATGGCCGTGGCACTGTTGGTGTGACTGAGGCACCATTGGCATGGCCGTGGCATTGTTGGTGTGGCCATGACGCTACTGACATGGCCATGGCACTGTTGGTGTGACCATGGCACCGTTGGCACAGATGTGGCACTGTTGATATAGGCCACGGCACTATTAGCACAGCCATGGCACTGGTGGCACAGCCACAGCACCATCATCAGGGCTTCGCACCCCCAGCGCAGCCACAGCCCCACCAGCATGGCTGGGGACACGGGGAGCTTTGGTATGGCCCTTCACCTCCCTCCGGCCATGCCGTGCCATGCCCTCTGCCCCTCTCGGCGCTGGGGACAGGCCAGCACCCTCCCCCTGCCCAGAAAAAGGGGGGGCAGGTGGGGATGCGGTCCCCCATGGCACTCCGGGGTGCTGAGGGCTCCGGGCCGCGGCAGGGAGGATCGTGGAGCGGTTGCTGTACGAACGGGCGCCACAGCGCGTGCTGGAGCTGGGAACCTACTGCGGCTACGGCACGGTACTGCTGGCGCAGGGGCTGCCCCCGGGCGCCCGCCTCTACACGGTGACGGTGGATCCCCGCCACGCCGCCGTGGCTGAGAAGGTCATCCGCCTGGCTGGCTTCGACGAGCAGACGGTGAGCACCGCGGCCGGGTGCCGGGACAGGGGAAAGCCTGGCTCTTCCCGCTGCTGCCGGGGAGGAGAGGGGCTGGGGGGGGGGGGGGGGGGGGGGGGGCTTCCCTGCCACGGGGGGTACCCCAGCCCCTCACCGCTGGGTGGAATAGCCGGCAAGGGAAAGGCTGGATCCTCTCCCATGCAGATCCCTCAGGGCCACTCGCTCCCAGACACCCCGTGAAGCAACGGGGGGTGGGGTGCGGGCATGTGGCACCCCGAACCACCCCCCTGGGGCTGAGGGGTCTCCGGTGCAGGTGGAGCTGATCGTGGGCCCCTCGGAGGAGGTGATCCCCCAGCTGAGGGAGAAGCACGGCCTCCTGAAGGCCGACTTCGTCTTCATGGATCACTGGAAGCGCTGCTACCTGCGGGACCTGCAGCTGCTGGAGACCCACCAGCTGCTGGCCGAGGGGGCCACCGTGCTGGCTGACAACGTCCTCTTCCCCGGGGCGCCCCACTTCCTGCAGTACGCCAAAACCTGCGGCAAATACCGCTGCAAGCTGCACCGCGCCAGCCTGGAGTACTTCCGTGCCATCCCCGATGGCATTGCTGAGCTCTGCTACGTCGGTAACAGCTGAGCCGGGCGAGGAGCTCGCGCCAGGTCCCTGATTAACCGTGCTCAGCCGTAAACACAGGCTCCGGAGGAAACATGGTGGCTGCTGTGGTCTGTGGTGGGTTGTGGCGGTGGGAACGGTGTGGCAAGAGGGGGACCTTGCTCCCCGTACGGCTGCTGCCAGAGCCGCTTCCCCCTGGCAGCTGCACAGGAAGGCCTGCAGGAGACCCCAGCGAAGCGCAGCCGAGAGCCCGGCTCTCCCTCGCAGGCGCAGACCCCCGCTCACCCAAACGGCACCCCCATGGCTCCCAGAACCCGCCCTGGCGCGCCTCTGACACCAGATTCAGGGGCTGGTTTTTTGAAAATTTGAATTTATTAGAAAAGATGCCGCACCCCTGCGGCGCCGGGCAGAGCCACGCGTCCCCCAGCAACCGCAGCCTCTCTCTGGCCCCTCTGGGGGCAGCTTCACCCCGAGCCCAACCGGAGCCGCCACAGCAGGAGGAACTTCACCAAATCGCACCGTGGAGGCCCCAGAGCCATGGTGGGCGAGGGCTCTCCCCCAGCCTCCTCCCGTCCTCGGGCCACGGCAGAATCAGATCATCCACTGGTCCTGATCCTGCTCGGCCCCCTCCATGTCCACCTGGGAAGGAGACAGGTTTGAGACCCCTCCCCAAAACCAGAGCGGGGACCACGCTGCTCCCAACAGCCAGCCCTTCCCTCTCCTCACAAAGGCAGGGAGAGCTGGAGAGGGACCTGACAGAGGGGGTGCAGGAGAGGGAACAACCCCCAGGGTTCACCCTCAGGCCCCACGCACCTCCATTTGGGGTCCCAGCGGGGCAGGGACACAGGCCGGCACCCCCAGCCCCCCTTATTTACCTCGTTAATCTCCCCATCATCGGGAGACTCGTTATAATCGTTCATCTCATCCATATCCTGCATGTCCTCATCATCCTCTGAGTCTTCCTCGCTGTCTTCATCGTCCTCATCGTCCTCCTCCTCCTCCTCATCGTAATGCTGCGGAGACAACAGCTCCGGCACCCCGCTGTCGCTGCCCCCCCCACAGCTTCCCCCCGCCTCACGTCAAGGCGAGGGAACCCCCGCCCTGCCCGCGGCGCTGCGCCCACCTCGGACGCCGGCTTTCCGATGGGCACCAGGTTGTTGTCCTTCTCAGCAATGCTCTGGAGCTGGGGAGGGAAGAGAGGGGGCAGGCAGGTGAGCACCCTGACACCTCCGTGTCCCCCCTGCCACCAAACCGGCCCTTCCCGGGCCCCCCGAGCACTCAAACTGCTTCCAAACTGCGGCTATTCCCAGCTGACAGCTGCCAGAGCAGTTCTGCCACCCGCGGCGTACCCTGGTGAGGGGCAGGGAGGGAGCTCAGGGGAAGTACGAGCGGCTGTGGGCAGCTGCCTGCGCTCCCCAGAGTGAGGCAGGGTGTTCCTGCTGCCACAGCACCCACCGCGGGGCCCGCAGAGTGCGAGCAGGGCTCAAACACAAGGTTTTTCTTCCTTTTTTTTCTTTTTTAAAAATCAAAACACACCCCAAAGCCGAGGTGTGTGCTCAGCCAGAGGCGCCCGACCGCTGCAAATAATTAAAGCTCAATTAAAATACTCTAGCACCTCCCCTCCAGAGGGAACTTCTCCCCAGGGCCAGGGTTTTAATTATTGATTGAAGTAATTTTAGTTAATTACAATCATTCAATCACTGAGATCCCTTATTTACATTTTAATCAAATAGACGGGGGTTCCCCCCGCTTCCCCATACTGAGGGGCTGGGGTGGGGGGGGCACAGCACTGAACTGTGGTGCGGGGCACCCCTGGGTTCCTGGGATGGGAAATCGCTGCCTGCCTCCCCCAGAAGAAGGTTAATTATAGAGACATTGAATCATTAAGGTTGGAAAAAACCTCTAAGATCAAGTCCAACCACCAACCCAACACCCCCAGGCCTCCTAAACCATGTCCTCAAGAGCCATGGCTACATGGTTTTGGAACACCCCCAGGGATGGTGACTCCACCAGCTCACTGGGCAGCCTGTTCCAGTGCCTGACCACTCTTGCAGGAAAGACATTTTCCCTAATCTCCAATCTAAACCTCCCCTGGCGCAGCTTGAGGCCATTTTCTCACGTCCTATCGCTGTGACTTGGGAGAAGAGACCAACCCCCACCTCACCACAACCTCCTTCCAGGTAGTTGCAGAGAGCGATAAGGTCTCCCCTCAGCCTCCTCTTCTCCAGGCTAAACCCCCCCAGCTCCCTCAGCCGCTCCCCATCACACTTGTGCTCCAGACCCTTCCCCAGCTCCGTTGCCCTTCTCTGGACACGCTCCAGCACCTCCATGTCCTTCTTGTCCCGAGGGGCCCAAAACTGAACACAGCATTCGAGGGGCGGCCTCACCAGTGCCCAGCACAGGGCACCCTCCCTGCCCTGCTCCTGCTGGCCACACCATTGCTGATACAAGCCAGGATGCCGTTGGCCTCCTTGGCCACCTGGGCACACTGCTGGCTCGTGTCCAGCCGGCTCTCAGCCAGCACCGCCAGGGCCTTCTCCGCCGGGCAGCTCTCCAGCCACTCTTCCCCAAGCCTGTGGCGTTGCTTGGTGTTGTTTGACCGAAGGGCAGGACCCGGCACTTGGCCTTGTTGAACCTCACACAACTGGCCTCGGCCCATCCATCCAGCCTGTCCAGATCCCTCTGCAGGGCCTTCCTACCCTCGAGCAGACCAACACTCCCGCCCAATTTGGTGCCACCTCAGACTCGCCGAGGGCGCACCCGATCCCCTCGCCCACGTGAATTAATTTAAAATGAATTACTCAGGGCTGCGGAAGGGCCGCGGTTCAGCACCGGCCCTTCACTCACGGGAAGGAGGGCACGGCCCGCAGGCAGACCTCGCGCACCCCCGCCACGGGGGGCCCGAATCATGGCCACGGGACCCCCGCCGACCCCCCTCACGGCCCCGGTGCCCCCCTCCGCCCCCCCGCGGGGCCCACCCAGGCCTGGTGCTGCTGCTCCTGCTGCTGCAGCTCGGTCTCGTCCACGCAGGGCCGGTCGAGGTTGAACCAGAGGGACTCGGTGACGCGGGGCAGGAGCGAAGGGAACAGCGTGGACATGGCGCGAGGGGAGGGGAGGGGGGACACGGCGCCGGGAGCGGGACGGGCCGCCACCGCCCGCCCACCCGGAAGTACAACCCGGCCCGCGGCCCCCGCCGGAAGCAGTTAGAGGCGCCCGACCCCCACGGAGCATGCGCGGAGGGACGGCGTGGCCACGCCCGCAAGGGGGGGGCGAAGAATGGGGCGGGGCTGGGGGGCGGTGCCAGCGCGGGGCGGGGCGAAGGGGTGATTGACAGGTGGAGGGTGTCCGACCCCGGGAGACCGGCCCCGGGGGGGGGGTCATCTGTGACCTATGGGGGTTCTGTGACCCATGGGGGGGCATCTGTGACCCCAATGGGGGGATATCTGCCCCCCCCGGGCATCTGTGACCCCCCCCAGGGCATCTGTGACCCCAATGGGGAGGCATCTGTGACCCCAGTGGGAGGGTACCTGCCCCCTACGGGGCATTTGTGACACCCCCAGGGCATCTATGACTCCCCTGGGGTACATCTGTGACCCTAGCGGGGGGGTATCTTCCCCCCCCAGGTCATCTGTGACCCATGGGAGGGGTATCTGTGGCCCCCATGGGGTATTTGTGACCCCACCCGGGGGTCTCTGCCCCCTCCCCCCAGGGTATGTGTGACCCCAATGGGGGGGTACCTGACACCCCCCCGGGGTATCTGTGACCCCACGGGGGTACCTGTCCCCGCCAGGGGGGGCATCTCTCACCCTCTGGGGTGTCCCCCCATCCCCAGGTCACCCACGGGGACTCATGGGGACCCTGCGGTGCTGAGAGGTCAGATCCTGCCCCTGGTGCTGGTGTCGGGACGTCGGGCCCCCTCCCCGCTGTACCCAGCTCCCCCACGCCCCCATGGGAGGGACGGAAAAACAGCCACGAGTGGATTTTGGCCAGCGCTGGCCCCATCCCGGCGCCGGGAGGACGGATCCTAGCTCCGTGCAGGGCCGGGGGGGCCGGAGTGGGCGCGGGGGTCAATCCAGGACGCACCGGGGCATCGGGGCGCAGCACCCCATTCCACCCGTGCCCCGTGGGAGCTGCCCAGCCCGCCGTGCCCCGCGCCGGCGGCAGGTAACGTCCCGTGATCGGCGGCCAAGGGTTGCATCGCGACGCGACCTTTGAGATGAGCCACGCTCGCCCCGCGGCACCCAGCGCCCGGCACCCCCTCAGGTAAAATCCCTGACTCCCCGCCGGTGGTCCCAGACGAGGGCTGGCGGTGATGGCGTGCCGCCACATGCCGCGCAGGGGACTTTGTCCCCGTTGGCACCGTGTCCCCTTTGGGACGGGTGCTGGTGTTCCCGCCGAGCAGCCTCGGTGCCGCCTTCCTGACCCCCCCTGTTGCCACCAGTAGGATGATGGTGACTGCGTGGGTGCTGCCGCTGGTGCTCATGGCGTGGCTGGCTGCCACCGCCGCCGCCGCGGTGACCCGGGACTCACTGCTCAACATCTGCATGGACGCCAAGCACCACAAAACGCAGCCCGGCCCCGAGGGGCAGCTCTACGGGCAGGTAGGATCCTCGCCCACCACCCCACCCCCCGGCACCCACCACCATCACCCGCCGTAGGGGCACTGGGACAGACCCCAGCAGCATCACGGGGGTCCTCTGCCCCGGCGGGGTCTCCATCACCCGGTGCCGCTGCTTTCCCCGGCACAGCGGCACCGCCTGCCCACCTGCCCCGTGCCGGGGAGCAGCGGTGGGTCCCAGCTGAACCCTGGCTGCCCCGGCACAGTGTGCCCTCTGGAAGGAGAACGCCTGCTGCACCGCCAACACCAGTATGGAGGCTCACCAGGACCAGTCCTACCTGTACAACTTCAACTGGGACCACTGTGGGGCCATGCCAGAGAAGTGCAAGCGTCACTTCATCCAGGACACGTGTCTCTACGAGTGCTCCCCCAACCTGGGGCCCTGGATTGACCAGGTGGGTGCAGACCCCCACCCACCCACCGAGGGGGCTGGGAGGTCCCTGAGGTGAACTGGGATGAAGTGGGGTGCCACCGCAGGCGGAAAACAGCTGGCGTAAGGAGCGGATCCTGCACGTGCCGCTGTGCTGGGAGGACTGCGAGCAGTGGTGGGAGGACTGCCAGGACGCCGTCACCTGCAAGGTCAACTGGCACAAGGGCTGGAACTGGACCACAGGTCAGTGGGGGGGTGTGGGGACCCCCGGTGGCTGCATCCCCCCTCCTCAGTGGCTGTGAGCGGGTCTGGGGGTGCACGAGGTTCCCCATGGGGGGACTGGGGGGTGCTGGCAGCCGGGATGGGGTCCCTCAGGGTCACATGCACTCTGGCAAAAGCAGTGGGACCCGTCAGGACCCTGATGCCCCGAGGAATGACACCTGCCAATAGACCCCCACCCCACCTCACCCCCCCTCCCCACAGGCATCAACCAGTGTCCGCAAGGCGCCATGTGCCAGAAGTTCAAGTTCGTCTTCCCCACAGCGGCCGACCTCTGCGAGCAGATCTGGTCCAACTCCTACCGCTACACCCTCCACCGCCGCGGCAGCGGCCGCTGCATCCAGATGTGGTTCGACCCCGTGCAGGGGAACCCCAACATCGCCGTGGCGCGCTATTATGCCCACGGTGCCGCCGCCAGCCCCCCCGGCCCCCCACTCCCCATCCTGCTGGCCCTGCTGCCCCCTGTCCTCGCCCTGCTCTGAGCTGCAGGCAGAAGCGGGCAGTGGGTGGGCAGGGGGGGTCCCTGGGCTGCCCTGAGCCCCCCCGTGGGATGTCCCCAAGCTGCACCAGCCACTGAGTGTCGTGCCCCCGGCATGTGGTCGGTGAATAAACACTCCTGCCCTGCTCGGTGTTGGGGTGCTGTGGGGTGGGGGGAGGCAGGATGGGGGGGGCAGTGAGATTGGAGGGGGGATGCGGGGGGGGGAGTCCTGCTCCTTTTGGGGGACGTCACCCCCGTTTATCCGTACTGACCCACTGGGCTGCGTAGCATCGCCCCCCCCCCCCCCGAAACCACTGCACTTGGCAAAGTGGGGGGCACGGGGCTCCCTGCCGCTGGGACACATGGGGACAGGACCCCCCGACGGCGTCCCAGTGCCCGCCGCAGCTCCCGGAGCCTGGGGGGTCACCGGCACCCCAGGATGCGCAGGGGGGGATTGGGGAGTTGATGGGGAGAGGCGGGGGGGGACACCCCGGGGACCCCCACTGTCACCTCTGCCCGTCCCGAGCTGGGGGACACGGCTGCCGGGGGGGGTCCTGCCAGCCCGGAGCCCACCCGGCCGCCCCACGTCCCACCGCGGGAGGCTCAGCCACGCTCCCCCCACCCTGTGGGGGACGTGGGGTGCCCCGGGGCCATGGGGGGCCGGCGAGGCCATTCCCGTGCCAAACCGGGCTGTGCGCCCACCCCCATCCATCCTTTGAGCCCCCCGGTCCCGGCCCCCCCTCGCAGCCCCCCGCCCGGTGCCCACCGGTCCCGGTGCCCGCTCCTGCCCTCCGCCCCGCCCCCGCCGTGTCCCCCCCCCCGGTTCCACGTCCCCATCCCGCCGCCCCGCTCCCCATTCCCGCCCTCCCCGGTCTTCTCCCGGTGCTGCACCCGGTGCCGCTCCCGTCTCCCCGGTGTCCCCCATCCCCCGGTGCTCCCCCCGGTGCTCCTGCCCCCCCCCCCCTCCCCGTGCAGCTGCCCGTCCCCCCGTACTCCCCCCGGTGTTCCTCGCCCCCCACCCCGGTGCCGCCCGTCCTCGCAGTGTCCCCCGTCCCCCGGTGCTCCCGCCGGTGTCCCCCGCCCTCCCCCGGTGCTGCCCGTCCTCGCAGTGTCCCCCGTCCCCCGGTGCTCCCCGTCCCCCGGTGCTCCCCTCGGTGTCCCCCGCCCCCCCCCTCCCGGTGATGCCCGTCCCCTCCCCGTTCCTCCCCATCCCCCGGTACTCCCCCCGGTGCCCCCGCCCTCCCCGTCCCGCCCCCCCCGTTTCTCCCCGCCCCCCCGGTGCTGCCCCCGCCCGCCCAGCGCCGAGCGCGGCCCCGCGGCGCGGCCCCGGCGGCGGAGCATGGCGGGCGCGGGGGGCGCGGGGGGCGCGGGGGGGTCGCCGCCGCCGCCGCCGCCGCCGCCCTGGTACCACCGGGACCTGAGCCGGGCCGCCGCCGAGGAGCAGCTGGCCCGGGCCGGGCGGGACGGCAGCTTCCTGGTGCGGGACAGCGAGAGCGTGGCGGGGGCCTACGCGCTCTGCCTGCTGTGAGTGGGGGGCGCCGGGGGGGGCGCGGGCGGGTGCCGGGGAAGCGCCGGGGGGGGGCTGAGAGGGGTCCGGGGAAGTACCGGGGGGGCACCGGGAGGTCTGCGGGAGCACCGCGGGGGGCGTCTGGGAGAGCACCGGGGGGGTGGGTCCGAGGGGGGTCTGGGGAAGTACCGGGGGGAGCACCGGCGGGGGGTCTGGGGGGGCACCGGGGGAGCACCGGGGGAGGTCTGGGAGACCACCGGTGGGTTACCGGGGGGAGCACCGGGGGGATCTGGGGGGGAGCACCAGGGGGATCTGGGGGAGCACCGGGGGGATCTGGGGGAGCACTGGGAGGGTCTGGGGGATCACCGGGGGGGTCTGCGGGGGAGCACCAGGGGGGATCTGGGGGAGCACCAGAGGGGGTCTGGGGGAGCACTGGGAGGGTCTGGGGGATCACCAGGGGTGTCTGGGGTGGCACTGGGAGGGTCCTGGGGATCACTTAGGGGGGTCTGGGGGAGCACCAGGGGGATCTCTAGGAGCACTGGGAGAGTTTGGGGGATCACTAGGGGGGTCCGGGAGATCACCAGGGGGGATCTAGGGGAACACCGGTGGGGTCTGGGGGAGCACTGGGAAGGTCTGGGGGAGCACTGGGAGGGTCTGGGGGATCACTTAGGGGGGTCTGGGGGAGCACCAGGGGGATCTCTAGGAGCACTGGGAGGGTTTGGGGGATCACTAGGGGGGTCCAGGTGATCACCAGAGGGGATCTGGGGGAGCACTGGGAAGGTCTGGGGGAGCACTGGGAAGGTATTGGGGAGGGGGTGTGGAAGGAGAGGTATGGGGGGGGGCACTTGAGGGCGAGTCTGGGGGAGATTCAGGGGGGCGGCAGTGGGGCATCAGGGGGGTCCGAGGAGAGCGCTGGGGGGGATCAGGAGGGGCACCGGGGGGGATCCTGTGGGAGCATGGTGGGGGATCTTGGGGGAGCACCAGCGAGGTGCTGGGGGGCACACTGGGGTGCACTGGAGGGGGTCTGGGGGAGCACCAGGGGACACAGGCGGGGTGTCTGGGGTGGCACCAACACCCAGAGAGCAGCAGGCACAGGGGGGGGACCCACCCCAGGGGGACACACTGGACATGGGGGTCACCAGGACTGGGGGGGGACTGGGACCTGGAGGGGGAAAGAGGCACGGGGGGGCTGGGGCAGCGCTGGTGGGGGCAGGACGGGCAGGGGGTGACCATAGCCGTGGTTGGGGGGTCTGGGGGGGCACAGGCATGGGGAGACCTGGGGGGCACAGGGGGGCACTGGCACTGCTGGGGGACAGGGCACTGGGGGGCCAGCACCCGCTCCAGGCTGGGGGTCCTGGAGGACTGGGCACTGACAGACTGGGGGGTGCTGGAGGAGGGAGAAGGGGACTGGGGGAACTGGGGGTTCCAGGGCACTGGGGGGACATGGCACTGGCAGGGGGCAGGCACTGTGGGGAGCAGGGCTGGCTCCGGGGGGCTGGGGTACCATGGGAGCCTACGAGGATGGGGGGCCAGGCCCCCGCCCTGCGCTCTTGGGGTGCCTGAGCCCCCCTGCGGGGCTGGGAGGGGGGCACCAGCCCCTGCTCTCATGTCTGGGGGCTCCCCAGCCCAGGGGGGCTGCCGGGGGGGACGGCTCCATGCCCACGGGTCACGCTGCGGGGCTCGGTGGCTCCTGCGGCAATGCCGGCTGGTGCCGGGCCAGGGGTGAGTGCCGACAGCCCCGGGGGTCCCCGGGGCGCTGCCACCCCCTGCCCAGCAGCCGTGCCGGCCCTGGGGCCGAGCGCGCGGTGGCACAGGGGCAGCAGCGCTGCCGTCACCATGCAGCGGAGCTTGGCCACCCCGCTGTCCCCCGGGCCTTGCCGGCACCTCGGCGTGTTGGCGGTGCAGCTCAGCGCCGTGCCGGGGTGCTCCCGGGGCGCGCCGCCGGCTCTGCTTGGGGCCGGCTGCCTGCACCAGCGCCGGGACCTTGATGTGGTTGCAGGGCAGGCGGTGCGGCGCAGCGGCAAGGGCACCTCGAAATGAGGCTTTTCCGCTCCCCAAGAGCCCGTGGGCGCCGGCAGCCGCTGGCTCCTTATGGCAAATGAGGGAGAACCAGGAGTCTGCCGTGAGCCGGCCTGCCCTGGCCTAGGGCTGTGCCGTGTGCCGCGTGCCGTGCTGGTGCAGGGCGTGCAGCCTCCGCGGTGGCACCGGCCTCCTTCCCTGCGGCCGGTGGCTCATGCAAATTTGGTTTCCCGGCCATGTGGGCGCAGCGTGGCCGTGGCCGCCGGCTCCCCGCCACGAAGCCGGGGTGGCGAGTGGCACCCGGGGCACAGCACCAGCAGCACGGTGGAGGGTGAGCACGCCTCGCCCCTGTGAATACCGGTGCCGTGGGGCTGGGGCGTGCGTGGGGGCACCTGGGTGGGTGGCAGGGGGCTGCAGCCGGGGTCTTGGCTCAGGTGCTGGCGTAAGGGGAGACCGGCCCCAGCATCTCCCCCCGCCTGGCCCGGTGCTGGTGGTGGGAATGTGGCATCCCTGCCATGGGGCCGGCTCGGAGGAGGCCGGTGTTGCCCTGCGCTGCTGGCTCTGGCAGGCTGCCCAGCCTGGCTATGGCTTTTCCCTGGGGCTCACCGGCTCCAGCCTCCACCGCCAGCTCCGTGCCGCCGGCCCAGCTGCGGGTGCCGCGTGGCCATGCTGAAAGCCGGGACCCTGCAGCGGGGGCAAAGCCTGGCACGGGGATGCCACAGCGGGCGGCTGCGCCGGACCCTGCCACGGTGAGGACCGGTGGGGGTCCCTGCCAGGGCGGTGGGCAGTGGCGGGCACGAGCGTGCCGCGGTCCCACCGAGCAGCCCCCTTGCTGGCGTGGGGGCGGCCGGGGCTGCTGAGCCTGCCTTCGTGGGCAGCGGCTGCTGCCGGGGCCTAAAAATAGCTGCGGGGGCAGGAGGAGGAAAGGGAACTGCGCCGGGATCCCGGCAGTGCCGTCTTCCTTTAACCCTCCCGCCGACATGCCGCGGCCTCCGCCGGGCCGGCCACGGCACACCGGGGCTTCACCGGAGCAGGCGGTGCTGGCACGCGGCAGTGGCGGCCCCAGAGAGCGCTGGCATCGCCGGTTGGCGGCTGGCGGGCAATGCCGGTGGCGACGGTCCCCGTGAGGTGTCCCACGGGAGGGTGGGGGGCCGGAGCCCCCACCCCAGCTCTCTGCTGGTTCATGGAGACGGCAGTGCCGGGGCGGTGTCCCCCGCACCGGGACACAGGCGGCGGTGGGTGCACGGGTGGTCCCCGCTGCGCCGGCTGGGCCGTGGCGGGATGCCGGCTGGCGCGGCGGAGCCGGCGGGGAGCCCCGGCGCTCGCTGGCAGCCGCGCTCCCACATAATGGCTCTTTGTGCCGGCAGCCCCGGCGCAAGCCCGGCGCTCCCTGGCCCCCTGGGATTACTCACCAAAATAGCAACCGCGAGCGATGCGGGGCTGGGCAGCCGGCGGGGTGGCCCCCCCAGGACGGAGCCCGTGGGGGTCCCCTGCAGCACCCCCCCCCCCCTCCAGCTGGGGTCCCCTGTACCAGCCCCTGTGCTGGGGGTCCCTATAGGCCCCCCTACAGGGCTACCCATAGAGACCCCCCTGTGCTCCCCCCCAAGTGGGGTTCCTCTTATGGGCTCCCCCTTGCCCCCCCAATTTGGGGCTCCACACCTGCCCCCCATCACCCCCCCATTGGGGTTTCTGCTACAGAGACTCCAACTGTGCTTTAGGGCTTCCCACAGAGACCCCTTGTGACCCCCTCCACCTGGGGGGCTCTGTGTGCCCCCCCAGAATCCCACGAGCTGGGGGGCCCCAGACAGAGCCCCCAACACCAGTTTGGGGTCTTCCATGTTGACCCCCCCCCCAGGATTCCTTTGAGTTGGGGACACCCCAGATCCCTCAGCAGGGGTTTCCCATATGGATCCCCTTACCCCCCCAGGAGGGTTTTCCATGTAGCCCCCCCCCAGCGGGGGTTCTCATTCATCCCCCCCCAGTTGGGGGTTCCCCATGGCCCCCCATGACCCCCGGCTGGGCATTGGGGCACCCAGGAGCAGCCCCGGTGCTGGGGGAGCAGGTGCTGCACCCAAGGGGTGCGATGCTGGCTGTGGCGGGGGTGGGTCCTGCCCACAGGTCGGGGGGGGAACACAGAAATGGGGGATCCCCTTTCTGGAGCCCGTGGGAGGATGCTCACACCGTGCCCCCACTTGCTGCAGGGCCAGGGGCTGGAGAAGCCGGGGGGGGACAGGGACCCAGTGCCATGGGGAGCGGGGTGACACCAGGGCACCCGGCACCACAGGGCATGGCACCCGCTCCGGTGGCACAGCGTGGTGGCGGGGGGGATGCTGCCTGGCCCCGGTCCCCCTGCCCCATGGTGGGGTGCCACGGGGGCAGGGGACACCGCAGCCGAGCTCGGTCCCGCTGACAGGTGGCCCTGGCGCGGTGACAGCCGCTTCTATGTCCACGGTGATCTCCATGAGTGTGGTGGCCGGGGGCCAGCCCGGGAGCCACCATCCCTGCCGCCGGCACCGGGTGCGGGGAGGTCTGGCCATGCTGGGGGTCCCTGGCTCCTGGTATCCCCCTCCCACAGCGAGGAGACGCATGTAGGGTCCCGGTCCTGCTCCCCGCACCCGCTGGCATCGGCACCCCGTCTCTCAGCGCCGCCCGTCACCCCCTGCCCTGGGATCGCGTCCCCGGTTCCTGTGAGCTTCCATTGAAAAATAAATTGTTTCCTGGCCTCCCGGCTGCCAGCGGCTGCCTGCTCCTGCCTGTGCTGCGGGCAGGGGACGCCTGCTCCGGCACACAGATGGGCAGCGGGGCCAGGATCTGTGGCATGGCGTGGGGCAAGCTGCAGCACTGCCTGGGGACATGGGGGTGTTGACTGGGGGGTCTCCCTCAGAGCAAGCGGGGGGTCACTCTGGGACCTCCAGCACCCATCTGGCACCCTCAGCACCCATCCCGCAGGCATTTTCCTGTGGGAGCTGGGCTGAGGCCTGGCAACTCATTGCATGCCACGGGCGATGGTGGTACCGGAGCTCCTTCTCGCTGCAGCTGCTCGTGCCTGGCTGGTGACGCAGGGGTCCCGCAGGATGGGTGCTTGGTGTCCCCCCAGGGCTGGGGGGGGGCTGTGCAGGCAGGTGGGGGGGATGCTGCCCCCCTGCACCCAGCACCCTCTGCCTGACGCTCCCCCCCCCCACTACCCACAGGTTCCAGAAGCATGTCCACACCTACCGCATCTTGCCCGACGAGGAGGACTTCCTGGCCGTGCAGGTGGGCATTGCCCCCCCGCGACACGGGCCACCCCCCCGACTCTTTGGGAGTGGGGGGACCCTAATACAGGGGACAGCGCGGGGGGTCCCGCTGCAGGAGGTCGGGGTGCTGGGATCCCCAGCCTGCACCCGGCTGGGGGGTGCGGGCTGGGTGGGGGTGCTGGGTGGGCGCAGCACCCCATTTATAACCACTGGCACCCCACGTTTGCCGCGGCTGGGGGGCTCCGTAACCCCCCAACTCTCCCATGGGGCTGGGTGCGGGGAGCGGGGCTCGGCATCGTGCCACGAGCGTGCCCGGCTCTCCGGCACGGCCGGGCAGCTCGGCAGGGCTTGGCGTCGTGCCACGAGTGTGCCCGGCTCTCCGGCACAGCCGGGCGGCTTGGCAGCGCCTGTCTTGGCTGGCCGGCCGGCCCGCCGGGTATTTTTAGAGCAACAGAACCCCCTTTGTGCTGTCTGGGCAGGCAGGAAAAAGCCGCCCCCGGGAGGGAGGAGGCCGAGGGATGGCTGCTGCCTGCTGCTTGCTGCCTGCACCCTGCCAGCCCTCCCGGCAGGCAGCTGCGGCACGGCGGCGGGGTGCCACGTGCACCGGGTCCCGCTTCCTGTGGGGCTCAGCCTTGGGGCTGTGGGGTCAGTCCCCCATCCTGCGTTGGGGGGGGGGGTATCCCTCCACGGGGGGTGTCCCTGCGTGGGGGGTCCCTGCACGGGGGGCTGCGGGTGACCCCGCCGCAGGCGCTGAGGGTCCCCGTGTCCCCGCAGACGTCGCAGGGGGTGCAGGTGAGACGCTTCAAGACGCTGAGCGAGCTGATCGCCCTGTACCTGCAGCCCAACCAGGGGCTGGTCTGCACCCTCCTCTTCCCCGTCGAGAGGGAGAAGGAGAAGGAGAACGTGGAGGACAGGGACTACTCAGGTACAGCTGGGCGACCCGGGCAGCCGGATGGGGTCCTGGGACCCCCAGGTCCCCGTGGGGGCTGTGACCGACCCCCCCCCCCCCACCCTGTTGCAGATGGAGAGGATGAAAAGCCGCCGTTGCCGCCGCGCTCCGGCTCCACCAGCTTCTCCGGCACCTCGGCAGGGCTCAGCCCCACCGGCCTGGGGCCGGCTGTGCCGGAGGGGATGGCGGAAAGGTGAGGGTCTGCACCCCTGCCTGTCCCCTGCCCGTCCCTGCCTGTCCCTGCCGGCTCCTCATCCTCTGTGCTTCCTCCCTGCAGCACCAACGGCCTGAGCAGCATCTCCCACGAGTACCTGAAGGGCAGCTACACACTGGACCTGGAGGCGGTGAAGGGGGGGGCCAGCAGCCTCCCCCACCTCAACAAGACCCTTGTCACATCCTGCAAACGGCTACACAGGTGGGCACCAGGCGCTGGGAGGGACGGACGGATGGACAGACAGCCGGCCGTGTCACCTGCTGACCCCGCTCCTCTCTCCCTCCCCAGCGAGGTGGACAAGGTGCTGGCGGGGCTGGAGATCCTCTCCAAGGTCTTTGACCAGCAGAGCTCCCCCATGGTCTCCAAGATCCTGCAGCAGGTGAGGGGGACATGGGGACATGGCGGTGCCACCCCCCCCCCCCCCCGGGGACTGTGCCCACGGACCCGCCACAGCACCATCCATGGGGACACAGGGGTGCTGGGAAAGCCAGCAGAGAAACACCCACCAGTCCTACCCTGTCCCGTGGGGGGGGGAAGGGGGGGGTTCCTGCCCCTCCAGGGGGGCTGGGGTGGGTCTGGGGGTCCTGTCCCGGTGCCACGGCAGTGCCGGGGCCGGCCGTGACGTGCCGGGGGTTTCAGACGGCGGGGCAGAGCGGGGAGCAGGAGCTGGAGAGCCTGGTGCTGAAGCTCTCCGTGCTGAAGGATTTCCTCTCCAGCATCGAGAAGAAGGTGAGGCTGGGGGCGCCGTGCTGGGGGTCCCGTGGCAGGGGTCTGCACCAGGGTGCGGCTGGGGCACGATCCGGATGGTGCGGGGCCAAAACGAGCCGCCTGGGTGGCACCGAGAGAACCCCTTAGGCAGTGGGGCTGGGGGAGCTGGGGGGCTGATGGAGCTGGGGGGCTGATGGAGCTGGGGTGGGCTGGGGGGGTGGGGGGAGTGATGGAGCTGGGGGCACTGGTGGGGGCTGATGGGGCTGGGGGTGCTGATGGAGCTGGGGGGCTATGGGGTTGGGGGGACTGGGGGCACTGGGGGGGGCTGATGGAGCTGGGGGGCAGGTGGGGTTGATGGAACTGGGGGGACTGATGAGGCTGGGGAAGCTGGGGAGCTGGTGGAGCTGGGGCGGGCTGATGGAGCTGGGGGACTGGGGACCCTGGGGGGGCTGATGGAGCTGGGGGGGCCTGATGAGGCTGGTGGGGCTGGGGGTGCTGATGGAGCTGGGGGGCTGGTGGGGTTGATGGAACTGGGGGGACTGATGAGGCTGGTGGGGCTGGGGGTGCTGGTGGAGCTGGGGTGCTGGTGGAACTGGTGGGGCTGGGGGCTGCAGGGCCCGGTGCTCGGCTGATGCCGGTGCCGGCACCGGCTCTGCCAGGCGCTGAAAGCCCTGCAGGAGATGAGCTCGGCCACCCCCGCCGTCCCCTCCCAGCCCCTCTCCCGCAAGGCCAAGAGCATCCCGGTGCAGACCTTCGAGGTGAGTCCCGGTCCCCCCGCTCCGTGGCAGAAGGGTCCCCCAGGGGGGTTCGGCATCAGCTGAAGGCAGCCGATGTAACACCAAGGGCATAAACCGGGGGCGGTGGAGGGAGCTGGGTGCTGGGGATGTCTGTCTGTCCGTCCAGCCCCCCACCGCAGCAGCCGGTGTCCCACCGCAGGTGAAGCTGGACGTCACCCTGGGGGACCTGACCAAGATCGGCAAGTCGCAGAAGTACACGCTGAGCGTGGATGTGGAGGGGGGGAAGCTGGTGGTGCTGAAGAAGCAGAAGGACTCCCAGGAGGACTGGAACACCTTCACCCACGACAAGAGTGAGTGGGGGGGGCGTGGGGGGGGTGTCCCTGCCCCCCGGGCTGGCGTCTGGGGCTGACTTTGCGCTGGAGCGGAGTGGGAGCATCCCTCTGGGGCACGGTGGTAGGGTGGGAGCAGCTGGTTGTCCCCATCCTGGGTGTCCCCCCACCCTGGGTGTCCCCCAGATCCCGGGCTGGGCGGGGAGGGGCACGGTGCCCGGCCGGAGCCCAGCTTCCCCCCCCGCCTCTCCTTGCTCTCTCCCAGTCCGGCAGCTGATCAAGTCGCAGCGGGTGCAGAACAAACTGGGCATCGTTTTCGAGAAGGAAAAGGATAAAACGCAACGGAAAGACTTTGTTTTCGTCAGCGCCCGGGTGGGTCATGCTCTGCCGGGATGGGGGGGTGGGGGTGGGGGGGTCCCCCTCGTGGGGGTGGGGGGCGCAGCATTTAAGCCCTGGTCCCCTGTGGGGGCTCGGGGATGGGTGCTGGGTGCCCAGTGGCTGGGGGGTGTCCCCAGGGTGGTCCCTGCCCGGTCCCCCATGCCGGGGAGGTGCCGAGTTTGACCGAGCCAAGTTGGTGGGTCCGGGGGGACCGTGGGGAGCCCCTCTGCCCCCCCTCACTGCTGCCCACCCCCCCGCAGAAGCGAGAGGCTTTCTGCCAGCTCCTGCAGCTGATGAAGAACAAGCATTCCCACCAGGGCGAGCCCGACATGATCTCCATCTTCATCGGCACTTGGAACATGGGTGAGCGGGGCCGGGGGGGTCCCACTGGGGGGGCTGATCCCCTGGGGTCCCCCCCTGACCGTGCCGCTCCCCCTCGCCCCACCGCAGGCAGCGTACCCCCGCCCAAGAACATCACGTCGTGGTTCACCTCCAAGGGTTTGGGGAAGACGCTGGACGAGGTGACGGTCGCCATCCCTCACGACATCTACGTCTTCGGCACCCAGGAGAATTCCCTGGGGGACAAGGAGTGGGTGGATTTCCTCCGCGCCGTGCTGAAGGACTTCACGGAGGTCGAGTACCGCCCGGTAGGAACCTGGGGGTCCCGGGGGCCGTGGGATGCAGACATTGGTGGGTGACGGAGAGGCTGCGGGTGCTCCGGCTCTGCCGACGCTGGGTGTTTTAGGGTGCACTCGTGGTGCTGGGGGTGCTGGTGGTGGTGGGTTTCCCCAGGGATCAGCCCTTGGTGGGAGAGGCTGGGGTGAAGGAGGGGGATTCTGCAACAAGCCACCCCCATGGGTGCACCCGAGGGGCACCCTGCACCCATGGGACAGGGACCCGCTCCCCGCTGCGTCCCGGCGGAGGCGGGGGTCTCACGGTGGCCACGGGCCCGCAGGTGGCCATGCAGTCCCTGTGGAACATCAAGGTGGTGGTGCTGGTGAAGCCAGAGCACGAGAACCGCATCAGCCACGTCAGCACCTCCAGCGTCAAGACAGGAATCGCCAACACCCTGGGTAGGGGCCGGAGCTGCCGGGCGCGGGGGGGGCACGGGGATGGGGCTGTGTGGGGTCAGGGGTGTGCACTGCACGAGGGGGGGTCTGGGTGTGTATGTGTTGCTCGGGGAGGGGTCCTGGAGCACGTGTTGCACGAGGAGGAGTCTGGGTGTGTGTGCATTGCACAGGGAGGGGTCCTGGTGTGTGTGCATTGCACAGGGAGGGATCCTGGTGTGTGCACGCTGCATGTGGTGGGGCCTTGGTGTTCCATGCGTTGTACAAGGAAGGGTCCTGGAGCACGTGCGTAGCACGAGGAGGGGTCCGTGCATGTGTGCGTTGCACGAGGAGGGCTCTCTGCACGTGCGCGTTGCACAAGGAGGGGTCTGTGCACGTGCGTGTTGCACGAGGAGAGGTCTGGGCGTGTGCACATTGCACGAGGAGGGGTCTGTGCACATTTGCGTTGCATGAGGAGGGGCCTGTGCACGTGTGCATTACATGAGGAGGTGTCCGTGTGTGTGTGCATCGCACGAGGAGGTGTCCGTGTGTGTGTGTGCATCGCACAAGGAGGTGTCTGCACGTGTGCGTTGCACGAGGAGGGGTCTGGGCGTGTGCTGGGAGCCTGGGCACAGCGTGGTGTGGGTGGGGACTGTTCCCTGTCACCGGGGCTCGGGAGCACCCGGCTCCCCGTCCCCGCGGCGGGGCAGCCCGTGGGTCCCGGGGCTGCCCCCTGCCGGGGCCTGATCCTGCCCCCAACCCCACGTCCCTGCAGGGAACAAGGGAGCCGTGGGCGTCTCCTTCATGTTCAACGGCACCTCCTTCGGCTTCGTCAACTGCCACCTCACCTCCGGCAACGAGAAGACGGCACGGTGAGCACGCACACACCGGGATGGGCCTCATCCTGCCCCGGGGCTGTGACACCCCCGTCCCCGTGTCATCCCCCCCGGGCAGGAGGAACCAGAACTACCTGGACATCCTGCGCCTGCTCTCGCTGGGGGACAAGCAGCTGAGCTCCTTCGACATCTCCCTCCGCTTCACCCACCTCTTCTGGTTCGGGGACCTCAATTATCGCCTGGACATGGACATCCAGGTCGGGGGGAGGGTGGTGGGGGGGTGGGGGCTGTCGATGTGTCCCACTCCGTGCCAGCCCCTCTGTCCCACAGGAGATCCTCAACTACATCAGCCGCAAGGAGCTGGAGCCGCTGCTCAAGGTGGATCAGCTCAACCTGGAGAAGGAGAAGCACAAGGTCTTCCTGCGCTTTGGTGAGGGCTGGGGGGGCTCCGGAGGGGTCCGGGCGGGGGCAGCCCCCGCTGCCGGGACTGTCCCGACCCCACTGCTGTCGGTGCAGGCGAGGAGGAGATCACCTTCCCCCCCACCTACCGCTACGAGCGAGGCTCCCGGGACACCTATGTCTGGCACAAGCAGAAGCCCACGGGGGTAGGTGCTGGGGTGGGGGGGGTCAGGATGGGGGGGACACGGGACACCCCAGCCTGAACCGGCCCCCCCAACTCCCCATCCCTGCCAGGTCCGCACCAACGTGCCGTCCTGGTGCGACCGCATCCTCTGGAAGTCCTACCCCGAGACTCACATCAACTGCAACGCCTATGGTGAGCTGCATCTGTGTGTGTCCCCCGGGACATCGTGTCCCACCCTGGGACGCTGTCCCCCCCACCCTTGGGGACAGCCACCCCCCACCCTGACCCCCTCCCATCCCGGCCGGCCGCAGGGTGCACGGACGACATCGTCACCAGCGACCACTCGCCCGTCTTCGGCTCCTTCGAGGTGGGGGTGACGTCCCAGTTCGTCTCCAAAAAAGGTGCTTGTGCCAAAGGGGACACCCCGCTCCCCTCCCTGGGGGTCCCACCTCTCCCTTGAGAAGGGCGGGGTCCCGGGGGGGTCCTGACGCCTCGCCTCTCCCTGGAGGACTCTCCAAGTCCTCCGAGCAGGCGTACATTGAGTTCGAGAGCATCGAGGCCATCGTGAAGACAGCCAGCCGCACCAAGTTCTTCATCGAGTTTTATTCCACCTGCCTGGAAGGTGAGGGCCGGTGCGGCGGTGGGGGGGTTCCCGGGGGGCTTGGTACGGTCCCAGGGGGCTGACGGGGGCCGTCCCATGTCCCCCCGCCCCGCCACCACAGAGTTCAAGAAGAGCTTTGAGAACGACAGCCAGAGCAGCGACAACATCAACTTCCTCAAGGTGCAGTGGTCGTCCCGGCAGCTGCCCACGGTGAGGAGGGGCTGGGGGTGAGCAGGGCTGGCGCCGGCGGGGGTGGGGGGCTGCTGACAGGGAGACCTCCCCCTCCCCGTGCCATCATCCCGTCCCCTCGCCCGCAGCTGAAGCCCATCCTCTCTGAGATCGAGTACCTGCAGGACCAGCACCTCCTGCTCACCGTTAAATCCCTCGATGGCTACGAGTCCTACGGTGAGTGCCCGTGCCGGCTCCCCGGCACTGTGCCACCCTCCCGGGGGGGTCCCTTGGGGATGCGGACCCCTGACCCCCCCAATGCTGCCGTCCCCAGGGGAGTGCGTCATCGCCCTGAAGTCCATGATCGGCAGCACGGCACAGCAGTTCCTCACCTACCTGTCGCACCGGGGCGAGGAGACGGGCAACATCCGCGGCTCCATGAAGGTCCGGGTGCCCGCTGAGCGCTTGGGCACCCGTGAGAGGCTCTACGGTGAGGCCCCCCCCGCCACCCAGCGGGGACGGCGGGGACGGGATCCCCCGTGCTGAGCCCCTGTCCCCTGGCAGAGTGGATCAGCATCGATAAGGACGAGACGGCAGCCGGCAAAGGGAAGGTGCCGCTGGGTGCCAGAGCCAACCAGGACTACGCCAAGTACGGGGGACAGGGCTCGGTGGGGCGGGGGAACACTGGTGGCCCCCCGCTGGGGGTCCGGGGGGGGGTTGGGGGGGGTCAAGCATCCCCTGGTGGCGTGGGAACACCGGCGTCGCTCAGAGCATCCCTCCGGGATGGCGTATGTGACGTGGCTGGGGACAGTCCTGGTGCTGGCTCTGTGCCGTGCGGGCCAGGGATGGGGGGCTCGGTGCCTCCCAGAGCGGTGCTGGCCCCGTCCCGGGGGTCTGAGCCCCATCCTGGGGGGCCGGGCCCTATCCCATCCCGGGGCGGCCGAGCCCCATGGGGCACCCGACACCTCTTGTCACCCAGGTCGGTGGGGCGGAAGCCCACCGGTGCCGAGCCGCCTGCCGCCGCCCCGGTGAAGCTCCCGGAGGAGCCCGAGAAGGGCAGCGCTGCGCCGGCCCCCCGGCCCCCAGCCACACACCGCGGCACCAGCAGGGATGAAGCTGCCCCGAGCCGGTGAGGGGGGCACGGGCAGGGCTGGGGGGACACCCGCCGGCTCCCCACACGTCTGGGGGTGCCGCGCTCACCCCTGTGCCTGCAGGTCCAAGGTGGAGGCGACGCCAGAGCCGGCGGGGGGGCCGCTGAAGAACAGCTTCAACAACCCGGCATACTACGTGCTGGAGGGGGTCCCGCACCAGCTGCTGGCGCCCGGGGACCCCGGCAAACCCCCTGCCCCCAAGGCCAAGGTGCAGCTGACGGTGCCTGAGCGACGCCGGCACCCGTCGGCCGGGCAGCCGCCGGTGTGCCGCGGCGAGGAGAGCTCTTCGGACGAGGACGCCGGCACCCTCAACCTGCCGCCGCCGGATTTCCCCCCGCCGCCGCTGCCGCGGGAGCTGGAGCTGCCCCCCAACCCCTTCTACGGCAGCTCCAGGGAGCTGCCGGCACCCACCGGGCGCGAGGAGCCCAAACCACGGCCGGCCGCCGGCGGTGCCACCTTCGGCGAGTCCCCCCCGCCCAAGCTGCACCCCCGGACTCCGCCGTCTGCCGGGGCTGGCTTTGGGCTGGAGGGGCCCGGCGGGACCCCCGCACCCGGGGGGCTGCCCGCACCTGGGGGGCTGCCCGTGGCGGGGGCGCTGCTGGACGACCGCTCCTGCTCGGTGCTGCAGATGGCCAAGACGCTGAGCGAGGTGGACTACGCTGGCGGGAAGGGGAGGGTAGCCCCCCCACCGCCACTGCTGGCCAAGGGGGGACGGTTGGAGCTGCCCCCTCGCTGCCTGCACCCCGACTACGGCCGCCCCCTTGCCTTCCCCCCACACTCCATCCGGGAGAGCATCCAGGAGGATCTGGCTGAGGAGGTGGGTGTTGGGCCACAACTGTGGGGCCAGGGGCTGCCTGCACCCCCTGCCTGCCTGCACCCCCCGCCTGCCTGCACCCCCCCGCCTGCCTGCACCCCCTGCCTGCCTGCACCCCCACCTGCCTGCACCCCCCACCTGCCTGCCTGCACCCCCTGCCTGCCTGCACCCCCCCGCCTGCCTGCACCCCCCGCCTGCCTGCACCCCCTGCCTGCCTGCACCCCCCCGCCTGCCTGCACCCCCCGCCTGCCTGCCTGCACCCCCTGCCTGCCTGCACCCCCTGCCTGCCTGCACCCCCCCGCCTGCCTGCACCCCTGCCTGCCTGCCTGCACCCCCTGCCTGCCTGCACCCCTGCCTGCCTGCACCCCCCCGCTTGCCTGCACCCCCCCGCCTGCCTGCACCCCCTGCCTGCCTGCCTGCACCCCCCACCTGCCTGCACCCCCCTGCCTGCCTGCACCCCCCCGCCTGCCTGCACCCCCCGCCTGCCTGCCGGCACCCCCTGCCTGCCTGCACCCCTGCCTGCCTGCACCCCCCCGCTTGCCTGCACCCCCTGCCTGCCTGCCTGCACCCCCCACCTGCCTGCACCCCCCTGCCTGCCTGCACCCCCCCGCTTGCCTGCACCCCCCCGCCTGCCTGCCTGCACCCCCCGCCTGCCTGCACCCTCTGTCCCAGGGAGCAGCCACAATGGGGCGGGGGGTGTGGGCACAGCCACCGGCACTGGGAAGAGACCCTCCATGGTGCAGGGTGGTCCCATCCTGGGGGGGTCCCATCCTGGGGGGGAGGTGGCTGTCCCCTGGGGCGCAGGGCTGACGGTGCGGGTGCTGCTGCGCAGGCGCTGTGCCAGGCGGGCCGTGGCGTGGGCGCCGTGCCCGGCGTGGGCGAGTGGCTGCGAGCGCTGGGGTTGGAGCGGTACGAGGAGGGGCTGGTGCGCAACGGCTGGGACGACCTGGAGTTCCTCAGGTGAGCAGCCCCCCACCCCGGGGTGGTGCCGGGGGGACCCCAACCCACCTCCCCACACCCTGCCTTGCCAGCCCCGGCAGGTCCCCGTCCTCCCTGGGGGGGTCACTGACGCTTGGGTGGGGGCACCCTGCCATGGGGATACCTGGTGGGTGCTGTCCTGCGGGGTCCCTGCTGCCCCTGGGAGTCCCTGCTCCATTGGGGGGTCCCCGCTGCCCCCCAGGGCCACGTAGCCCCACAGCAGGAGCGGGGAGGAGGCTGGGTGGGCACCCAGCAACCCGAGGGGGGGCTCCTGTGCCTGCTGAGGGGGTCCCCACCTGGGCTGGGGTGCCCCCCGGGGGCGGCGAGCCCCACGCCTCCGCTCCCTCCCCAGCGACATCACGGAGGAGGACCTGGAGGAGGCCGGCGTGCTGGACCCCGGCCACAAGCGCATCCTCCTGGAGAGCCTCCAGCTCCGCAAATAGCCGCGGCCGAGGGTCCCGCATCCCACGGCCGCACATCCCACATCCCGCGGCCGAGCGTCCCGCATCCCGCGGCTGTGCATTCCGCATCCGTGCATCCCGCCAGCACCAGCAGCAGCCAGCACCAGCAGCCGGCGGGAGCACCGGGACCCCCGCGGCCACCCCCTGCCCTGGGTGCTGGGTAACGGCGGGTGGGGGGGATTGGGCGGGGGGAAAGGGGAGGCGGTGGGTCCTGGTCAGACAATTTCAGGGGGGGGTCCCACTGCTGGGGCCTCCCCTCGTTTTAAGTTATTTCTTATTTATTGAGAGAAGGGACGAGCATTCGTCTCGTGGGCGGGGGGGCCCTGCGGTCAGAGGGAGGTTTTTGGGGTGAACCCCCGGGACCTCTGGCTCCCACCACGGCCCCTCGCAGCCAGGGAGGAGGAAGAGGAGGAGGAGGAGGCTGTGAGCAAAGCCGTGTTTCAACCCAAGTGCCTTTGTGATGCCCGGCCGGTGCCGAGCTGGGATGTGGGACAGGATGGGGTGGGATGGGATGGGATTGCGGGGGCTCTGCTGGCACCCATGGATGACACCGGGCAGAGCTCGGGGTGCCCGTCCCCACCCAGGGGGTCCCATCCCCACCCAGGGGGTCCCACTGCAGCAGAGCCGGATCAGTGCCTTCGCCCAAACGCCCCCCCTCACCACCACCAGTGCCTCCGGGGTGTCCCCCCCCGCCCCAGCTCCCAGTTTGCCCATTAGGTACTTGCTGGATCCGTCCCCTCCCGGGGGCTGTGTCACCCTTGGTGGCGGCGGGGTTGGCACCCACGTCCCCCCATGGGTGCTCGCTTGGGTCCCCCTGTGGGTGCTCAGCCCCCAGCCTCACCAAGTGCCCTTCCAGGGGGGGTCCCCAGGGCAGGGGTCCCCAGAACAGGGGGGTCCCCCAGCCGTGCCTCCCCCCCCTTCCCTGCCGGGTGAACCCCCCAGCCCGGCTCCTCGGACCCCCGGGACCCCCAGCCCCCCGTCCAGGCCCCGCTGCTGCCGCTCCGGCTGAGATGAAGGATGGGCCGGACCCCTACCGGCAGCCCCCCAACCCCCCGCCCTTCGTTAGCTAACGGGGCATTTGGTGTGAACTTAATCCTACTAAAAATGCGTCGTGTTGTGCTCCGTAGTTTGGTGGACAGTTTTTTTTTTTAAATCATGAGCTATTTTTTTAATGTTTAATGCAACGGTTGTTATAAACCTCTTGTCGTGTGCTGGGGGGGCTTCCCGGGGGCACTGCGGGAAGGGGCAGGATGAGGAACTGGGATGAGGAACCAGGTCCCAGTGCAGTCCAGGACCCTCTGGGCTGGCCATACTCATCCCAGCATGGTGCAGGACCCTCGGGGCTGGCTGTACTGGTCCCAGCAGAGTGGGGACCCTCCAGGCTGGATGTACTGGTCCCAGCACAGTGGGGACCCGGTCCCCTGTCCCCTCCCCGAGGAGCAGGCCTGTGCATGGGATGCTTCTGCTGCCCTGTTTGGAAGACCCCATCCCCACCTGGGTCCCCAGGTGTCCCCGGTGCACAGACACCCCCACCCCCCATCCCCGACACCCCCTGCAGACCCCAGCCCAGGACTCCAGCGGCACATCCCGGTGCTCCCTTGCACCGAGCGTGCTGTGCCAGCACCCTGAGCACCCTGCCTACGCACCGTGCAGCCCCCACCCCCGCCCATCCTGGGGGGGTGCAGGGCCCCTGGCGCCCCCCTAGCCCCCCTTACCCCAGCCCACCCCCCCTCACCGCACCCTGGGATGCTCCTCGCTGCCATCGCGGTGCCCCCAGGGACCTCTGCCATCACCACCCCCCCCATGGGGCCCCGAGGGGGCTGGGGGGTGCATGGGGCAGCCCTCTCCTCACCCCCACCTTGGGGGGCTGCCTGGGGGTGCCACCCCAGGTCCCTGCAGCTGCTCAGGGTCTTTGCGGGGGGGACCCAAAACACCCCTAAGTTACCCAGGCTGGGGGTCTGCAGCACCCCTGGCATCACCTGGGGTCCCCAGCTGGCACAAGGGAGGCTTGGGGCGTGGGGGGGGGAGGCGGTGCAGACCCCCACCACCTGCAGCCCTGGGATGGGGGTGGGGGTTGCAGCAAGGGCAGGGAGCCGGCGGCGTCTTCAATAAATTAAGTTTTATTTGGATTAGTGTCATTTGCAAATGCGGTCAATAAATTACAGAACGGTTAAAAAACAAAAAACAGAAAGAAAGAAAGGTGAAACCCAAACCCACCTCAGCCAGGATGGGGACGGGGGGACCCTCGGCAGGGAGGGGACGGGGACGGGGACCCACTGCTGCCGCTGCACAGACACACAGCCAGGGACGCCGGCACGGCCACGCTGATGCTCACCGCACTGCGAAGCCCACCGGCACGGGCAGCACCGGCGCGGTGGGTGCAAGGGGCTGAGCTGCACCCCGGGACCCCCCCCCAGGACCCTCTGCAAGGTCACTGCCGAGCGGTGATGTGCCGGGTGATGCCGGCTGCAGCCGCGCCAGCTTGGGTGGGAGCACCCATCCCGCTCCCGGCGCAGTGGTGACGGCCGGCGAGCGGTCGGGGCTCCTTCAGGGGGTCCCACAATCTGCTCGGGGGGGGGGTCCATCCTGTGCCAGCCCTTCTCCAGGGGAGCTGCGGCGTCACCGGGGCGGCTAGGCCACGGCACAGCAGGACGGTGACAGTTCCCGGTGCCTTGTCCCCGTTGGCAGCATCCGCGGCATTGCTGATGAGCGCAAAGCCCAGGTCTTGCGTTTGCCCCCCACCCCCCAAAATCCCATCGCACCGCGGGGGGGGGGGTGTCTCCTCCCCTCCAGTTCTGCCAGGCTGGGGTGCTGTTGGCAGGGGGGCAAATCCATGTCCGCAAGTGGGATCTGGGGGGGCATCACCCCCTCCCTGCGCCGAGGGGGGTCTCTCGCTGCCGAATTCCCCGGAACTGCTCACTCCGCAGCCCCCAGAAACCCCAACCCTAAAGTGCTTCCTCACCCCGTGGCGGGGGGTCTCCTGGAGGGGGGGATGCCGCAATGCTGGAGCACCCGCAGCACCGTGGGGAGCCCCGCGGCTGCCCCCACCCCTGGGGTGCCCCGAAAGCATGCTGGAGCGATGGCTACACCCAAGACATGCCGGCCGGGCTGGGGGGCTGCTGCCCCCCGCTTTGCACCCCCGTGGTCCTGCACCACCACGGTGTCGGTGGGAGCTGGTGGCGGGGGCTGCCCCCAGCTCCGGGTCCATCCCATCGGCGCAGGGTCTGGAAGAGGGTGAGGGGTCCCGTGTCCCCCCCCCGGGGAGCAGCCTGGGGTGCGGGCAGCCAGGCAGGGGTTTGGGCGGGGGGTCCCCGGTCCATCTCTCCGCCGGCAGCCATTTGCCGGAGAATCATTGCTGGGTCCACGGTGGGAGCGTCGGGGTGGAGGGTGCGGGGCGGCGGTGGGGGGCCGGGGGGTTTCGGGGCAGCCGGATCCGGCGACCGGCGCATCAGAAGAGGTTTGTCTTGAGGGCGTTGGGCTTCCGATGGAAGGAGGAGAGGACGCCGGAGAAAGGTCCCGGCACGGCTTCGGCGGGCTGCCAGGCCTTCAGCAGGTCGGCGGCGTTGGCGGTGCCACTGCTGGTGCTCACACCGGGCCAGATGGGTGCCTTGAGGGGCTGGGGGGGGTGGCCGGGTCCCATGGGTGGCCCTGCACCGGGGCTGGGGCTCAGGCTGCTGCCGGGGCTGCCGAGGCTGCCGGCAGCGGGCAGGGATGCCGTGCTGTCCGGTGTGGGGCTGCAGTTGGACTCCTTGGACTCGTCGTCCTCCGAGGAAGAGCGCGGTTCTGACTTCTTGCCGGTGGTGCCGGCGGTGGTGCCGGCACCCTTGGCGTTGGCCGCCCGCTCCTGCTTGCGGAATTTGGCTCGGCGGTTCTGGAACCAAACCTGGCGGGGGGATGGAGGGGACGGGAGGACCCTGCGCCGCCATCCCCGGGGGTTTGGGGGACCCATGGGGTGCAGACAGCTCCGCAGCCCCCCACGCCGGGGTGCTCGCCCCGGGGTGCCCCTCGCAGCACCCCCACTCCCATGGGTGAAACATTTTCCACAGCACCGGAGGGGGAGGGGTATCAATATATTTAAAACCAGTGACGGGCTTTGCGGTGTTGATGCCGGGCACTGGCACCCCTGCGGCGCTGCGGCATGAGCACCGGTGATGCTGGAGGGGCTCTGCAGGGACACCGGGGCAGACAGGGAGGGGGCAGCCCTGTGGGTCCCCCATCCTTGGGGACCAGGACCCTCCAGCCCTATGGCTGCCTCATCCTTGGGGTCCCTCACGGTGCCCAAGAGCCCTGCAGTGCCCGGGCCCGTGCTGGGGGGGCAGGAGCTCCCCCAGACCACCCGTTTTCTACCCAAAACTAAAGGGGAGCTGGGGCTGAGGCTGCGTGGGGTCCCCTGCCCCGAGCCCTGTGCCCCCCTGGTGCTGCTGCAGCTGGGCTGGGGGGACCGATGGACAGATCCCCTCCCACTGTGGGGTGTCACCCTCCTCGTTGTCCCCGACCCGAGCAGTGTCTCCCCTCTCTGGAGGGGTCACCCTGGCCGTGTCTTTCCGAGGGGCATCGTCCCACTTGGCGCCTCTCCCTTCAGCGAGACCAGGCGCCCCATGGGGACGGCAGTGCTGAGAAAGGGGGGGGCTGCACCCACGAAGGGGGGGATCTGCACCCACAAAGGGGGGTCTGCACCCACGAAGGGGGGATCTGCACCCACAAAGGTGGGTCTGCACCCACGAAGGGGGGTCTGCACTGCCGTGGGGCTGGCGTCCGTCCCCCACCACCTTTACAAATCCACCCGACCTCAGAGAATTCGGGACTGTAAAAACCACACAGTGCTGCCGCGTCCCATCCCCTCGCCGCTGCGGTGACGGAGCTGGGTCCCGGTCCCCTCCCTGTCCCCCCATCCCAGCCGATCCCTGGTCCCGGCCAGGGCACCCAGAAAACACATGGATGCATCTGAGTCACCGTGGGAGGGGATCCCTGCAGCGGGCCCCCACTGCTCCCCCAAGGCAGGCAGCAAGGCGGCAGGGTCCCGGGCAGGGTGCTGGCCTGAGCCTGATGTCGGGGTGCAGTCACCTGCACCCCAGCTCCCGGTTTGGTGCGACCAGAGCCCCCCCCTCCATTGCCAGGCCCCGGCCGTGCCCCCCCCGGCAGCTCACCTGCACCCGGGCCTCGGTGAGGTCGATCTTGAGGGCCAACTCTTCGCGGGTGTAGATGTCGGGGTAGTGCGTCTCGGCGAAGACCCTCTCCAGCTCCTTCAGCTGGGAACTGGTGAACGTCGTCCGGATCCGCCGCTGCTTCCGCTTCTCGTTGATGCCCGATGGGTCCGAGAAGAATTTGTAGGGCACTGGGGAGGAAGAGGATGGGGTGAGCGGGACCGGCCCAGTGGGCAGGGAGAGCAGGGTTGCACCGGGCTTGGTGTACTGGGCTGGGCAGGCAGGAGGCACCGGGCAGGACCCAAAAGGGCAGGATGCACCGGGCATGGACGCACCGGGCAGGGACGCACCGGGCAGGGACGCACCGGGCAGGGACACACCGGGCAGGCACACACCGGGCATGGACGCACCGGGCAGGGACGCACCGGGCAGGGACAAACCGGGCAGGGACACACCGGGCAGGGACACACCGGGCATGGACGCACCGGGCAGGGACGCACCGGGCAGGGACACACCGGGCAGGGACACACCGGGCAGGGACGAACCGGGCATGGACACACCGGGCATGGACACACCGGGCAGGGACGCACCGGGCAGGGACGAACCGGGCAGGGACACACCGGGCATGGACACACCGGGCAGGGACACACCGGGCAGGGACACACCGGGCAGGGACGCACCGGGCAGGGACGCACCGGGCAGGGACACACCGGGCATGGACGCACCGGGCAGGGACGCACCGGGCAGGGACGCACCGGGCAGGGACGCACCGGGCAGGGACGAACCGGGCATGGACGCACCGGGCAGGGACAAACCGGGCAGGGACACACCGGGCAGGGACGCGCCGGGCAGGGACGAACCGGGCATGGACACACCGGGCAGGGACGCACCGGGCAGGGACGCGCCGGGAACGGCTGCACCGGGAACGGCTGCACCGTCAGGGATGCACCGGGCAAGGCTGCACCGTCAGGGATGCACCGGGCAGGGAGGCACCGGGCAGGGACGCACCGGGAAGGGATATGCCATCAGGGATGCACCGGGCAGCGACACCGGGCAGGGCGGGCAGCACTCCCGGGCACGGCGGTGGCGGGGCTCGGGCGCTGCCTACCCGCCTCCCCCCGGTCCCTTCGCTCGTTGCCGCCGCCGCCCCCTCGGCGGGACGCGGGGCCGGTGCGGGGGGGGGGCGCGGTGCGGGGCCGGGGCCGGGGCCGGGGGGGCGGCCGGTACCGTCCGACGGTCCCTTCGTTGTCGGCGCATCCGCGGGCAGCGCGTCCGCGGCGACAACGAAAGCGGAGCGGGGAAGGGGGGCCCGGCGGCGGCGACCCCCGCCCAGCCCCGCTCCGGGGCCGCCGCCGCCCCGGGGACCTCGGGGGCTCCGCGACCACCCGCCGGGCGTCCGCCCGGCACCGCGCGTCGGGAGCGGCCCGGGACGGCGGTACCGGGGGTCGAGGGCACCGGGCACCGGCCGTACCGGGCACCGGCGGTACCGGGGATCCAGGGCACCGGACACCGGCCGTACCGAGCGCCGGCGGAACCGGGAATCGATGGCACCGGACACCGGCCGTACGGGGCATCGGCAGTACCGGGGATCGAGTGCACCGGACACCGGCGGTACCGGGGATCGAGTGCACCGGGCACCGGCCGTACCGAGCACCAGCAGTACCGGGGATCCAGGGCACCGGACACCGGCCGTACCGGGAATCTATGGCACGAGTCACCGGCCGTACCGGGAATCGATAGCAGCGTGCACCGGCCGTACCGGGCACCGGCGGTACCGGGGATTGATGGCACCTGGCACCGGCAGTACCGGGAATCGATGGCACCGCGCACCGCCGGCAGTCGTTACCGATGGCATCGAGCCCTGACAGTACCGAGCACCGCCGGCATCGGGCACCGGCGATACCGATCACCGGCGGTACCGGGAATCGATGGCACCGGGCGCCGGCGGTACCGGGAATGGAGGGCACCGAGCACCGGCGGTACCGAGCACCGACGGCAGTCGTTACCGGCGGCACCGAGCAACGGCGGCAGCGGGAACCGATGGTCCACCGAGCACCGACGGCACCGAGCACCGGCCGCACCGAGCACCGGCCGCACCGAGCACCGCCGGCCCGGGGCAGCGGCGGGGGGCGGGGGATGCTCCGCGCTCCGGACCAGCGGATGCTGGGGGTGGGTTGGGGGGTCCCCCCGGTGGCAGCGGGGTCCGGGGGCCCCGGGTCCGTTACCTGCCGAGTAGGGCGAGGGCTGGTGGTCGCGCAGGGCGCCCAGGGCGCAGCTGGCGGAGGCGAGGGGGGGGCAGGCGGGTCCGGCGCCGAAGCCCCCCCGCATGGGGCTGTACTGGAAGGAGCCGGCCTGGCTGCAGGGGCTGAACTCGTAGGCGGACGCCTCCATGGCGGCCACGCAGGAATCGTAGGAGTTGAGGTAGGAGTAGTCCATGGCGAACATGGAGCGGTCCCGGCTGCCGCCCGCCCGTTACCGCCGCCGCCTGCCCGCCGGCCCCCGGCCCGCCCCCGCCATCCGCCGCCCCGGCCCGCCCCGGGCCGCCGCGCCCCGTAAATATACCGGCGGGGGGAGCGGCGGACAAAGGCTGCGCTCGCCGGGGGCTTTTGCATGACAATATCTCCCGGGGACGGCAGGAGCGGGAGGAGCCGCCCCCCACGCCCCCCCCCCCCCCCCCGCCCTTAACCCTTCGTGGGAGCCCGCGGAGCCCCGCACCCCCCCCGCCCCGCCCCGGCCCCCGCATCCCCGCACGTCGGGGGGCGGCGGGGAGCCACCCCTCTGCCCCCACCCACGGCGTACTGGGACTCGGCAGGACCCCCCCCCCGGGGACCCAGCACCAGCGGCCCCGGCACCGCTCCCATTCCCATCCCCAGCACCATTCCCAACTGCATTCTCCATCCCCATCTCCCTCATGTCCCCATCCCTCCATATAAACCCATCCCATGCCCATCCCATCCCCTGTCCATCCCATCCCCATTCCACCCCCATCCCATCCCCAACCCAGCCCACACCATTCTGATCCCATCCCATCCCCATCCCATCCCATGCAATACCCATCCTCATCCCATCACCTTCCCATCCCATCCCATCTCATCCCATCCCATCCCATCCCATCCCCAAACCATCCTAACAATCATATTCCATCCCGTCCCATCCCAAACCCCATCCTATCCCGTCCCATCCCATCCATATCCCATCCTATTCCCATCCTGTCCAGATACAATCCCATCCCCTCCCCATACCATCCCATTGCATCCCATCCCCATACCATCCCATTGCATCCCATCCCATCACCATCCAATCCCAGTCCCCATACCCATCCCATCCCATCCCATTCTCATCCCATCACCAAACCATCCCATACAATCCCATCCCATTGCATCCCATCCCCATCCAATCCCAATTCCCATACCATCCCATGCTATCCCATGCCATCCCATCCCATTCCAACTCCATCGCTATGCCAACGCATCCAATCCCATCCCCATCCCACCTCAACCCCATCCTTATTCCATCCCATCTAACATCCCCACCCCATCCCCATGTCATCCCCAAACCATCCCTTACAATCCCATCCAATCCATATGCCATCCCAATCCCCATCCCTGTCCCATGCACATACAATTGCATTCCATCCTCATCCTCATGCCCATCCCATCCCATCCCATCCCCAACCCATCTCATCTTCATCACATTCCATCCCTCTCCCATCCCATCCCCATTGTCATCCCCTTTCCCATTCCCAACCCCATCCCATCCCCATCCCCATCCCATCCCCATTCTCATTGCCATCCCATCCCCATCCCATTCCCATCCCATCCCCATCCCATCCTTATTCACGTCCCAATCTCATCCCCATCGCATCCACATACAATCCCATCTCCATCCCCATCCCATCCCATCCATTCTCAGCCCAGCCCCTCGGGACACCCACCCCTGTCCCCGGTGCCCGCGCTGGGGTGGGGGTGCCCCCACGGGGTCCCCCTGTGCCCCCCCCCCCGCAGGTTCCTGGCCACATGCCGTGGGAAGGGGCCCCCCATCCCCTGGGATCAGCCTCGGGGCAGGGGGGCACAGGGGTCCCCTTCCCCAGGGTGAGCATCCCCGGAGCCGGAGGGCAGCAGGGGCCCCCCAGCACCCATGGGTGCACCGTGGGGTGTCCCGCAGGGCAGAGCCAATGCTCCTGCTCCCGGCCAGGCTCCCCTCTCCAGGAACAGCCCTTGCTGGCTCCGGGTGCCCCCACTGGGCTGGGGCCGGGTCCAGTCCTTGGCATGGGACCCTCGGGACACCCCTGGGTGCTGGCAGGGGTTGGTGGGTGCTCCCCACCCGCGCCCACCCCAGCTGCGCCGGCCGAGCGGGCAGGTTGCTAAACAAGTTAATTAGATCACGGAGCTGGCGGCTGGCGGCGGAGCGAGCGCCCCGGCTGTCAGGCTGCGGGAGTTGTGAAAAAGTTAATTCAATTAAGTTTTCCCTCTAAACTAATTAGGCAGCAATCTGCCACGCAAGGAGCTGCTGCGATTGCTACCCAGAGCCAGGGGCAGGACGGGACGGGGGGGAGCGAGGAGGATGAGGGGGAAGAAGGGGGAGAGGAGAGAGAGGAGGATGAGGAGCCGGGGGAGCCCAGCCAGGGGTGGGGGGCAGCGCTGGGGACCCCTCGCTGTGTCCCCGCAGCTCCCGCAGGAGCTGGGATGCAGATGCGGGTGATACGTCCCGATCTTGGTGGGTGCTAGCAGCAGGGACGCGCAGTTGTCCCCAGCGTCGCCCCATGGGGTGGGAGCGCAGGATGACCCCCCCCAAAACAGATGACAATGGCAGCGGGGAGGGCTGGGCACGGCGGAGGAGCTGGGGACAGGGACCCCTGTCCCTCCCTCCCACTGGGCTCTGGGGGGTGTCTGTCACCCGAGGGCCGTGTCTGTGCGCTCAGGTGGGTTCGGGCCCCTCTGGAGCCGGGGGGAGGCTGATGGGACCCCTCCGACGGGACCCACTCTGATGGGACCCCTCCAACGGGACGCCCTTTGGGCACAGCTCGAGTCCCAGCTTTGTCAGGCTCGTTGACCAGGCGCAGCCCGTGCCACACGACGTGCCCGATGGCAGCACCCACGGCATCGTCCCGTGCCCCGTCCAGGCTGCGTCACCCCACAGGGACCCCCATGCTGTGGCTGGGACCCCCGCCAGGTCCCGGCCCCGCTGCCGTCGGGGCGGCTGGTCCCGCATCGCGCACGGCCCAGCGGTGCCGGAGGCCTCCGGCCGCTGCCGCTGCTTTGTTCCCGGTGACAAAGCCCCGAGCCGGGGCTGCACCGAGGCCCCTCCGCTGGCTGGAGCTCGCCTGCCCCTAATCGAATTAGGAGCCCGGCACGGGGCTGAAGGCTGGCGGTAATTGAATTTCCCCCGTCACAGCCTGATGTTTCTCCCCTCCAGATCCTGCCTCCCGTTTATTGTTCCCGGCCCGGCTGCGGTGGCACATTTATTTGATCTGTCAGAGGGAGCCCTTTCACCCGCTGCTGTTTGCTCAGAGGACGCCGACGCCGCGCCTCCAGCACAATTAAAAACAAATAAAACGATCGGGGAGGGCCCCGTGTGCCCCCCAGTGCCGCCCCGGCCGGGACGCTCCTGCCAAAGGGGCCCTCGTGGCTGCGCTCCTTGGAGAGCCGGCATGGCATGGCACGGCACAGTGTGACGTGGCACGGCACAGCACGGTAAAGCATGGCGGAGATCGGCGTGGCACGGACCAGAACAGCACGGCACAGCACAGCGTGGCATGGCGCAGCGTGACACAGCGTGTCACAACCTGACATGGCACGGCACAGCGTGGTGTGGCACGGCGTGACATAGTGTCACGGCACGGCACGGCACAGCATGACATGGTGTGGCCCGGCGCAGCACGGCATGGCACGATATGGCATGGCACAGCATGGCACGGCACACTATGGCACAGGATGGCACGGCACGGCACGGCACGCCTGGCCTTGGGCTCCCCGCTCTCCCTGCGTCCCAACCAGCAGCTCCAGGCAGGGACGAGGCCCCTTCCCGCTGCTGTGCAGAACCCGCGAGAACCCCGGTGCCGGGTGCCCCGAGCCCGGCGGTGTCGGCATGGGGGTGCTGGTGCCGCGGCATGCAGGTGCTGGGGTGGGTTGGGCACGGAGGGAGCTGCTCCTTGGGGCTGCAAGGAGGGAATCTGCCTTCATCCCTGGGGTCAGCCTCAGCGTCATGCAGCACCGCTGGGCACACCCGTGTGCACCCTGGCACAGCACGCTCAGCTCTGCTCCCCCCCATCACCCACTTTTCAGCCCCACTTCTTGCAGCCCCCCCTGATTTCGGGGGCCTGGCTGGCACCTGGGGAGGCCCCAGGGATCCCGGCTTTGCCCGTTGGCTCTGCCGTGCCGCCTCGGCGCTGCCGGTGCAGCACCGGGCTGCCACGGTGCCGGACTGCGGCCGGAGGGAGCCGAGCCCCCCGTGCCCGTGCAGAGCGTGGGGCTGGCGTTTGCCAGCATCTCGTCGCTGCAGGAGGTGACAGCGGGTTTGGGGATGCCACTTGCTGTCCTGTGAAGCACCCCGGTGTTTTAGGGGACCCCCTCCCCAAGCCCTGCCCCCCCCCCCCCGCACCCCTGAGCCAAGGGTGCGAGGGTGTGGGTGAATCCCCGGCTGTGACACGGGGGAAGAGGCAGGGACCGAGCCGGCAAACTCCCCTTGCTGCCTGTCGGGTTGGAGTCAGCCATCCCCACCACGGCGGCGGCTGAAGCCCTTCCTGGTCCTCCGCCGGCAGCAAATCTGAGTTTGAGGGGCCAGAAAAGCCCAGTGAAGCTCCAAAACCCTTTCAGGGGAAGAAAAACCCACTCTGGCTGCCCCGCTCTCCTCTTGCTGGTCACCTTGAGGAGCTCGTGAGGCCAAATCCTGCTGCCGGAGTCCCCCATCCCCACCCAGCCGGATCCCCGGGCATCACCAGCCCCCAAGTCCCTGGGTGGGAACAGGCTCATCCTCTCCTGCTCCGTCACCCACCCACCGCCAGCCTGCAGCTGCCCCGGCAGCGGACGGGGGCTGAGAGGAGCAGGGTGCCTGTGGAGCACCAGGATGGGCCATGTCTGAGACGGGGTGGCTCCGCTTGCCGTCCCGGCACCTCCGTTTCAGCAGAGCTTTCCCCCTTTTCCAGCGTTTCCTTCCCTCCGTTTGCAGCCCCGGTCAAGGGCAGCGCTTGGATCCCCAGCAGCGCCGCTGAATTAAGCCCCACAGCAGGAAAAGGTGACAGGGATGGGAAGGTGGGTTGAGGCAGCCCCCATAAACCTCCACGTATCCCCTGGAAAAGGAATTCCAGCACCAAAACTAAACCCACGCCACGGTCTGGCAGCGCCAGCGGGGACACTCAGGCCGGGGGACTTTACACGGTGGCTTTGCCGCGGCGGAGAGGGACCCCAGCAGCTCGCTGCCACCTCTGACTGTGACTTACGGCTTATTAATTCCAGAGGGTTTGATTCCCTTTTGTATTTAATTTCCACTGGCCTGAGGAGTCGGTGCTGTGCCTCGGCGGCAGAGAGGGCTCCTCTCCCGGCGGGGTGATGGTGGTGACTGCGTACGGCGAGCCCAGCCGGTACCCACCGTGGGACACCTCATCCCACGTGCCCAGGACCCTGCGCCGGGTCCCTCGCCCCCCCCGAAATCACTCACACCGCTGGGCCCCGCGTTCCCCCGAGCCCCGGCGAGGCTCGGAGCTGGATGCGCAGGGAAAGTCAGAGAAATTGGGGGGGGGTTTCCCCAAACCTCCCCCCTCATCTGCCCCATCAGCCCCGCAGGGACGTGCTGGGCAGCGCTTCCCCACGCTGTGGGAACCCTCCACCGCGGCGGGGACGCACCCCAAAACTGCTTGCAGGGGAGACCCTCACCCCTGGAGCCCTCCGCGCTGGCAGGTCCCCAGAGGAGTGACCATGGCGGGGCCAGGGACAGCCCCCAGCCCCCAGCCAGCCCTGGGGAGCCACAGACACGGCTGGCGGCAGGATCGGTCCCTGCGGAGCTCACGGGGATGGTGCCGGTCTGCAAAGCCCGGCGTGGGAGGGCAAAACTCCCGCCTACAAACACCCAGGAAAAATTCAATTCTGCCCAGTGAGAGCCACCGTAATTTGTCTGGGCCGGGGACCTTTGCTCCAGCTCTGACACCGCGGACAACCCGGGCAGCCAAGCGAAGCCTGAGATATTAAATATTTCCCAGAAATAGGTCAGAAAAAAAGCAGCGGGGAGGATTTAGTGAGGAGTTTGCACTGGGATGTCGCCTGGCCGGGACGGGGAGATGTAGGGTCCCCCTGGAGCTGTGTCCTGCCCACGGCAATCCCCACCGCCGCTCTACCCGTCCTCCCGGTGCCGGAGGCAGAAGGCTGTATGTGCACACCGTGTTTATTGCAATAAATAGAGAGAAGCGGGCGAAATACAGAGGCAGAGTGCTCGGTGGCTTTTAAAATCAAGCTGTCACGCTCTCCGTCCCTGTCGTACCCCTTTCCAGCCGCAGTCCAACCCAGCAAACCCAGCCACAGCAGCGAGCATCCTCTGGAGGGAATGACAAATCCTACCCGAGCTGGACACCCCGGCTCCCGTACAGTCCGAAATCCGCCTTCCCCTTCCTTAAAAAGCTCTCGTGCCAAGTGAAACCCCGCTCCCCTTCACCTGTACGTCCCCGGATGGCAGCGCGGCACCTCGCCGCCCAGAGCCCCGGCTCCAGAGCCCCCTGCGCCCACCCCAGAGCAAGCAGGCGTGGGCTGATCGGGCAGCTCCTGCCTGCCCGTGCCCGGCTCCGGCTGCAGCGGAGGCGGCAGGAGCACGGTTTTGCCCCCTGTCCCGCCTGCTGCCCGCCCTCACCGACGTGGCCACATCGCACACTCCGAGTCTCAGGGCATTTTATTGTCAACCCACGCTGGCTGCAGCGTCGCACAGGCAGCCGCTGGGCCAGAGTGTGCTCCGGGAGTGCTCCTCACTGCCTACAAGAAATAAGTGATGTTTTCTGGGTTCAGAGGCGCTTGGATGTCCAGTTTTCGAGATTTGCTGTCTTTCTCCACTATCTCCAACCGCAGGGTCGGCATCTTTGTTTTCTCTGCTCCGGGGGAAGAGGTGTCCTTGGTTTTCAGCAGTTGCTTGTCCGAGTCTTCCACCGTGATCCTCAGGGTGCAGCCCCTCGGCAGCAGGTCCTGCTCGTAGGCAGCTGCCAGCTGGTTCACAACGCGCCGCTCGACCTGAGGAAGAAAAACCAGCTCCCATTAGAAACCTCCTGCAAGCAGCCTCCCGGGGAGCCGGGCCGCTCTCCTTCCCACCCTCGGGCAGTGCAGGGTCCCTCAATCTCCTGCTCATCCTACTTATAGAATCATCAAATCATGGAATCATTAAGGTTGGAAAAGACCTCTGGGATCATCAAGTCCATCCACCAACCCAACACCCCCAGGCCTCCTAAACCATGGCCCCAAGTGCCACGGCTACACGGTTTTGGAACACCCCCAGGGATGGTGACTCCACCGCCTCTCTGGGCAGCCTGTTCCAGTGCCTGACCGCTCTTGCAGGAAAGACATTTTCCCTAATCTCCAATCTAAACCTCCCCTGATGCAGCTTGAGGCCATTTCCTCTCGTCCTATCGCTGTGACTTGGGAGAAGAGACCAACCCCCACCTCACCACAACCTCCTTTCAGGCAGTTGCAGAGAGCGATAAGGTCTCCCCTCAGCCTCCTCTTCTCCAGGCTAAACCCCCCCAGCTCCCTCAGCCGCTGCCCATCACACTTGTGCTCCAGACCCTTCCCCAGCTCCGTTGCCCTTCTCTGGACACGCTCCAGCACCTCCATGTCCTCCTTGTCCCGAGGGGCCCAAAACTGAACACAGCATTCGAGGGGCGGCCTCACCAGTGCCGAGCACAGGGCACCATCCCTGCCCTGCTCCTGCTGGCCACACCATTGCTGATACAATATTCCTGATTTGTGATACACTATTCCTGATACTTATTCCCTGTCTCTTTCTGGAGTGTACTGGCTGCGACGTTTCCTCCCACAGACCATGAACATCTCCCCTCGGGAGCTGTGGGGACCCTCTTCTGCGGGACAGACCCAAGCAATAACCCTCCTGACCCTCCCTGTGCAGAGCCGGGCTGGAGGTGATGCTGTGGCTTCGCCCACGCTCCGTCCTCGGCTTTACCTCGTGTTTGATCGACCGGGCACCGTAGTGCAAGTTGTAGCCGTCAGCCAGCACGTCCATGACCTCCCTGTCCCAGAGCAGGGTGATGTTGTGCCTCGCCTTGGCCTGCCGGGTGAGGAAGAGGAGGAGGAGTTACTGATGCCTTCGAGCAACCCTAGCAACCCATTCCTTGAGCAGCAGGGACCCCACGGGCAGCACGGTGGGGTGTGAGCGTCCCCGGGCCGAGGAAGAAAGGGCACTAAGAGCTCCACCAGGCCAGAGCCACCCAAGCGAGTGGTCCCCTCGTTCCTATTCAGCCCCCCGGAGAGCTCAGATGAGGAAAGACCAATTAGACAAATGACGTCTCTGAACGTGGCCCGAAGATCAGCCCTGCCCCAACCCAGGCGGAACCGTCCCCCACCGTCCCAAGAGGTCCCTCCCCTCCCAAGTAGGGTCCCCTCCTGTTGAACAGCACCTAAGACTACGGTAAAGGTGTACAATCACTCTGCTTCCACATCAGGAGGATGAAGGCTTAGGTAGGGATTTCCTCCTGCTCGTGCACCTCTTGAGAAGTTACCTCTAAAGCCATGGATGGTTTTTACCTTCTTGGCCCAAAAATTCAGCTCCTTGTTGACAAGCTGGATGAGCTCCGAGTGGCAAAAAGGGAGAAAATAGACGATCTCATTGATCCTCCCCAGGAACTCGTCTCGTCTGAAGTGAGCCTGCAGGGACACGGGGTGAAGGTCAGCGGGGACAGGGTTGGTGACCCGGTAGGGACAGCGGTACCACTGGAGGAGCTGCCCAGGGATCACCTCCATCTCCGACAGCTCATGCACCCGCGTAGCGAGGCCCCGGCAGCCATCCCACCCCGTGCCGTGGAGCTGGAAATCCCTGCTGCCAGATCTCGGGTCATCAGGAGTACCTCGCAGCATGGCTTACAGGAGGAATTAATTCTTCTGGAGGTGGCAAGAGGAACTAGAAACGAATCTCTCCTGTGGTTAAGCCCAGCTCCAGCCTCTTCTGCTGTTTGCTCCTGCCCCAGCCGCTTACAGCAACACCCATTGCTGCTCTCCGGCTCTCCCAGTTCTGAGGCTCCGATCTGAGCCTCCTGCCAGGAGGTCAAATTCTTGGTCTCTGTAGGAGCTGCCGGGCAAGCAGCGCACTGAAGTGCTTCAGAAACGTCTTAAAGAACCTTAATGTCGTCGGGATGTGTCGCTGCGGTCGGGCTTTCCCGGCCCCTCTGCAGCAGTGCAGGAGCTGAGTTGAGCAGATGGTGGCCCCGGGAGAGCAGAGAACCCCCAAAATCCCACTGCAGCACCTCCCACCCCACGTCCCCCTTCTTGTCTCACGTCGTTGCTCTCATATAAGAGCACAGGGAGTGAATGAGATGCTATTATTTATTTCTGTGGGTTCTGACCTTACTTCTTAGCGGCTGAAAATTAAAAAATGATGCCACATCACTTATCTCACAGCTGGGCGACAGCTGGGTGAGGAACACAGATATGACTCAATGACCAAAAAACACAAGCCATGAAAAAAAAATCATCTGTACCTTCAAGATGGGGCGAATAACCTTTTCCTTGAACTGCTTGGAGATGGTTATCTTGTCAGTCATCTGGACGTCCTCTGAAAGACAGGAGGACAGGGGGTGGGTAAGGTGGGACAGGGCCTTCCCGTCTGCCCGGCTCCTGGAGCATGGACGAGCAAAGCAGCGTGACAAGGAGCCGGAGGCTGGGTAGGGGTGCGAGGTTGGGGTCCAGAACAGACCTGGAACCTCCACATGTGCCACCAACCACGCTTGGTTTGGTCGTTGGGTGTCCTGGTGCTTGACGCTCCGGACACCGGCTCTGGGTGTCCCACGGCTGCCCCCCCGTGCACGTCGGGTGCCCGAGGAGAGCACCCCACACTGACGTGTTTCACTTGCACGGCAAAAAAGCTCCGGCTCTGCCTCCGCTCCGTGCCCTGCACCCCCAGGAGCCCCCTCCCGGAGGTTCTGGAGAGCCGGAGTCCTCACTCGGCCTCCACGGCCCCTGGCCGGTGGCTGGGCTCGGGGAGCCGGTGCCAGTTACATGCCGCACAGAGCACACTGTCACCCGGGGCCGCGCTGCGTGGGCTCCCGCAGCTCTGTCGGCCACAGAACGGTCCTCAGTCCCTTCGGCAAACAGCAAAACCCCATGTTCAGACTGTTTGCGGCACAGCTCTGGCCGGAGTCTACTTCCCTCCGCTGACTGCAGATGGAGCCAGGGTCTGGCTGGCTCCCGGATCCCAGCCCTGAATCCAACAGAGGCTCAAGCGCAGGGTTTACCTCTCTGCCGCCCAAATTCACTTTTCTCTTTCTCTTTACTGCCTCATTTCTTCCTCTGTCTTCACTCATTTAACTCCACGTGCTATTTAACGCAGGGATGCTCAGAGGGAGATCCCTTGCGTCCAAGGCGCTCTGGATAGGATCCCGACACGCAGGGCGGTGGAGAAAGACCCACGCTGGGTGCTGGGTGCTGGCTGCTGGAAGCCCTTCCCAGCTTTGCAGCCCTGATGAGGATCGTTGCCCCCCCAGCAGCCGCAGAAGGGGCTCTCAGGCTCCACCGGACCAACACCAATTCTGGCAAGCAACGAAGTGGTGCTGTGTGCTCTGCAATCACCTCTTCTCCTTCCAGCAGACACGAGCACGCTGGCGCTTGGGTGCGTCCTGGGTGGGGAGTTTGCAGCACAGCACGGGGGAGATGCACAGTGCAGCCCGGCCATGCGGTCTAAATGTAGTCGGGGTCTTTGGTTATAAGGATTTGGCCTGTTTTGCTTTTCTGCTTTCTGCTAAAAGACACTAAGGAGTTTTTTCAATAAGAAACAGGAATTTGGCATGGCATTCTGGAAGGGGAGAGCCGGAGAAGGCCAAAGAGACAGAGCTGCCCCCGGTGTTCAGGTTTGACACCTGTAATATCTGCTGCTGCCACTCGCAGATGCAGAGATGCTGCGGAAGCAGCTCCTTCCCTCTATCTTTCCATTTATCTGCCCACCCAGGCATTTACGCTGACCTCCTGGCCACTGCCTTCAAGAGGATCTCCAAGCCAAGAACCCAGCAAATTGCAAGGAGCTCCACAAAACTCAATTGAGGGCAGGCTTCTGAGCCGAAATGCATTTTCCGGCTATGCTCTCTCGCCGCCGTTCGCTCACTGCAGCTGTCTGCTGTACAGTTCTAGAAATTAAAATTCAATGCTTTCCTCATTTAGCAGAAAAGTGCTTGGCATTTTAAAATGTTATTCTTGAAAGTTCAGTTGCAGGCATGCTTTGTCCTTTACCTATTTTGACTGAAGTTTAAAGATTCTGAATTAAGCCAGCTTTGGCACCCGCTTCTCAAAATAAAAAGGAAGAGACAGTGAGAAAGAAGCTGGAAAATACATGTGACACCAAAAGCCTGCTCCCATCGAGGGCTGTGGCTCCCGGGCACCGCCGCAGCACACACACCACACACCACGGCTTCTCTGGGCATTTCCACCGGTGAGCAGAGCTCTCGAGACCGACCTTTAGGCAATACGGTGTGTCCATGACGGCACATGCTGCTAGATACCCTACGGAAGATGCATGGCCAGATATCTAAGACCATAAAAGGGTCTTAAGAAAACCCCAATTGATGAGTTTTGTTAAAACTGATGAGAAAACAAGGGGTGCAGCCGCCGCTCATGGCTGCCTGGTTATCCACAGGCACAGCAGCACACGACGGAGACGGTCTCTCCCCGTGCTCCCTGTGCCAGCGTCCGTGCTCACAAACCGCTGCACATCTTAGAGCTGGAGGGGATGGCCCCTGGTGCAGGCATCACCGTCCGTCCATCTGCCTGTCCGTCCTTGGCACAGCAGAGACCTGCCAGGCACTGGGGCCGCCTGGTGCCACCAGAGTTATCACCAACTGGCTGGTGAAGGCGGTGGAGGGTTGCATCCATAAACTGGGACTCTGCTGCCTTCAGCAGAGCTGTTTAGGTCAAATCCCGGAGGCCGCCCTTACCCTACTCTGTTCTCCTTTGATTACCTAATTCGCGTTTTTGGAAAATTCTCTACAGGACCTTGATGTGGGGGTCCAGGACTCCCATGCCAAGGCGAAGGAATATTGATTAAGCTCCATCCTATTTGGAAGGACTGCGAGGAAACAACACTCCTGCTCTTTGATGTGAGGCCCTGTACCAGCCCCAGACTTTTCTAGGAAGCATTTGGAAGGGTCCCGGAAGAATGAAAAGGGTGAGGAGATAAAGGAAGGAGAGGAGGGCTGAGAGGTGGGATATAAAGCCTTCTCCAAAGACAGAGCACAAGGACTTCATCTCGAATAATGAGGATTTCAGAACAGGGCGAGCCCAAAGCAGAGGTATCACAGGAGGGAGACTGGTTGAAATTGGGGCGTGGGACTTCTCAGCAACGGGTCACCCTGGAAGGCAAAAGCACGGCTTCCCAGACACACACACACACACAAAAGATCCGGCAGCTGCCTTCCCTTCTGGCAGAGGAGCATCCCCGAGGCTTGCCGAAAGCTGCGGTGCCTGGAGGATGGGTCGGTGCGGCCCAGCTGCAGGGGCGAGCGGCCGAGAGGGTGCTCCCCCCGGCAGAGGGACGGCTGAGCTCGCGTCAAACGAAACAAGAGGGGCCTGCCGTGTCAGGGAGGCGGATGCTTTAGGAATATGGAGTACGACATTGAAAGACCAGTACCTAAGTTTTCTGCGATCCTTTTCTTGCTCATCTGCATGGCCTCTTGTCGGAGCTGCAGAGCGTGCTGGGCGATCTCGTCGCTCGCCACATTGGAGGTCATGATAAAGATGGCATCCTTGCAGTCGATGGTTTTCCCCTTCCCGTCCGTCAGCCTGCCCTGCAACACAAGCAACATGAGCAGGCGCCACAGGACATCACCAAAACGCAAGGCAAAAGGACACGGGGCCCATTTTTCCCCCCGAGCAGATTTATTTTTGAAGGGATGCCCAAGGATACAGGCAGGAGGCAGGGCTGAGCCGCAGGGCTGAAGAAGTCCCCACCTCTCCGAGGAATGGCAGTAACTTGCCCGGCACGTGGTCCCAGCCTGCCCCATCCAGGCATGCTCAATGGAAGCCCTGGGAGATGCCTCGCAGGGGAGGTGGGCTGGGGCAGCCCATATGGCTGCCCATACCTTAACTCAACTAACTTTGATCCTCTGCCTCCTCCCTGCTGAGGTTTTGGGTCTGACACGTGAGCTCTGGTGAACCCCACGAGTGCAGGCGAAGTTGTTGTCACCTCGTGCCTCTGTCCCACCCCTCTAACAGAGGCTGTTGCCCCTGAGGGAGTTTGGAAGGACTCTCAGAGGCAATCCAGGCTCTTGGCTCAGCCCTGCCCGTGGTTGGGGTTTAGGCTGGGATGCTGGGCTTGGTGCTGGAGTGGCTGAGACCTGAGATATTCCCCCGTGCGGGCTCTTTCTGGGGGCAGCTGCAGACGTCGGTGCCTTGAGCAGCTCCAGCAACGTTGCCCAGATGTTCACCAAAGCCTCCCAAACGAGTCGGTTCAAAGCGCCCCGTGGCACTGGGGCTGTCTGGGAGGGCAGGGAGGGCTCAGAGCGGGCTTTGTGGTGGTCTGAAAGCGCCACGGGGAAGCACAGGCTGCTAGCAGCCTGACTGAAAATAAGCAAAGCCGAAATAACCAGGTTATGGCTATAATGGAGTGAACTAAGCAACAGAGGGGCTGTGACAGCAAGAGGCAACAGAGAGCATCCCTCCTGCTGGCGGGATCGCCTGGCAAACCAAACCAGGGCAGCCCAGCACCGCGCTCGGCGGCGGGGGCAACCGCCACTACAGCTGCCTGCTGTGGCATCGACCCTCCTCCTACCGAACCAACGCAGGAACCCTTCAAAAGTACTAGTTCTCTTGATTAATAAGATAAAAAAGACAGAAAAATAAGGAAAAAATAAGCAGCTCCCCAGGCAGTTTCTTCCTCCGATACGTCTCCAGCAGCAGATATCCAGCACAATGACACAAATCCTTGTTGGGTGCTTGAGATTAACATTTGGGTTATTGCCCTGTCAAGTGCGTGGTACAGGAATTGATTTCACATTTAGCTGCTGCTGCGATGATCTATGCAAGAAAAAATTGTGTTATTAATCCTTAAAACAAAAAAAAAACCACCTCCAAAACCTCCCAGCGCATTGCTCTGGAGTTTGGTTGCCTCCGAGGACAGATTGGGACCTTAAAAACCAACCGAAAAGCTTGCATGCACCAGGTTGAGGGCTCAGCAGAAGGTGCAGAGCCTGGAGACACGCTGTTGTCCCTGGCTCCCACCAGCTCGTGCAAGGGAGCCGCAGCTGCCCGAGACAGGTCGTATGCAAAGCAACCCCCAGGGACCAGCAGACAGCAAAGGACTCCGAAGTCACAGACTTCATGTTCCCTCCCTCAGACGGCGAGCGTCTGCTCTCCTTCCCGCTGCCAGCAGGGTCGGGTAGTGTCGTGCGTGGAGGGAGATGCCTGAGAGGTGTATCGGGGAGCTGGTGGGCATGGACCTGCCTCCAACATCGACAAAACTCCTTGGGTAGCTACTTTAGAGGAGTCTAGGGCTTCTATCTGGGACTTTAGCTGTCTCCAGAGGAGGCCAACACACTCCTGGAGATGCCTGGCGGTTTTCCTGGAGACCTACTGGGCACAGACCTTCCCCCAGCATACACAATGCTCTGGGGAGCCCCAGACCCCTCCAAGGTAGCAGCTACACAAGGAGGTTTGCATATGTTAAGGCAGGTCCACGCCGGCAGCTCATCAGCACTCCTCCCAGGCATCCCGAGAGAGTTCTGGCTTCCTCTGGAGACAGCTGAAGTCCTGGGAAGCAGCCCCAGACTCCTCCTAGGTAGTCAGCTGAAGAGTTTTGGCCGTTGCAGAGGGGTTAGAACTAGATGGTCTTTAAAGTCCCTCCCAACCCAAACCATTCTGTGGTTCTATGATTCTACGTTTGGGCAAGGAAAGGTGTGAGACAGATCACATGCCACCCGAAAAATCATGAATTAACCACCCTGAACTAAAAACCAGCAATTAACAAGACATGACTCATTAGGATACCGATGGACTATGAGGTCCCCAGACCACCCTGCTTCTCTGATGTTGTGACGACACCCTGACCCGTGCCTGGGACCTGCAGATGATTTCCTCCATGCCACGGAGGTGGGCACAGGGCACCCACGTGAAGAGGGCCATCGCCTTGCCACCTCCTCCCGTCGCTCCTGCTTTCTGCTGTGGACCGGCAGCCCAATGATTCCTGCACCGACCTGTCACTGGGGGGGGTTTTCCTTAGCGGTATCCCCATGACACAGTCTTCACCATCACACCTTCCCGGTGCCATAGGACAATCCAAACTCCCAGGCTTTTTCCTCAAGTGTCCAACCCTCCCATCACTGGCTTTTTCTTTGCCTAAAGATGTCATTTATTCCACCAGGAGACCTCAGCATCATCCTCTTTCCTGGTGTTAAAATGGAGAAGAGCCTGACTGGCTGGCTCACGTTGATCCGGAGCATTTCAGCTCCGCTCCAGGACATCTCTTGCAGCCGTCGTCCCTTGCACCGCTCACTGTCACCTTCCGAACGGCCCCTGTGCAAACTCTGACCCTGAAACACGGATTTACCTCGTCGAACAGCTGCAGCATGATGGTGAGGACATCTGGGTGGGCTTTGTCGACCTCGTCGAAGAGCACCACAGCATTTGGACACTGCCTCAGCTTTTTGGTGAGCTGCCCGCCCTCTTCGTGGCCCACGTAGCCAGGCGGAGAGCCGATAAACTTGGCGACCTGGGAGGAAGCAACAGGACACGTGAAAGCTGGTCCGTGGATGCCAGGAACAAAGCCCTCTCGGTGCCCAGCAGCTCAGCAGGCAGCCATGACTCTTTGCTGTGGACAAATCAAGTTCTGTATTCTTTGTGACATCTGTCGTGCCCTGGGTATCCCAAAATCACCTTAATAAGCAACAATTTGGCAAAATGCAGGTTGGTGGCTCGCCCAGAGCTTTAACCAGCAGAGTCTGCAGGAGCAGCCACCGGCAGGCAAATGGGAACAACCCTTGCTTTTCCAAACAGCATCTGAGTGCCCCATCCCAGCTGCCCAAGACCTATTTTCATCTCCTTTAGCCTTTTTAGGAGCAAGAATTCAAGGATTATGAGTGGCAGGTGGCTCTGGTGGGGAATCAAAGCTTGGGAAGAGGTCACGAGGAAAATATTTTTCCTGTGTCAATAACCAACTTCACTACTTCTTGACACTATCTTTTTAAAGATGATGTTTAAAAATTTAGAAGATTATTTAGAAGAATATTTCTGATAACAGAAATGTTTTGGCAAAAACGACAAGTGATTTTTGACGTACAGCTTGGAGCATTTTCAAGCAACCCGGGTCTGCGGGTGCATCTGAAGTCACAGTCCTTTAGGCGTATAAAAGTTGAAAACAAAATTATTGGTTTGTTAATTCTCCGCAGTGCTCCGGGATGCTGGACATGCAGTGTCAGCGGCTGGCTGGTTGTACGGGAAGCAGAAGAAATTCACAGAGCTAAATCCCAAATCCTCATAAAACAAAGACATTTCCTCTCCTTAATCCAGGGCAAAGAAGCAGCACAGCTGAAGGGTGAGTCTGTCATGGTCTCAGTGCTGGCCAACGACGAAAGCCGCGTGTGCTGTGGCATGGCCGTGCCGGTGTGTCCCCGTTTGGTGAGCCCGGCTCTGCCGGGGCCGGCAAGGAGAGGAGCCACAGCAGCTTCTCCATAGACAGCGCCGACAAGCACCCAACCGCTCCAGCACGGGACAGACACGGACCTGTTGAAGCGGGGCCAGAGGGGGCCACGGAAATGATCCGAGGGCTGGAGCAGCTCTGCTGTGAGGACAGGCTGAGAGAGCTGGGGTTGTGCAGCCTGGAGAAGAGAAGGCTCTATGGGGGAGACCTTATTGCCGTCTTTCAGGGCTTAAAGGGGGCTTGTAAGAAAGATGGGGACAGATTTTTCAGCAGGGCCTGTAGCGACAGGCCAAGGGGTGATGGTTTTAAACTGAAAGAGGGGAGATTCAGACTAGATGTAAGGAAGAAATGTTTTACGCTGACAGTGGTGAGGCACTGGCCCAGGTTGCCCAGAGAGGTGGTGGATGCCCCATCCCTGGAAACATCCCAGGTGAGGTTGGACGGGGCTCTGAGCGACCTGATCGAGTTGGGGATGTCCCTGCTCATGGCAGGGGGTTGGACTGGATGAGCTTTAAAGGTCCCTTCCACCCCAAACCCTTCTGTGATTCTCCCATTCAAGTGGCTCCTTTTTGCCGAGCGACACAATCCGGCTGCCTGGGGTGAGCTGCGATCCCCCTTCCCTGAGCATCGCCGCCCCGCGCTGCTGCTGCCGCCCCTGCCCGCTCCCACGGACGCGGGCTGCGGAGGTGAGGGGGGTCCCGCTGACTCGGGAACAGGAGGGCAGAAATTAGCCGACAGCAGCTAATTCGTTGCATTTGTTTCGCAGCGCCTGGGGCTACGTGAGGCTCCCCAGGCTCCTTCAAAGGACGCTGTCTCCTGGGCTGACCTCCTGATCCTTGTTTGCTTGAAAAATTTATATTGCTCTTGCTGCAATTCTCTACTTTATTCCTTCCCTTTGCTCTGCCTCTTGTCTTTGTCAGGGCGCAGTGTTTTATATCTTACATTTATGCTGCTACTCCTGACTCCTCTTTCTTTGTACTGAATCATCAACATGGCTTTATTTTTATCTATTTTTCGCTCCTACGATGTACAACCCTACCATAAGTGACCTATCAGGCCAGCCACAAGCATGTCTCTAGTTTCTCTTCCCTCACCCCTTAACTTTGGATAAAATAACACATTTTTGGGACCTTTTCTAGGGCCCTGCAGTTCCCGATGATGATGCTGAGGCTCCCACTGCCTCGTGCCAGGTCAAAACTCAAAGCAGTCCTTGTCCCAGCCCGGCACGCCGAGCATGAAGGTCGGCCTGACCCCTGCCCGCTCGCAGCCTGGTGTGCAGGGGGCAGAGGCTGGCTGCAGCCCTCAGCCACAAGAAATGCAAAAAACATGGTACTCCCATCTTGGACTGGTCCTTCCGAGCTCATCCCCAGCACCTTCCTCCTCCTCTCCTTCAGGACACCATCTTCCCAGGTCCCAGGCAGCAAGGCCTCCTCCTCCTCCTTCCCCACCTCCATAAAACAATGCAGTGGCTCCAGTGTTTACGGGGATGATCCTCAGATCCCTCATGGGATATTTCTCATCCTGTGATTCCTGGATTTCGGTGCACCTCACCAACGGCATCCATAAAAAATACAAGGTCCCTACACAGCCATCAAAAGAAAAATATTACTAACCTAGCTCAGCTAGGACCTTGCTGCTTTTTGGGGAGACAGAGCCCTCCGAAGGGATTTGGGCCCCCCCCAGCTCTGGGGGTGACCTTGGTGAGATGTCCCACCTCTCCTGCGGCACTGGACTTGGGCAGGAGGGGTGACGGGAGGGCTGGACTCTGCGCCACAGTCCTGTCTTCTCCTGGATTCTCCCCCTCTCCCCCGTGGGAGACATGCCAAGGCAGTGATCCCGCACCGGACTTGGCAACGTGTCGGAGATGAGGAGGGGAACGGGGCTTTGGGCTGAGCTCTGCCCGCCTGGGCGTGGGTGCACGGCCAGCCCCGGCGCGGGTGGGTGATGTACAGCACGTGGCTCGTGCCCAGGCTGCGGGTTTTCATGCTTAATATAATCTCTTCTCAGTCGCTCTTCCCCCAAGGGTCGACACTGTGTACAGAAGCCACAGCATCAGATGCATATTGGAGCTTTTCTTGCTCCTTGGGCTCTGTTCCTAATTTTTTTAAGTTAAACGTGCTTTTTTTGGCTGCTATTTCCCATATTGCAATCTCCTGCACAGCCCGGAGCCGCTGCTCTGGGTCTTTGACACACCAAACCGTCCAGTTTCTGGAGAACGTGGAGGTAATTTGGGAAGGTCCTGCATGCCACTGCCAGGGTGAGACAGGAGATGCTTGTCGTGTTCAGCGGCAGCGCGGAGATGTTCAGCACCGCCCAGGACAGGTACCGAGCGCAAGGGAATGAGGGCATTGACAGGAGTTGTTTAAATTACCCGTTCAACTTGAAGCTGCACCCCTTGGAAGCAGAGACAGCCCATTTACTAACCTCGTGCCTCTCCTGGAACTCTGACATGTCCAGTCTGATGAAACCCTGCAAGAAAAAGAAATACTTAACATGGTATTTGATTAATTGGCTCAAAGCTTCGCTACATTTAGAAGGCTCCTCCAGAACCAGGCAGGTGGCTGGCTGGCTGAACGTGTGGTTTTGTGGTTTCCGAGGACTGCCGGCACCGGAGCGGCCAGATCCACCACAAAATGCTGAGGGTTATTCTGAGGAAGAGGAAGGTGATCGCAGTTTCTCAAAGAGAGCCAGGAACAGTTCCCACTGCCGGCTCACAGCCCCCGGCCGAGGTTCACTTCAGAGGCTCTGCTCATCGGTAGAGCCGGAGCAATACAGACGGGACCGAGACAGCAACTTGCACTTTGCTAAATAAAATGGATGTTATCGCTATTCAGCTTTTTAGAAATAAATCACAAGAAGAATGCAATGCCTCTCCGCAAAAATAAAATCAAAATCATAAAGCCAAGGTAAACCAGGTTTGTGGGTGATCATCTCAAAGAGATGATACTGTTAGAGAATTTACAGCTACTACCCAAGTGCCCTTTTTGCATTTGGAAAACTGAAGATTCACTGCAGATACTGAATTTCCTGGGCTTTCAGCTATAATCTAGCTCCAAGAGGTATGAGAATAGAATAGAATAGAATAGAATAGAATAGAATAGAATAGAATAGAATAGAATATTTCAGTTCAATGATCATTGAGTCCAACTGCCTAAGAAGGCAGCAAGCAGGAACTTTCCCAGCACCAGCGCAGGCACAGCCAGCCAGACACGACAGCTCTCTGTCGGCATCCACGCACGGGAGCCGGCACCCCCTGGCTCCGCCGTGCACGACTTCCCAGGTGGGATGAGGCAGCAATCCCGCACTGCTAGAGACCCTTCGAGGGTGGTTGCAAATGTGCCAACATAGATATTATCCTCCAACTGCAGCCAGAGACCCATGTGGAAGAGTTACTTACTGGGAAGAAGGAATGGAGGTGGGAGGATGTGCAAACACGGGGAACAACAGCAGGTATTGTGCAGAAGGAGACCTATGTCGGCGTGTGCAGCTCACCCGGGCACGTGCACACAGCACAGGCACAGACACAGTCACACAGGGATCAGAGAATCACAGAAGGGTTTGGGCTGGAAGGGACCTGACTGTGAATATTCAGCTTCAGAGCTAATGGGTGGGACATTCGACAGCGCACCCAGAGTTTTTCTGGTCCTGGGTGATGCCGAGGGGCACCAAACCAAGATGGTGCTGCCATGAACTCCCAAGGGACGGAGGAAAGCAGGAGGATCTGCCCGGTTTGCCACTCTCCCGTGAAATACCGGTATTTGGGGGGTGGTGGTTAAGACTTCAGGCCAGTTTGGGGCAGATTTCAATTCCAAACAGCCACATTTCCCTGCAAAACATTAAAATACCAACAAACCGCCCAGGGCAGAGCGAGGTGTATAAAACTGGGGCCCAATCCCAGCGGCGTGCACGCCGAGGAGCGTCCCGGCAAACAGCCGGCAGAAACAAAGCAGAGCCGGGATCTGCAGGAGCTGCTTTTGCTTCGGTCTGATCCTGCTCCCAGTCCTCCTGCCTCCCTGTCCGTACCACGCAGGCTGGGGTAAGGAGGTTAGCGTTTGTTGTTACCTTGCAGCCTCTCTAGCAGTATGAAAATGGGACGGTTACAGGTTTTCCTTTCTGAATCTGACAGATCCTGCGAATTGCTGCGTCCCCATAACCGCCCGTGGGCTTCGTGACCCCCCTCACACCGCTCGTTACAGCACTGACAGCCAAGCTGATTCACTACCAATAAAACTCCGATTTGCGCATGCTATTGAATTAACGCAACATTTGGTGTTTAACTGATTTCTCCATTTGATGTTTGGCCGGGCATTGACCAGTTCCAGGTGTGGGAGTTGGGGCTGAAGGTGCTTGAGACCCAGGAGCTGGGATTTATTGCTTCTGGAAGGCAATTATAGAAGGATGAGGAAAAGAAACCAGAACAGCCATTTTTATAGTGTTGTTTTACTTTTGATCTTCTTCCTACACGTGTCATTTTACCTTGTGTCCGTTCTCTGCTGGAGGATGTGGGGGCGAGGAATTAATCTAGCGTCGGCACAGGGGGCAGCTCTGCTTGTGTTTCCTCCTTTTCCCCGGCTCCAGCCTCCGTGCCTTCCCCAGCCCTCCATGGGAGAGAGCTGGGCACGTACCAAAGGCAGGCAGAGGCTTAAATGTGAATCGGGGAGCCCGGCTTTAAATGCTCCATGGTCTAAAATCTTAGATATCCACAAACCATCCCCCTACTAAGCCACCACCACCTAGAAATAACTAATCCATCATCACTAAAAACTGCCACGTGGATAACAAAGTGAACCACACAAACAGCTTCTGCTGTTTGGATCCCAAATATTTCAGGACTAAGAACCTGAGCACAAGTCAATGCCACCGCCTCTGCCGTCCGTAGCGGGACAAGGCAACAAGGGGTGCAGCCAGGGACATGCAAAAGGGATTTTTCAGTATTTTATCCTTCTAACAATTTGCAGTGTAATTAGTAACAGAGGCAAAAAACCCAGTTCACAACACAGGACGTCAAAATGACAGCAGCATCCCACGGGGAACACAAGATATTGTTAAATCCATTCGGATTTTTACAACTCAAATATACTGGTAACACAGACAGGGACCCTCACAGGGTCATTCTAACGCAGCAGAAGCCCTTTCTCGGCGCGCACAGGCAGACCTCGCATTTCTCTTCCGTGGCTGAACTCAGCGTGCTGCAATGCAGCCGGGCTGACCGGTGAGCTGGACTCCCAGCCCAGCAAAGCCAGACAACGCCCCTGCCACCAAGGAACCGAAGCCACCCCGCTACTAAAAGCAGGTGGATGACAAAAAGCGAAGGGAAGAGCCCTTACCTTTTTGACGTCCTTATGGATGTACTTGGCTGTCTGCTTGGCCAGCTCGGTTTTACCTGTTCCAAAGACGGGAAGAAAAGACTCGTGTTAAAGCACGTTTGGTCACCGTCTGTCTGTCCGTCAGCTGTGCTAACGCCAGGGCTGGCACCCCCCGTAACCAATACTCAGCTTTTTTTCTGCAAACGCACTCATGGGAGGAGGGTATTGCTGCCGGATCCCCGGGATAAGACCCTGCCGAGGGCCCTGGGCCGGACACCCCAGGCAGCAGCGAAGGGGTTGAGGAGGAGAGTGGTAGCACCGTGCCGGCTGCTTCATTTTTAATAGTTGATTCTTACATGATGGGCAGAGAGGTCTTTATTTTTTTTCCACAAAAAGGTGTGGTTAGATCAGGTTTTTGCTACATTTACTCTCAATATTCTAAGTTTCATGTGCAATGTCTTTACTCGCAAAATAAAGAATTTCAGGGAAACGGGATATTCTTTCTTTCTTCAGTTTATATAAGGTGACTGTTGTAAAATTCTAGGATTATTATCAATCAGTAACGAGGCAAATCCACACTGAGCCGGATAGACACAGCTCATGAAAGGCCAGATCCTGTCCTCCCAACCTATCCATTCAGGGAAAATCTTCATTAACCAGGCAGGCTCTACCCTCGGTCAGAAATATCCCCCAGCAAACCCCTCGTCCCCGGAGCTTCCCTCCTGCCACCCACTGGCACATAATTCCTGGGCTGATCAGGCTGATCAGGTGGAGAATTCGGGCTGATTTCGGCTCCTGGGATTATCAGCGAAGGCGAGGTGCAGCCTTTCACAGCCGCCGAGGGTGCTCTGTGGGTTAACGCCAGCACCTCGCACGCCAGCTGAAGCCCATGGGCTACGTGCACCGCACATATATCCACTTCGGGTTTACCTGCACGCTGACAGACAGACACCCTGACATGCTAGGGCAGAGAGCAGGCACGCAGATATGCCATAAACAGCTACTGCTAAATAAAACAATTGTATCTTAAATTTACCAGCTTAAATCTACTAGCTACTTAAACCAAACCTAAATCAAAAAAAAGGACAGTCTTACTGGAGTATTATTGCCCATCTGCCCAGCCCCACCTTGACAAAGCTGTATTTTGGTGACGACAGATTTGGTGGGTCAGAGCTGCAGGATCAGGTAATGAGATCACCACAAAAGGGCTGCAAAAATGGGAATTCATCGCCGTGCTCGGAAGCCTGCCCTGGCGGGGAAAATCTCTGGCAAACTTCAGCATCTCATTTCAGTTCGAGCTTTGCTGACCTCGTGTGTTGCTGTGTCGCAGGTCCCAATGTGCACGCATGTAGGTGCATCTGTGTACTTACACGTACTGTGTATACACACGTATATATGAATGGATCTTTCTTAACTGCTGTGGGAGTCTACTGAAATGTGAAGACACATTAGGCATTTCAGTTTGCACATATTTGGGTGTTCAGAGTGCTGTTACATTGAAACCTATATAAATTATCCACTTGATACAATAAAATTCTCAGCTCTTTTGCTTTCTTATCTCAGCACTCGTTTTTATGGCAGTGAAAGAAGGAGAAAAAAAACCCCACGGAACTACGCGGGAGTTGAAGAGCTGACCATTTCCATTACTGAGCCTTCAGACCTGCTATAAGCAGTGCAATGAAGTCTCAAAAACATGTCTTACTGGTTTTATACAGCTTTATAGCAACTCATTTAGAGTTAATACTCGGCCTGCCACTGCTCTGAGGCAGGAGCCTGGCCAGGCAGCCGGCAGCGTGTGTGTGTCCCGTCGCATTAACCCCTCCGGCACCGGCACCTTCCCAAGGACCACGGGAGTCAGCGGATGCAGGAGAAGCACCGAGGTTGTTTCAAATGTCACCGTTCGGTTACTTTAAAGTTGCTTTTGTTTTTTTTTTTTCCTTTTCCCCCTGACTAAAAGTCATTTCGCCCATTTCATGAACTGATCAGCTGTCATGTTGCATTTCATTGTGCTGGAGGACAAATATTATCGGTGTCAATAAAATCCTGTCATTACAAAGCAATCCCGGCCCACAGGAGCAAGATGAGGCAGAGATTCGGCTTGCAAGCAGCAAAATTTCTACTGTAACCCCACCCGTGGAGGCATTCCTACCGGAAAGCACAGGGCTGTTAAAATAACATTTTTATTGTGAAAACTGCCCCTTTTTGAGACTCCCCCGGGATAGATCAGCGTGAGGCTGCGTGTGCCCCAGGACGGGACGTGGCCGTGTGTGCTGGAGTCCGGCGGTGGTTGCCCTGCGGGACCACGGACTGGGTGACCACTTGGAAGGACGACGGCACTTTGAAATGGTTTTTTACTGCAAAAAGCGTTGCCGGGCACTTGGGGAGCCCGAGGAGCAGCCCTGCCGCAGCCGGCTCTCCCAGCCCAGCCGCTCCACGGGGCTCTCTGTCCCTCTCACCACAACCCAGACGTTACCTATTCCAGACGATCCCAAGAAAAGAAAGACCAGTGGGTGCTCCTCATCATACCAGCCATTTTCCTTCCTCCGAATAGCTGCATTTAAAGACAAGGAAAACAAAAAAAGGAGGGGGGGAAGGCATATAAATCAATGACACAAAAGCAAGTATAATTATCACTAAGTATACACTATGTTTTACTGCTCTCTACCCACTCAAAGTCCTCACTACCATTAGTGCTATCTAATTTGATTAGCCAGCCAAGGCCCCAGAGACACCTAATCAGGTTAGCATGGATTTGGAAAGCTGCCCAGAGCAGATTTCGGATAAAGTTTTCCAGGATGTGCACTCAGCGTTGCCAGGGAGACGGCCGGGAGGGGGGACAGGGATGGATGGATGGAGCGACGGGGGGCTGGCGAGGGGAGGATGCAAGAGGCACGCCGCGTTGCCAGCTCGCAAGTGCACCCTTTCTGTGAAAAAGCAGGTTTGAAGAGGTTTATGTGTTATTTCTTGCATGCAAATGGAAAGCGGGAGGTTAGGATCGAAGGTCGCAAAAGCTCTGAACCGGTGCAAGTCCAGAAGGACCGGGAAAGGAGAGCCGGATATCTCTGCGCCTGTCTGGACAGCAATGTTTAAGGGCATCCTGGTTAAGATACCAATGGAAAATTTTACAAAAGGCAAGGAGGGTTTGCAAACCGAAACACCCAACGACTTCCCAAACTCCTAGCCCTAACAGCACATCCCTTCTCCAGGACAGATGCTGACCTGCCCGGCAGAGCTGGCGATGCCTCCTACCCGCCCCCAGGTGTCCACAGCCACCCGAGCTGCCATTCAGCCCCACTGACCAGCCTCAGACTCTGCGAGCACGTTCACCAAACCACTCACGTCACTGCGCTAGGCTTATCTGCCAGATAAGGAACGGCTTTTGAGGCCAAGAGTATCAAACATAGTCACCTGCAGGCTGGATCTCGCCTGTGGAGCACAAGAGCAACGGCCCTGGTTTAGACCAAGGGTCCGCTGCTGCATGGCCTGTTGGCTAAGTAAATAATTCTTAGCATTTTAATATTAGATACCCCCTTGGTTGGACTGGACTTGATATCTGGTGGTTGGGTGACACCGGGAGATGGACTATGTGTTTCCTCTATCTGCTGCGGGCATCAGCTCGGTGCAGCCACGCTCCCCAGGGCGGCGTGCGAAGGAGGAGGCTCAGGGATGAGTACGTCCCATCAGCGGGACCTCCTTCCCGTGCTCTGCTGACCCCCAGCTCTCTTCAGCTCTGGGGATCTCCTGTGCCTGTCCAGCCTCCCCTGGAGCCCAAGCAAGTGCCACCAACCTTTGAGCAAAGCCCATGCTGAGCACAGCCTACAGAAAAGAGTATTTGCAGCCTGACACATTCCGAAGTGACTGCCAGTAAATGCGAAATACCGGTGCAGGCGGGTAGGGTGGCTGGTCCATGGCTTGACACAACCTGGCAGCTGGCTCTAGCAAAACAACGTGCTGCACGGCTCCGGAGCAGAGCACAGACCTCACCAGATCCCAGTTCGTGCCGTGAGAGCTAACCGCAGAGGCACTGCAATAGACTGAATTTCCAGCTCTTAGTTCAGACTCACATCTCGGTCCTCCTGATTTATCTGCATTATTTAAACACAGCCTGTATTACAGCTCTTAAAAAGAGTTATTCTTGCCATATGGATTGGTGCATGGTGTAAAGCGTTTTGTGATATTTGTAAGAAACGACATAAACTAAAACTACACGGTTGTTAGAAATGACGGGGAGGCTCCGCCGAAGACGGTTCCTCCAAGCGTGCTTGGCGCATGGCAGCTGCCAGATGTCAGCGCGACCGAAGATGCGGCACGTTATGTTTGATAGAAGTAAGGCATGAAATAGGCAAGATGCCCAAGAACAATAACCTATGTTCTTTTTAAGGTAGCAGAGGAAAACAGCAGCATCAGAGGTAGAACGAAGAACAGAAGGGAACCACTCAGAGATCCGCAGCTCGACCGTGCTTTTAAAATAAAGCTCGTTAAACACTGCTGCACAAGTGGCACTGCAAAGCTCTGCGTTCGCTGCCTTCCAGTGGCTTCCACAGCAAACAGAGGAATGAAACTGCATCTCCTCTCTGTGACTGCCATCCCCAAAATGCAGCCTGGGACTAAGCCTCTGCCCTGGGCCCTCAGCCCCGGGCCCTCAGCTCCCCGTGTCTCGCCGGAGCACCATGGGGAGCTGTGGATTTGTTTTCTCCCCAGAGCAGGCAGGAGAGCATGATAGTAAACTTTAAAAATGGGGAAATCTAAATTCAACCTGATGAAAAAAGAAAGTCAGTCCACTAAACCCTCTGCTTGATGAGGTATAGGAGAACAAAAGATCCCTAAGAAAAGGCATCCTACCCGTGGCACGCGAAGAGGTCTTCCTGCAGGAACAGGGTGAGTAAACTGCCAAGGGAAATATTTAATAAATATTTCCATTTTGCATGTAAAAAGAAGCTGCATAACACAGCCTACAGACTGACGGTGAAATGCTGCCTCTGCCAGCAGGAGACATGGTGGGAAGATGTTAAATAGCAGCAGCTCAGGTGAAATATTGCAGCAGCTGGATGGTACAGCTGCACTGAGGAGTCGCAAGTGAACTTCCTAAAATCACAGAAGGGTTTGGGTTGGAAGGGACCTTTAAAGCTCATCCAGTCCAACCCCCTGCCATGGGCAGGGACATCCCCAACTCGATCAGGTCGCTCAGAGCCCCGTCCAACCTCACCTGGGATGTTTCCAGGGATGGGGCATCCACCACCTCTCTGGGCAACCTGGGCCAGTGCCTCACCACCCTCAGCGTAAAACATTTCTTCCTTACATCTAGTCTGAATCTCCCCTCTTTCAGTTTAAAACCATCACCCCTCGGCCTGTCGCTACAGGCCCTGCTGAAAAGCCTGTCCCCATCTTTCTTACAAGCCCCCTTTAAGCCCTGAAAGGCGGCAATAAGGTCTCCCCGCAGCCTTCTCTTCTCCAGGCTGCACAACCCCAGCTCTCTCAGCCTGACCTCACAGCAGAGCTGCTCCAGCCCTCGGATCATTTCCGTGGCCCCCTCTGGCCCCGCTCCAACAGGTCCGTGTCTGTCCCGTGCTGAGGACCCCAGAGCTGGACGCAGCACTGCAGGGGGGTCTCACCAGAGCGGAGCCGAGGGGCAGAATCCCCTCCCTCGCCCTGCTGCCCACGCTGCTGGGGATGCAGCCCAGGAGACGGTTGGCTTTCTGGGCTGCGAGCGCACTTTGCCGGGTCATGTTGAGCTTCTCATCAATCACCACCCCCAAGTCCTTCTCCTCAGGGCTGCTCTCAGTCCATCCTCCACTCAGCCTGTACTTGTGCTTGGCATTGCCCCAGTGCAGGTGCAGGACCTTGCACTTGGCCTTGTTGAACTTCATGAGGCTTGCACGGGCCCACCTCTCAAGCCTGTCCAGGTCCCTCTGGCTGGCATCCCATCCCTCCGGTGTGTCGACTGCACTGCACAGCTCGGCGTCCTCGGCAAAATTCCTGAGGGTGCACTCGATCCCCCTGTCCGTGTCGCCAACAAAGAGGTTGAACAGCACTGGTCCCAGTACCGACCCCTGAGGAACGCTGCTCATCACTGGTCTTTTGCCACGAAGCTCTTGGAGTTGCTCCTGTTGCTGAGAAGACCTGCATCCAGACGAGCTCCCCTGAGCCCGTGCCTGTATTTGAGGAGACCCACGTAGGGTGGAAGCCAATAGATCTGGTGAGGATTAGGGAATACAAGTCCGAAGCCTCAAGTGAGCCTGAAGTTTTCAGAGGCAAGAAAAAATCAATCTACTGAGGTTAACAATGAGAGGTTTGAGGATTGACTTGACCAGAGTCATTAAGTATCTCCACAAGAAAGCACACAACTCACTCATCTAGCAGACAAAATTAACATGCTCCAGGGGCTGGATGACTTCAAACTAGAAATAAGACAGGACGTTTTTTTAATAATGAGGGTAATTAACCATTGCAGCGACTTACAGAGAGGAGTGTGACTGAATCCCTAATCCCTGCGGAGTCCGCAGGGAAAGATGAGGGGTCTTCCTGAAAGGCGGTGGCAGCTCAGCCAGAAGATGAAGGCTTGCATTGCTGTGCTACGCGGAAGGACAGCTCAAACAGCTGAAAAAGCCCAGTTTAACCTTAAAATCCAGGGGCACATCCTCCCAGTGAAACGGGACTGAGCACTTAGTAGGAACTCGAGCCCCAGCACCACGAGGACTTGCCATTTGAGGCCTGGATGCAATCGAGATGCATTACCCAGTGCCTTGGCCACGCTAATGAGTCCTGACTCCAGTCAAGGCTTAATTAGCTCGGGCGTAGAGCCAGGCTGCAGGACTGGCCTGCGGCCGGCTCTGTCTTACCCTGCCTGGGTGTCTCTTCTCGGCCCCATGGACCAGCTCGGGCTGCAGCCAGCAATACGGCTCTGTTCTCTCGGAAATCATGGGCAAAGCTTGGTGGCTACCCAGTCCTGTCCTCCAGCCGCTCATGGGCCACGTCGCTCCCCCAAAACAGCCACCGCAGGAGGAGGAAGAGGAGGAGATGGCTGTGCCGTTGGCACAGAGGTGCAGAGGAGGGTCTGTGCGAGCCCAGGTGTGCCGCAGCCGTCCCAGCCCCTGCACATCTCTGAGCGCATCCCACCGCGTGCCCTTTCTGGTGGCGCACATGCTCCTTCCCTGTCCTTTCTCGCAGCAAACATGAGGTCAAATACCCGGGGTGGATATATTTTAAAAAATTGATGGGGAATAACATGACTGCTGACAATTTCTGCAGCTATCTCAGCTAAGATAATAAAGGTAATAAACTTTTGCTTCGGGGCACGGAGTGACCACTTGCAGGGGTCAGCACGCTCAATGGTCCGAAGGCAGCGAGGTTAAGTGCGGTCTTTTTTCACTCCCCTCTGCAGCAGGATACCAGACTTTATGGGTAAATGTTCGTCTTGCTCATAGCAGCTCCACAGATATAAACCACCCCATAAAGAACAACCATAAAGTTAGTGCTTGTGATTCAGTGTGAGATCCCGGCTGGAAGGCGTTGGTCATCATTAACGAGTGGGTTAGTTGGATCAACGGAGCGATGAGGTGCAAACCCTTTTCTATAAGCAGCCTTTAACTGATGAGATATTCGAGCATGCAGCCTCGCCTCAGTGGTCTCGAGGTTCGGAGAACCTGACAAATTCTGGTTGTCACCAGAGAGGGGCCACCGCACGCCCGGGTCTCGCGGCCACGGCTGCGGGCGGCTCTCCGAGGTTGGCCGCTGCACGGTTCAGCTTCAGCAAGAGAGGAACAAAGATGCCATCCTAGGAGAGAGCAGGACCTCAGCGCCAGTTTGAAGGACGCAAACCTCAGCTAGGAAAGCCCGCAGGAGCACTCCTCTCCTTGGGTTCTGTACCCACAAAGTGGCTGCTGGCCATGGCGACCGCTCTTCATTGATAGCCACGCAAGAAATCTGTGCTCTGCCTCTTGGAAAGCTGTCCCATTCCTCCTGCAACTTTGGGGGCGGCAGAAATAAAGAAATAAAAGGAGGTAGGTCGTGCTGCTTTGCTGAAATTTCATTAAGACATTCAGACCCAATGTCCAAGCAAAGCGGCTGATGATGACGCCTGGGCCTTCTGCTTTGGAGCCATTTCCAGCGTCGCTGCAGTGCTCTCACTTTATTTTGTACATCTGTAACAGCGTAACTGTAGCGCGGTGTCTCTGAGAGGCCCTTCAGCTTGCTATTGAACTGATAAATTCACTGTATTACTTTACACAAATCAATACCCTAGCAGTTATCAGGGGTTGATGTGACCGAAATTGGTTTCAGCCAATTTGTGAGCGTAATAAATGTCCATTTATCAAATCAATTCATTCAGCGGTGCTTCTCCAACCGCCCGGGCTCAGGGTACCACGGGGTGATGTCTCCAGGTCCATACCCACCGTGGGATCGCTCTCCTCCGTCCAGGCTCTGCATCCACCGTCCAGGGTCTACCGCAGCCCCGAAGAAGGCGCTGGCGGGCGCAGGACCGCTTGTCCAGCCCCACTGTCGGTGGCTTGGGGATGAGGAGGAAGATGAACCTCAAACTAGACCAAAGCTGTTTCCTTGCAAAGTCTGACCTGACTTGCAGGCAACAAGTGCTACACACGCTGAAATAGAGAACTCGTCAAGGGTCCTGTCTTGTCCAAAATAAAACCAGTTTCTTTTGGACCGGGATGGGATGATATTCCCGCTCACCCATTTTCCTTCAGCTTTGAAACGCCAACTGATCTCAACATCACAGCTGCTCAGCGTTTTCAAAATCTGTCATTTTTTAGTTAAGAAGTAGATTTTCTGCACTGCCCTTTATTCAAAATCTCTACACTAAAAAAGAAACACTTTTCCTTCCTGCCCCCTTATTCAACTTCAGGAAGAGTCGTAACAGATTACTTCAGTTCAAAAGGTTTAGAAAATCAGCACTGGAAAGCGGTGGTTTTGAACCCCCACCTCCAAGCGAGCACTGCCTGGCAAGCGCTGTGTATCCGTACGGAAGAGTATTCTTTCTCTGGCATAATATTTAGGATATGAGATCACAAAACAAAACAGAAACCCTATATATTTTCAGAAAATGCCCTCCTTTGGTTTATAACCTCAGGCAGGAGACGCTTTCTGTCGATCCCTTAAGAAGCACGCTCTGCTTCGCCCTGGTGCCTCTGCAAACTCAAGTGAAAAGGCAAACAAGACCTAAGCAGACTCAGAGTATAACAATTTCTGAAAGTGCCCTGGCAACGCAACCATAAGCCTTTTAGCTGTTCATTTGCATGAACCGGTTGCAGCATCCAGGCTGCTGTTAGTTCCTGGGATCACAGGAATGACCCGCCTGTTTTTTTCTGACACGTTATGAGATGGAATATTTAATTTGGATTTTGTTAAAAGGAAACAAACATCTACACCCGCACAGGGGGGAGAGTCATTCAGCCATGGCCGAGCTGCCTCCCACCATCGCCGTCCCCAGTCAGAGCACTGGGAGGAATCCTGCACCCTCGGAGCTGCCCTGTTACGACCGGTTCCTCATCATCATCCACCTCCCCACAGTCCTGCCGTCGCCCGTCCTGCTTCACGTAGCAGAAAAGAGAGCAGCAGGGCTCGGATATATCCCCTGGAAACGGCAGAGAAGGGTTTCTTCCCTCCGCGGCAGAGATATCAAGCTGTCGGCGCTGCGACTGCGGCAAGCTCCGTGCAAGCATCCCGGCAGTCGCAGCCCCCGTGCATCCCCACCACCCCGGACCTGCGCCGCAAACCCCAGAGCGCACGTTCCCTTTGTATTCTCAGCTGAGCCCCTCTGGAGACTGTTTGGATCATGCACTGAGTGACGGATTAAATCAGATTATTCAATTAAGGCAGCAGTTATAAATTAAACATATCAGCTAGGCTTGGTAAATCTCGAGACGTGGTGTGCGGCAAGCCTCCTAGCCAACAAACCGCATGGGTGAGTGCAAAACAGGAGGCACGTGGAGTCCGCAAAGTGGCAGCAAAACCAGCTGGGAATAAAATAAATAACAAAAATAGACAGGAAGTGCTTGGAAGGAAAAGTCATGTCTCTAAATTCACCCTTCCTGAAGGAAAACAACAAAAATGGGGCAGAAGGGAAGAGGGGGAGGAGGGGACGGAGACTCTCCTGCTACCTTTTGGTCCGATATCCCGAGGCTGCAGGGGTATCAAGCACATTCCCTATAATTCAATAAGAGAAACCTCCATAAAGGCAGGCACTTTAATGTGCAGAAACACCACCTGTGTCAGAAACAGGCACTGCCCATTAATCAAAGCCTCCCAATTAGCCCGTACTGCTGCCCCCAGGCAGAGCCACTCTTCAAACACAGAGGGTGTCTGGTGGGTTGGCGGGGGGAGAGCTGGCTCTTCCCAGGGCTGCCAGATCACCCAGGACTCGTCTTTGTTAACTAGACCGCTATGGGTTTTGTATTTATGACAGCACGTTGCTCGCTTTGAGCAGAGAGAGAACGTTGAGTTCTGCCCCGACCTCAGCCCGGTCTTACCTCGCTGTCCCATTTTCAGGCACTAAACTGGGATGCACGGGTGGTTCAAGGAATTATTAACGGGATCCAGAGGATTTCAGGCTTTGGATCAGCAAATCAAACCCAGCCCAGCTTGCTGGAGCCTTGGTTTCCTTACAGTCTTTTAGTGTCCAGCACGAAATAAACTGCTCCTGAGTTTTGAGAGGCTGCCCCAAACTGGACCTACCTGTGACACCACGGAAAACCACCCTGCACAAACAACCAGGACCCCACTTTTCTGCTCCCTGCAGGTGCTCTGGCGGAGGCCGTGCGCTCCGTTACATGCCTCCGGCAAGGGACAAAGCGTAGTGCTCCTCGGGAGGCAAAGCGGGTGGCTCGGAGCTTGTGCAGCTGCAGCTCCAGGCTCTCGGCAGGGCCAGGCTGACGCCCCAGGCTCAGGCTTTGCAGGGGTGCTGCTGCCAGAGCCGTGGTGGTATAAGCAAAGCAAGGTTTGCAGCGAGAGCTAACAGCATTTACTAGGCTAACCGATACAGTGAAACATCATCCCCCTCTGCTCCACAGATGCCCAACACCCTTTCGTCTCAAAGTGCCTAACTGATTAACGTAATGCAGTTATGCTCGCAGCAACTGTCTGTGCTCATCTGAAATTCGTGGTTGCTGTTTGGACCCGCGTGCCTAAAAGCTGGTCTGGTTTCTCCCCCCAACCCCATCCTCTGGTCTGATGAAAACCATTACCTTTTCCTCCAAACCTTGCTGCACGCTTGTACGGTTCCATCACAGCCACAAGAGGCCAGGCTCCTCATTTATTCCTTGTGTTTATTTAATTGGTTATTTTTACGCAGTGAAAACTTAGAATTTGAAGTGCAGGAAAAGCACCAGAAGAAAAAGGCACCAGCACCCTCGTTTGGGAATGAGAGCCAAGGGGCTTCAGCAGACCCAGACAAGGAAACATTAGCTAATGAAATACTCCAGGCTCTCACTATTTGCAATGGACTCACAGATATAAGCCACCAGGCGTTTTACCTGATCTATAGCTGGGACAACCAACGCGGCTTCCCAGACAGAAAACAACAGAAGCAGACTTGTAAAGGCAGCGTGCCTTAAAGCGCAGTCTCTTAAGGAGGTGCCCGGCGCGGCATTCCTCTCTTGGCAGCGGGTAGAGCAAGAGCAGAGAGTGTCCCCTTGTATCGGTAAGAGCTCACGGATCCAGCAGGGAACGTCACTGGGACGTGCTGCTGCAAAAGGTTTTGTTTTAATGTTATCTTCAGTATTGACCGGCAACACCTCCAGAAAGGTGGTGATGGAAAGAGCTCAGGAAGCAAATAACCCTTCCGCTAGCTATCATCCACCCCATCCTCCCCCAAAGCCCAGGTATCTTACGACAAACCCCCACCAAACACCCTCTGAGGGCTCAGGATTGCAACCCCCACTGACCACAGCAGGGCCAGGCTCTGAACGCCAACTGAAATCAGTCTGTTACGAGGCAAGAAGAGCTTTGTGCCACAAACTGCAGCTGCTTCGGCTGAGCAACCGGTTCCTCAGCAGCAAATGCTTCGGTTGATGCAAGAACTAGAGGGCACCAGGCAAAACTATCAGGAGGCAGATTTAAAAGGAGTAAAAGGGTCTGTTTCTTCACTGGCTATGCAACTCCCCGCCAAAGGATGCTGCAGAGGCCGGACGTTTACAGGAGATCTAAGTGAAACTTGGACAAATTCATGGAAGAAAAATCTCTCGACGGCTGCTGCAAAGATGTACGTCTGGTTCAGAGTGTTCCTGGCTTACAAATCAATGGATGTTGGGTGAGTAGAGTGGGGAAATCCCACTCTGTGTCTTGCTAAAGCTCCCTGTGCTCTGGTACAGGACTCCTGGCCTTTGATCTGACGTAGCACACACGGCCAGGCAAATGCAGGTGAAGTACGTGCTTGCATTGTATGTGGAATGAAGCCCCAAATCTGTACGGGATACAGAAAATTCCCCAAAGCAGCCTGTGTGTGAGGGGCTTACATACATAAAGCTGTACAAAACTGCCCGTAAATTATTAATGAGTGGTATTCTTAAGACAAACGGGCTTGTAAAAAGATAGCTCTATGTTCAAGTGTCGTCACGTTCAGCCACTGTGTGTAGCTGAGAACTGCCTGCGTGCTCAAAGGGACGCAGGGGGCATCTCAGGGGCCAGCTCCGACCTTCGAGCCACTACGCTTAGTCTGGGCAGAAATCAGCCTGAGTGAAAGGGCTTGTAGGCACCTCAGGCCAGGGCCTGGGAAGAAAGCATCTGCGGCTCCGCTCTGCTGCTGCACCTGAAACAGCCCCTCTTGCGATGATGAGGAGCAAATGTTCTTTCTCAGAGCCAGCAAATACCTGCTGGACCTCACCGCGAGTCCCCCACCAGCCTCGGCGACCCGCTTGGAGGCAGCCTCAGATCAGGGCCTGAGGGAACGGCTCGCTTTCCCCCCGGAGCAGAAGGTGTGGGAGGGCAGAGCGGGCGGCGCACGAGGGGTCCTACCTGCTCCCACCGTCGCTATCGCGCTCTCCTGACCGATGATGTGCTCTTTCAGCCGTTGCTCCAGCGGAAATCTCCGGCGTTCCTCCACCTCCCGCCTGCGCTGCTCCTCCTGGAACTGTGGGAAGGAAGAAAACGATGGGATCAGAGGCTTTTCAGAGCAACAACAGGGGCATCAGGTACGTACATAGTTTTTCCCCCCTCTCCAGGACCACAAAGCCCTGCACGGGTAGCTGTCTGATGCCCGGACGGACAGAGCACTGCTCCCTGGCACTGGGAAGCAGCCAGGGCAGATGCAGCTCCGTGGGAGTCTGGAAGCACCAGCCCGAGCCACAGCAAGAGGAAATTTCTGGATCTGCCAGGGTTAGGGGCTGGTTAAGTGGGAATGGAGAGAAGCGGGCGGGCTGCCGCGCCGTGGCCAGCACTTGGGAACCGGCTTTGCAGCGGATGGGAAAACCAGACACTGCACTGCTTCTGTACCGGGGACACAGAGGGAACACTGACACTGCCCAAATTTCCTAATGAGCTCTTAACCCATTATGAGCTTGCTTATTTTGGAAAATAAGGCCTTGACTATCCCACCTATATTTGTCTTCCCACCCTCCTCACATCTCCTACTCAAAGACTCCAGCAACATCCCGCAGGGATGGAAGAGCATCGCCGTGCCCTGTTGTGTACGCTGGGGAAGTCGGGCACCGTTGCTTTGCAGACAAACCCACAGCAGCCCGCAGGACGGCACTGGAAAAAGCTCTTTACTGGGGACATTTGCTTTCTTCCACCTCCAGCTCACAAGGAAGCGGGGCCTTTGAGAGCCAGGGACTTAGGAACTGCTCCCAGCCAGATCATTTTCTGGAGCTGAAGGCTGAGGCAGTGCACGGCGCAGTTTACAGAGACATCCGACACAAGCACATCTCTGAGGTGCTCGGGGATGGGATACAGGCAGAATCCCAAGGTGGGAGCAGATCTTACAGTGCAGTGAATTCTAGAGGAAAGAGGACAAATCCAGCCCCTGCTCATCTTTAGAAAATGCTGCAAAACTTTCTGCTGAGCACCTTTCCCCACCACAAGCAGGGGTTGGCCAGTGAAACTGCTGCTCGGGAAACAACCGCCCCGCAGAGCCAGACTCAGCTGAGGACAGAACATAAAGAGCCCACAGGGTTTGCACAGCGAGTAGCTTCACACGCACAACTGGCCCCGTTGTTTAACCCACCTTCCTGAAGGGGAAACACCTCTAACAAAACCAGAAAGCGGTTGCAGAAGCTGCAGGAGGATCCTGCTGTCGGAGCCAGAGCAACCCCCCCGGCCAGGTTGCCAGTGTTTCCTGGGCTAGTACTGACTCTGACAGAAGTTAAAAAAACAATAAATAGCAAACAATCCAATTTCGGCCGGTGCTATCAGTCTTGCGCGTAACAGAGAGATGCCATCAGCCCTGATGCCTCGTATGGAGCAATAACTTCCCTGCGGATCCCAGCGGAACAGCGCTGTGGGACAGACACCAGCGTGTCTGCGGTGATCTCCCCCAGGCTCCGTGTACGCCATGAGGCTCAGAGCACTGCTCTTGTCATATATCTGTGTCTTTCTATATATCTTGACAAGTCTTTTCGTCCTCCCTCCTTTTCTGCCTTTCCTAAGGTGCAGAGAACGCGATCTGTGTTGTCAGGATACCGAACGATTCGCGTCGGTTTATGGAGAGGTGGGGAGATGTGCACGAAGAGCAGGAGGGGACGCCCCTCTTCCGCAACGCCCTCTCCCCCCGGCCTTGGAAAACCAGCGTCGGAAAAGTCCCTGGGTAGGAAGGAAGTCCCTTTCACGGGCAAAAGGTTGCACCAGTTACGGTGCTTCTTCCAAGCGGTCCTGCTATGGTTTTCTGCTCGGGATCTGCTCTGGAGAGCCCTGCCCTCCCATGGGCCGTCTCCTCGGCAGAGCTGCAGTGCCACCAGACCAGCTGCGCGCTCGTCCCGGCCGAAACGCTCCTTAAAAACCCTCTGGCAGGCACTGATGGAGAGAGGAGACCACTGGACGGATCCGACTGGGCCCAGTGCACCCCGGGAAAGAGGCGCTGAATGGCAAAGACAGACTTGTAAGAGCTGAGATCAGTCCTGGGGCTGCTTCCCTTCCGGTTACATAGAGAAGACACTGGTTTCACGGGCCGATCCCTTCCTTTCAGCCCTAGATACATGACAGCTTATTTAAATTTCACCAGACTGTGTAGCAATGGGAACTAGCTCGAGAGTCCTAAACGCCAGGCAAGTGTGGTTTAGTGCAGGGAAAGCACATGCAGAATCCTTTCTTTTTAAAAAAAAAGAATAAAGGAAATCAAAATAAATTAAAAATACATATGAAAACTCCTTGTTATTCTGTCACAAGGATATGTAAATAAAATCTATGGGATGTGCCCATCCAGTAATGGTGCTGCCAATTCATTCTCTAGCAGTGATTAAAATGGGCAATAAATTCTCAAAGACTCTCGGTGGAATGCAGATACTGGGGTGGATGCAACCCCGGGAGCATCATATCCCCCCCAGCTGAATATTCATCATGAGCTGGCTTGACTGTCTTATGTTTTATATACAAGTACAATCACTTTCATCGGGAACATCTCTATAGATATATTTCCTTTCTCTCCTCCATCTATTAGTTAAGCATAAAAACCAGTGCAGCTTCTCAGACTGTTAGGGGCAGGTTTCCTTGCCAATGCTGGACTCCAGAGACCATTTACCCAGCAGATAATTCCCCCCCACCTCCTTCTTGTAAAGATTTCAAGTATTTTATTCTCAACTTTACGTCCTTAAAACTTGCTCGGAGAGCTGTCCAAGCGCCCAGGCTGTGCTTCTGGCTGACACGAGAAGCCGACAGCTCCGCAGAGGAGTGCCGTGGGCAGGGTTTCCTTTGCTGTGATGGAGCGCGGAGAGTCCCAGAGGAAAGATCTCTGCCTCCCTGCTTTAGCATTGGGTTTAGCATTCGGGAATGTGGTTTTCAACTCGAGCAACGACTTTCCTAGGCGAGCACAGACAGTACAGCCGTTTCACTGCCTGGAAGGTTTAATTCAGTACTTAAAGAGGGACTACAGGAAGGATGGGGGCAGTCTCTTTAGCAGGGCCTGTTGTGACGGACAAGGGGTGATGGTTTTAAACTAAAAGAGGGGAGATTCAGACTAGATGTAAGGAAGAAATATTTTATGCTGAGGGTGGTGAGGCACTGGCCCAGGTTGCCCAGAGAGGTGGTGGATGCCCCATCCCTGGAAACATCCCAGGTGAGGTTGGACGGGGCTCTGAGCGACCTGATCGAGTTGGGGATGTCCCTGCTCATGGCAGGGGGTTGGACTGGATGAGCTTTAAAGGTCCCTTCCAACCCAAACCATCCTGTGATTCTGTGATTCTACGAATTCATAGTAATATCTATTAAGTGCAGTAACTGACGCAGTTTTCATTACCTTCATCTTCCACTTGTGGGCAAGTTCTTAACCTCAGGTTTCCAGCATGCAAATTCAAATTCCAAACCCGCAGACTGAACTTGGAGGTGCACGAAGTGAGAGGACAAGTCTGCAACTGTGAGCAAACCTGGCCTCCTCGTCCCTCGGTTTCTGCTTTTCCAGTCTGGTGGCACTGGTACCCTCCTTCACTGGGCAGTGGGGGGGACCCTCCTGCCCTGGCTGACCCGAGATCCTTGGAGAGAAGATGCTCAGGGGGCATCGCACATCACTGCTGCCACGGCTTCTCCTGCCGACTGATAATCAGTTGCTCCTACTTGAATAAGGCCTCATACCCAGGAATTTTAAATCCTTGACATCAGGCTGCAGATCCCTCATTGACGAATAACCTGCTACTCTGTAAATCTACTTACTCCTCAAGTTTTTATTGGAGTCACTACGGCAAACGTGGGTCTTTTCCCTCTTTAAAATACCCTATAACAGCAACTCCCGAACAGCACAGGGTGTGCTCCAGCCCGCTCACAGAGACAGAGGTGCTGGAGGGATGAGATGGGCATTTCACAACCAGAGAGCAGAAATGGGCATCTTTTCCCTCAGACTGGTGCTCATGAAGGCATGGATCCCAAGCCCACAGCTGGACTCTGGATTCTCAGACCGGGTTCTTTTACCAGAAATTTTAGAAAATACAGTAAAACCAACCCCCTGATTTTACTGTATTTTGGCCAAGGGGTTACAGAACAGTATTACTGGTCTGTGCAGGTCACCGCCGAGGAAGAAATGTCCAAATGGAAGAGGAGGGTGCATAGCCGTGGACACAGCTAAAATACTTCAGAAGTGGGTGTTTTTTTTTCCTTACACATCATGCAATTAATTTATACAGACCTCTTTTGAAAAAGCATGGAGGTGTAGGTGTGCTAAGGCGCTCCTCCATTGCTCGCACCGGGTCTTCTTTAAAACCGTTCTTGCAGCAGGAAAGGAAACACAGAGTCACCTGAATCTCACCTTCGTCTCTGACGCTTTCAGAAGGCTCATGACCTCCCCTTCCCGGGCGTAATCCAGGGGCGTGTGTCCCATTTCGTTCTTCTGCAGGGGGTTGGCACCTGATGGCAGGAAGAAATTAATAAGATCAGGGGATCCGAGTTCAGTCTCGGGGCAGAATGAGCAGGAAGCACATCTTGCATCTCCCGTCCTAGCCCGTGTCCCCTCCTAACCTTTGCTCCAAAGGGTATCTGGAGCAGAAAGGGACAATGTACAACCAGCGGTTACAGGCACGGGTGTCCAGGGAACAAGAAAAGGAATTGTCACTGCTAACAATTGGCTTGGCAGGGAAGAGCTGCTGTGGGGGACGAGAGCACATGGTCACCAGAAGAAAATACAGCTTCACAAAAGCACCCGCTCCCGATCCCGAGGGAGCCACATGGGACCATTACGGCTTCAATTGGACACGCTACCCTTCTTCTCTGTTACTCCACGCTGGAGCTGGGGATGGCTGTAGCCTGCTAAACAGCTGCCACCCTAAACCACAGGAGCGGCTTCTGGGGGAAAACCACGCTCTCCCTTAGAATTTAATTTAAAAAAAAAGTCAACAAACCCCAAAGCCTGACCTGGAGGGAGTCAGATGGGCACCCTCACAGAAACAAACTCGCGTGGAGCGAGCAACCTGTCCTCTGTCCCCTTCCCAGACATGGAAGAACAAGCGTAGTCAAACTGGTCCCAGTTGCCGTGATGGGAAGTATATAGAGGTGATCTTAGACAGGGCAGTCCGAGATCAGGAGAGGGGGGTACTGGGGAATAGCCAGTGATGCACGCAAGGTCTCACAGGATTAACCTCTGGCTCTTGGCATCTCGGGAGATATCTCTAAGGCAGAGGGACTCGGCACTAACGTCGGTGCACTCTGTGACTCCACGACAGCCTGCTGTCGCCAACCAGACACCAAGGGTTATGAGAACGAACCTTCAAATCGGCCTCAAACCCTTCAAGCTGGTGTTTGAGCTGACAATCCCGCCCGGTTTCAAAGCAACAGCATTTATCGAGCCTTGAGAAGCAGCCTGGCGAGGGAAGAGCCCCTTCCTCTGCTCAGTAGGTCTGCCCCGTTTGCCTGTAAGACGGAGGGGACGGCGGTGACAAGCTGCTGGGAAGGGCAGGCTGACAATGCCTGTGCACGACTGTGAGCAGCGGGAGCCTGGGCACCGCTACAGCATCCCCGCTCTGCAAAGAGGCTCAGCAAACCTCTCCCGTCCCGCTGGAAACACGGGAGCGAAGCGGGTACCTTGGCACAAGGCAAACCAGGCTGCAGCTCCTGCTTCTACAACGCAGGGGAGCGCAGAGCACCAGGAGTGCTCAATAAAAGCGAGCAGCAATCATAATATATGAAAGAAGTGAGAGGACTCTCTGCGAGCGGGAGCCAGAGAGATTAGCCATTTCTAAGCATTGGCATCAGGGATCTATATTTGCTTACAGAATGAAAAATGTGCTCCATAAACATTCGACACAGAGTAATTTCTATTGCAAGCCTTGTCATTGCAAATAAAGAATATGATCGAGACAGGTGAGATTATATACTGCCGAGGCCGGCCACTCAATATCTTCTAAGGAGACGGTGCTCCCACGGCCCCCCCCCGCCGCCGAAACCCACCCCGGGTTTGTGCTCCTCCGGGCAGCGAGGAGGGGGGCAAGTTTTGTGGCTTCTCCAAATGATGACATCCTCGAGGCTAGGCCTGCTCTCATTTCAGATGAAGGTTGAGGGTTTGTTTGGCTTTTCCCTTCCCCTGGATCTATCAATAATGGCTATCCAATATTGGCCTAATCCCCCTGTTAATGGCTTTGACGACTTGACTAATTGCTGCAATAATTGATAGAACCCGACTCCTACAACTGGTCGATTCCAACCTCGAGTACCGGCAGCAATAAAATATTACGCCGCAATAAATAACGGTGTCACTTTACTTGCTAATAGAAGGTAAAAGTGGCGACCGGTTCGTCAGCGCCCCGGCCTGACCCCCTTCCCCATCCCCACCTCCTCCCCTGCCCTCTCCCACCCCGGCAGCTGGCTCGAGTGGCGGCGGAGGGGACGCCAACCTTTGGAGACTTAATAGAAGGCAATTTGTCACCTCCCACTAGCTGTCTGTAGCTGGAGATCGACACCTGGGCAACACCTCGGGCTGTGCGAGTCCGTCGCCTCCTCCTGCACCTCCCCGCTCATATTAGGAGGCCCCGGCTTATAATATTTGATAAATAGCACGCCGGTTCACTCCCAGCGTCCGCGTGGCGTCGCGTCGCTGGAGCAGCTGCATAAGGTCACTCATTGGGGAAATATGTTTCTGTCAGCGGTATCGAAAAAAGTTTAGTAGAGTGACAGGCCTCAATTTTTCAAATTTTATTAACTCCATCCTCTTAACAATTTGTCTTGAATTCCTTCAGATTCTGGATAACTGTCAATAGAGCTCGCCACACGGCGGGTGCTGGTACCCGGGTCCTCCGCTGCCGCCAGGGAGGAGATGGGGATGGTAGGAGGACAGGGAGATGGCAGGGAGGTGTGGGAGGATGCCAGGAGCTTGCAGGTGATGCTGGGGGCTCAGGGGGCTTGCACAGGGCTCAGAGGAGCACCCCAGCAATGCTCCCTGGCCAGCCCTGCGTCCTCCGCAGCTTGGCAGCCCCGGGACCCTGCTGCGGCTCGGTCCTCGCTCTCCGTCCTCCGCCGCAATCTGTCCTGGAAGGGCAGCGGAGCGCAGGTCTGGCTCAGGGCGCGTAGCCAGATAGGTGCCTGCTGAAGGAAGAACAAGTCTCATACCTTGAATGGACAGACAGAACGGGGCTCACAGTGGCACCAGTTGGCCCATACGGATGCCAGGAGAGCTACATTGCTCCCAAGACTGGACACAGAAAGGCTTGGGAAAGCCCTGGGCACCAAGACAAGGAAAGGAGGAAGCATGAGGACCTCATTTCATGGCGCAAACAGATGCTGTGAAAGCTCCTTCATGGACTGCTGCTCTTGGGCACCCTCGGGGTAACCTCCAGCTGCGGGTTTGGCTCTGAGCCTCTCTGCAGACCGCTCAACAGGAGCTGCTTCAGGGGACAGAGGACGCAGCTGCTACGAACTAGCATAAGATGGTCTGTGGTGCCACTCCGAAGGGCCTCCCTGCGAAACAGCTGGACAGAAGGGGTGACCTGTACGGTAGACAAGACGCCAAAATGTTCGACATCCTCTTGTCTTCCTTTGTTAGTGTCCTGAAGATATGGTGAAGGTGGCAATCAAGCGCTTGGGCGAGTCTTTGGTGCAGAAGACAGCACAGCTTCAGTCAAGAAAGCCACCGACGAAAGCCACTCTCCCCAGTATAAAGCCATCTCCAGTCCCCCAGCAGCAGAGCTGCTGACTTCTTATACCAGGTTGTCGACCAGGGACTGCTCTTGCAAACATCTCTTCACAGCAGTTGCCTATTCACCACGAAGTCGTTTCAGCAACGGTTCCTCGAGGTCCCTCCACTCATTCAGGTCCCCATCAGACCCTTCCCGGTGAGGAGAGTGCCCGGCCCAGCCCTACGCTGACAGGTCAGCATGGAGCGAGCCCTCCTGGGGCCAAAGCTGCTCCCTGGCCATGACACAAATCCAGCCTCAGCTCCAGCTCTAAGCCTCTCCCGAGCGGAGAGGGTTCAGCCCATCCTTGGCACAGCAAGAGGGACGGACAGTACCTGGATCACGGACCTCCAGGGCACTTATCCCTGCTCTTCACGGCACCATGCAGGCTTCATCGCCCTGCCCTGCACCGGGGAGCACCCCAAGCTCTTTCAGCAGGCTCAGCGAGCAGCCCTTCTGCCAAAGCCACCGCCTGGGACCCATCACAGCCTTGCTTGCCCATCCTGTGCTCCAGCACACCGGAGGGGGCTCGGAGAGCACCCCTCTCCCTGCAGCAGACTCTGCAGGACCCAATCCGCAGTTTCCCCTCGGGGAGAAAAAAAATCCCAATTTTTCTGGCAAAGCAGACTAAATCCCAGAAAGAAGAGCCTGGAAGTCCTGCAAGCCCACAGTGGGTACGCTGCCGAGGATGCTGAGGGTGGGCACAAGGGAGCGGCTGTCATCCTGAACCTGAAGGCTCTGAGCGGCAGACGAGCACTGGGATGAATTGCACAACTCCGGCGTGCTAAATGTAATTTGCCACTGCAGTTACACCCCTCCATGGCCCTGTTCAAACACCAACGTGGTCTGGGATTCACCAGGAGGAAGCAGCCCATACTACCTGCTGGGGATTACACAATGTCATCAGCCATCAGCTTTGACAAGGAATGACATTATTATTGCTCCACATGGCTAGTTAAAGTAATATAAAAAGACTTCTGTCCTCCTGAGCCTTCAGTGATTGAATTAGCATGATCACCCCTTTTTCCAGTAACGTAAACCTGTTTTGAAATCAATAAGACACATATTTCACGAGCAGCTTTTAACATACACCATTAATACGAAAGCAGCCACCCCAGCCTGTGATCCTGCCACCCTTTTCCTGCCTAATGGTTCACTAAATACAAGAGACACATTACAGGGCACTGCTCCGCTCGCTGGGCAATGACCCCGAGCTCTTGCTGCGGACCTGCCCCCGCTACTACATCGAATGAATCTTCCCAAGTGCCTGAATTTCAATGTGCACGTAGGCTCTCCTGGGAATATCCTCAAATCTCATCAAGGCAAGACCCGGAGGAAAATTTTCAAAGGTACCAGGTGGAAGCAGAAGCAGCGGGCACACTTGAGGGCAATACCCCCGACGATTTAGCGTCCTGCCCCACCTCTCTTACTTAGTGGCATTTGCTAATTACCCTGGCTATGAGGGTCTGTGAGATCAAACCATCCCAAAGGGCTGAGACACAGAGGCTAATTCTGCCTTTGGTCCCTCCAGTGAAAACATTAGTCACCACAGGAGTAAACGCTCAGCATGCTTAAGGACAACGTAGGGCTCGAAGATCCAGCGGAGAAGGCCCTGGGGGTGCTGGCTGAGAGCCGGCTGGACACGAGCCAGCAGTGTGCCCAGGTGGCCAAGGAGGCCAACAGCACCCTGGCTTGTATCAGCAATGGTGTGGCCAGCAGGAGCAGGGCAGGGATGGTGCCCCTGTGCTGGGCACTGGTGAGGCCGCCCCTCGAATGCTGTGTTCAGTTTTGGGCCCCTCGGGACAAGGAGGACATGGAGGTGCTGGAGCGTGTCCAGAGAAGGGCAACGGAGCTGGGGAAGGGTCTGGAGCACAAGTGTGATGGGGAGCGGCTGAGGGAGCTGGGGGGGTTTAGCCTGGAGAAGAGGAGGCTGAGGGGAGACCTTATCGCTCTCTGCAACTACCTGGAAGGAGGTTGTGGGGAGGTGGGGGTTGGTCTCTTCTCCCAAGTCACAGCGATAGGACGCAAGGAAATGGCCTCAAGCTGCGCCAGGGGAGGTTTAGATTGGAGATTAGGGAAAATGTCTTTCCTGCAAGAGCGGTCAGGCACTGGAACAGGCTGCCCAGAGAGGTGCTGGAGTCACCATCCCTGGGGGTGTTCAAAAACCGTGTAGCCGTGGCACTTGGGGACATGGTTTAGGAGGCCTGGGGGTGTTGGGTTGGCGGTTGGGCTTGATGATCCCAGAGGTCTTTTCCAACCTTAATGATTCTGTGATTCTAGGATTCTATGATCTTCTGGGCCACACTTGGCTGTACCACCCTGACCGGCAATGTGGGCTTGAGGACCCCACCACGGGGAGCAGCTGCAAGCTCCCAAGCCCCTGACTTCTCCCATACCCACACGTATGTCTCTACACAAGTTCACCTGCACACACATGTAGTCCCCCTTTGCAGGGAGTACAAATGTAGCTGAGAAGGCAACTGCAGATACGCCGCGCCAACCAACGAGGACCCCTTGTTAGCAGTTCAGAATATCCTCGTTAGAAGTGTTAGTCCTGTACCATGCAACAATACCACAAACACTAACCACAAAGTGCAAGAAAGATTCAGAAAGTGATTCCCAAGCGTGCTGCTGTGCCTGAATGTGGTGATATCACACCATTTGGCAGGATTTTCAACGTTTGCTCCTACACAGTTCCTCGAATCCTTTCCATCATCGAACGAAGCACCACTTTAATGAGAACCCACATGAAAGAACTTTCCTTTAGCCCGACAGCTCAACCCAGAAACACTCCATCAGGACAACCACACGTGCAGATGGAAGATGGCTTTGAAATGCCATTCTCCCCCCGCTGGAATTAATTCCTCCCGGTTTCCCGGTGGCCAGGGCCAGCAGGCACCACGAGCCCAATACAGCAGGCAGCACAGAATACGGTGTTATCCGAACCAGGTTCATCGCCGACACAACGACCACGGGTCAATGTATGGCCCCGGGACGGCAGCAGCCGTACCCGGGAGCTCTTGGGGAACAGAATCTCTGCTCCCTTGGTCCACCCTTAAAGCCTAGGAAGCCCTTCGACACGACTTAGCCCAGCATCATGCATTACTTCTTGTCCTGCCTCTCCTTCCTAACATCCCTCTCGCCCTCTGACTGCTCCCCTGTTCATAGCCTAGGACCGGCTCATTTTGGTGCAGCTCAGCTCTCTGTGCTTCCTCCTGCTCCTGCTTACCCAGCTGTGACTCCACATCCTTTCCAGAGCCTCCACTTTCCATGGAGGAAAGTCCACTACTCTGGACTCCTCTCCCAACATGCACAACTTGGCATGTGACTGCATTAAAAATACATTTTTTCACGGTGGCAACTTGTCCGTCTCTCGGGGATTTGTTCTCAATACATTTACTTAGTCACTACTACAACTGTGCACGGTTTGTAATAGAATTCAGCACAGACATGAGCGAACAGAGAGCTGGTACCTCAATACACAGTTGAAGAAGTGATGTAGGAGGGAAGGGTTCAGACTTAATTAAGAACTAGATGTTTCTGGAGTAGCGAGAGTCTACGTGGAGAGGAGAGATCCTCTAAACCAGGAACATGCAGAGCTCCAGAGATGAAGGTCAGACGCTGACAAGGGCAGGTAAGAAACAGCAAGGAGAGGTCCTGGCGGAGGTGCAGCTTAACCAGGGCTCACAAACCTCGTGAAGCAGGCTGAGAACAAATCCCTGTGTGCTTCTAACAGTTGGCAGCGGCAACGTCTACAACTAGGACGTGCGAGCTGGAACGGAGGCGTCAGAGGAGACGGGTAACAGCGGGTAGGAAGGTAACAGCGGGATGCCTTAATGCCAGTGTATAAACTATTGCAGTGAAGGAACACGTCCCACTGGCGGAGCAGTGGTGATAGGTATTAAAGACTGGAAAGAGAAAGCTCGCAGGAAAAGAAGCAAGCCTTAATTCAGGCTTGGACAGAGCAAAAGACTTTCTCCAGATCCTCAGCTCCTAAGGACCACGCTGCAGCAGGACACACACTGATGCTTAACTTCATTGCAAGCAAAACCCGACGAAGAACCCATTGCCAAGGAGCTTTGTTCCAGACGAGGAGCACAGGCACCTTGCTAGAAATAAACCAGCAGCCCACCAGCAGAAAACTTTCAGAAACATGGATGTTAAAGGCTAAAGAAACGCATGCTACTTCTTACAAAGTCTTTAGCATGAGAAAAGTTAGGGTCTTAAGAATAAACCACCCCCCCCGGCCTTCGAAGCCTGGAAGCTGCGTCCAGATAAGGAAAAGACAAGAGTGCATTTGCTCTGGCAAGTTAAATGGAAAAAACACAGATCAAAAAGGATTTAAAAGAAGCCCTTCCTTCAGGAATACAAACTAGAACCTCCTTTTAGTCATATTGGAAGCTGGAAGCCGGCCTGAGGAGGTGAGTTTCCACAGGTGACCAAGGTGAAGCAGGAGAGCTCAAGACAATGCAAGGAACGGCTCATCCAATCTGCTCGATGCCGATGCACCTCTGACGTCCAAGAACCTCATGAGTTCCTCACCTAAGAAGCAAATTGCTACAAGAAAAAGGCTCCTCATGGATAAATAATGACTTAAACACTGAAAACAAAGGATTTCAATGAGAGCAGGTCAGTGTCCACAGGGGAAGAAAGTTCTCCAAGGGCATCCAAGGGATTTCTGCTGATGCTGGTGTGGTCAGACCACCTGCGAGTGACTGGAGTGAGAGCTAATACCGCCACGACAAAGATGACTACCAATACTGATTTATTCAGAGCCATTTGAGTGACGGCAACGAGCTGGCGAGCAAAACTCAGATAATAAATGTAAAGCAACGCACGCTTGGAAGAATCAATCTGAATTACAGGCAAGCAGTGACAGGCGCTGAGCCACCTCTCCCCGGGAAATCGGGCGTGAGGCGTTGGAGCTGCCACGAACGCTTCTGTGAAAACATTAACTTGCTGCTGAATCCAAGTGGGAATTAGTTCGGAAAGAGGAAAGCGCCAGACATTTGTGCTGTTCCGAGTTTTCCTCCCGAGCGCCGCTCCCGGCTGCTCTCAGAGGTGCGGGGACGTGGTCGGATGCAGTGTGCTCCCAGCCGTGCGCAGCCCCGCATCGCTGTGCAAGCTCCTCCAGGCAGGTGGATGCGACAGAGGATGGAAGAAAGAGAGGAAGACCTAGAACAGCGAGCCGCTGGCAGGGCTGAGAAGCACCCCAGACCTCCTGAAGCTCAGCCCAGTGCTTATTTATTCAGACGGGTCGTGTCCCGAAGGTGTTTTGGTGTCCTCAGCCCCACAAAACGCAGGATTACATGCGTCAGGGTGAGAACTGCAGAACGCTCTTTTAAACTCAGAACAAGCCCTTCACAGTTACTTGATCTCTTTTACGCTGTTCAGCGCTGGGACAAGGGCTGTTGCCCCCCTTTATGGGTAGATTCTTGCTCCTAGACTTTTCACCCCCGTATAACATTACAAAATACAACAAAATGATCAAATTTGCTTTTAGTGACCCCAGTGAAACTCTGGAAAATAAAAGAGCTCTGCAGAGGTATGCCCCGTGCACAGGTACAATCCCAACCAGAACCTGCCCTCCAGAAGAATAACAGTAGAGGACTGTATTTCCCTGTGAATGCATAAAACAGCCGATACATCTGGCAAGCGGGAAGGTTGCAACAGAAGAAATGGAAAAAAACAAATGAACATGTGTGTTAAATATAAATACGTTATTTTGGATCTGCCTTCCGAGAGCTCCAGTGGAGAAGCGTGCCCTCCGGCAGTGCTCCTCCGAGCAAGGGTACTGCTGCTGGCGTACCCCCGCCACGGCACGGCACGGCACGGCACGGCATGGCACAGCACGGCACGGCACGGCACGGCACGGCACGGCAGCCTCCCTCCTGCAGCTCTGTGGACCAGGGCAGCTGGTGAGGGGATCACTGTGGCCGCTGCCGGTCTCCTGTGCCTTACCCAGCCCCGCACGTACCGCTCAGACGCAGACCTGATGAGGAGGATGAAGAAGGGGAGCCAGGTTTGCAAGTTGTTGCGCTCCGTGCACAAGACTTGACACACCCAAGGAAATAAAGGCTTCCCTCAAGATATTACGAATATTAGCTAAGTCTTATCTCAAACTGCTCTCAGCTTGCCCAGGTGGTTAAATTCAAACTGCTTTCAAACACAACCTTCTCCGGCAATGCGTGGGAAGGATCAGAGCACGGAAAGGCTCGGGCAATTTGGACTCTGTATTTTGGGCTCAGAAAAACCTTTATTCTTTGCCATGCCTTTTAAAATAGGTTGACCTACCTGCTCCTTTCAGTCTTGCTTTATTGTCAAGCGAGTGCAAGTTGGTTTATGCGTACTTAACACCTGGGTGTGAAAACAATCTACCTTATTCTTGTTTGTATAGGAAGGGAAACCAAAGAATCCTCATCTCTCTATATAACCACACGTGTGTGCAGAGCTATTAAATTCATGACAAACATTATGTCGCTATAGAGTTTTGTGCCCAGAAACACTTAGAGAGGGATCTATTTGCTCCCCTGCCCTATGGGGAAACTATTCTTAAGCACGCCGACATGGACATAAATGTGCTTGCACTTACACGCTTATTGCTCTCGCCACGGTGGGATGTTAGACACTTCGATGCTGTGATATGATTGGTTTCTAAATCCCAGTCTCACAGGATTTTAATTACTGGTCTGGCGCGGCTGGGAGTGGAACTTGCTGCCGTTGGATGGAGGGGGTCGATACGCCGGCCCAGAACATATTGAGCCATGGCGCCTGCAGACTCTATTGCACTATTTAATCATCTTTTGCAAAATTTACAGTGCAACAGAAGGAATCAATACTGAATTTATCACATTCCCTTGTAAATATGAGCATGGAGAGGGAGAGAGGATTTCAGGCACTCTTGCACAACAGCTGGCCTGGGATGGATAAGCCATGGCAGGCACCAGACCTGGAGCAAACCTCCAGGACAGAGCACCCAGGGGCAGCTACCACGCGTGTGGCTCCCCAAAAACACCGACCCTGACACCCCGCTGCTGCTGAGGAAGGACTCGGTGTCCTCTGAGGCGCTGGCAGGAGCTCAGGGCGGGACTCAGCTGCGCTCCCTCCGACACCGGGGCCTGGGCAATACAGGATCTGCGAGCAGACATGGCTCTGCAGGAGCAGGGATGTTCCCCTGGCACGGGCACTCACCACTTAGATGCATGCCTGCAGGATCCTGCACAGCAAAGGCAGAGATGTTATTTCACACTGGCCTGGTTTTGCTCATGAGGACTGAGTTACAGCCTTGCTCTTCACAAGACAAACAGGTTGCTAACTAGGTAACGTGAGGCAAAGAAACTCAGTGAAGACAGAGCAGCCTGCGGTTTTAATTTCCCCAAACCGAGTTGCAACAACACCGGCTTTCGAGACAAACAGGCAGAGGCAGAGAGAGCCAGCAGAGATCAAGGATGAGACAGGAAGAGCTGTCAAGGTAGCTTTAGAATAAATGAAACGGTTTTCGAAGGGAACCAGCTCATGTGGGAACTTTTGAAGTGTACCATCTACCATCTTCGGCCCCCAGGCAGTGTTTTTCAATCTGATCAATCTCCAGGGCTCAACGGAGAACCAAGCAAAGCAAAAACATTGAGTAGGTTTAAGCTCATTGTACAGTTGTATCTGAACCTTAGCTGGACATTTTTGGGGATCCATCCTCCTGTTCAGCGACCAACAGCCCAGCAGACCTCTGCCAGCTTGACTTCCTCAGTTTCTCATTTAGTTTCCCCAGTTTTGCTCTTGCTTATGCTGGTGACTCCACTGAATGCAGCGAAACAAGGATGTCACCTTCTCAGGATGTGACCAGGCCCAAGGTATCTCCTCTTGGGGCAGAGTGGCTGGAGAGCTGCCCGGCGCAGAAGGCCCTGGGGGTGCTGGCTGAGAGCCGGCTGGACACGAGCCAGCAGCGTGCCCAGGTGGCCAAGGAGGCCAACGGCATCCTGGCTTGTATCAGCAATGGTGTGGCCAGCAGGAGCAGGGCAGGGATGGTGCCCCCGTGCTGGGCACTGGGGAGGCCGCCCCTCGCATGCTGTGTTCAGTTTTGGGCCCCTCGGGACAAGGAGGACATGGAGGTGCTGGAGCGTGTCCAGAGAAGGGCAACGGAGCTGGGGAAGGGTCTGGAGCACAAGTGTGATGGGGAGCGGCTGAGGGAGCTGGGGGGGTTTAGCCTGGAGAAGAGGAGGCTGAGGGCAGACCTTATCGCTCTCTGCAACTGCCTGAAAGGAGGTTGTGGGGAGGTGGGGGTTGGTCTCTTCTCCCAAGTCACAGCGATAGGACGCGAGGAAATGGCCTCAAGCTGCGCCAGGGGAGGTTTAGATTGGAGATTAGGGAAAATGTCTTTCCTGCAAGAGCAGTCAGGCACTGGAACAGGCTGCCCAGTGAGCTGGTGGAGTCACCATCCCTGGAGGGGTTCAAAAACCGTGTAGCCGTGGCACTTGGGGACATGGTTTAGGAGGCCTGGGGGTGTTGGGTTGGTGGATGGACTTGATGATCCTAGAGGTCTTTTCCAACCTTAATGATTTGATGATTCCCTTTGTCACCACACGCTGGCCACTGGGGACCTGGGAGGCCACTGCTACCTAGTGATGTCCTTCACCCTCCCTCTCTAGGAGCCCCTTCCATCTGGGATGCAACTGAAAACGCTCCAAGATTTATTATGCAGAATTCAAACACAAGAAAGACAGTGATAATTACAACCTGATTTTTCCTAAACCATAAGTGCTTTCACTTTCTGATGTCAAAAGACCATCCCCTGTAATGCTGGTGCTCTAATTCATTTACCCGTCATTCATCCTATCCACAAGTCCTGCAAACATACTGCACCAAGTAGGGGAGTGCGGAGCGTTACCAAGAAATGCAGTGTTCTAAATTTACTGGCAAATCGAGTTCAGAAGTCTGGGTTATTGCAGCTTCAGCTAAAATGTTTTCATAAATATAAGTTCCTTCCCTCCTCTCTCCCCCTCTCTCTCTAATTAGAGATGTGTGCACTGAGCTGCCTCGATCGCTCAAGTTTTACACGAGAGACTCGAGCACAAGACCAAGGCACTTCCCACGCAGGACCAGCCTGCTCGGCCTCACCTCCGCCTCGGCCTGCACGCTGGCTCTAGGAGGAGTTAGTTGGAAGCAGAGGGGATGTCTGAAGATGGGAAGTAGAAAGCAAGGTGGTCAAGGATCAAGAGAGTGCTGGGGAGAATGAGACAATAACAAGGCTGCCCAGGTCTGGCAGGAGGAGATGTGTCTGCCCCTGTGATGGGGATAGAGAGGGAAAGTCCCGACAACAGGCAAGGGGTCAATCTCTGAAGGAGGGAATTGCTCTGCTCTTAAGCAAAAGTACAAAACGTAAGGCACCACCTACCTCCGTGCATCAGCAAAGCAGTGCGTTTTCACACACCAGCAGCTGGCAGTTCAGCCAACCCCTCGCTACACGGAGACACGCACAAACACACCTTGGAAAAGCACTTGGAAAAGCAATTCAATAGCCAAGAAAAATGACAGCTGGGCTGTTGAGCGCCAGGGAAACCTTGCTTCTACACTTCTTTCTGCACCCAAGTTTCTCAGGTGTGTATGGGAGGAAGCAGTCAGAACATTCTGATTTTGCAATCATAAGCTCTAGCCCAAGAACAAGACGCTTCTTTGCAGCAATTTTTTCTGTGCTTTGTTTAGCGTAACTGTATGACAAGGGTACCAGAGCCATGACGACTCTTCCCAGCACAAGGCTGCGAAAGGCAGTGCCCCACGCTGGGAGCTGGGATATCTCTCTGCAGGGCAAATCCCTCAGCAGCGATGTTGCCCCTAGATTGGAAGCTCATGGGGTTTCCCCAGGCTGACCTCCCTTTACACTCAGCTTTGCTGAGCCTCACCCAGGGCACAGGGCAGGTCTTGGGGTCTCCCCTGCCCATGGGGCTGCCCAACTGCAGGGGTGTGGGCTCCAGTGGGAGCATCTGGAGCTAGGAAGGGTGACCCTTGGAGGAGGAGAATCAGCTTGGGGAACACTTAAACAAGCATCCTTGAGTGCTGAGGGACCCGAGCAATGTCATTGTGAGGCCACTCTCAATGACGGTTAAAAGGTCATGATGGTGGGAAGAGGGCCCTGGGGACAGGAAGAAAGCAAATGTCACGGCTGTCTTCAAGAAGGACAAGAAGGAGGATCCGGAGAACTACAGACCGGTCAGCCTCACCTCGATTCCTGGGAAGCTGATGGTGCAACTCATCCTAGAAACCCCTTCCTAACATACGAAGGACAAGAAGGCAATTGGGAGCAGTCAGCATGGATTTACAAAAGGGAAAGCAGCGGGGGTTGTTTATCTCGACTTCAGTAAGGCTTCCAACACGGTCTCGCATATCATGGACAAGCAGATAAAATGCACGCTAGGTAAGTGGAGAGCGAAGTGGGATTGAAAAGTGGCTCAATGGCCAGGCTCAAAGGGTCAAGACGAGCAGCAGAAAGCACAGTGGAGGCCTGTGGGGAACCACAGGGGGCTGATATTGATACTGAAGCTGTCTAACAGCTTCCTTAATGACCCTGATGATGGGGCAGAGTGCACCCTCAGCCAGTTTGCAGCAGACACAAAACTGGGAGGAGTGGCTGATATGCCAGAGGGTCGTGCTGCCATCCAGAGGGACTCTGACAGGCTGGAGAAATGGGTTAATAAAAACCTCATGAAGTTCAACAAGGGCAAAGTCCTGCCCCTGGGGAGGAGCAAGCCCAGGCATCAGCACGGGCTGGGGCCAGCCGGCTGGAAAGCAGCTTGGCAAAGAAGGTCCTGCTGGGCACCAAGCTGACCACGAGCAACGGTGGCCAAGGGCATCCTGGGCTGCGTCAGGAGGAGCATGGCCAGCAGGTCGAGGGAAGGGATCCTTCCCCTCTGCTCAGCACTGGGGAGACACACCTGGTGCCCAGTTCTGCACTCCCCAGGTCAGGAAAGACGTGGACTTACTGGAGTGAGGCCAGCAAAGGGCCAAGAAGACAACGAACAGATTGGCGCCTCTCATACGAGGGGAGACTGAGAGAACTGGGACTGTTTGGCCTGGAGAAGCTCAGGGGGATCTTATCAATGTGTGCAAATACCTGACAGGAGAGGAGGAAGAAGATGGTGCCAGGCTTTTTCTTGTGGTGCCCAATGACAGGACAGGAGTCAACGGGCGCAAACTTAAACACAGGGAATTCCATTCAAAACCTAAGAAAAAACTTTAACAGATATTGAGCACGGGAAGAGGCTGCCTGCTGAGGTTGTGGAGTCTCCATCCTTGGAGATCTTCAAACCCCAACCCAAGGTCCTGGTAACCTGCGCCAGGTGACCCTGCTTGGAGCAGGGGGCCGGACTAGAGGGTCTCCAGGGGTCCCTGCCAACCTCAGTGATCTCATGGCTCTGGGATGCTACAATGCTCCGGCACCCTGATGGGAAAACACAACTTTCCCCCCAGCTTCCTCTTTGTCCCTTGTGACTATTCCAGAGTATCTCTGGACCTAGATGCTTTCGTCGGGGGGAAAGATACCATTCTCCAAAGAGCGTGAAGCATGAGACAGCAGCTGGATACGGTTAGAGGAAGACATGCCAGCAATGAAACACTGCTGAGCGACGGACGAGACATCAGCAAACCACTCGCAATGCCTCCTGCAGGCAACCGAGCACTGGAGAGAGCACTAGGGGAGAGAAAACAGCAGCTCTGCACTGGCTGAGTGAGCTCCTTCCAAGAGAACACGCTTGTTTGGCAGTCTACCCCCAGGGCAGCGGTGGCTGCCGTCCGGGCTGTCAGCAGCACGGTGATGCTCAGGGCTGGGCCAGGCTGCAAAAGGCCTTTCCAACGAAGGCAAGCAGACGGTGCTTGGTTTAATGAAGGAGGGGCCCCTCAGCGATGCACAGGGACAAACAACTTCAGGTGAACCTCTCCAGTCTCTGCTGGTGTCTAAGCTTCTTCAAGCCTCCTACTGCTCGGTTCCCCTGGTCAGGGTCTGCCCTTCTTCACATCCCCATGCCAGGCTTGAGATATTTCAAACCTGAACTCCTCTCCCCATGTTAGCCCAATAAAGTAATATCAGGTACTTGCTGCTCAAATCTAAAGCTCGCGGGTATTCTTTGGACCTAAAACCCTGCTGCGTGTTTGTCACATGGGAGTAAAATCGCCCCAAACCACCAAGAACACAAGCATATCCCAGGAAATGAAACAAAATGAATCGCATAGCTCATTCCACCGCTAAACACCCCGTACCCCTTTGACACTTCCTCTGCAGCAGTACCGACAGCGTGAGAGCGGAGAGGCCTCTATGCACGGAAATACAAGTGCTGCAGGTTGTGTCTTTGCTGCCTTTATCACCACTTTGAACCTACCTGCTTCAGGGCTTGGGACTGCTGCATCCACACGGCGAGAAGGGCTGGGCTTGGAATTCAAGCCAGTCTTGAACTCAAGCCCACTCCTAAGTCTCCTGCGGAGACTTGCTAGAGGGCAAGAGGGCTGGTAGCAACGTGAGCCACCAGGGAGGTTTGGTTTGACCATCAGCAAATGCCCGGAGCTAGGAGGAGGATGGAGGGCAGGAATACACCCACTGTGCTTCCAGACACTGGCCTGGGCGTCACAGGAGCTGAGCTCCAGTCCCCGTTCTCCATGGATCAGTGCCTGTCTGGGCTCCTCCTGCTACCTGCATTTCAGCGACAGGCTCTGGAGCAGAATCAGACTTAGAAGGGTGCTAGAAGGCAGCTGAGCTCTATGGCAAGGCTGCCCTATTGCCTGTGGAAAGGTGAACTTTTTAATACTGGCTATTTCATGTAGCAGATTTAAATACTGACATAACAAAAGCTCCCTCTAAAACTAAGAGACTTCCATCGTCAACGAGCTGGAGACCCTGCCTTCCTTCCTCCAAGCCAAACACAAAGCCCCCTGAATCGATCGTGCCTGCAGTAGCAACTGGTGCACTCTGTGGATGTGAGCTCCCACCCGCTCCCTCCCATAAACACCGATATTTATGGTGTCAGCTCAGGTCAGGAGACTGTGAAATGTCACCAACAACTGTCCGAAAGGACAACAGAGCAGCGACTTCGTCTCGCGGTCTGCTGGGCACACACATGCTGACCACAGGGCGATAAGGTCCTGGAGGGGTCAAGCGAGTCACTGAATGGGCCACAAAAGGCCAGGGATGTGGGGTGAGGGGCAAGCTCACAGGGGCTTCCCTTAAGAAAAAACCCTGGTGCCGCACAACGGGGTAGTTGTTTTAGCAGAGAGGGGCCTTGGCAGTTAATGGCTTTGGCCCCGAGGGCAGGGCACCAAGCGAAGGAAGTGTTAGGGAGAGTAAATGGACAGTTAGTAAAAAGGCAGGTGTAGGGAAGTGCAAGGGAGGGAGCGAGGGGAGCCTGTTCCATGTCAGCAAACAGGAGACATCCTACGCACGGATGTCAGTGGCAGACGGCACGGGGAAATTACCCTCACAAAGGGCCCGGGGCAGGCGCACTTTGAAAGGTGTTCGATCTCCACTTCTGAGACCTTCAGCCATGTATTCATCACAGATTATACTAACAAGGATGCAGGGACCGATGCTTTGTTATCGCGCAGAACCGGGAGGAGGGGAAGAGCCCCAGTCAATGCGATGAAAACCTCGCGTCAGGCGCCCGTCGTGAAATCGCACTCCAGCGTGCAAACCTCACTGAAAGGGAAGGGAAGGGGCTGGGGTAACACAACCAGCTCGGAAGAATTCACCTGACAGAGAGGGGAGATGTATTTGATTTAGCAAGTAAATGGTCATGAATTCTCATCATAACTATGACTGCAAAGGGTAAGCGGACGTTGTGGACGGGCTGGCAAATACAGATTAATCTGAAGAACATTGCAAATTCAGCCTCGGGATCCCACAAGGACTCCAGCGTGGTCTTTCACGTCATGCACCGAGCGGAGATTCATGTTGGTGGGCTGCTAGTCCCAGGGTCTAAGCACTGGGACACGCTCCTATCTTTGCAAGACGATGATTTTCACTTGGAAATGCATTCTTAGTGTGGACTCTTGAATCCGTATCCAGAAGGATTTCCATAGGGCTGGATTAAGGACAGAACGGTGACGAGCGGTCGTCCTATTTTAGTGCTCTGGCTGACTAAATTCAGAATTTTCACTTTGGTTTGGAACACAATCCCTTCAATTGTACTCACATAAACCCAGTCCTACGGATTGTTATATGCTTTTTTCTGAGATCCGAGTGAGTTCTTCTGAGCTGAGACGAACAAAGAACTCTCTATGAGCATCGAGCAGCAGAAGTGGTCATTCACAAAGATGGCAGTGGCTCCAGTACAGATACAGAAACAGCTTTTGAACAAAAAGAACAGTCCTCTCTATTAAGAGAGGCCTGTATTGTAACAGCACTCAGATAGCTGAGCCGGGGACAGATGTAGGAATGAGCTGGACTTGCTACTTGCAATTATTTATTCAGTATGGCGAAATTCTTTAGTGCCAACTTCACTTATTTGCACCCATATTTTACCTCTACTTTGGATAACCAAGCAGTGCCTCGGCACTTTCAGTCAGCTAATAATACACGTGCCTTGCAAGGAGACTTTCAAAGGCAGAAACAAGAAGCGGGTACCTTCGGAAAAAGCCCACTCCGCTCCTCCCGCAGGCATCCCTGCCCACGACTGCGGGATCTCCGGGGTCCCGTCGGAGCGGTTCCTTCTGACCACCAGCGCCCCTGGATGAGCAAAAGCTGAACACGCACAGTTGGACTGTGCAGCAGACGTGCAGCGACTCAGAGGCGCTGACAAAGTGCCAGATTCGGTGTTCGTGCAGTGCCTACATATGCTGCAAACACGGGGTAGGTCTGCCACATCACACACACGTCCTGGACCGTGCATGGGCCAATATTTTTGCCTGAGGACTTCCCAGTCACCACACGCACATATTCCCACAGCCCACAGAGCAGCTGTCTGCTTTTTCAGCTCCCTTCTCTGCAAGCATGCCCGAGGAACCTTGGCTAAATCCATTTGCAATTGGTTTTCTTTCAGTGGCTCTTTTTTTTGGGGTTAATTTATGGCCGAGAGATAGGGTTCTGGTACCTGGCAGGCTCCCAGAGAGAAATCCTGACCCAGAGTTAACTGTGAAACTCAGTGGTATTGAATCTCAACCTTTCACTCTTATTTTTCTATTTGTGAAAGATAACAAGCATATGGTATAGGCGAGTATCAAGGTTCAACGTTCCTACAATTATTTTTCTTCATCTCTTCTGGGGATGTTTAGCCTTCACGGATGCTACTTTCCATTATCTTTTTAGTTGCTTTCTTAAGGAATGAGCCTTATGTGAGCCCGTCCTACAGTCATCTGCCCGCCTGCTTCCCTAGAATTAACTCCTGCACTCCTGAGACGCCCACACCACGGAGATTATGACATTCCTAAAATTTCTGCAGAAATCAGCATCTGGCTAGAGAGATGCTAGAGAGTCTCTCCACTGCAGGGATGGGCTGACCGCGTTCAGCCGCTACGTGCTGCCTTTGGCAGAAGGCTGCTGGCAAGCACGCACTTGAAAGCAGGCACAACACTGCTGTTTCTCGCTCATTCAAAGCTGCCCTAGGTGACCCTGCAGGGAGGAGAGGAGTTGAAATTGTTGTAGTAGGAGGAGTGCTGGGGACAAAGGGCACAAACCCGGAGGAAAGCAGAACTCCACCGAGTAGCTCTGCGCTCTGCAGAACGGTTTGCAGCGTGGGGAGATGCAGCTAATTTAACAGCGCCGTGCCCATCTAGGTACCCGTCCAGCAGCCGCCGGTTCTGGGTAACAGCATAACACCAACACAAATGTCATGCTGGTAAAGATCAGCGGGAGGGTAAATATAAAAAACTGTTGTCATGGCAGCACATCTCTATTCTGTCAGCTAAATGCATCTTCTTCTCCTCCACTAGTGCTGATGAGCTTTTTCCTCAGGAAGACAGACAAGCATGGCAGCAGGTGGCCCAGAGAGGCCGAGCAGTGTCCATCCTTGGCGGTTTTCAGGACCCAGCTGGCTAAAGCCCTGAGTCACCTGGTTTGGCCTCACAGCTGACCTTGCTTTGAACAGGAGGTTGGATTAGAGACCTCCTGAAGTCTCTTCCAACCCAAACTATGCTATAATCCTACGAATTTTCATCTTTTTAGTATCACAGAATCATTTAGGCTGGAAAAGATCCTTAAGACCAAGTCCAACCATAAGTATATCTATAGATCTGTAATCTAGAGCCGTGAGTACATAAGAGATGACAGCAAAGCAGGATCCATGAGAAGAAGGGGTCTGTGCTCTCACCGGGAGGACCAGTAACTGCACCAGCTAATTCCTACGAATTCTCACAGGAGCTGCATTGCCAAGGTACAACAGTACTTGAGCCTCAGCTGTTTGACATGGATACTGGTACCTATCCAGTGCCTTCTCTACAGAGCAGGTCCGTTCCCAGTAAAGCGGAGGCTCTTCGATTCCGCTCTGCACAGGTACACAAGGGATATGACAGATGAGTAGAGTGCAAATTGTGAAAGGGAAACGTTCAAAATGCAGAACAGAGACCAGGGGATGCATCTCCACTGAACTGCAGGGGAAGACTCAACGACTAAGATGAGAACAGCCACCAGAAGTATATGAGAAAAACCATTGGAGATGAATGGGAACAGAGAAACTAAAAAATAAAGACAGTAAAGCAAACAGTAAATCACATCTAACTCTGACAATGGAAGAGCGTGGTCCTTGCCTAAGCCTGACCGTTCTGTGGGTCAAGCCTACTCAGAGAAAGTGCTCCCGGCCCAAGAGCCTGTTGGAGCTACAAAACTCACCTCCATCCAGCAGCAATTTGACCGTCAGGTAGTCATCAGCCAGCACGGCATAGTGTAGAGCTGTGCAGCCCTTGAAATTGGCTCGGATGTTCAAGCGGTTGTTGAAGTCGTCCTCCCGGGTTACAAGGACTGCAGGGGAAGGAGAAGGAAAGCTCAGCAAACTGAGACAAAGTAAAGAACTGCTTGTCTGAACGTGCACCAGCAGCACGGACCACCACCACGGGTCTGGAAGCTTGTTAAGGGCCTAATGGCCTCTTCCAGGAGACAATCAGGACCCAGTGGGGGTTTCTGAGGGCTGCCGTCCCCACTCCACCGAGCAGCCGTGGCGATGAAGACAATATGGTTCCCACAAAGCACAGTGACTGCCTTTGCTGTGCCCAGGCAGGGGAGGAGGCGGCTGGAGAAAGCCGGAGAGAAGACCTCTCAGCCTTGCTCCAACTGCAGCATCTTTGCACCTTCAAAGGGAAATCAGGATTCAACACAAGCAAGCAATACAGAGACTTCTGCCTCTTTTTTTTCCCCTTTTACTGTCCAGAAGGGCTGGAGAACAACCACTCAACGCTTCCTCCGCACCACCTTCCTACCTATTTAAAAGCAGGAACCCTTCTAAAAATACTTCCTTCGTTAGTTGGAAAGTAATACAGGTTAAAGTGCTGCAGAGCACGATACTCAGCTCAGTTCTGCTCCTGTGCATATGGACCTGTGGCCATCTTTGGTCTGGTGTTGAAACCGGCTGTTCTTTGGGATCTGGAGTTTCCACTCTGTGTTTGCTTAGCCACCAGTACAGTGTGTTCCATGAGGTGTATTCCTCGACACTACCGGGATGGGAATAATTCATAATAACACATTTTACAGCTCACTAGAAAGCCTGGAATCCCCTGAGCAAATGCAATTACACTGAGCCCTGGCAGGTTTTGTGAAATCAGACTTAGAAATTGTGATGTTTCTTTGAACAGAAACCCATGCTTTCTAAAGCTGATTAATTATAATTTTTCTTCCCTCGAGCTCTGTTCTACTGAATGCCAATGTGCACAGGTACCCTGCAGAAGGGAAGCCCAATGACTTGTGCCTGCAGGCCAGAGCGAAGCTGGGCCAAGGCTGTCCAAGGAGGACAGGAGAAGGACTGTGTGGTCAGACAGACACACTGAAACACTAAATCTCCCAGCTTGGGTGCAAAATCACAGTCTGGACCGCAAAGCTGGAAGATCAGGGAACACATTAAGTCAAACCGATGTAGCAAAGGTTCTCCGCAGGGGAGCCAGCACCCCTCCAGCTCCAAGCCCAGCTCTTGCTAGGTCTGTCCCCTTCCACAACACACGCAGGCGGAAAAGCGGCAGATCTGCAGGCAAACCGGGCTGACACACAGGCCATGCACCACGGCCAACAGACCTGGCTGCGCTGTTGCTGCACAGGCACAGGACGCCTGTAAGATGGCACTGAAAGGCATCGCCCTTCCCTGCTAAGTGCAGCTCCGACCCGTCCCGAGCACAGAGGTGACAACATCTGCAAGCTTAGACTCAGACATGCAGCGGGAGAGGTGCAAGTGCCGCTGCTGATGATGCTCTGGTACTAATCGAAGACCTAGTTGTAGATGCTATTTCCACAATGGGAGGGAATATTCTCCCAAGCCGGGAGAAACTCTCCCCCGATGCTCAGACTGACTGCTCCAAGGCAGTGGTGACTCCAGCAAACAGAAGGGAGGCTGTGACAGGAGAGGACGCTGCCCCACCATCACTTGGCTTTCAAGCAAATTCCTACTTCTGGAGTCTCCAGCAGACCAGCCCGTGCATCTGGACAGGGCTCCAGCACCCAGGGGCCCAGCACCCTGCGCAGGTCCACAGGACCGATACCCTTCTGCAGCTGGTCTAAGGGTCAGGCTTTAGGAAACCTCCTGGTTTTTAAGCCCTTCGCTCTAGTCATCGGCAAAAATGAACAGTGGAAAAAAGAGTGGCTCTTTTTAGGTATTGAAGGGAGTAACACCACCAGGCTGCTGATTCGCCAGGACTTACGGGAGCAGAGATAGCATCTTCACAACCTCAGTCCTGAGAGCATTCAGCACACCAGAGAGAGGCCTGATCTAAAGCCTGGCCAGATGGAGAATCAGTCACCAAAGAGGTCAAGTATTCCATGGTCAAGAATCCGATACGAACACCACTCTCAGGTCTGAAGGGAGGGCAGATCCCTCTCTCGTTTCAGCATTCACCATCTTCATTGGCTCTTTTATTGACAAGGAGATGCTCTCCCTCAGGGCTGCAGATTTTGACAGCTACTGTACTTTATGTCTGATTTTTGAGGAAAGGGAGGCAGACACAGCCATTCCAGAGTTAATGGAGACTAATCGACCTCTCACTCGGCTCGGGGGGACGGGCAATAGGGCCAGGCCTGGCCGCAACCCATCTCCCTGACTCTGGGAGGTGAGGAAGATGAGGAATCCCCACAAGAACATAGCCCCACCATGGAGCCTAAGCGACGGCAGGGCTGGCACGTGCCGTCTCCCGTTGAATGAACGCCACCCAACTGGGGGGCCAAATTCTGCTCCTGGAGGTGTGTTCAGCTCCTTGTGAACGGGCACGTAACCAAAACTCGGTAAGCCCACATTCAGGGACTTTGCCGTCGAGAAGCTGAAAGGGCTCCGAGCACCTAAAGCCTTGTCACAGCAAAGCAAGCAGACCCGGGCAGTGGATCCCCTGCAGTGCAGTCTCCGTGTTCCCTCCTAAGAGCTACCGACAGATTTCCAGAAGATTTGAAAAGTTCGGAAGAGAAAAACACTGTAATGAAGACCTGATGCCGTCCTAGCCCAGCATCTCCACTAATGAACCCGCAGTACCTCCAGGAAGATCAATTAATGCCCTGGCTCCTTTCCTTTCCTGGGTCTTTTCTCCAAGCATACAGGGCGCGTATGTATATTTATTTATTTGTCGTCATTTCCTACCCAGGGAGGAGCAGGATAATGAACTGCGTGCGTCAGGGAAGATGAATCTGAGATACTAGGGAGCAGTGCAGTAAAGAGATTAAAGTGTTATTATTGTTGGGTTTTTTCCCCCATGGTCCGTTGTGACAGCTCGGCCGTCATCTGTAAAAAATGTCTCAGAGAGAGATAATCATCGGAAACTCAATAAAGCGTCAGGGGAAGCCTCGTCTACCATCAATCACTGGGTGCCTGGAAATTTTCAGCCCTCTGTCTCCCTTCCTGCCATCCATATAAATGTCTGTAATATATTTTGTGCAGTGTTTGTGGAGCATACCCTCTCGATTTGGATGTTTTTATGAAAAAATATTTATACACGAAATATGTAAATGGGTAAAAAAAAGTAAAAAACAAAGGCAGTTTCTCTCTCTCCCTCTCTTTTTAAAAATGCAACTGAATTTATTCTTTTTAATAAAACATGTCAACCAAAGAATTAATGCAACTTCTTACTCAGTGGCCTTATCTTTCTTCACCCCAAAAATATATAATATTATAGAGGGATGAATGCGGACAAAAACAATTAACTTTATTGTTGATATACTTTGTCTTAAATAAAGTCTACGTACATGCATTATGTATTGGCATTCCATTGTTCATTTTTTTAATGTTGTTTCATACATTTTGCATTCACCGCTACAGCGATCTGATATATGCGTGTTCTCACTTCCATCAAGGAGCAGGTCTATTGCACGGGTGGGTTGCGGCGAGGGATGAGAGCAGAGAGCTTTTAAAAATAAGATAGCGCCCTGTCACAACTGTCCCCTCACTGATTCGTCTTCTTAACTCAACCTGTGCTTTATGAAAGGTTCAAATATTACACCTTCGTTAGACTTTATCGAGCTTTCAGCTCTTTGTGGTGAGGCGAGAAGCACAGGCAGACCAATGGGTAATGTCACCGTGTGCTTCTGGCTCTGCAAACCTCTGTGGCTTCCTCCAATTTTCTCCTTACAGGAGCTAGGAAAAGGTTTAACTTCAAAGCAGAAGGTCAGAGCACACAAATGCAGTCACCGTGGATGCGGCAGTCCCCAGGAACACGAGTCCCGGCAGCTGGCTGAGGGTGATGGGGATGGCCGGGACACGCACTGTGGTCTGCCTGCTCAGAACTGAGGCCAGCAGGTCAGCGCAGCGCTCGGATTGGGAGAGGCTTCTGGAACACGGAGGGCGACAGCCAGGGACATCTGAGCGGGGCCAAGTCCTGCCAGCGTTCCTGCCAGCCCAGAGGCTGCGAGCCTGCGGACCAGAAGCATCCTGGAAAAGTGCAGCTGGCCGCTTTGAAGCACAGCTGGGCACCGAGAATCCAGACGTGCCCCCCCTGAGATTCCATCGATAATCACAAAACCAAGAAAATTTAACCGCTATTTATCGTCATAAAAAGTGGAAACAGTCTGGGAAATTTCAACTGGTCTGAATAAACAGAGCGGGGCTCTCAGCAACCTGATCGAGTTGAAGACATCCCTGCTCAGGGCAGGGGGGTTGGACTAGGTGACCTCTAAAGGTCCCTTCCAACCCAAACCATCCTGTGATTCTGTGATTCTAAGTCTGCATCAACGTCCCTGCAATGGGGATGACGTTAGGGTGAGGCTGGAACTTGAGATATCGGCCAAGAAAAATCGTAACAAGATGAAACGATGCTGCAAGAAAATTTCCTTGTTTTCATGTAAAGACCCCAAGGGCTGAAAGCTAGCATGAACGCCTGCCCAAAAACCAGCAGTAGTAATGGCAACCAGCTACACCGTTCAGCTTTATTTCAATTGGACAAGTCTTTCTTCATTTTATATCTGCTTAGAAGATCTAGAATAAGGCTACTGGTGGAATACACTGCATTGAACCCTTCTCCTCCCCCAGCAAGCGGCTGCATGTGGGTCAAGGGGACAACGCTCCTATCTACAACTGTGTGTTATGTTCTGGCTCTATAAAAACAGGTTATCTCTAGGACTAGGAAGGATTGCTTCTCATAAACATCTAGATAATGTTTTCTCTCACCTTCAGATGTACACTCACCCACGTACCATCAGTTACTCTGCATTTAAATGGAAGCTGAAGCTAGCTCTAAAAAAAAAACGAGGTCAAATTTCCATTTCAAAGCCAGGAAACAAAATTTTGGGACTTGAAAAGCAAATGCAGGTAGCTGCACACAATCAATATTACCTTCTAAAGAATGGAGGCCTTTTTCCTTGGCAGTCTCATACACGCTGCTGAAATCATCTCCAAGGTTTGGATCTGCGTTAGCTGCGAGCAGGATCTTCACCACGCTGTTATGAATTAGAACAAAAATAAGGCAGAGGCAGAAGATGAGTAAAGTCCTTCAGAGACTGAGAAGGGAGACAGTGCTCAGAAAGCCCTCCTCAAACATCCCCAGCTAGCGAAGGAAAGTTAAACCAACAACCACAACTGCACATTTCAACAAATACAACCACACAGGCGTATTCTGAAACCAGTTCGATGCGGGAGGGGTGACGCTGCAGGGAAACACAGCCCTCCCAAGAAGGCCTGCACAGAACGCGCTCGTAGCATGAGTCATATTCCCAGTCCACCATGGGAATCAGTGATGTCCCCACAACTTCGTAGGTCTGGATTGGCGGTGGAAACTCTCCCCGGCCGCAGTAAATGCACAGCCAGAGCCAGATCTTGGCTCTGAGGCCATCCCTGCCCCTCAAAAAAGGAAGATTCTTGTAACTTCTTGAAGAATCTTGAAGATTCTTTTCAGGTTAAGAGAAGCAAAAACCAAAGTCATGCTGTTACTTCTGATTTTGGGATGTGATCACTACAGCACCTAGGCCTTCTTTAATAAAGGTGCCATCCTGCCAAGACAAGAAGTGCACAGCATTTCAGTGTGAAGCACAACAACAGGGCTGGAAGGGCCCTATTCACTCCCGAGGTTTCTGCACTACGATTGATAGCGTTCACTCGAGCGGTCCCTCTACATCGATGCAGCTAATGGATGCCACCCTGGAAAAGGCACCTCTTGCCCCCACACCGGCTCTGAGACACGGCTAGTCTTTCTTTGCCTCTTTCTGCCCTCACAAGATAAAGCACCGACCCCAGCATTTCAAAAATAAATTTCAACTGCATTAATTATACGGAAGTCTGGAAGAAAAGTATTCGAGTGCTGCATGAAGTTCAGTCAAATCCCCACCTCTGAGAACCAGGTAATTCGTATGAGATCACCACCCAAGACAGCCTGATCATCTGCAAGCAGCCCAGCAGCTGCCAGAACTTCCCAAAAGATTTAATCTCTGAATTTGTAGAGAACTTCCCCATTATTTTATACTGTAGCTGCAGGGCCCACTGGAGAGGCAGGGCCTCCTAGGGCTGACCAGCATGGCAACACAGGTGGACATGCCATACGGCAACTCTACTACGTGTCAGGACCGGGGCTTTTGGTCTCCAGACCTGTGAAGTTATCAACACGCTGCAGCAGGAGAGATTAGCACGAGGCACACAGGCCAGGCAGTTTTGGTGTGGAAGTCCTCCATCTCTGCTTGCGCACCCAAACAATCATCAGGCAAGAATTAGATTTCTCACCACCTCTGAAAGCAGCTTGAAGCCAGTTAATTCTTAATTTTTTTCCAGGGTTCAAGCTTTCCATGACAACTAGACAGTAACTCGTTAGTTAGCATTCATCACCGGTGACATGGCTCACGGGCTGACAGCGACGTGCACCGCAGACTGACTGACATGTATCTGCAGGCTGTGCCTTGTCAAGTCACATTTAGAATTTAACTTAAGCTCCTCTCCCATTTACCCCATAAATGCATTAGCGGAATAAAAGGTGGTTATTTTATTCTTTGAATAGGGTACAATAGGGGCCAGCTCCTCACCGGCACTGGTACACTCTTCACCATGTACAAAGTGACTTCTAGTGAGCAAAGCACCAGGCTGGAAGCCCGGAGACCCTCCCACCATCTCCCGTGCAAGCATACAGAGTTCATTTATATCTGTATTTTAACAATGCCCTTAGTTCTAAAATATTTAGGTTGAGATCCACTGGATCTTATTTGTCAAACAGCAACTACCAACTATGATCTTTCACAATTTCAGCGTAGTCAGGAGCACGTTACACTGAAGATTTTCTCGAATGGTTTGAGTTGCACACCCATGATCAAATTAGGTATCTGCTGGTTTAGGACTGGCACTAAGGAGGGGGGATCATCTCACCTACCTTCAGACATCAGCAGTGGGGGACGTGGAGCCCTCAGTAGCCTCCTATGATAGATGTGCCCACTCCCTACCACCCAAATCCCTCCAACTAGACTGAATTTTCTCCCAGTTTGTTCAGCAGTTTTGGTCTTGGTGCAAGCATCGGTGTCTGAGAGTGTCTACTATCTTCAGCGCAGTTTCAGCGAAATATAACCTTACTGCCTCATTCTCAGCCCTCTCAGAGCAGGCAATTTGCTGCCGGGAAAAAGACGCTGATACAAATCTCCCCCCTTCATGTTCAGAAAAGCCACGTCTACTCTGCCCGGCTACGCTGCTCCTGAAGGCCACATCGGTGAGGACATCTTATGTAGGAGTGCCTTCTCTCCAGCCACACGACAAGTCTGTGGGTCCTTCTGGACCACCTTAGGAGCATCAGTAAGGCATGGGGCACAAAACCTATCCTAAAAGTCCTTTGGCACCTCTAGCAAGGGCTTTTCAGCATGCCAACCTCCAGACTCACCTCTACTTCCCAACTCCCAACATGTTGCCTCATATGAAGGGAGGCTGTGTGACCTTTACCACTGACTTCTATGGCTGCAGCAAAAAGGAGAGCAAGGGAGAGGTCTGGCCGCAAGCAAAGCCACGTGAGCCCACGTGTGTAGCCATGGCTGTCCAGAACAGCTGTAGTCAAAGCCCAGCAGCCCAGGCTCTTCCATCCCTGGTCATTAGGTAGGTCATTAGGTAGGAGGCCTGCCAATCCTACTTTTGGTGCCTGGCTGGCAGTGCTGGGAAGGAGGTGTGCCATCTGTCCCAGTCTATGAAACAGGACAACTAAAGGTGCTACAGCCAGGCTTTCTACCTGGGAAAGCTCTAGCACAGGTCATCGATCTGTGCAAAGTTCTTAGAATCACAGAATCATTAAGGCTGGAAAAGACCTCTAGGATCATCAAGCCCAACTGCCAACCCAACACCCCCAGACCTCCTAAACCATGTCCCCAAGCGCCACATCTGCACGGTTTTTGAAGCCTTCCAGGGATGGTGACTCCACCACCTCTCTGGGCAGCCTGTTCCAGTGCCTGACCACTCTTGCAGTAAAGACATTTTTCCTAATATCCAATCTAAACCTCCCCTGGCACAGCTTGAGGCCATTTCCTCGCATCCTATCGCTGTGACTTGGGAGAAGAGACCAACACCCACCTCACCGCAACCTCCTTTCAGGTAGCTGTAGAGAGTGAGGGATCTTCTGGAAGATCCAGTGCTGGATTCCTCTGGAGACATCCTGCATCTCCAGTACTTGGGGCTACTGGGGTCAGCCCAGTCATCAAGAGAACTGTATCAGAGATCTAGAAGCGGTAGTGCCTACGGAAAGCAGGAGGTACAGGATGGAGGACGGTGGGGCAGGCACTGCGCTGTTGCCCTATGGGATCTGGGTTGACGATCTCCATGTTCCTAGAGATGGACATCTAGCTCCTGAACAGAAGCCATCATTAGTGCAATGTGCCTCAATTAAGCCTTTGATGATCCTGCCCCAGCAGCTGACTCACTCTGATTCTTGCATCAGGGCTTCCAGCACCTACACTGGAAAACTGGGCCTTTCAGGCCATTCAAGAAGTACAGGTTCTGATATGGTCAGACCTCCCTTCTTGGACCCCATCCTCATGGCTGTCAACACCAAAGAGATCCCTCTACTCCAATTTTAGCTGACAGGCTATGATATATTTTAAAGTCCATGCATCTTCCTCATTTGAAGAGGAATGATCCCAACTCCCAGTGCAGGACTTCAGTCCACAACCTTGCAGCCCAGGGGTGAGCTACGGGTACCGAATGAGTCATATGATAACACACAATGGTTTGCAATTTCCTTGGTAACTCCATCCATCTTCCCTTCCTCTTCTCAGTGACTGCGTCGAAATGAATGTTCTTCCCAGGCACTTCATCAGACATCGCCTTCATGTGTGCTCAGCGACTCTCGGGAAGCCCTTTCCTCTTAATTCATTGCACACACCTCTGGCGTTTCTCTCTGGGCAATGACCTTTCATGAAAACTTTAGCAGAGACCACAAAAGCTAGACACAAGGTGGTCTAAGAGTGAAAGCGGGAGGTGATGATGTCAGAGACGCTCCGCTCTCTCTGTTAACCACCCTCTACACCATTTCCCCCCAGCGATAAGAAACATTTCCTTAGCTCTTACGATAGTTGGGAGGCTCAAGTTTAATAAGCATGGATATAATCTCTTACTGGCAAAATCTGGCGTTCCAAAAGCCTGGCCCCGTTTCGGGCTGCCATCCAGCTCCGTAAACAGGAAGGAGACTCGCTGGTCTAATAACACAGCGTTGCACATTCAGCCTCCCTCTCCAATCATCGTTCAATCTAACCTCCTGCTTTTGGGACACGCTGTCCCCTCCGGGCGCTTCTGCACCAGCCAGACGTTCCTGGAATCACAAGTATTGATCGTACCTATCCAATTTGCAGGTAATGGGACACTCAAGCAAATTAGCCTTTAGGAAAGGTAACGGTGCCATCAAAACGCAGAGTAACTGCGCTCATCAGTGCAAAGCATGTGAATGTCATTGGAATAAGCAAGGGACTCACAAAACCAGGTGACAGTCACAAAACATGGTCTAACAATCCGGTCCCTGGGTAAAAACCTCGGGTTTCCCAGGAAGAAGAGGTGTAACTACTTCCCAGTTCATAAGGCAGTTGTAGGGGTCAATTAAGGAGGCTCTGGTGAAGGTGCTAGAGGAGGCAGAAGGCATCCTTCTCTTCGGCATCAGCTCAGCTAATAGCTATTATTAAAGGAGGGTGGGTTAAATCCAGGATTCCCTGGCCCATATACCTCCTGTTTTCCTCCTCTTGCCGCCAGGTGTTGGGGCAGAACAAGACTCCACACCAGATACCTAGAGGGAGAGGGACGCTGATGGCTGGCTTGAGCTGGCCCGGGGAAGCAGGCTTCCCTCCATAACTCACCTGTGCTCAACAGCCTCAACAAGCTGTGTTTTAATTTGCTGATCAAGTTTTCATTAGATTAGAGGCAGAGCCTATTCATCAGCGTGAATATAAATCTAAATTGACCCTGGTGATGACTCACAGGGCAACGCTTAACTGAAGTTTGCCGGGCAGTTCAATCGATTGGAGAAAGTGCTTTCTGCTTCTAATGGCTGGACCAACATATTGTTAAATAAATAAATACATGCATACAATACAGGGGGTGGGGAAATCAATGACGAGATGGCTGGATGTGACTGGGGCTGCGTCAGGAGAGGCGCTGTGCCTGGACCAACGCGCCGGCAGCTGGGGTTGGTGAACCAAGAAGTCCAGTGATCCCCATGACCGTGAGTTATCAGCACAATGCAACAGCGTTTTGATATGCGGCTGCCTGGACACAAAGAAGATCCCTTGTCTGGCTATATCTTAACTCTCTGTAAAACTCAGCAGGGGCAGGAGGGCCGGGGGGAGCTTCTGTTTACACTTCAGCCCCTATTCTCTCCTTTTCTTCCTCAGATGAGGTCTAAATGTGGATGTGTGCTTTCCCAGGAACATGTTTACGCCTACCTGTGGCACAGAAAGCAGGGCAGCCGTGGCATTCCCTCACTCCGTGGTGGTTTATTATTGACCCAGATGAAAATGATCCCCCCAAAAAGGGATAAAAAAGGATTATGGAATCAAAAAAGAAAAAAAAAATCTTGAAGGGTGATAATTGTTATATTCACAACGGTTTTCTCTTGAGAGCATGACTCTGGTGAATCATGCTTCAGAGACACGGTCAAGGCACAGCACCACTGCTGCATGCCCCCAGCTATCAATGACGGAGAGTTAAAAGAAGTCTTGTTACCTGCATGCAATGGTAAGAAAATGTGCACAGAGGCAGCTTCTGTGGCTTGGAGAGGTGCAGTAAGCTGCTACGCTGATGGTATCTCATCGTGCCTGACCTGCAGGACATCAGGTGCCGTTCGCCGCTGCAAAAAGGGGTGCTCGTGCCCAGAGGTCTCCAATGGGGATGCTGCCGTGGCAGCAGAGGAGCAGCGGGGGGAACAGTTGCCGTTGGACTTCCCCAGGTGGGCAGATAAAAGGCAGGAAGGGCCAAGCGGACGCCGTCCCTCAAAGACACCCAGAAGGGGAGTAGTTGAAAGACAATGCCTCAGTTTGTAGGATCGAGCCCTCAAAATGTGCTGGCATCACAGCTGAAAACCACATTTGACTCTTCAGCTCTTTGACAGGCAACACTATGGGCCATATGTGCTTCCAAAGGCATCCAGATATTTCTCCAGCTCTGCTGCAGACAGCTCTGAATGAGTTGCCTGAAGTGAAAGGAGTGAAAAAAACCCACACGGAACAGATGTATGTACCTAATATAGGTAATAAGACTGCACCAGTTCATCATGTCATCGCCTATAGATAGGAAATAGCTGCAGATAGGTCGCCCTTGACTATAAGTCTTAGAACATACCCACTAGAATATTACTATGCATGATGTACTGTTATTACCAAGATAAAACATCTATACAGCACCTTCAATGCGCAAAGTCTAGGTATGCATGGAAGAGGCACAAGCCCCAGCAATCCACGCCGAGGCAGAGAGCGAGCTGCTTCCCAACTCCTCTCCCTAAGGATGCTTGGAGGAGGGCAGGCTGTGGGAGGAGGAGGAGGGCAAGGGAAGAGACAGGAGCGTGCTGGGCCAAGCACCGCCAGCTCTGGTTCTATGTGGGAGCCTCTGACCCACAGCTCTTTCGATCTACATAGAAAGACAGAGAAGGAAAAGGAGAGCCGAGGCACAGGGAGGAGTCACTTGTTGTCAGTCATTCCCAGCAGGAAGGTGTGGAGAAGCAACGGTGAGGAAAAGGCAAAAAGATCCAGACCTGAAGGTGGAGGGAGAAGGAGGAAGGATGTGCACGAAGGCAAAGATGCAAAAAGAAAATGGAGGAGAGGAGATGATGTCGGGAACAGCTGAGAGGAATCAGAGGCTAAAGCCCCTGATGAAAGAAGAATTCCTGGGAGATGCTTATACCAAGAGCTGGATGAAGAAGCAGGACTTATTTGAAAGCATGCGGAAGGAACGGGTCACCAGCACAGAGCATTAAGTTGTTCCCTCTGTCCTACGAGAACGTGAAGCAGAAGGCGGCCCATGGGCGAGGGGAGACCGGGACAAGTTTCCAAGAGAAAGCACCTGTTCAAATACAGAAATGCTCTGTAGGTGGAGCTGCACCCGTCACTCCCACCCACACCCCAGAGCCCCACGTCTCTGTCCCAGCAAACAGACACCTCGCTGTGACCCAGAGACCCAGCTGCAGCCAAGACGTCATCTCTTCATCTCCTCTCTCCACCTGTAAAACGTGGGCGCTGCTGCTGCTGCTGAGAAAGCCGTGAGCAAGCTTTGCAGAGGCCTGAACCGCTCTGAGGACCGCCGGGTGCTCCTCCCCACCACCGGAGCCATGCATATCACTTCGGAAGCCCTAAAATCATGCTCCGACCCGCTTCCTGCCCGCTGGACCGCTGCACGGCGCTTGCATTGATGGTAAGGAACAGAAGCAGAACCAGGTGCCGGTGTTTTATAACTACCCAGACCCATCCCACTGGGACTTAAGTTTCCACACTGCTCTGTGCCTTCGTTTCCCCTTCCGCACAATGAGTTCTCCACCTCATAAGGGGCTGAGAGGGTGACCCAATATTTCACCGTCCTTTTATTTCTGCTGAAATAATGAAAAACAGAGGAGCTATATGCAGAAAAGGTCATTACGCTACAAATGCATAGACACTTAGCGTTCTAAGGTCCCAACTGCTTTGGTTTTTCACTTATGATAGCTTTGTTGCTTATTTTAACAAAGGCACAAACCCCACAAAGCTCTCAGTGAGCATTTAATTAAAGCTTAATTGCTATAAATATGTTAAATGCGCAAAGCTAGCAGGCGCAGCCAAGGGAAAGAAGCCCCTAGCAGTGTTTTTCACATAGACTATAATTCCTCCCTTTTAAAGATGATGTCTTTCCAGGAGAATTAAGAAACCGCTTCACAATCGGTCTTGATATCTAGAAGAGCTATGGGCTTTCACAAAGACTAAAAATAAAACGGGGCAGGAGTCACTCTAGGTGAAAAACATAAATGGAAAGTACGGTGAAACGTATGCGTGTACATGCACAGCCACTCGCCTGCGTTACTCGTCGGGCCTTAACAGAAACGCACACTTGTGACACAGCGTGGCAGACTAAAGTGACCGTTGTTATGCTTAGACTAAACCCAGCATCCCTGCCCCAGCAGCGATGCTAAAGCTATGGCAACTTCCCCCAGCAATGGGAATTACAGCGTAAAACCTCCCTTTGCTCATATAAACACGGTCACAGCTCACCTGTCTTTAGCCCACAACCCAGTTACAACCTGTATTATCCCAGAGCCAAGGAATTTGGACCCAGACTAGCTCTCACATAAAGAAAGAACCATAAATGAATCTATCCACACTGCAGGAAAGGCCTGAAACAGGGTAATAAACCAATTAAAAGGATAAATGAAAGGAACTCAATTCTTTCAACTATGTTTTTATTTCATCTAAATCACCTTAATGAAGTGTTTTTAAAAGACTCACGCCAAAACGGGACACCAGACTGAAGTATTTGGCCACTTCCCTTTACTTTTATGACTATCACCACAGCAGCGTTTGGGGACTTAACGTGCTGGCAGCGTGTGCTGGGGCCCTGGGTGTTCGTAGTGCACGAGACAGCCGCAGCCGCAGGCAAAGACAGAGTATAAGGGACACTAGAAAACAGAACTAACTCCTCCAAGCTGCTGAGCAGAGGCCAGAGCGGATCCCAGGCGTCCCGGTAGCCCGGTCCCTCTCTGCTAGATCACAAACTGCCCCAGGGCCAAGAGGAGCCAAAGCTGAGCTGCAATCACACTGCACGCTGTGCATCTGCGCTTCGGAACAGGCTGCTCTGCAGAGGAAGATGCCAGCTAGGACTAGAAACACTCCCAGCTTGCAGAAGAGCGATCCCCTGGAGCACGGGCCATGGGAGAGAAACCCCTGCCTGGACCTGGAGCTGCTGGAAGTGCCAGGGCCTCTCCCGGGTCACTATGAGGCCAAATCCACCTGGGTTAGGAGCCTTTGGGAGCCCACGAGAACAGCTCTACTTCAGCGTGACGTGAAGTCCTGATTCCGCTCCTTCCCAGCTATGCACCCATCTCCCCTTTGAAACCTATTAGTAGGAACAGACCGGAACGCTTCTTAATGCCTTGCCATGTTTTGGGTACAGGACATGTGCAAGAGGAAGAGAATGATGGTTGTTCCGCTGTAAAAAGGAAAGACAGACCCCAAACTTCCCTGCCGGCACATGGGATTTTATCTTGTAGCTGATGGCAACTGACAAACATCATTAATGCAGTGTCTCTGAAATTAAATTAAACATATGGGCTGCAGCCGTCTAATTGGAGGAGTGAGGGCTGTGAAAATTGGGAAATGCTACACAGCTAAAGGACAGGTCACAGAAATCTCCAGCAGCGCAGCAGAGACTGAAAACATAGCTCTCCTCTGAAAAACGACTTTGAAGGACAGTAATTTGGGGCTGAAGGCTTACTTTTTCTTAGCAGTTCTAAGCTGAAAACACTCATTCCAGCTACCAGCGTCACAGCCCCCTAAAGCCACGCTGGTCAACTCGTTCAGCTATCAACAACGTTAAAAAAAAAAAGAAGTGGTCACAAAGCAAGCAGGTTAAACGAAATCGAATGACCTTGTACTTGTTGCAGGCTAACAATCGCACGGACCCTTGCTCAGCCGGCTGCATCTTGACCATCCCTGAGCCACTTGTTACCTCTCCTCCGACGTGCGAGCCAGAGGAAGCCCCGGCTCACCTCCCCCGGAGGCCGTTTGACTGATGGGCTAAGAACCAAAAGTCATAACAACTTATAATCCACCAAATCAGCTGCTGTGGCTGGATAAACCAATTTTAGAGCATCGCTCTTTACCGAGGGGCCACGCTCAAAAAAAAAAATAATCCTGCATGCTACTGCAAAGCAGAGTAAGTCACATTTAGACTAGTTCCTGCCTTATGTACGTAAAAGGATTGCGAGAGATCCAGAAAAGCAGCAGGCGCTCTGCATTCAGAAGGGAAAAGCTAACAAACATTTAAAATTCTGCAGGCAAGCCCGTGCCACCGAGCCAAAGCCATCAGCTCCCCAGGCTCTGCCTCCTCCACTTCCACAGCCAACCGCACACACACGGCCCAGCTCTGCTGGGTTCGGGTTAAAAAGGTCACCCTGTGGACCACGTCCGCGAGCAAATGATTTGTAGGGAATTTCAAAGACTCCGTGTGTCATCTTCCAGCTCAATACATCTCCCAGCCAGCAGCGAGACCCCACTGCGGGCATCACAGAGCTAGAAACGGGACAGAGGGGCAAAACCACGCCTGGCACAACCCCGGCGGTATCAACAGAGGTGTTACACCACGACTAGTCTGGCTTGCGTTTGTTTGCCTCCATGAAGCATCTAATTACTCTTCCACTATATTGCTGGAGACAAGTCCTACCAAGCTTCAGATAGTCAAGATCCTCTTAATTTTCAATTAAAATTAGTACTCATCCAAAATGTGGGAAAAATAAACACCATTTGCCCAACACGGCCAAAAGCTTTTTTTTTTCTTGTCAGGTACCCAAATAAGACACACCGTCATTATCGCTCTGCCAGCCTCTAACAAGGGACCAGCCTGGGTGCTGAACGCCTTTTACCGCCTAGATGTTTTCATTAGCATTTCTACGTGACTTTAGGCCTGGTTTTAGGTAATTATTGTACCATGAACAGCCTTTCTCCCTGTCTCCTCTCAGCTTTTGCAACTCGGGAAGCCCTGTTCTGGTCCACCAGTCACTTGGAATGGTCAACAGCCGTCACACCCCATTGCTGACCATTGTCCACTGGCAAAGGTGGGAGGCTCCAAAGCCCGTCCCTCTGCGGACGGGCAAACAACGGGGCCCGTTGCTGCTCGGACATCAAAGTTAAACAAACAGTCCCAAGCCCCCGCCTCTGTGCCCATCTTAAGGAGCTCCCCAAGGAGGTCACGACTTTCAGCTTGTCATAGCACACATCAAAGTTTGCACCACACACGAACTCGGCACATGGATTCGAATCGTGTCGCCCGAGAGCGGATATTCAGCCTTTGTGCACTGCTTTAATCCTGTGTTTTCCCAAGTAATTAGGCTTTTTTGCTTATGAACTTGTGACTAAGTAAAGCATCCCTGAGAGGTTGTAACATCAAAGCTTATTCTCCCGTCTGTCCCACGTTTTCCAAAATTGGATTTCTTTTTCTCTTTTTTCCTTAAATAAAAAACTAATTGAATTTAGTTGTAGACTGAATATATTTAAGAGTGTCTTTAAAAGGTTACAAGAAGCCACAGCGATCATCATGGGAACTAAGGAGGGAGGGCACAGCGTTCAGCCTTTTTGCTTCATAAAGGCCTGGCATGAAAGACCCAGCAACGGCCCCACAAGCAAGGAGGGACGCGGCAGCTCCTACAGGAGCTGTTTCTGATGGTGGGGTGTTAAGGCTACCTACCACAATGACACCCCAAGGTTACGGACTCATCAGAGGCCAAAATCCACTGCCGATTCAGCAGTCACCTCTCTGGGATTGCAGAGCAGCCTACCGCGAGCTGTTGCACACCGTACCGGGCAAAGTGAAAAGCTCCCTCGGGTTTAGCTTGAGAGCGCATCCCAAAGTGGCCCAAAGTTCATGGAAACCCTCTGTGGAGCTTGGTGTGACTTTAGGAGAAGGTGGGGCGGCTGTGAAGCGACTTACCCACTCCGCGATGGTGAATGCCGAGACAAACGTACCTGGAGTTTCTGCTGATAGCTGCCACCATGAGAGCAGTCCAGCCAAGCTTGTGCCTCGCGTTCACGTCTGCGCCTTCCAGCAACAACCTGGACAGAAGAGAGACAACTTCAGGAAAAGGACGTGGAGAAAGCATCCCGAGCAGACCGGAGCTAGTGACAGGAAGTGGAATATTTTACTTCGCAGGCACCTGCACCAGCGCAGCCTAGACCCAACATGGGAAGTCCATTCAATCCAGTTTCTCATTGGCTGAAACTGAGCTGAAACAAACTGGTAGGTGATAGCAAGCACCGTCCTTTCAAATGGCCCAACGTCAACCAGCTTGATTTCTTTATTTTTTGTTTCTTTCTTCTATTCAGTCTAATACCCGAAGAACCAACTGGCAGCATGATGGAGAGCAAAGCTGATTAACCTGCTGACAGGTTCAGATCTTCAGGCTGCAGCGCAACCATTAGGGTCTCAGGAAAAGCTCAGCAGGTCTCCAAAGCCCGTGTCAACAGGAGATATTTTGCAGTTTTCTTGCACGACATGAGAACAAATGAGACAAAACCCCAAAAATACGAGGCATCAAACTACCCTTGGTGCTTTTTCTGCAAAATTTTCTCAGCCATTGCACCATTTCCCTAATTCCTCCCCCTGGCACCTTTTAGCAACTTTGCTCCTACAAGGCTTCTGCTGGCTTTTACTTTTATATTCTTCAGACTCTAAAGCACCAGAAGGCTTCTCTACCCTTTCTGCACCCTCTGATCCTGCAGCACTATTACTCTTAACATCAGATTCCGAGCAGTACCCTTAGAACAGTGGTATTTCACAGAGACAGACAAACTTACCCAACCCTTCTCTCTTTCGTGGCCAACAACGAGATCCCAATAACCTCTTCTAGCCAAACCCACGTGAATGCCAGGACTCCAGCTCACCCCAGCTGCCTACGCTGCTCCCCAGCTAATGGCAGGAGACAGGTCCTTGCAGAAGCTAATTCAGCTCATCCTAAAAGAAGTGCCAAGCCCAGACGGTACGAAATGACAGCCTGGGAGTGCCATTCTCTCTGTGAGGCCGTGACTGCACAGCACATCCTTTGTACCGGTGTAACGGGGAAGAGCTGCCATTAAGCTCTGTGCTGTGAGAGACACAAGTGAAAACACAAGCCATGTTTCACACATGCAAGCACCACACTTCAAGTATTTAAAATCCGCCCCCCCCCACCCCGATCCACGGAGAAGGAAGCTGTGGCAGCTGTGGCTGCTCACGTGCACCGAAAAAGTCAGACCACTTCTTAAAGGACTGAGAGAGGTACGCGTCCGAACCTGGCCGCCCTTTTCAAATTAATTTCCCTCAGCCTGCTGCGGTGGTAACTCTGTCAGATGGTTAATAAAGAGCACTGGGATGGAACTAGTGAGGAGGAGCTAAATGCACCATATTCCTCTTCCTGCAGTTGGAACAAACGTAAAGGAAAGCGGGAACGCTAGCCTAGCAAACACCCTCCGCTGTACACAAGGTCTCTGCAAACCCTCCTCTGCCTGGTCAGAAATCCCCACAGCGGTTTCACTAAAAACTTATCCCAAGGAACAAATGCACTCATGTAATCCTAAAGTTATTTCCAACCAGCAATACCAACACCTAAGCTTTGGCTCGTGCCTTGAACATAGCTGAAGGCAGTTCTCCCCGCTGCCCTGAGAAGCCAGCCAGGTAATTGTCTTCCGAATGAGATGCCTAAAATGGCCTAGTTTTGCCCCATTAGACTGAGACCGGTGGGGCATGAGGGACAGCAGCCAGATGACCCAGCCAAGCATATCCGAATGTGTCGGATAACTCCTCTGACCCAAGTGGAGGTACCATATGTAGTTAACAGTGGGTGATCTGACCAGCCTTTTTTGACAGGAGAGGTAGCCAGCGCCGGTGCCCCGGTACTGGATGCTCTGAACTGCTCATCAGGCACTTGGACTGAGATCCAGTAGCTAAAAAAACAGAATAGTAACTGGTAGCATTTATTCGTAGCTCCTGACTGTGGTTCAGGAGGCCACGACCTCTGTAAATGATCCACAGCACCAACAGAAGATTTCTATTCTCTTTACCAGGGTTACAATCAAAAGTTTAATGATACTGAACTATTTGGCAGGTAAAACAATAGGTCCTTGCTCCAAAAAAGTTCGATATTTGACACTACGCGTTAGCAGAGGAACACATTTTCGTTACCAGATCCTTACCAGATCTGTGCCATACAGATCTGCACATCACTAACTCCGGGCAGGTTGCAGGTCCTGCAAACTACAGTCCAAGGTGCTGCAAAGGACCAGCCCTGGCTCCCCCCAGGACACGTCCTTATGCTTTCTCCTTCTTCCAGCACCTAATCACTGAAAGCAAACGATAAGAGCGTGCTGCCAGCTCTGTTGCCCAAAGAGCAATCCCAGACAGCAGATCGCTTAAAGGAGAAATATCCATGTGCAGCCACAAAGCCTTCCTGTCCCTGTAAGGCAGGACCTGCCTAGGCACACGGATGGTGGCAGATTGCTATCTTTAGAGATCGGCTCCCATTGCAGCTACGCATACGGAGGATGTTTGCACTCACAACAGAGAGAGAAGCAAGTCTGGCTCAGATCCATGGCCACCGCTGGTCACAGCAATCACCCTCTCTTGCTTGGAGGGACGTTGCCTGCGGGAGAAATCCACACCACGGCTCCATCTGTGCCACCGCGTGCACCGCGTCCTCCGCACAGGCACAGAAAGCTGCTCCTTCAGATGGAAAACGGCTCGCTTGCTGCCGCTGCAGGGACCAGCCTCAGCCCCAGCTCCCCCAGAAACCACGAGGAGCCGTACCCACCTGCACCAGCATGGTCGGGAGGCCGAGCCTGGCAAAAGATGGGACAAACCTACACGGGGATCTTACCGTCTCCCCTCCGAGCCACGCCAGGTGCTTTGAAAAACCCTGTCATAGCCATCGTGACGCTCCGTCGCCTTCCAGTCTTCTCTTAGAGCGGTGTGGAAGGACGCGTACAAGTTATTTCTGAGTTTCGTTTTCACTTGGCCATTTGACACCACTTTGGACGCAGTAACTTCCACCTCGCTCCCTTCCACAGTGGGTCCATTCGACAGTCTCACAGCCACGTAAAATCCAGCAAATAAAAGAAAGGAGAATATTACTGCAAGGGGGAGGAAGCCTGACAGGGGAACCAGGAGAGGCAGGGGGAAGCCAGGCACAAAACCTTCTCCCGAGGTGCGAAGGCATCAGCTAAGCAGGGATTAAGGCAGCCGTACCCCTCCAGGCTGGGAACGTCGGCCCGACGGCTAAAATCTCACAGCCTAACACCTACCGCTTCTTAACGTCTTTAATGGGGGTTAATTAATGTAATTCACAATGTATGAGCCCCACTTGCACTTGACTGTGGTATTAATATGGTTTATCACTAAAGGTGCAAACAGAGCGTCCTGGTCGCCCTCCACCAGCCACTGAGTCGCCCTGCTGCAAAAGCCCGGTCTTACTTCCAGATGTCGTGCAATTTACCATTTGTTTTCTGATGAATGGGAACCGCAGCTGAACACTTCAGCATCTCCTCGTGAGACAGAGGAGAGGACGGCAACCTTCACTTACGGCACTTTGGAGCCACTGAAAACTACATTTTAACTCACTGGAAGGCATGTTTCACTACAGATGTACTGGAAGGGCAGCCTGAACAATGAATTATCTTCATTCTTAGGTAAAAAAATGATGAAATAAGATCCTAGTCCAGCAGCCAAACCTGTTAAAACACAGTGCATCCAACAGGAGGGAGGCTGGAGTCTCCACTGCGGGATTCGATTACAGGCTCGGAGCTAAGATATTAGAATTAATCAAGTAGTTTTCCATTCAGGAATCTAGATAATCGTAAGCATCTGGAACGCCACATGACCTGGCCTAGTGAGAGAATTACTAGCATCACATCATCTAGCGTAATCTGCATTGACATTTCATTTAGAAGCCGGATTTTTTATTTTTTTTTCAAATCATTGCAAGATGCTCAGCAACTTAACAGATTTTCTAGACAACTGAACTTTATGTTCAGGGTCTTCAAGCCTATCATTAATTTTTTTCCCTGCCTGATTTAATGATATGACAATCGATAAAGCGACGACCACTGCTCAGATCCTAGACAGCCAAATGTATTTACCAGCAGGAGTATTTTTTTTTTTAATTAAATAAAATCCTCTGATCAATGTTTAGGATGTTTATCCACAGTTTAACCAAGTAAGATCCAGGACGCTCACTCCTACCTCCCAGGCAGTTTCTCATGTGTGTATAGCTCTGTTAGCACCATTTCCAGTGTTTCTCAAACGACAAACTGGTCCTCGGCTGCAGCGGTGCCACCAGTCACGAGAAGAACCCTGATAAAGAGCAGGTGGTTTTTCTGTTTGGTGGTGTGTTTGTATTTTAAGGATTTCAGACGCCCCCCCCCCCCTTTTTTTTTTTTTTTTTTTAGGATTTTAGGGCAGAAAGCTCGGCCGCTTCTCCAGACAGACGTGAGCAGATTTTCCTGGCGGGTTTCTAACAGTTAGAGAGCCTGCGAGCGAGCAGCGATGCCAGGTCCCAGCCTTCGAGGGACGTCCCGTCTCCCTGCAGAGCCCCGGCTCCGAGGGCAGCAAGACGGGCGTTGAAGAGCTCTCTGGGAACGAGCCAAGGCTCTGGAGAAGCCCAGGGCCTGGCCAGCAGAACACCACCGCCTGCTCTGGAATTTGCCGGAGGAGCCCGGGCAGAGCGGCACCCACCGCTTTGTGCGTACGCCCTATTTCACCTCGAAACAGCAGCTCCCAAAGCTTCAGCACTTTGATCCACCCAGAAGAGAAAAAGAGCCCAAGTCGGCTGCGGCGACGAGGCTTCTCCCCCCGTTGCCCCCGGACAGATGTGCCTCCTATTCACCCCGCTGCCGGGGTTCTGGGTGACTAACTCGGTGACACCGCGCTCACAGCCGAGCCCAGAGGGCATGTTTGAGTTTGTGCTCAGTGCTGGCAGCGTGCCCAGCGCTCCCTCCTGACAGGTGGAGGAAGAGGAAGCTGGAAACTTGAACTTTTGCAACAACAATAGCTTCTGTTTCTCTCGGCCACTTAAACATTTCCCCCACCCCTTCCCCAATATGTCACTGTTTAACCGCAGGGGTGGGGGACACCCTCAGACCTGCTCACCCTCTCAGGACTCACCCTCTGCTTTGCAGAAGAGGGAGGGAAGAAAAGCATCCAAACCCAATCTTTTGGGTTTTATCTCCGAACATGAAAGCACAATCCCCCTGTTAGAGGCCAGGGAAAGGATCTGCCCGGTCAGGAGAACCAGGCGAGCCGCTGAAAAGCCTTTGATCTTGCTGTCGTCTTCCTTGAGATAGCTCCCGTCTGCTTCTCGACCCCTCACGATCACGTCGGGGCCGGTAACACACCACGGTGCTTCGTGAAAACACACGAACCCACAGGGCGTTGGGCAGGGTCGGTGCAGACAGTTCAAACAAGGCTCGGGAAGGGATGGCACGAGGAGAGGAGCACGTTTTCTCCCCGGGTCCCAAGGTGCCCCTAACCCAGACAGCATCAACAGGACATGGAAATAAATTTCCAGAATCAGAGGGAAGCTCTTATAAATCCGAGTTTCAGAAGGGAAAACGAGCTGCTGGATGAAAGCGGGTTTGTCTGAGGGTGGGGAAAAGCACCGCAGGCGAGAACACACAAGATGGGGAAAGCCAAAGTGGCACAACTCGAAGGTGAAAAGACTGGTGCTGGTCTTCGTCCCACGCTTACACCACCTGTGAGACGCTCCGACACTACGAGGAGATTTTGCTTTTCAAAACGGGCTGAAAGAAGGAGAAAAGGACTGGGACGTACACACCCTGCCTCCCGCGACGGCCCAGGGCACGGGGAGGAGTGCTGGCTTCGCTGCCGGCTCACGTGCGCTACAGTCGGCATCACCGGGGGGAAGAAAACGTAGCCTCGCCTGAAGGAGCCCTGATTCATTGCTGACTTCCCAAGTCACTGCAATGCAACAGCTAAGCTGTGCGTTGGAAAAATACTACATCAGCCTGCCAGCCTGGCTCTGGCAGCGGCCAGTAGCAGATAGCTGGGGAAAGAACGCGAGTAATCACTGTTTGTAGAGGGATTTGAGCATAATATACTAACAAGACACTGGTTTCTGAGCTGGAGATGACAGTGGTTTCCTGCTAGGCTTACTCTGTGCGAATCTGAACTCGAGTTCAGGCTCCCTAGCACGCACCGAGTTTCACAGTTTGTGCTGCCTACAAAAGCACGTTGCATTTGTTTTAAACCTCCTCCTTGACATCTCCCTGGGTGCTCCTCGGTGCCCGTGCCATGAGGGAAGCGGAATAATTGCTCCTGTTCATCCCCATCGCTCCTGGTTGTACGGGCCACTTCCACGCTGGCCGACTGCCCTTCCCGCACCTCTCCTCCAAACCCAGAGCCACTCGGCCCTGTCGCACGGAGGCTCTCCTGCACTTGCACTCAGCCCTGCTACAGCAATTGGAATTAACCCTGTGATGGCTACCAGAGGTATTCCACACATACAGAAACAACCACGCATCCAGCCACGCCAGATGAGTCAGTGTCTGCTTCCAGAGAGAGGGATTTGGGCACGGTAAAGGGTTTAAAGCTGTTTTGGAAAGAGGAATGAGATCTTCTGTCTCTCGTGGCTGGCTGGCTGGACGCCGACTGCAAAGAGATTGGTCTTATGACTCAGTGTGCAAACACCAACAGCCCTGGGAAGCCAAAATACAACAAGAAGCGTGAAAAAAAGGTCACTACAGAGGAAGCATTAAAGCAAAACGCCCCTGTGAAACCGGTGAGAAACTGCGCAGCGACAGCAGGAGGTACCGCTTTATTTCCCATTTTTCCTCCTCAGTCCTCGTTGCCCTGTTTGGGAAACCTGCTCCACCTGGTAAAGGCTGTCCCCTTTCGGCTCCTCAGGTATCCAGTACAGGAAAGCACAGCGCATCCAAGCCTCCTCCGATATTTCATAGCCAACGTGAAGAAATCCGGGCTGTCGTATCCGCTCCACGTCGCTGAGGCCATGTGCCAAATCAGACTCGATACCCAGTCAAAAACTTCCACTGAAACAAAGTACTGTATAATTTGGTCCACGCATTAGGAGAAAAGATTAAAGGGGACATTGACAGGAAAAACATCTGTTTATCCCTAAAAAACCCAGGTGTTCATTAACTCAGATATATACTAACAACTCCAGGCCCGGGGAGGGTAAACAGTGTAATATAAAGCGTGTAGCAACGGAAATAAATATAAGTAATCTTCCAACCCTGTCTCCAAGCCTCCCTCACTGCCACCGCTGAAGATGTTTCACAGCTGTTTAGGACAGAAGATAAGGTACACGTCTGGCTGGTGGCCAGAGGCAGTCATGCTTTGGTAGCCGTTGAGACGACTCCTACATTTATCCTAAAAAACGTTCAGGTGTCCCTCGAGCTTAAGGCCCCATGCTCGATATTCACCGTGCTGCTAATTATTCTGAGACAGGAAGGTGCTCCGACAGGTACGAGACGGGATATCTTCTCCCATAGGGGCCCACACCCTCCACACGGTTCCTTCCCGTGAGGTTTCCCAGCTGCAGGCACGACGTTCTGCTTGGAGCTCAGGACAGCGAGTCTGAACAGAACTTTACTGTGAACAAGCAAAAAAATGCTAGTTTGTGGGGGCAAAAATGGGGCTGCCAGGTCTGGAGAGACAATCCACCAAGGGGGCTGAGCTCCAGGAAGCTCTGATGCAAACGGCTCATGTCCAGCTCCGATTTGGGCCCATTTCATACAAGGGACTTTCAAAAATCCATCCCTGGGCTGAGGAGGGTGTTGCTCCAAGTCGGTAACCAAAGCCTGATTCACTACAGAGGGTTTTTTTGCCCTGTCTGTGATTTCACATGCAGTTTCTGAATTCTTTAACGAACCCTTGAGATGGGAAGCAGACAGAAGGTGCTGCTGAAGCCCTAGCCCACCCCCTGCGCTGGGGAGGGCAAAAGGGAGACAAGTGCAATGTCCAGGAGGAGCACAATCAGTTTTACCTAGAAGCAGACTTGTCTTCACGGATCTACTGTGGTCCTGGCAGCTTAACTCCGCTCCTCCTAGCCATTTAAACATAAAAAAGATATAAGAGGTGTAAAAGACAAGGACAAATACTGCTCTGGTCTAGCTGGGAGGACTGTCCATGTCCTTCCACGTCACACGTGCCCCAGAGCAGAAAGGGCTCGCAGCCTTCTTTTCCAGCACATCTCACCACCGTGCCAGGTACAGATTAGAAACCAAATCACCACCATGACTGCACAGTTCGGGGAGCACAGGAACTAACGCAGCCCATGAACCTTCAGCTCCGTCTCCTGCAGGTGACCACGGCCTCAGGTTTAATCTTTTCCCACTAGCGGGCCAAAACAGCATGACAGCGTACACCCTGGGCCAGAGGTATTTCTGTAGTGGGGAAACAAGTCTGGCCCCGCCAGCACGCACCCCACGCGTGCCACACGCACCCACATCGGCGTTTCTGCGAGTTTCTGAGTTGTAACTACGTGGGGACTGAACAGCCCCGGAGCACCATGCTGGCGGGCAGCAAACCTCCGCGACAGCAAGGGGAGACGTCATGTTATCAGAGATGCAAAGCAGGGGACGGTGAGGAGCATTTATCCGGTGTAACCCCGCCGTGGCCAGCCTCCCTTGCTGCAGCAGGGAACTCTCGCCCGACGAGCTTTGTCGCCTACAAAACAAGGGAGAAGAGATAGACGCGGCCTGGGAGGAGGCAGCACAATGATGAGTCAGAGATGACAAGATGAGCGATGCTTGGCTGCTTGACCAAAAGGGAGAGATCACCGTCTGGGGCGATCAAGCTTGACTTAGCTGTTTCTGCAAACCACCCCCCCTAAAAATCAGCCTGGAGAGAGCAAAACCAGCTACAGGAGCTGACACGGAGCTTCCTGCCCTACCAGCGTGTCTGGCTGGATCCCTCCGAGAGCAGGAGAGCGCCTGGTCATCTCCAGATCTCATTAACATGCAGATTTGGGTTGCTGCCTCCTGTTGTAAATGAGCCCGGTAACAGCCGTCCGACATACGTGCCGTGTTTCCATGAGTCACACTCGTACGGTGCTTATGAGAATACTGTTCCATCATATTTATCTGGCGAGGAAACTCTGCTGTAAGCCTGCACTTTTGTGGGTGGCTTATTAAGAAACAAAGCTAGAACACAGAGAATCAATATTAATACTGAATATAAACACAAGGGGGATCGAGGCAGTAATTCTTTATGGCTTTGCTTCTTGCCTTCCCTCCAAATGCATGGAACAACTGAGTTTGAGGGAAATTAAACTATCCACATTAATTAGGTGTTATCTTCTGTACCAGCTAACAGCATGAAGGGCTTGCAGGGAATAGCTGTTTTGCCACATGCTCCAAAGGGAACAGTCTCGGAAGTTAACACGTTCCTTGATCTCGATGAAGAATTCAGCCTCGTTTCTCATGTTGAACAAGCGGGTAAAGATGAGAAATCCTGTCTGGGAGCTGAGAGGAGACAGAGGGAAGAGGAGAGGCTCTGGCTCAGGGGCTGGATCCAGCCTTTGGACATGCGATCCCTGCCGCAGCGGTAACATGAGGTCTGCCTGGTGTGTTTGAAAGGCCTGTTTGTCCTTAGCCAAGGAAAAAGTTGCTCGTCGGAATAATGTGAAATTCCCCTGAGCATAAGCCTCCCATTCATTTCTGATATTCGTAACCTCAATCTTTCCAAGCCTGATTGAGCAATTTCAAGTTACCGGCTGAACCAACACTCATTACGTCCCACCGCTCTCCCTATTAAGCAGTTCAACAGCAAAAAAGGACTCAGAGAAAGCCGTTCAGAGTAAGGTGCTCCGTACGCTGCCTGTGAGTAGGGCTTGGCTGGCTGCTCGACGTCTCCTGGCCCAAACCTGGAGAGACACTAGTGCAGCAGCACAGCCCGAGGCACAGCCAGACCTTGCCTTCACGTGCTGCCGGACACAAACCCTCCCTTCGGTTCCTCCAGCCCACTTTTCACCTGCGCCTGTGGTTCTTTGGGTTCCCAGAGAGAAGATCTGGACAGGCATAGGACAGCTTGGCTTCCAAGACGAAATGCTTTTCATTCCGCATACCTGCATCCCTTATTTTCCACCTCCGTTCACGTCCCGACAGCTGGAACAAAGCAGCGTGTTTGCCTGCAGCCTCGTGAAACGCGAGCTCTTTAGTACAGCAGTATCAGAGGAGTGTCACCTGCTTCCTTACACACACGGAAGTATTTATTATACAGCAGCACCCTGCTACCTGTCGCTTCTCCGTACACTGCTTAGGAGTTGCGTGATGCCGTGCTCCTCTAACCATTGCCATTACCCCATTTTCTGACCTTCCTACTCAGCTGATGGGATTGAATTTAACTCATTTGAGGAATATGACAATGAGATGTACATACTCAGAAAGAGGCAGCGAGAAGACCCACACTGGAAGATTTACAGTCCAAGATGGGATCTTCTGGAAGGGTAGCCTCCAAAAAGCCAGCATCTTCTCCGGTTGATGATTCTGATGCTGTTCCTGACCCTCCATCTTCCACATCACGCGCCCCGTCCCTCTGTACTTAAGGTGTATTTCTGAAGTTGCCACGTACAACCCCTCCACCCCCTCATTACATTAATTCCTACAGGAAAAATTGCTTCACTCTTCATTGCACCAGGTCACCATCACACCTCAACAGGCAGCAGATTATGGCCGTGCATGCTCCCGTTCTTTGACCCGCATTCATTTTAGGAACCAGCCACCGGTTATCCTTGCCAGCATTCAAATCCTCTGCAAGGGTTCTCATTCTCCCTAGTTTTTCACAAGGATGATAGCCTTGACCCCATCATCCTACTGGTGGCTGTTTGGGTGATGAAGGGGGTCACTCTCTTCCAAGAGAGAACTCTTTGGGGGTAAGGGAGACAGAGTTCTCCTAAAAGCTCTTCAGTTCTCTGCTCCAAGCACAGCCTCTGCTCCGAACTGCCTTGGAGCGCCTCTCTACCCCATTTTCCCTCTGCAGTTAAGCACAACTATGACTGAACTCATGGTTTCAAAATGATTCTTCTTTGTACCTCACACCACCCTCCCTCACACGTCCATTTTCTACACTTCAGACCAAAAGATTGCATTTCCTGGTCACTGTAGTTACGATGTTTTAAAGCACAAAGGGTGATGACAAGCCGTCAGCTGCAGAAGGCACTTGAAAAAGGCCAGCTGCCCGGTTCATGCAGCAAGGAAAACCAAGTCCCCAGCAGCAGATGAAGAGAGCGTGCACCAGAGAACGCGGTCTGGAGAGGTATAAACAACTGGCTGCTTCTTCTGTGAGACAAAAGGCTGGAGAACCGAACAACATCACAACATGAGCAACAACAGGTCTCTGCTCAGCTTTCCCGGCACGGCCTAATGAGACAGGTCGCTGAACTGCAGAGAACACGTGTCTCGAATCGCCCTGTGAAGCCTGAGCGAGACGGCGCGCCGGAGTTCAGCCCTACCGCACCACCGGCTTTTCACTGCCTTTCAGTTATTATACCAAGACGTTAGGCCATGGGAGAGAGTTTAGATGAGTCTAAAACTATATTAGAAAACTCTATCACACCAGCCTGCCCTCTCCTAACTCACCAGCAGTGAGCTGTGTGGACCAGGGGGGAGAGCAGGCAGGGGAGAGCGCTGTCGGGAGGGAGGATGAGTCAGGAACAGGGTGTTTAGGTGGAAGGCGCTGCCCTCTCCCGGGTGCAGCCCACGGTGCTCAGCTGGATGGCACATTCCCGCCCTGCCAACACTGAATTTGGGCTTTACCCCCTTGCAGGTGGCAAGAGTCCTTAATGCAAGCCCGTTCGTGCCTCCTCTGTCAGCTCTGCAGCAGCTGTGGAGCTCCCGGGCTGTGGAAGCCTGCTGTAAAGCAGAGGCCGAAGCTGCCCTTGGCAGGGAGGGTCAGTAGTTTTCACCGTCCCCTGCTTGCAGGCAGGCAGGGAGCTCCAAAGGCAGGGGGTGCGGGACTGGAATGAGAGAGCACAGAAACAAAGGGAGAGGACAGCTGGACTGTGTACAGCCGCCAGCCCTTCCCGAATCAGGGGGAGCACAGAGCATCCCTCTTGCTGCTCTGCCTGACCAGGCTCACAAATCACCCAGACATCCCCAAGCAGCAGCTTCCTGCAATTACAAGCAGCAGAACACATGTGCCAATTAGCTGTGCACCAATATCCTCCTTTGGCCCTTGATCTAGGCCAGATCCCAGCCCTGGGGTGCAGCAGAGCCAGGCTGCTTCCTCTGAGATCCCGGGGACTGGAAGGAGCATCCCTGGGCTGCAGGCCAGGAGGGCTCTCCTCCCCTGCCGCAGGAGGACGCAGGGCCGGCACCTCACAGCACCGAGCCCCCTGGATGCCTGCAGCAGGTGGGAGAAACCCCAGGTGTGGTGAATGCAGGACAGCAGCAATGTCTGCTCCCATCCTAGGCAAGCTGCCAGGCTACCAAAAAACCTTACTTCTCTACTGATTGAGGCCAGCACTTGGGGCACGGGAGACCTCATCACCACTGGGTTACTGAGGACAGCCAAGCTCTGCCGGACGAGCGGCTCCGCCTGGTTCTCAGACCCTTCTCTTCACCCTGTGTCTTCAGGACATTTGTTTCCCCCACACAGCTGCAGACTAAGTCCCTGGCACTCGCTGCAGATGAGGTCAGCGCTGTCCTGCCAGCAGACATATTCCGTTATCGCGGCACTGCTGCTCACAAACCATCCTGAGAACCACTCGAGCCAGTCCAAGTCCCTCCCCAGAGCTACAGCGCAGGCGGGCTTGGTGGACAGCGAGCAAACATGCCTCTCAGGGACTCGTCACACGCTGGGCCTGAGAAACGCACTCCTTCATTAACACCCCAGTGAATTTAAGGCTGCTAGATGGCTCCTGAATGATGTCACGGCACAACCCCAATAGAGGAAGGCACAGCCAACGGCAACAGGAGTGCTGGAGGTCCGTTGTCTGTGGGATGGGAGCACTGGAACAGCTCTGGGGATGCTCTGCTCCCTGACAGGCATGTGCTTGGTCACCCAACCACAGCCACTTCCCTGACAGGTCGGCTTGGGCGGCACAGGCAGACCTGAGCTCTTCTCCTGTGCAACCTGTGGGACACAAGCCCCTGCCCAGGCTGGAGAGCTGCTGGCTCAGGCTGAGGAGCCCCTAAGGGCTGTTCGTACAGAGACAGACCCCCACAAACGAGGCTCTGAGGCTGGAGGGCTTCGTCCGCACCACGCCATGCTGCACAGCCTCACGCTTTGTCCTCTCCCAGCCCAGGGGTCTGCGATCCACCTTCCAATTCTCAGGTAACTGTGCTCACCGTCCCCTCCGACCCGCTCTGGATCCGAGAGGGTGAGGCGAGCACCCCAAGGGGCATGGGAGCAGCCAGCCCCCCCCAGTCCCCCCTGCTCTACCCCAGGAGCTGTGCCTCAGGACGCCCAGCGAAACACAAACAAGCACCAAGTCACAGCAGCATGAGCCCACCTCTTCCCCAAGTGCGGACAGAGCCTTCCTGCCTTCCCACCCTTTGGCAGCAGCGTTCTCTCGCACCTCTCTAAAGCCTGCTCACCTGTTGACTTCTGAAACGTTGTTCATCCTTGCAGCTTCCAGCAGAGCATCTTCTGAAAACAAAGAAGAGAAAGCGAGTTAGCAGCAAAACACACTTAAGAATAACCTGGAGGTGGCACAGACCGCTGCAGCAGTGAAGGCAGGGCCCATGCTTACAGCTCGTATCAAACACCACAGGTTAGGAAGGATCTATTCCTGCGAGCGGGTTACTCCAAAATCTCTCGCTTGCTTGCTGACTTACCACAGGCTCCCTGCAAGCCCCGGTGCCAGGTTCTGGGGAAGGCAGGGCCGAACAGCACCTCTCAAAAGGCAGTCCCGAGCAGACACATGGGAACCTGTGCGCAAGCTGAATCCCCAGCCTGGCTGCACAAGTCCCTTCCTCGCCTCTCCTAGCCCAAACACAGCCAGCTGAAACAGCAGCTCCCTATGCGCCGCATCTTAACACCAGCGATCCCCCGGGCAGCACCTCAGTGGACGCAGCCAGGGATGGGAATTACTCCTCCCTGGGAGACCAGTCTCTCCCAGCCTGCCAGAGGTCGCCCACGTCTGTAGGAAACTACCTTCGCTTATGACTGCGGGCGCTGCCAGTCTCTGGCTTGGAAAGTGCCACGGGACGGGCCTGGCAAAAGGCAGGAGCAGAGAGGAGAGGTCCTGCTGGGGCATCCGGGGCTGGGGGCAAGCCAGCAGCGGCTCCAGCAAGGAGCCGACTGCATCAACAACTAGAGAAACAAAGATTTATCCTGTGTTTGCAACGCAAACCCTGCAAGCGGTGGGCTCTGGGGTGCAGCGGGCGTTACGGGGCAGCTGGCACTGTCACTCCAGGCAGTCACAGCCTCAGCCAGAGGTTTCCAGACACCGCACCAAGGCCAGCAGGTTCCTACAGCAGGCTCAGAATGACACCTCCTGGCTAGAGAGGGTAAGGACAGCACCCCAGCTCTGACTCTCCGAGATGCACAGAGCTGCAGGAGCAGGAGTTGTTCAAAACCAGTGCAGCCAGCAGAGCTGTCCTGGGGACGTTTGGGAAGCTGGGACAATTCTCCCCAATTCTCACCAGCCTTCAGGTGCTTCCTGCTCTCTCCCCAACATTTTGTGCCTCCTTTTCTCCAAGTCATTCGTGCCCCTGGCTCGGCCTCCTGCCTTGCATCTGTAACCTGCCTTCCCGGAGAGTGGCACCAGCAGACAGAGCTCTGTCCTGTGTGCCCCAGCCCCTGCTCCTGGGGCGAGGGTCCCTCTCCCTGGGCACGAACCAGACAGAGGCAACGCTTACGGCTCAACCCAGCAGCCAGCCTTCTGCAGAGGTTCGAGCTGCACCATAAACCTCAACGTTTCCTCTGCTGCCCTGAAAGTAACGGCACTCAGCGTGCTGCAGGGAGCTATTTTGGCTGACATGTCATCGGTGCAGAAGTGCATCCAAACTAAGAGCTTTCCGGCTCTTAGGGGTCTTATTAGGAAAGCTGAGATGAGGCACAAAGCCTGTGGGAACACATCTGGGCCCATCGGTATGTGCGGGCTTGCTGGCCACAGAACTGCAGCAGAGCACCGGCAGCGCGGGCCACTCAGCCCTGCCTGAGACACGAGGTAAAGTCCAGGCAGTTGGGACCGAACGACCTTTGGTGTACGACTTACCGAGCGTTCACAGCCACCGCAGCCTGGACCCAGACCCAGCACCGCGTCCTCCTCTCAACCACAGAATCACAGGATGGTTTGGGTTGGAAGGGACCTTTAAAGCTCATCCAGTCCAACCCCCTGCCATGAGCAGGGACATCCCCAACTCGATCAGGTCGCTCAGAGCCCCGTCCAACCTCACCTGGGATGTTTCCAGGGATGGGGCATCCACCACCTCTCTGGGCAACCTGGGCCAGTGCCTCACCACCCTCAGCGTAAAACATTTCTTCCTTACATCTAGTCTGAATCTCCCCTCTTTCAGTTTAAAACCATCACCCCTCGGCCTGTCGCTACAGGCCCTGCTGAAAAGTCCGTCCCCATCTTTCTTACAAGCCCCCTTTAAGCCCTGAAAGGCGGCAATAAGGTCTCCCCCATAGAGCCTTCTCTTCTCCAGGCTGCACAACCCCAGCTCTCTCAGCCTGTCCTCACAGCAGAGCTGCTCCAGCCCTCGGATCATTTCCGTGGCCCCCTCTGGCCCCGCTCCAACAGGTCCGTGTCTGTCCCGTGCTGAGGATGCAGTACCTGGTAAAGAACAACGGGACCCCTGAGCTCTCCAGGCCTGATCTTCTGCAGCCTCCCTGCATCCCTGCCCTCTCCAGGAAAGCGTCCCAGTTGGTTCCAGCACTCTCCCTGCCTCGCTGGCTGCGGGGTTTGGGGCGCTTGTGGCTCTATCCCCTCGGCCTGCACCCACAACCACGTGGCTGCCCGGCTCTGAGCACTAACCAGTCCAGAAACCAGCTCCTGCAACAAAGCCAGGCCTTGCTCTCACAGACCTTTCCTAAGCACTAATTACAAAAGACTCCCCATAATGATGGTGAAACCTCCCGGGTAACCAACCCAGCAGCCCAGCACAGCAGTCGGCACATTACTCACAGGGAAACCGACCTCTGACGTGCCTGAAACCACTCGAGTCAGTGTCCTGCTCTGCAGTCACAGCCCCTCCTGCCCCAGGCCTGTGTCACACCAGCAGATGAGCTCGCCACCAACAAGCCCGAACCTGAGAGCGGCGAGCGCTGGTTGATGGCGAAGGCACCGCAGTGAGCGGGGAAAGCCCCCCTCGTGCACACACCACCTCCTGTTCCGAGCCTGGGTCCTGACCCCAGCCAGGTCTGAAGGTTGCCTGGTGCTCAGCAGAGCAGCAAACGTGTCTCGGCTCCGACGCCACCTTGTCCAGTGACGCCAACGAGGCCACTCCACCTCCTCTCCTGCGGCAGGTATGCAGGGTGACAACAACCTGGGGTGCATAGGCCAAGCAAGGGACTGCATCCCCAGTACTCCCAAACACAAAACACTGCACGAGTGCTGAGACTGGGATTTGCTGTGGCGCAAACCTACAGTTACACGTCAACCTAAAAGCACTGTTTCACCCCAACAAGATCGCTGGGGCTATCTCGTGTGCTTCAGCTCAGATGCACACGTCAGCCTTTCTAGACCCAAACCTAACGCTGTGGCAGCAAGGGCTTGTGGCAGCCCACCAGCTGCTTCCTTCCCACAGCGGGGTGGAAGTTTCCCACTTGCCACTCCCAGTGGAGTTTCCCACTCCATGAGAAACCTTGGGCTCATCAGGGTGGTCACTCAATCCCTTCCCAACTCCCAAACCTTCAGATTTGCCTGAAATATCCTACTGTCAAAGGAAAGGACTGGAGAGAGCTGGCCCTGTGGAGAACACGGGCCCTGGCAGCCTCCTCACCCAGGGGGACTGGGAGCCAGGTCCTCTCCCAGCACACATCACAAAACCACCCGCAGAGACGGTCTGGGCCGCAGCTGACAAGAGTGCCAGCCATTTTATCTTGCTGGCAAACGTGAGGATTGTTATCATCGTACCACAGAAGAGTTTGGGTACCCAGCACACCTCTGGGGTAGGGATCAAGGATAATGCATTCCTGGGAGGGTTTCCCAGGCCAGTGCCTGCAGGCAGGCTCCAGCCCCAAGGAGAGACCCCCACTCCCCAAGGGGCACGAGCTCCCCTGCCCCACATCAAACCCCCCCTTCCTGCCCCAGGGCTGGCGGAGCCAGGACAGCGAGCAGCAATAGTCACCCTTGGACTGGTGGTCCCTGATGAAGCAGTACGCCAGCGCAGCGATGAGGGCAGGCAGCGCAGCTCCCGGTGGGCAGCTCCCGTCTCCGCTCTGATGCCCGCCAGGGTCTCCTCCGCCACGACAGCGCCGCTCAGCACCCGAGGGCCACAGCGTCGGCTCTCCGAGGGGCGTTGCGAGGCCGGACGGCCCCGGCACGGGGCAGCCTGCGCCAGCTGGGCCGGTGATGCGCAGGCTGGGGGTCCTCGGGAAGGCCAGGCCTGGGGTCTGCAGCCTCGGCCCCTCCACCCTGGGGGTCCTCTTTGGGCCTGGCTCCATTGCTAGGGGGGTGCCTCCCGTGCCTGGCTCTACTGCTAGGGGGGAGCCCCCCAGGGCCGGCCCCACTGCTAGGGGGGTCCCCTTTGGGCCTGGCCCCATTGCTAGGGGGGTCCCCTTTGGGCCCAGCCCCATTGCTAGGGGGGAGCCCCCCAGGGCTGGCCCCACTGCTAGGGGGGCCCCCTTTGGGCCCAGCCCCATTGCTAGGGGGGAGCCCCTCAGGGCTGGCCCCACTGCTAGGGGGGGCCCGTTTGGGCCCGGCTCCATCGCTAGGGGGGTCCCCTTTGGGCCCGGCCCCGTCGCTAGGGGGGAGCCCCCCATCGCCACGGGGGTCCCCCCCGGTCCCCGCCGCCGCCCCCCCCAGGCCGCCCCCCGCCATGGCAGCCCCGCGCTCGCGGCGGGTGCGCGGCGCCCCCTGGCGGCCGAAGCCGGAAGCAACCGCGGCCCGGCGATCGCGGCCCCTTCAGCCGCCGCCGGAGCGCCGTAGGCCGGTCGTGAAGGCGACGGCCGCGCCCGGAGGAGCCGCGCCAGCCCCGGCGGCGGCGGACGGGACGCCAGGGAGGCCAGCATCCTCCCCCCGTTACCCGCGCTCCCACCTTTCCCACACACACACCCCCCCCCGCCGCCACCGGTGAAGGCCGGCGAATCAAGATGGCGGCCGCCGGTAGCCCGCGCAAAGCCTGCTGGGAGTTGTAGTCCCAGCCGCGCACCTCGCCGCGCCTGCCAGCGCTACCGCGAACTACAATCCCCAGGAGGCGCCGCGGCACGGCCCGCCCGCCCGCCGCGGGGCATGCTGGGAAGCGACGCCGGGCGCCGGCCCGGCAAAGGGCGAGGCGGGGACCCGGGTTCGAGTCCGCCCCCGGGCGGCGGTGGGACCCGGGTTCGAGACCCGCCGGGCCGACACGGCCGTGCTCACGCAGCCGGGCACACGCGTGTGCGGGCACACTCGCAGGCGGGCGCACACGGGTGCGCTTGCACACGTGCACTCACATATAGAACGATAGAGTCATTAAGGTTGGCAAAGACCTCTAGGATCATCAAGTCCAACCGCCAACCCAACACCCCCAGGCCTCCTAAACCATGTCCCCAAGTGCCACGGCTACACGGTTTTTGAACCCCCCCAGGGATGGTGACTCCACCACCTCTCTGGGCAGCCTGTTCCAGTGCCTGACCACTCTTGCAGGAAAGACATTTTCCCTAATCTCCAATCTAAACCTCCCCTGGCGCAGCTTGAGGCCATTCCCTCTCGTCCTATCGCTGTGACTTGGGAGAAGAGACCAACCCCCACCTCCCCACAACCTCCTTTCAGGCAGTTGCAGAGAGCGATAAGGTCTGCCCTCAGCCTCCTCTTCTCCAGGCTAAACCCCCCCAGCTCCCTCAGCCGCTCCCCATCACACTTGTGCTCCAGACCCTTCCCCAGCTCCGTTGCCCTTCTCTGGACACGCTCCAGCACCTCCATGTCCTCCTTGTCCCGAGGGGCCCAAAACTGAACACAGCATTCGAGGGGCGGCCTCACCAGTGCCCAGCACAGGGCACCCTCCCTGCCCTGCTCCTGCTGGCCACACCATTGCTGACACAAGCCAGGATGCCGTTGGCCTCCTTGGCCACCTGGGCACACTGCTGGCTCGTGTCCAGCCAGCTCTCAGCCAGCACCCCCAGGGCCTTCTCCGCTGGGCAGCTCTCCAGCCACTCTGCCCCAAGCCTGTGGCATTGCCTGGGGTTGTTGTGACCCAAGTGCAGGACCCAGCTCTGAGCCTTGCTAAACCTCACCTAACTGAGCTCGGCCCATGGATCCAGCCAGTCCAGATCCCTCTGCAGAGGCTTCCAACCCTCCAGCAGATCGACACTCCCGCCCAATCCACATACACGCGCTCACACACGCGTGTGCACACACAAATCTGCAAACACGTGCACTCGTGCATCCACACGCAGGGGCGTGCTTGCATGCAGGCAGGCACGTGCGCTCGCAAACATGCATGCACAGAGCACACGTGCGTGCACACACACACACACTCACGCAGGCGCATGCACACACTTACATGCACAGACACTCACAGGCACGCGTGTGCACGCGGGAACTGATCCACGCCTGCGTACACACACACACACACACACGCTCTCATGTGGACACACACCCCTGTGCAGCCATGCTCATACACACCTGCACACGTGTGCATACACGCTGCAGGCCCCGTGGGAGCCCTTTGCACCCCTGCGTGGGGCTTGCACACACACACGGGTGCTCCCCTCTCCTGCAGCGGCCCTGCTGTGCCCTGGGAGACCCTGGGTGTGCACCCGGGGGTGAGCAGCACCAGGACAAGAAATCAGGGCTGGGAGCAAATACCCCTCAGGAGCCGCAGCCGGGGGGATTTGCACGCCCAGGTGAGCTCGGTGCTGCTGATGTGGGAGTTGCGTGCAGGACGCGGGGCCAGGGAGCCTCTCCCTGCTTTGCACTGCGCTGCAGGAGGAGCAGGAGATCTGCTCCCGCTTTCCCATCCCTGCTCCATGCCACCGCCCCTGCTCTGCACTGGGGACCCCGCTCCATGGTTGCAGAGAGGAGCAGCCGGCTCTGTCCCGTGCACGTACACGACCCTGTGTGTGTGCACGCGTGCGTGTCCTGCCAGGAGGCACCGAGCACCGGCGGTGCAGCCCCACAGACGGCTCCGTCCCCGCTGCTGGCCTGATGCTGGTTTAATTCCCCGTGCGTGGCCAAGGGTTTGCTTTCTGCCCAGCTGACGACACGAGGCACCCAGGGACGGATCCGGCACAGACCTCTGCCCCTCTCCACCCTTGGGCACCTCCGTCCCCCAAAAAGGCATCAAGATGCCCCAAAAAGCCCCCTGGGCCCCTCGGCTGCTCTCCGATGGCGGTCCAGGACCCTCCCCGCTGTCCCATGGAGCTGCTGCACATGACAAACAGTAAATCACTGCCCTGTGCAAGAAAAGCTTCTTGGTAGATGATAAAAATGCATGTAACTGGATGCTTAAGAGAAAGAAAATGTAGAATTGCATATTTTAGGGATGAGACGAAAGGCAAGTGGCATGTGGGGTTTCACTGGGAGAAGGGCTCACCGCAAAGGCGAAAGAAATGGTCGTTTAAATTATCGTGTGCTGGTCGGGAATGCTTTTTTCTCTACCCTCATATATCTGGCACCTAAAGGAGCGGCAGGATGGCAGGCAGGCTGTTAGCAGGCTGTTAGCAGGCTGCGTCTCCTGTTTCTCTCCCCCAGGCCCATCAATATTTCAGAGCCGGAGGAATTCGCCAAGTCTCTCACATGCACTTACAGCTCCAGGAGGAAAACAAGCTTTTCTGCTTCGTTATTTGGTGACGAAAACGATATTAAACCGTGCCACGCGCAGGGGAAGCTGCAGCTGCCCAGAGCCCTTTCCTGCACCAGGATTTGCTGGGGGGCTGCAGCCGCCGGCCGGCGCTCCCCGTGTCTTCGTTATTCCAGCAGCCGCTTGCAGGGTTTGACATTTTGCACCATCACTTCAGCGCTTTAATAGGCTCTAACAAGCTCGGTGCCTGGGGTGTTTAAACTGGGTTGCTAGTAAGTTGCATTTTAGCAAGAAAAATAAAAGCAAGGAGAAGTCGATGAGAAAAATCGGGATTATTGAGAAGAATTGGGTTTATTGCATGCATTATTAAATATCTGCTTTCTGCCCACCAGCCCCTGGAGAAGGAGAGCTGAACGCAGAGGTCACGCCGGGTGCTGCTGGGCCAAGCTGTGCCGGAAAGCTCCGGGAAGGTCGCGGGAGCTCACTGGTGACCGCGGCGGCTCAGCCTCCTGCAGGAAATCAACCCATTTTCTTCAACTCAGCAAGGAACCTTTATAGCCCAGTATTTGCATCTCTCCACCGGCTCCTCGGCGGCCGCCTGGCCATGCCCGCAGCCCTCGGTGGAGCCTGGCAGCGTGGGACACATTTGCACGGCTGCTGGGCGCTCTGCTAATTAAAGCCTGTCGGGGAGCTGCAGGATGGAGGGGCAAGGTTGAGGCTCGCCACGCAGCGAGCTCAGCACCGCGCAGCCCGGCTGTGCCGGGATCTCTGCCGGCGTGCACGAGGCGCTAGCAGGGAGGAAGGATCGTGGCTGGGAAGAGCAAATGGAGACGAGGTGGCCTGGAGAGGAGGGGAGGGAGCGGCTCCCCTCGCTCCCCTCGCTGTTACCGCCGCCTGCTACTGGGAGCAGCCAGGAATCGGCATTTCTGCACCCAGTGCGGGGTTCGGCTGGGCTGGGAGTTGTGTTGCAGGAGCTGCTGGCGGTGCAGGCAGCCCAGTTCTCCCAGTTCCCCAGCCCAGCTCCCCCAGCCTGACTCCCTGGCTCCCTCAGCTCTGCTCCTCAGCTCCCAGTTCTCCCAGCCCAGTTCCCCAGCCCAGCTCCCACAGCCTGACTCCCTGGCTCCCTCAGCTCTGCTCCTCAGCTCCCAGTACTCCCAGCCCAGCTCCTCCAGCCCAGTTCTCCCAGTTCCCCAGCCCAGTTCCCCCAGCCTGACTCCCTGGCTCCCCCAGCTCTGCTTCTCAGCTCCCAGTACTCCCAGCCCAGTTCCCCAGCCCAGCTCACCCAGTCCAGTTCCCTCAGCTCCGCCAGCCCAGTTCCCCCAGTTCCTCAGCCCAGCTTCCCCAGCTCTGCTCCTCAGCTCCCAGCTCCCCCAGCCCAGTTCCCCCAGTTCCACAGCCCAGTTCCCCCAGTTCCACAGCCCAACTCCCCCAGCCCAGTTCCCCCAGTTCCACAGCCCAGCTCCCCCAGCCCAGTTCCCCCAGCTTCCCCAGCCCAGTACCCACAGCCCAGGTCCCCCAGCCCATTTCCCCCAGTTCCACAGCCCAGTTCCCCCAGCTTCCCCAGCCCAGTACCCACAGCCCAGGTCCCCCAGCCCATTTCCCCCAGTTCCACAGCCCAGCTCTCCCAGCCCATTTCCCTCAGTTCCACAGCCCAGCTCCCCCAACCCAGTTCCCCCAGCTCCCCCAGCCCAGTTCCCCCAGTTCCACAGCCCAGCTCTCCCAGCCCATTTCCCCCAGCTCCTCCAGCCCAGTTCCCCCAGTTCCCCCAGTCCCCCAGCCCAGCTCCCCATCCCAGCTCCAGCAGGCAGCCGGCAGCCTCGCGCCGTGCCCCGCACGCCGGCAGGATTTCTAGGCCTGCCGATGACGTCTGCCCTATTTTCGGCTCGGGTTCTGCACACCGCGGCGCGCGCGGCAGGCCCCGTCTGGGGACGTGGGTGTTCCTGCTCCCGGCTGAGAGCTGGCATCGCCCGGGGAGGGGGCGCAGCCGGCTGGGAAAGGCTGCGGGATGCTGGCACCCGCTCCGCTCGCCTGCGGGACAGGGTGGGACAAACCCCCAGGTTTCACCAGCGGAGCAGACGCAGGGCTGGCGATCAAAGTCTCCCTCGGTTCTTTTTCCCCGGGTCAGGACTGCCGGGAGCAGCCGTGCGGTGCGCGGAGCGATGCGAGGTCCCCGTGCTGCAGGCGCTGAGCACGGTGACACCCCCTTACTCCCCTTCTCCTCCGGTTACCGCATCCCAGGGAAGGGCCCCATCCTTGGACACGCAGCCCGGGAAAAGGGGCTCTGTGCCACCCACCCTCCTCGCTGTGGGTCCCAGGCTGCTGAGAAGGGCTCGACTTTGCTGCGCTAAGCAAACACCCAGCTGCTCCGTCCTCCTTTAAATGGTTATTTGTGGCAGCGGGAGCTGGTAGAGGCTTCCTTCGCATTTCCGAGCGGAGAGAAAGGAATCCTGAGTCTGCAGCATTTCCAGAGCCAGCTGGGAAGCCCCAGCCCTTCCAAAAATTGCCTCCGAGTCAGCACTGCCGATGGCTCCCGGCCAGCTGCACCGCGGCACTGCCGCAGCAGGGCCCGGCACACGGGGGGACACGTTCACCGAGCACCAAACCCTCCGTGTCCCCGGCCACGCGGGAGGGACGATGCTCGCGTGCTGCACGGGGACATGGTGGCGGTGCAGCCACGGAGCACGGAGCCATGGAGACGGTGGCACGGCACGGCCACGGGTCCTGGACCCACACCGTCGGCATCCGTGGCCCCTTCATCCCGCTTCCAACGGGGATCCTTCGAAGCCAGGGGGGTGGCTCGGCCGGGGCCCTCTCCTGGCAGCACCCAGGGCCTGGGTGAGGCGCAGGGGCGCAGTGCAGGACCGTGCGAGCATGCCTGGGTGAGGGTGCGTGCACCCCCGTGCAGTGTGCAGGCGAGGGACGTGTGTGCACACCCGTGTGCGTGCACCCGCGTGTGTGTGTGTGTGAGCAGGTGAGGGCCGTGCATGTGCACACACGTGCATGCACCCATGTCTGTGCATGTAGGCAGGGACGTGTGTGCACCCGTGTGCGTGCACTCGTGTCTGTGTGTGCAGGCACGGACATGTGTGTGCACCCGTGTGCGCGCACCCGTGTCTGTGTGTGCAGGCGGGAACATGTGTGTGTAAAGGCGCGGGGCGCGTGTGCAAGGGGTGTGCACGGGTGCACGGGGGGGTGTCTGTGCACATGGGGGGTGTCTGTGCAAGTGCAAGAGCCGTGTGCATCAGTGTGTGTCCCCCCCCGGTGCCCCCGGTGCCCCCCCCGGGCTCTCCCCCCCCCCCGGTGCCCCCGGTGCCCCCCCCCTCGGGCTCTCCCCACCCTGGTGCTCCCGGTGCCCCCCCCGCGCTCTCCCCCCCCCCCCGGTGCCCCCGGTGCCCCCCCCCCCGAGCTCTCCCCACCCAGTGCCTCCGGTGCCCCCCCCCGGGCTCTCCCCCCCCCCGGTGCCCCCGGTGCCCTCCCCCGGGCTCTCCCCCCCCAGTGCCTCTGGTGCCCCCCCCGGGCTCTCCCCCCCCCGGTGCCCTCCCCTCGGGCTCTCCCGCCCCCGGTGCCCCCCCCTCGGGCTCTCCCCCCCCCGGTGCCCCCCCTCCCGGGCTCTCCCCCCCCCGGTGCCCCCCCCGGGCTCTCCCGCCCCCGGTGCCCCCCCCTCGGGCTCTCCCCCCCCCGGTGCCCCCCCGGCTGCCGGCCCCGCCCCGGCCCCGCCCCGGCCCCGCCCCGGCCCATCGCGCACCGCGCACCGGGGATGCCGCCGCCGCCTCCCCCGTAGGGCCGCCGCGACCCCGCGGCACCGGCACCAGCAACGGTGTTGGCGGGGGGGGGGGGCGGGGGTGGGGTGTCCCGGGGCTATGTCGGGTCGCGATAGCGTCCAGATCCCCGACGACCGGGACTTCGGGGCGTTCCGGGCGGAGTGCGAGTCGGAGCGCGGCTGGAGCCTCACCTACAGCAAGGCGGGGGTGGCCGTCTGGGTCCAGCTGCTGGAGCCCGAGCGATCCCTCCACAAGATCAAGGTGAGCCCCCGCCGGCACCGGCACCGGGCACCGGGCACCGGGGGGACCCAGCGCCCGGGGGACCCCGGGGGGCAGCGGGGACCGGGGGGCGGGGGGGGACCCTGGGGTGAGCGGGGACCCCACCGCGAGTGGGGGCTCAGGGGTGAGCCAGCACCCTGGGGTGGGCAGGGGCTGTGGGCGCAAGCAAGGATCCTGCGGCAAGTGGGACCCTGGGGCGATGCAGCACCCTGGGGTGAGCGGGGACCCCAGGGGTTAGCGGGGACCCTGCGGCAAGCGGGGACTCGGGGGGTGAACTAGCACCCTAAGGTGAAAAGGGACCCTGGGGGTGAGTGGGGACCCCAGGAGTTAATGGGGACCCTGGGGCAAGCGGGGACCCGGGGTGAGCCAGGGCCTTGGTGCTCGGGGACCCTGGGGCAAAGGAAGGACGCGGGGGTGAGCCAGCACCCAAGGGTGAGCAGGGACTGTGGGTGCAAGCAGGAATCCTGTGGCGAGTGGGGACCCTGGGGTGATGCAGCACCTTGGGGTGAGCGGGGACCCCAGGGGTAAGCGGGGACCCTTGGGTGATACGGCACCCTGGGGCAAATGGGGACTCGGACGAGCTGGCACCCTATTGCAGAGGGGGACCCCGGGACAAGTGGGGTCCCAGGGGTGAGCTGGCACCCCAGGACGAACAGGGACTCTGGGGGTGAGTGGGGACCCCAGGACAAGCAAGACCCCACGGGTGAGCTGGCACCCTGGGGTGGGCAGGGATGAGTAGGGACCCCTGGGGAGAAAGGGGGTGCACAGGGGTGACTGGGGACTCACCCAGGGACAAACAGGGACCCCGGGGGGTGTGGGACCTGCCTGTCCCCCCACTCTCGGCCCCTGGGACCCCCCCCTCAGCCCTCTCTGCACAGAGGAGATGTGGCCGGGGCTGGACTGGGGGGCTCCTGGGTGCTCCCCCCGCTGCCAGCCCTGCTCCGTCCTCACCCCGTGTCCCCATCCGGGCTGTCCCCATGAGCTGTCCCCTCGCCCTGCGGCGCCTGCTGCAGCCCCCTCTCCTCCCATACGGACCGGAGCTCCCGGGGCTCTCGGGGTCCTCTCCGCGTCCTCCAGCGGGTCCCTTCCCTCCCCGGTGCCGGTTTGCCGGGCTGGCACAGGCGGGTCTGAGCGGCCGCGGGGCCGGTGTGCCGCCCAGAGCCCATCGGGTGGGCTTTGCTGCGGGAAACCGGGCTGCTGGGTCGGATCCCTTCACCTTAAAAACCAGGGAGCGAGATCCCGGGGCGCAGCGAAGAGCGGGGCTGCGGCGCTGAGTGTGCCTTGGGGGGCGGCGGGGGTCCTGGGGGCCCACGGGTAGGTGGGGGCACGCTCGTCCCGGCTCGTTCCTCCGGCGAAGCGGGCACATGGGGAGTGTTAGCGGGGACCGGGCACCGGGAATCAAAGGGAAAACTTGGGAGAGGAGCGGCATCAGGCTGGGGTTGCCGGTGGCCGCGGGCCACCGTGCCACACCGGAGCCTCTGGCTGGCTCTCTGCGGGGCTGGCTGCTGTCACCGTCCCTGCCGGCTTTCCCCGGTGCAATGGGTTATCTCGCCCTTGCCGCTGCGCCGAGGCCCGGCCGCGACCGGCGGCAGCCCGGCGGGGTCGGTGGCGGAGCGGAGGCGGTGGCGGTGGTGGCGGCGGCGCGGCCTGCTCCCACGCCGCTCTGCAGCAGCAGCCGCGCAAACAAGCAGTGCCGGGAGTGCCGGGGAAACCTGTCCCTGGGGTGGTGGCGGTGGCAGGAGCACCGGCTGTGCCCGGCTCCCGCCGCGCCTGCGCCCGCTGGGAAATCGCCTCTGTTTGCTCCCCGGCGCCGGCCAGCTGCCGGCGTGGCAGAGCCGCGGCTGCGTGTTTGGCGTGTTTGGGCTGCGGTGACCTGGTGACAGGTCCCCGCCATGCCCCGGTGGCAGCAGCCTCCGGTGCCATGGCAGCGAGCCCGGAGCGGGGAGACGGTCTTTTGGGGTGCGGGGGCTCCCTGGTGCTGCTTCCCCCCGCCGAGGTGTGAGCCCGACCCCGCACCGGGACGCGTGGCCAGCGGGACGCGGAGCACCCATCGCCGTGGGGTCTGGGCATCTCCCCAGCCGCGCTGGCGTATGCACGGCGCCGTGGGCCCCCGCGCCGAGCCCCCCGTGCCCCCCAGCCCTGCCGCCTGCTCCTGGGGCGTTGCTGCATCCCAAAATGTCTCCGGTGGGGTCGGGGTGCCGCTCTCTGTAGAGCTGCTTGGGTGCGAGCACGCAGCAGGGAGGGTGCTGGGGTGTGTGCGGGGGGTGCACCCCTGCCGGTCCCGGCAATCCCGGCGTGCCACGTCTGCAGCCGTCGGCACGGCAGGTGCGCACCAGGACGTCCCGGCCCAGCACATCCTGCCATGGGGCGGTCGGTAGCCGAAGCCACCCCTCGCCCGTGGGGGTCCCCGAGCCGTGGCAGCACCCCAGGGCCGGGGCAGCACGGTCCTTCACTCTCCGTGCCGGGGGGAGCCCGGGCTTGGGGCGCTGCTCGGTTAATTCCCATGGAGGAGTCTTTTCATCCCGGAAAGTCCAAGGTCCCTGTTTACCCCAGGGGCGGTCGCCTTCCCTCCGGCCACCTTTGCTCCCTGCGCCTGCTCCCCTCGCTGCTTCCCCCCGCAGCGAGCCGGCCCCGCGGGGTTCTCCGAGCCCCCTCCAGCTCCCCCAGAGCCCGGTGCATCCCACAGCCACGCCGGGTCCTGGCCCCCCCAGCACCCTCCTGGCCAGATCCTGCTTGGAAAGATCTTGCTGGGTGTTTATATGTTGATGCCATGCGTGTGCTGAGCGGCACCGGGCTGCTCCGGGCAGGTATCGGGGACCGTGGGGGGACCTGCAGTCCCTGTGCCACCCCCCTGATCCCCAGCAGAACCCAGACCCAGCGCCTCCCACCCAGGCCGGGCTGCTCCCGCTGGATTTCATGCCATCCGGCGGGACGGGCAGCTGCCCCGGCACACGTGGCGTCGCTGACGTGGCCCCGCGGGGCCGAGCCGGGGCGTTCGCCCCCCCAACGCCGCAGCTCCCCGGGAAGGGGGCTGGGGGCTGCCCGCCGTGCCTGGCACCGGCAGCCTCCCAAGGGCTGTTTTCCTCGCTGTTTGCTCGCTGGCTTTCCCGCTCCTGCTGCTGCTTTGTAATTAAATGAAACGCGAAGGTCTCGCCCTGCTTTGAAGCGGCTGCGGTCCCCCCTCTCCTCTCCTCTCCTCTCCTCTCCTCCCATTAGGGATGCAGCTCTCGTCTAACCTGTTTTCTGGAGTCTGGAAACAAGTTTGTGCCACCGGGACCTGACACAACCCAGGGCTGATTCATCGGCGGAACTGGGGGATTCGGTGACCTCGGGGCTGCCCGTTAACCGCCATGGTGCCCGGGATGGCTGCGGGATGGGGGACCCCGGCCAGGACCCCCCTCTCCACCCCGGCGGAGCAGCGAGCTGGTCCCTGGGAACGGGCTGCTCCGAAAGGATGGCCAGGAGCCATCCCGTGGGAAGCATTGGGAGGGGGCTGGAGTTTCGCCGGGCCTTGCCGGAGCCACCGGCGTGGCCGGGCTCTGGGAAACCGCCTGGGACGCGCACGAAGCCGGGGCTTCACGGCGGTGTCGGCCTCCTGAGGATGTGGGGCGGGGGGTTGAGGTGACCCCCAGGGGAGCTTTCCTCCATCCCGGGGGTCCCCTCAGTCCCCAAGCACCTGGGTGGCCTCTGTGTGTCCCTGAGGAGGCCACAGCCCCCTCCGGCAGAGGCGGGGGGGTCTCCCCCTTGGATCTGCTCCTGTCCTGCAGCCCAGCATGCCGGCTGTCCCCTCGTGCCCGGCACAACCCCAGCCCCGGTGCCAGCGGTGCCGGGCACGGTGCGGGTGCCCGCAGGCAGACCCCATCCCGGGCAGGGGGTGCAGAGCTGCCCCCCCCGAGCCCCTTCCCTGCAAAATCCCAGGGGTGGGGAGGGTGTCGGGGCAGAGCCAGGCACAGGTGGCCCCTTGCACCCATTGCATTCACCTCCCTCCTCTAGTTCTTCCTTCCTCCTCCTCCTCCTCCTCCTCACCCCGTAGACGTCAGAGTCAATATTGACTCATGGCTGGGGCCGGCACTGCCCTGACCGCTTCCCGGGTGGCACGGTCCCCTCTCCCGGCAAGACGACCCCCCCCCCCCCCGGGGACATGAGTCAGGCAGCCGGTGGCACGCAGGCAGCGTGGGCAGGTCCCCGAGTCTCACCCGGCTGGTCCTGCCTGCGTGGGCACGGCTCGGCCGACCTGCCTCGCCGCTTTAGGAATAAACGGGGGCGGCGGCGGCGCCCCATCCCGCATCCAGCCCAGCCGGCGTAGGACGGTGCCGGGGGTGTCTCGGTGCGGGTGGGGAGCGGAGGGTCCCCAAGCACGTCACCCGGGGCTGTGCTCCCTCAAACGGCCTTGCAAGGCTGTCCCCTTCCGAGTTGGAAGGTCCCTTTCCGAGTTTTTGGCCAAATGGAGGCTCCTGTGGGGGGGTTGCAATGCAAGGCACAGGGCGATGGGCTCTGTGGGGTTGGGGACAGACTCCTTGGTGTTGGGGACGGGCTCCCTTGGGCAGGGATGAGCTCCGTGGGGTTGGGGACAGGCTCCGTGGGGTTGGAGATTGGCTCTGTAGGGTTGGGGCCAGGTCCCATGGGGTTGGGGACAGGCTCCATGGGGCAGGGATGGGATCCCTGGGCTTGGGGACAGACTTGGTGGGGTTGGAGATGGGCTTCATGGGGTTGGAGATTGGCTCTGTAGGGTTGGGGACAGGTCCTGTGGGGTTGGGGACAGTCTCCATGGGGCAGGGACAAGCTCCGTGGGGTTGGGGACAGACTTGGTGGGATTGGGGATGGGCTCTATGGGGTTGGGGATGAGCTCCCTGGGGCAGGGATGAGCTCTGTGGGGTTGAGGATGGGCTCTGTGGGGTTGGGAGTTGGCTCTGTAGGGTTGGGGACAGTCTCCATGGGGCAGGGACAGGCTCTGTGGGGTTGGGGACAGACTTGGTGGGGTTGGGGATGGGCTCCATGGGGTTGGGGATGAGCTCCCTGGGGCAGGGGTGAGCTCTGTGGGGTTGGGGACGGGCTCCGTGGGGTGGGGACGGGCTCCGTGGGGTGGAGATGGGCTCTGTGGGGTGGGGATGGGCTCTGTGGGTGGAGGGTTTGGCTCTGCGAGCAGCGGTTGTGCCCCGCTCACTGCTGGAGGGGCCGGGTGCAGGGAGGACGTGCCCCAGTGCCGGGTGCTGCCTTCCCAGGGTCGGGGGTCTCCAGTGGCCGCGGCTCCTTCGCCCCTAAAGCTGATCCTAAAGGAAGAGCCCAACAGCAGCTCCCTCCTCCTCCGGCTGCTAAATGGGAGCGTTCCCAACCTTCTCCATATGGGTGCTGGGTGCCTGGGCCCTGGGGGGCCAGGAGGGACCGGCGCCGTCTTTGGGGAGGGACCAGGGCCGGTGGTGGTGGCGTTCGGCATGGAGCAGGATGCTGGTACCCACCACGGAGGCACCGGGGGCACGTGCGTTTGCTGGGGTGCAGGAGCAGCATCCCCCCCGGCACGTGGCACGGATGCCTGCACCGCCCCACGGCACGGCTCTGGTGGCCCTCGGCTGTGGCCGGGTGGCATCCCTGCTGCTGGGGGAGGACGGATGGCAGCTTCTCCTTCCTTCTTCTCCTTGTCTTCCCGAGGATTTGGCTGCCATGGTTACTGGAGCTGCTCCTAATCTGGGGGGGGGGGGCTGCTCCCTGCTCCAGCCACCCCCCCGGCGCGGTGCTTGCTGCCCCACAGCACGATGCTCGCTGCCCCACGGCGCGGGGCATGGCCCCGTGCACCAGCCCCCCGCCGCACCACGGGTGCCCCGTGCAGGGGTGCTGCATTGGGGGGAAGCCAGTGATGGGGGGAAGAGGCGAGGTGGGAGGGTGACCCCCCCAGAAGATCCCCCCAGCATCCGGGGCTCAGCTCCGCGCTGCCTTGGGCAGCAAGGTGGCAAACTGGGCCAGACTGGGCTGAGCTGCTGGTTGGGATCCGGCTCCTCTGAGGGGGTTTTGCCTTGGGTTTTGGGGAGCCTGAGCGGAGACCCCCCACCCTGGGGGTCCCCGCAGCCGCCCTCCGTCCCGGGGCGGTTTCTCACCCGCCCACCCCTGCAGTGCAGGATGGAGTGCAAGGACGTGCCGGCGGAGACGCTCTACGACGTGCTGCACGACATCGAGTACCGGAAAAAGTGGGACACCAACGTTATTGAGACCTTCGACATCGGGAAGCTGACCGTCAACTCCGACGTGGGCTACTATGCCTGTGAGGAGGGGGCTGGGGGGGTCCCAGGGGGGAGCCGAGCCCTGGGGCTGTCGTGGCAGCACCCCTGGGTTCAGCACCCGTGGGTTTGGTGGGCGCCGGGGTGCCCTGGCGTCGCTGGGAGGAGCCCGGGTACCAGTTCAGGAGGGATTTGGGGGGCAGGTTTGGACCCCCGCGGGGGATGCCCATGCTGGGGGGGGGGGTGTCTCACCCCGGTCCCCCACCGCTGCTGTCCCCAGGGAGGTGCCCCAAGCCCCTGAAGAACAGGGACGTCGTCACCCTCCGCTCCTGGCTGCCCATGGGCACCGACTACATCATCATGAACTACTCCGTGAAGCACCCCGTGAGTCGCCGGGGGGGGCGGCCGGGGGTGCTGCCCGCGCCGGGACGGGGCTGGGTTTGCCATCGGGGCGCAGGGGGGCGGCTGGAGGCGGCGGGGGGCCGCGGGGGGGTCAGGACAGCCCTGCCTGCGGTCGGTTCTTGCCTGTACCCCGTCCTGCCCGTGCCACCGACTTGTGTGTGTGTCCCCTCGCCTTGCTGTGTGTCCGTGTCCCCCCCCCCCCCCCCCCCGCAGAAGTACCCCCCCCGCAAGGACATGGTGCGCGCGGTCTCCATCCAGACGGGCTACCTGATCGAGGGGACAGGAGCCAAGAGCTGCACCATCACCTACCTGGCGCAGGTGGACCCCAAAGGTAAGGGGGGGACCCCTGCTCCCGCGCCCCAGGGCTCAGCCCACCCCAGTCCTGCCCGCGCGTCCCTCGGGGAGAGTCGCCCCCCCCGGTTAGGGGTCTGTCCTAACGGATCGACCGAGGCTAATAAATCGGGCTGGAAGTTTTCCGGAGCTGGGAGAGGTGGGGGGGGCTCAGGGAGGGGGGGCTCAGAGACAGGCAGCAGCGGGCAGGGGGGCAGGCGGGAGCATCTCGGGATGCGGCTGGAGCCAGACCGGGAGCGCTGGAGCAAAGGAGGAAACATTTTGGGCTGTTTCTCTTGAAATATTTCTTTTCTGGGGTAGAAGAGGTGGCCAAAACGCTGAAATTGCCTTTTTTTGAACTTGGCAAGAAGCTGAGATAGGAGTTTGGGTTGAACCCCAATTTCCCTGGACCGTTCCCCCCCCCCAGCTTGCCCTGTCCCCCCTCCAGACGGGTGTCCCCGAGCCCTCCTGTCCCCGAGGAGGGTGACCTGGGGGGGGGGGGCTGGCGCTGCCGTGCCCGGGGGTCCCGGCTGTCCCGTGGCTGGGGGTGCCGGTCCCAGCCCGGCTCCTCTTGTCCCGACAGGTTCGCTGCCGAAGTGGGTGGTGAACAAATCCTCGCAGTTCCTGGCCCCCAAGGTGAGTCGGCCGCGCTGGGGGGGTCCCGGGGTTGGGCGAGGGGTCCCCTTGCCCGGTTCAGCTCCAACCCAGCCTTCATCCTAGGCGATGAAGAAGATGTACAAGGCTTGCCTCAAGTACCCGGAGTGGAAGCTGAAGCACAACCCGCACTTCAAGCCTTGGCTGTTCCCCGAGCAGAGCCGGCTGCCCGCCCTGCCGCTCTCCGAGCTCTCCCTCCAGCACGCCGACTCCCTGGAGAACATCGACGAGAGCTCCTTGGCCGAGACCAAAGACGACCGCGGCGAGGCCAGCGACGAGGACAGCGTTAACTGAGCCCCCCCGCCCCAGACCCCCGCCCCGGGGCCGTTTGGTCCCTGCGTCCCCCCCTCCAATGCAGTTTGTGTCCCTCTCTTGCACGCACATGCACGTGCACCCACGCTTCTGGCTCGGGGCGGGGGGGATCCTGCCGCTGCAGACCCCCGGCCCGGGGACAGCGGGGCCGTGCTGGGCTCCCCCTGCCCGGGGGCTGCCCCCCCCCACCTCCCTGGGGGGCGGCCGGTCCCTTTGCAGCCACCGCAGGACACTGACCTTGTCCCCGCCGGTGGCAAACCCAAAGTGCCCTTCAGCTCTCGCCCCGGGAGGGGGGGCAGAGGAAAGGGGGGGGGTCCTGCCCCTGCTCCCCCACCCCGGGGGCACCCCCTCGCCCCTTCCTCGCACTCCCCCTCTGCTCCCCTGCCCCTCATCCCCATCTCCTGCCGCGGGACCCCCGCCCGGGGGGACCTCCAGGGGCGGGGGGCTTGGGAGTCTACGGCACCTCCAGGCATGGGGGGGGGCTTCAGGGGCTCCCGGCTCGTCCAAGCATGCTGGGGGGGCTTGGGGGCAGGGGGGCTCTGGGGTCTTATAGCACCTCCAGGCATGTTGGGGGGACTTGGGGGGCTCCCAGCACCTCCAGGTGTGCTGGGACGGGTTTTGGGGGGTCCGGGCACCTCCAGGCATGTTGGGGGGACTTGGGGGGCTCCCAGCACCTCCAGGTGTGCTGGGGGGCGTCTTGGGGGGTCCTGGCTCCTCCAGGCATGTTGGGGGGACTTGGGGGGCTCCCAGCACCTCCAGGTGTGCTGAGAGGGGTATTGGGGTGTCCTGGCACCTCCAGGCATGTTGGGGGGACTTGGGGGGCTCCCAGCACCTCCAGGTGTGCTGGGGGGGTGTTGGGGGGTCCTCGCACCTCCAGGCATGTTGGGGGGACTTGGGGGGCTCCCAGCACCTCCAGGTGTGCTGCGGGGGGTGTTGGGGGGTCCTGGCACCTCCAGATGTGCTGGAGGGTCTCTGGGGGCTCCCAGTATGTTCAGGCATGTTGGGGGAGCTCCTGGCACCTCCACGTATTCTGGGGGTCTCTGGGGGCTCCCAGCACCTCAGATATCTCCAGATGTGCTGGAGGTCGTGGGGGCTCCCAGCACCTCCAGGCATGTTGGGGGGGACTTGGGGGGCTGCCGGCACCCCCAGGCGTGCTGGGGGTCTCTGGGGGCTCCTGCCCCCCTCCTTCGCAGGCGGGGGGCCCCAAGCTCGGTGTCTGAACACTTTCTGCGCTTGAATTAGAGGCCTTGAATCTGGATTTTGGAGCTGTTCCTCGGCCGCGCTCCTGCCCCCCCGCCTTTGCCTGGGGCGGCGAGGGGCGGAGGGAGATTTTGTACCTTGTACCGGAGCTGATTATTTAGGAATAAAACAAATAAATCCGGCGCAGGGGGTGACTCGGCCTCTCTGTCCTGCCTCGGTCCCTGTCCCCGGCTCCGCGGTGGGCTTGGGCAGGGGGTCCCTGGTCATGGTGGGTGCTGCTGGGTCCTGCTCACCCTTGGGGTCACCCCGTTGGCTTTGGCCCAGGGGGGACCCCCGGGGGGGCTCTCGGCTGTGGCGATGCCACTGGAGGGTGCCAGAGAAACCCCTAAACCCAATTAGCACCGGGTGCTAATTAGGGACGACGCTGCTCACCCCTGCAGCGGGTTTTGCCCCAGCCCCAGCCAGACCAGTAACACCAGTACCACCTGTCAAACACCCCAACTGGGGCACACCCCCCCCAAAACACCTCTGGGAGAGGAGTTGCCGGGCGCTGGGCTCGGGGGGCTCTGGGGGACGCTATTTGGGGGTACATCCATGGGTTCTCTGGCTTTTCTCTGGCACTGCAAGATTTGAAATACCTTAAAATGGGAATAAAAGGTGGAAATGGCATGTCTCGTGTAATCACCCGGGGCTGGGGGCCGGGGGGTTATCCGTCCCCCAACACCCCCGCAGGTGATGTGGAAGGGAGAAGCCCCCCCCGGGCCTGCAGGGACAGGGGCTGCTCGGGATGCGGCCATCCATGCCGCCTTGTTCACGGCCATGGGTTCCGTGGGGGGATTCTCCGGTGTCCCACGGGCCCCACGCTCTGCTGCGGCAGGGGAAGATGGAGCTCGGGAAGATGCGACGGCCCCGAGGCCTTCATCCTCCTTCCCCATGCTGCTGATATTTGCCAAGAAACCTAAAAGCAGCATCTCCCCCCCCCCCTCCAAGCACGGGACCCCCCCCACCCCAGGCTGCTGGGACCCCCGCAGCCGTGGGCCCGAGCCAGGGCGGTGGGATGCACGGAGCGTGGGGGGATGCGACGGGGAGCGGTGGAGAGGAGGATGAGGATGGTGGGGTGCGGAGGCGGGGGGTCCCTGAGCAGGCGGTGGGCAGCCAGCCGGTGCCGGGCTTTGCAAGGGCTGCTTTTTATTTATTTAATTCTGGGAAGGGATTTTTCGTGCCCCCACCCTCTGTGCCCAGCCTGGAGCCACCGGCGGAGCCCGCGGCCGCCCAGCCAGGTCAGTCTGGGGGTGCTGCAGGGTGGGGGGGGACACGGAGGTGGCCCCTTGCTGTCCGGGGGGGCCGCCACCAACCCTGACACCCCCCCGCCCGCTGCTTCTCTGCAAACTTTGGGCAGCAGGGGGGGGATCAAGGGGGGATCGGAGGTGGGGCACCAATCCCGGGAGCGTGGCCAGTCCCGGCGCTGCGGGGGGACCCCCACTGTAGGTCCCCCCACTTCTAGGACACCCCCCCCCCCCCATGGATTCCCCCCCCCTCCACGGTGTGGGTTGCAAAGCTCAGCCGGGGCCGGGAGCAGATCTGCTGCGCGGGGGTGTGGTTTTCGGGGTGCAGAGAGGGGTTTGGGGTCTGCGAGGTGTTGGGGTGCCCGGAGCACCGGGGGGGGGGACGCTCCATCCTGGGGGACAGGCTGGCACCCCCAGGGGAGTGGGGGTCTGCGTGGAGCCCGGCTGCAGCAGGCTCAGCCCTGGGACCCCCCACTCTGCATGGGGTGCAGCCCCGGGCAAAGCTGCTGGTGCATGCGGTTATGGCCAGTGCACCCCCCCGCCAATTCTGACACCCCCCCCCCGGTGCTCCGGGCACCCCACACCTCAGCAGACCCCAAACCCCTCTCTCCATGCCGGCGGGGTCTTGCTGGGTGGGTGCGTGCCGGAGTCTGGCTTAGGGCCGGCCGATGGCACGTTGCCGGTGTGCCCCAGCGCCAGGCGTGACCCCGCGTTGCCGTCACACGTGGGACCGCGCTGGGCACCGGCGACTCGCTTCCGATTTCGCCCATTAATTTCCATCTGCTGCACCCTCCCCGTCCTCCCCCACACCTCTCCCAAACCGGCATTAAAAATAGGACCCAATTAAAAAGAGAGCCGGCCGCCGCTCCACCCCGCCACGGGGCAATAACAGAGCAAAACCAGAGCAAAGCGCGCCACGGCCGGCTCCGGCGCCGGGGGGACGCGCGGTGGGGGCCCACCATGGGGTCAAAGCCCCTTGCAGGGGTTTTTTTAGGTCTTTTGCCTGTTGGAGGTGCTGCCAGAGACTTGGTGTTGGGGGGGCTGCGAGAAGAAATGGCTCCGTAGGGGAGCGGAGGATGCTCCGGAGCGTGGCCGGGTGCCGGAGGAGCTGCGTGTCGGGGGGCTTCGGGCAGAGCCGGGGGCTCAGGTAGGCTGCGGGCGATCGGCAGCGCCGGTGGAGGATGTGGATCTGCCGGGTACAGGAGGGCTGTGCTGGGGGTTTTCTTGCGATGCTGCTTTAGTTTCTGTCCCACCGCTGGCTTGCGAGGACCTTGGTGAGCCCCGAAACGCTGCCGGGGAGGTCTGCGAGGCTTCGGCTTCACCGGGGTGACCCTCCCGCATTGCTGCCGGTCCCCTGGGGCCTCGGGGTGCCCTTCGGTGTATGCGGCCCCCTGACCTGGATAAGGCCACCGCACCCTCATCTTCTGCTGAAGGCTTTGGGAGGGGATCCCGCAGCGCCGGCTCTGGGGCACCGGGATGCTGGGAACGGGGGGATGCGACGGCTCTGGGGCGCCAGGATGCTGGGAATGGGGGATGTGACTTCTCTGGGGCGCTGGGATGGTGGGAATGGGGGATGCGACATCTTTGGGGCGCCGGGGTGCTGGGAATGGGGGGATGCAGACAGCAGAGGCGCTTTTTGGGGGGGGTCGGACCCCGGCCCCGCAGGCTGAACCCCCACAGAGCATCATCCCCTCAACACGGGGCCGAGGTGGGTGCATCGGGCAGCGGGTGCTGCTGCGCCCGGCCCCTCCTCGCACGGGGCACGGCCTCGCGTGGGCGAGGGGCCGAGATGCGGGGGACTGCGTGTCCCCCCCCTCCGGGAGCAGCCAGCCAGCGTGTTCCCATCCCCGAGCCGCTCTGCGGGATGAAAGGACCATTGTCCGGCCAGCCGAAGCGCAATCCGCCGGGATCGGCACGCAACCCCCAGGGTGGGGAGCGATGTGGGGTGGCCGCAGGAACCTCCCGTCTCCCCCCGCGTCCCCAAACCATCCCACTTCATTTTTTCCCCTTGCCAAGGCCTTGGAACTGGGTGGGGAGGAAAAAATAAAAAAAGAATAAACCTTTTTTTTTTTTTTTGGGAAAGTCCCTATGGTTTTCCCCTCAGCTCCCATTTCCATGAGGCAGCCAAACCTCCGTGCGGGAACAAGCCCGGGCCTGGCAGGGCTGCCGTCGTGCCTGGCTGGGGGTGTCCTACCGGCCCCTGTCCCGGGAAGCACCCCAGCATCCCGCGCAGAGCCCTGGCCGGCGCCGGACGGAGGTACTCGGTGCTCCTCTCACCGCGCTTTGCTCCCTGCGTCGCTGCCCGCTGGGGTGGGCAATGCCTGGGGGGGCTGGGGGTGCAAACCGAGCCGGGGGGGGGGAGTCACACACACGCCACCTCCTCGGCTGCGGTTTCTCTCCCGGGGGGGGGTGTGTGTGTGTGTCATGCTTCTCCTGCCGTACCCCGTGTGCTGTGGGGGGCAGCGGGGGGGACGGGGAGTCGCTGCGGGTGCAGAATTGGGGGGGGGGGGGGCAGGTTGGACCCGTGCTCCAAAACTGCTCAGCTACAACAGGGCTGTGCCCCCCGGCTGGAGGCACCCGCACCCCCAGCACATCCCAGAATAACCCCAGTATACCCCAGCTCACCCCCAGCACACCCCAGATTAAGCCCAGTATTCCCCAGCTCACCCCCAGCTCACCCCAGCACACCCCAGTTCAACCCTGGCACTCCCCAGCTCAATTCCAGTATACCCCAGCTCACCCCCAGCACATCCCAGATTAAGCCCAGTATTCCCCAGCTCCCCCCCCAGCAGATCCCAGCTCACCCCCATCACATCCCAGATTAAGCCCAGTATTCCCCAGCTCCCCCCAGCAGACCCCAGCTCACCTGCAGCATACCCCAGCTCAATCCCAACACACCCCAGTTCAACCCCAGTATTCCCCAGCTCAATCCCAGCGCACCCCAGTTCAACCCCAGTACCCCCCAGCTTAATTCCAGTATACCCTAGCTTCTGCCCAGCAGACTCCAGCTCATACACAGCAGACCCCAGCTCACCCCCAGCACACCCCAGTTCAACCCCAGTGCTCCCCAGCTCAATTCCAGTATACCCCAGCTCCCCCCCAGCAGACCCTAGCTCCTCCCCAGTATAACCCAGTCTTCTGGGGGTCCCGGCTGTGCCGCCAGCCCCCATCCCTGGGCCACCCGCGGCGTGATAGCTGTGCCCCCGTGCTCACTGGGGGTCCCGTCGCCTGGCGGGGCTGGGGCCAGCTGCGGGCCCGGTGACGGAGGGGTGAAGCCCGGGAGAGTGGGGCCGCGAGGGCCCGGCTGGCAGATTTGTTTTCTGTTTGAGAACCCACTCGGCGCATCCCAATTCACGGCCAAACAACGCCAGCAGCTGCGGCTCTGCCGGGGCTGCCAGGATCCCTGCCAGGATCCCTGCCAGCAGCGCCCGTGCAGCGCCGATCGCCGCCGACAGCGCCCAAACGCCAGGCAATGCCGCCGGTGGGTTTCTCTCGCCTTCCTCCTCCTCCTCCTCCTCCTCCTCCTCGCATCTCGGTACGTCTGGCACGGCCTGAAGAATTGCTCCCCGGCACAGGCTGCTGGCGCTGCGCGGCTGGAACCGGGACGGTCGCTGCTTCGTCCTCCGGTAACGGCGGGCCGGTTCCTCGCGTCGCCTTGCTGCTGCATCGGGAGGATGCTCGGGGATGCGGGGCTGGGGGCTGTGCCTGCACAGGGGGCCCCTCGCTCCGGGGGGGGGTGTGTGTGTGGGGTGTCTGCAGGGGCTGCAATTTTATTTTGCAGCGTTCACCCCTAAAAAAACAGCCTTTGAAGGCACGGGCTGGCTCCGTGTGGCAGACGTGGGTGCAGTGGGTGGGCGGCCGTGCCGGGGCTTGCCGGCAGCTCCCACCCGGTGCTCTGGGGTGCCGGGATCAGTGTCAGGAGGAAGGACACATCTGTGCCAGGGAAAGGCCCTGCAAGAGCTGCCGGTTCTTTTCCAGGGGTGCTCCCATCTGCGCCATTATAGGAAGCATCTGGGACATCAGGGATGGGGTTATTTATAGAGATATTGGATTTTTTGCACCCCTCCGTGCCCCACGTCCCCTGTCCCCCTGCCAAAGGCAGGTCGTTTGCTGCCACAACCTAGAAATCCCACTGGGAAGGTGAGCCCTGGGCATTTTGGGGGGGGTCTGGGGGGAGGCAGGGAGCAATGGTCGCCCATGCCGGCATCTCACGGCTCTTCTCAGGGTGGCACGGCTGGCTCCATCCCAAAGCCAGGCGGGATACGGTGCACGCCGTGTATTTTTACCACCCTGTGCCACACGTCTGCCCCCCCCGCCGCGGCAAATCAAATCCCATTCCATCACCTCGGGAGGGTTGCGGGCACCGTCGCCGCGCGCCGGGGGCTTCGGGTGGCTCTAGCGAGCGTCCTGCGGCAGGGACCCCGTGGCCGTTGGGGTGTTAGTGCGCCGGGAGGTTTTGCAGATGGATGTGACCCGTTAAATCGTTACCGTGCAGCGCCAGGAACCTCCGTGGGACACGGTGGAGTCTGGCAGGGGTCATCGCCTGTCTCCCTGCCTGCTTTGCTGCCTGCGGCACGGCGCGAACGTCACGCTTGAGGGGAAAAAAAATAATCTAAAAATAATTCGGGGCTTCCCGCCCAGCTGGGGCAGGTTAGAAAGTGCCGCCGTGTCCCCCACCCCGGCATGGCCTTCCGCCTCCTCCTGCCCGCGCTGCCGGAGCGGCGCTGCAGGCAGGCGATGCTGCCCTGGTTCAGGGCACCCAGCGAGTGGCCGGGGCGGCGCTCGGACACCCCAAATCTGCAGGTAATGTTGGGGCTGCTGTGCAGAAAGGCTTTTGCAAAGGTTGGGGTGCCTGTCCCTCTCTCCCTGCCGGTAGATCCACGCGCCGCGCTTGGCCCGTCCTTGCCGAAGGGCTGCCGGGAGGTGCCGCGGTGGCCGGGGGTGGCCCTGGCACGGTGTGACCCAGCTGCTGGGCGGGTGTCTGTGCGTGGGGCCGGGGTGTTGCTGCACCCCGCCGAGCCGGCTCTTTCCAGGCAGAGGTGTTTGAGTGTCCCCAGGGGTGAGCTGGGTGCCTGCTGCACCCCGAGGAGGAGGAGGAGGAGGAGGAGGAAGCAGGAGGGCTGCGGGGCCAGCAAAGGGCCCCCCCAGCCGCAGCTGGAGCGGTCAAGCCTTTCACTGGGAGACTTTCACTTCCCACTTACGGGAAGGCGAAACAGGGGCCAACCTGGTTTCGGTGCCGCATGCGGGTGCCATGGATGATTCCCACGGAGGAAGGAGATGCCGTGCCCCCCGGGACCGGTGCTCTGCGAGGGCATCCTCAGCCCGCAGCCGGTGTTTCGGCACAGTCCCCCCACGGCATCGCTGGACCCCAGGAGCTGGGGGACAGCCCCGTGCCTGGCGGGGCTGCTGTGGGGGGGCCGTGCATGCGGGGTACAGTTTCCTGACCTATTTTGCAGGCAGCTTCCAGAAAGTGTGTCAGGAGCTGAGAGCATCCCTGTCGGGGCTCAGCAAGACAGGTACATCAGTTGCCAGATGGATTTGCTCCTTTTTTTTTTCTGGATTTGCCCCTTTTCTGGCTAGCTTTGCCCCTTTTCTGGCTAGCTTTGCAAGGCAGGTGGGGAGGGGATGCCGGGAGGTCCGGTGTCCTCGTTCGTGCCGTAGCCCAGGGCATGCTTCACCTTCCCGGGTTTTACTTCCAGGGGGAGAAAGGAAACACATGTGGGACCTTGGGGAATGAGAAACCCCCGTTTCCCTGCCCCTGGTCCCTGATGCCCTCCTCATCGCTCTCCTCATCGCTCTCCTCATCACCTTCCTCCCGCTGTGCTTCCTCTCTTGTTGCCCTCTCCTCCCTGGTAGGCCATGCACGCCCTGACACCCTGCACCACCATGGACACCCACACTGCCACGGACACCCTGCACAGCCGTGCACACCCCAACGGGCTACGTACACCCCCTGCACCGCCGCGCACACCTTGCACCGCCGTACACACCGCGATCAGCCGTGCACACCGCGATCAGCCGTGCACCCCCTGCACCGCCGTGCACACCCCGATCAGCCGTGCACCCCTTGCACCGCCGTGCACCCCCTGCACCGCCGTGCACACCGCGATCAGCCATGCACCCCCTGCACTGCCGCGCACACCTTGCACTGCTGCGCACACGCCGATCAGCCGTGCACACCTTGCACCGCCGCGCACACCCTGATCAGCCGTGCACCCCCTGCACCGCCGTGCGTACCTTGCACCGCCGTGCACACCCCGATCAGCCGTGCACACCTTGCACCGCCGCGCAGAGCTGCCTTCGGGCAGTTCCCACCACGGGGAATTTGGCAACCGGTGACACCCTTGGAGGAAAGCGGGGCGTGTGGGAGCTATAAAGCAATCCGAGCAGCCCGCAGCGAGGCTGGGGTACTGTCCTGGCTGCTTAAACATGAAGCACTTTGAGATTTGAATCACTGGCAGCAGGAAGAGGCTCTGAAGAACCTTTTCCACCCCTAGATTTTGATGACTTCACAAGATTTAACTTGATTTCTGAATGCTGCCTGGGGCCTGGTGTGTTTAAATATTATTTGCATGTTGTATTTACTGGCCTGTGCTCCACTGTGAGATCTTGAAAATGAAACAGCTTCATCTTCCCGAAGTGAGACCTTTGCAGCTGCTGAACTGATGGGACTCTGCCGAGGTGAAGCGCCAGAGTGGTTTCGGTGGGAGGTGGGTGGGGTGGGGTGCGGTGCCGCCGGGAGCCAAGGCTCGGTACGATCCCGGAACCCCGCTTCTGCTTTTGGGCTTTTTTTGCTCGCCAAGGATTTGTGTCGGCAAGTTTCGGTGCGAGGATGCGGCGCTTTCGATTCCTGGCCGAGGCTGGGTCTGTCCCCTGGGTCCTGTAGGGACGTTGGGGACATCGGCGCGGTCCCGGACGGGCGCGGTCCCGGCTGAGGATTCTTTCTTAATTTCGGCAGAAAGGGGTAAAAATCAGCTTGGTGTGAGGCCGGTTGCTCAGTGCAGCCGGGAGCGTGGCGGCTGAGTAACCCCCTTCCCACTGATGGCCACCCCTGTTCCCACAGGTCCCCCCACGACCTGGCTCCGTGTCCCCGGTGCCCACCAGGACCCCCGTGGGTGAGGGTTTGCTGCCCTCCCAGGTGGTTCCGTGGGGGTCTCGGGGTGGTGGGGACGTGGCAGCCACCTGGATGCTCATCCCTTCCTCGCTGGTGGCCGGCGTTCGGCTTGTCCTGCCGGTCCCAGGACACCCATCCTCTGGTCCCCACCACGGTGCCGGGGAGCCATGCCACACCGCACGGCTTTCCAGGGACCACCCTCCCTATTTCTTCCTTCCTCTCTTGCCGAAGGCCCTGCCCTGTCCTGCCACCAGCCGGGGCTCATCTGACACCAGGGTCCGGCTTCTTCCTCTGCCATGGCGGCTGTGGTCAGTGCTTCTCGGCCGTGCCAAGACAACCGCTGAGTCTTGCCGGGGCCGGTGAGGTCTTGCAGCGCAGCAGCGAGCGGCGGTTATTGCAACACGTCCCCTTGTGCACGGGGCTCGTAACACCCATCTCGGCTTTTCGGCAAGTTCCTGATTGCCGAGGCGGCGTTTGAGGAAGTCCTTGGGCGGGCAGAGACCCCTCCGCAAACCTCCACCGTGCTGGCCACGGAGCCGGGCATGGGCTGCGGGCACGCTGGCCATCTCACCCCGGCTCCCTCCAGCAGCTGAGCCAAGGTACTGTGGTTTGCCTGCTTTAATTAGCTCTCCTTGATTAACGAGCCTGAAAGCCTGGGAAAGGGGAACTCCGGGGTGCAGGCAGGGTTTGCCTGCTCTGCCTGCCGGTGCTGGAGGAGGAATCAGGATGGCAATTAGAGTGGATAAACGGGTGATGCTCGTCTGACCGGCTCCTGCGCCTGTTTTCTGTCTCGCCCAGGTGCCCTCGAAGGGATGGGCGGGGAAGAGCCGTGGGGCGGCCGCGGTTCATCTGCCGGTGCCCGGGGACGGTGCTGCCGTGAGCCTGGCTGTCACCGGAGCCGCTCGGTGCACCTCTGCCACTGACGCACCGACCGGTCCCGGTCAAACCACTTGACTCCCTGCTGCCTTGTTAGGGGTAATGATGATTTAGCCGGGTGCTGCAGGGCTGCCAGGGTGCAGGAGGCTGCGTGCGGTCGCCTCTGCTGTGGTCAGGGCTTTGCCGGAGCTGGTGAAGGCGGCGTGCTTGCCTGCCACCCCCGCTCAGACCCCACCGCCCTTCCCATCGGACATGCAGCTCGTTAAGCTGATGAGCCTGGCCCTCGTTACCACCGTGCAGGCTCCTGCTGCCGTTTGTCTCCGGTTTGTAGGGTGGGAAACCCGCGGCCCTGACAGCCGTGGTGGGATGCAGTGGGAGAAGGATGGGCACATCCTCACGGCACTGGGGGTTCGGGGTCTCCTGCGGCACCTGGGGGTGGGTAACCCCGGCGCAGACCCTCAGGTGGGGAAGCTGCGGTGCACGGTGCCCGGGGAGCCTTAAATGGAGCGGCTGGTTTGTGGTGGTGCGTGCCAGGGTTGCTTCTGCACACTGGTGGTGCCGCTCGGTGCTGCTCGGCGGCCGACGCACCATCTGGCACCGCCGCCAAGCAAAGCCACGGCGAGGTTTCGGGGCGGGCTGGGAACCCAGGTGGGGTGGCTGCAAAGCGGAGGGCACGGCCGTTCTCTTGCTTAACTCCGCTTCGGAAAGGGAGCCCGGGTGCAGGGTGTCCCCCGAGGCTGGGGACGCCGCTGCAGGGATGGGGGCAGGTGGGGAGAGGGTCCCCGGTGCCTTGGGTGGAGGCTGAGCCCCAGCGCGATGCTCAGCCCTCCCCAAGGCAGGCGGCCAGGGAAAAAAGCATCCAAAACCCCGCTGCAAAGTCGGTGGCATCCGAGCACGGCTGGTGAGGACGGGGCAGCTGCGGGAGCCTGCCGGGAAAGCAGCCAGTGGCCCTGTTTGAGAGCAGAGGGGATGGCTGAGCCCCTCGGTCCGGACTCTGGGGGTGATGGGGACCATCGCCAGCCACCCCCAGGTCCTCCATCCCCAGCACGGGGAGACCGAGGGCAGTGTGGGCTTGGGATGGGGCTGGCGGGGCCTGTCCCCGGCTGCTGCAAGCCCGTGGCGTGTTTTGGCATCCCGGCTCGTCCTCCCGCTTTGCAGGCAGCTGCCCATCCCTGCCCCGGTCCTGGGGGCGGTTTGCGGCCCCTGGTCACACCGCTCTTACAGCCTTTAAGTCTCTTACAAAACAGCCTTGGCAGAGTTGCCTAATCCCGGGGAGGAATGTGGTGGGTAAGCACGGCGAGGATTTGAGAGCCGAAAGGGGTGGCGGGGGCCAGGGCTGGGGTGACCCACTCGGTCCCCGGCAGCCAGCTGGGTTACGGCGGCTTTTCGGGTTGATTTTGTTTCTGGAATTTCCTTGTGTCTTTCTGGGCAGAGGTTAAATGATTAATGACCGCAGGAGGGAACCCAGCAAGGTCCCCATGAATGATTTACTTGGCGGGGGTGAAGGGCAGGAGAGCGATGGTGAGCCGCCAGCCCAGCGCACCAGGGACCCGGCAGGTCCCTCGGCGGAGCTTTGTCCCCGGTCCCCGTCCCCGGCGAGCAGCAGCGAGGCCCCGCGGCCGCCCCGGCGCTCCGCTGGCACATGCATGGTGCCGGGGTGGTGCCGGCAGCGAGCGGAGGTGAGCGTCCGGTGGGTGCAGCTCTGCCCTCGCAGCGGCACGGGGCTCGTCTCAGGGGGGGACGGGGAGAGGTGTCCTGCGCTGGCAGCGCGGCACGAACCCATCCGCTTCCCACTCGGTGCAAAAGCAGAACCGGCGGTGACACCGGCGACACCGTTGCGCACTCTCCTCCTCCCGGCGAGGCTGCGCCCTGCGCCCGGAGGGGGGGGGTCACGGGTGTGTGCCCACCCCGTGCCACCCCAAATTCCTGGCTGCCGCACCTTCGGTGGCCCCGGCACAGAGCTGGGGCTTTCGTCACTCGTGGCAATGGGTGACGCTCACGGCGACTCCTTGGCTCCTGCCGGGAGGGGACACGTGTGGGACCCCCCCGCCAGCACCACCACATTTCCCTCTGCTCCACCGCAGGGTTTTGCCTCTGCAAGAAATGCATCGCAGGCAGCGAGTGGCTGGGGCACGAGCCTGCCTGCGCAGGCAGCACCAGACATCCTGTGACAGCGATGTCACCCAGCGCCGTCACTTGTCTATTTTTAATAGTAAATGTTTTTTTTTTAGCCGTGGAGGTGGGAGAGGGAAAGGGCCGGTCTGCGTGTGCGTGACCTCTCGTGTTTTATGCTGCTTCAGGGATATTTGTGCTGCTGGTTGGGTTTGCTGGGACCAGTGGGAAGGTTCCGGGTGCTGCTGGTTTCTCTCGTGCAGCCGGCAAGGAGCAGCTGGCCCCGGGGTCCCCCGTTGCTCCTTCCTCGGCAGGAGATGGGACGCGTGGCTTTTGCAGCCTGAAGCAAAGCCAAGCCGTGCCGGGAGGCGCCGGGGAAGGGGCGCTGCGGTCAGACCCCTGCGGCAACGCCAGGATGCCCGCGCCTGGAGGTGGGGGTGCCGCCGGGTGAGACCTTCTGCCGGGACCTCACACCGCCACGGGGGTCTGCCGGGCTCGGCTGTGCCCGGTTAGTGCCGGGAGGAGGATGAGCCTTGCCCTGCCACGCACTTTGCCCACGTTAGGTAGGAGCGGCAGCTGCTCGACCCCGCTGCTGAAACTGCAAAAGCCGGCTGGAGGGGTTGGAGCTGCCTGAGTCAGAGAAAATGTGACTCTGACGGGCAGATTTCATGATCGGCCTATTTACAGCACCAGGAAATCCTCTGGCTCCAATTTAGCAGGTCTAAAAAAGCCTCTGGCAAACCCAAAATAAGACGTGCGCCAGGGTCACCGGCAGTGCCGTGAGGGGTGCGGCCCGTGTGCCGGCACGGCCGGGCTCTGCCTCCTGCCCTGGCTCCTGTGCCCACCCAGAGAGTGGGGCTGTGCCCACCGGTGGGCGGAAAGGGCAGGGTATCCCGTCCCTGCTGCTCAGCGGGGTAACGGGGCTCGGCCCCGCCGGCGGCTACGGCATGGCACGGGTGCTCTGCCGTCCTCCCGGGCTCCGGCAGGACACGAGACACCGAGCGAGCTGCCGCGTCTCCCCTCCACCCAATCTCTGGGTGCCCTAAGGATGCTCTTCCAGGCAGGTGCACCCCAGGGTGCTGTGCCGGAGCGATGCACCGGGCTGCCGAGGACAGCCGGGGCCCCGGGGCAGGGTGGGAGCCGGGGTTTGGTGGGATTTGGGTTGCGGTCTCCAGCAGCAGCACCCTGCCAGCGCCTGGGCTGGGGACAGCGGGCAGCAAGGGCTGTGTTCGCACGCAGAGATCAGGACCTGGCCGCTCTCTTAAAGCCGTGGGCTTGCCCCCAAACCAGATTTAAGACCAGCGCGAGCTTGTGCTCGCTCAGGGCTTTGGGAGAGAACATTTTGGGAGCTGTGGGTTTGACGGGGCTGGGGACAGCGCGGGAGAGGGGACGGGGGCTCCTCTCAGCATCCCATTGACATGCAAAGGTTTTGTCTGGCACTGGTGAGATGCAGCCCCAGGGACCCGTCTGTCTGTCCGTGTCCCCCTGTCCAGACTCGCTCGGGCAGAGGCTGGGGGCAGGGAGAGCCGGGGGGGGGCTCTCGGGGCGGGGGGGTGCCTGCCTGTCTGCAGGAGCTCTGCAGCTATTGATGTGTTGCCTCCGCTCCCCATCGATTAGCCCGTAATTGCCAGAGCATCCTCCGGGACACCGCGTGCCTTCCTCCGCAGGGTCGGATCCTGACGCTGGTGTAAACAGGGGCTGTGGCAGGGAGCTGCATCAGGGGGTGGCAGCCCGGGGGGGGGGCGGCCAGCAGCTTCCCCCCAACCCAGAATTGAGCCTCGTCCCTGCCAGGCGCCTGGGACATCCCACCGCCCCTCGGCACCGTCACCGCTGCGTCCCGGCGGCTTCTGTGGCTCCTTCTTGCTCTGGGGTCCAGCTGCGGGGGTTTCATGGCCAGCATGGGACCCCACCCCCTGCCCTGTCCCCCAGCCCACGCATCGCCCCACGTGATGGCCGGGGAGCGTGCCGGGGCCGCGTGGTGCCGTTGTCCGGCGAGCCTCGGCAGGGATGGCATCTACATTTAGATGCCTAAATTGGGACCCTCTGGCATTCCCGGATCCCTGCAGCCCCCTCGGTTCAGGGGAGGTGCTGGTGTCCGGGTGCCCGATCCTGCTGGGGACACAGGGTGGTCAGAGGTGAGGAGCTCATCCGAAAACCAGGCTGCTTAACTGGGAAATACTCGTTTTGGGACCCTGGGCTTCAGCCGGCGCGTAGTTCATGGCTGATCCTGACCCCAAGCTCATCCCCGCTTCTCTCCATCCCCAGGTCCTGATGCCGTCCTGAGCCTCGCCGGGTGCAGGAGATGCACTGAGCTGCACAAGGTCTCTGCGGCCAGGCCCCCGCCATGGAGGACGGGGGGTCTCTGCCGGTGGCCGCCTGGCTGGCGGCCCTCCACCTCGACCAGTACGTGGACAACTTCCAGCAGAACGAGCTGTGGACGGTGTGGGATTGCCGGGCGCTGACGGACGAAGCGCTCACCCACCTCGGCGTGGTGCTGCCCGGCCATCGCCGCCGCATCCTCCTGGGACTGCAGAAAGCCTTCGCTGAGGCGACCCTGCCCTCCGAGACCCCCCAGCCCCCCGCCAGGAAACCCGTACCCCTAAAACGCCACATCTTCCGCCTGAGCACCGCGACGGTGCCGGGGCAGCCGGAGCAGCCGGAGCCCCGATGCCCGGCGGTGCCCGATGGGTCCCCACTGCTGGAGCCGGAGGCGGGTGCGAGCTTCCCCCAGCTGCCCCCACCCATCCCACCCAGAGTGGGCTGCCGCCCCCCCCTCAAATTCTCCTCATCGCTAAGGGGTGGCAGCCCAGAGCCCCCCCCCACGCCCCCCAGCCGCCCCCCGGCCCCGGAGGTGCCCTCACCGCCGGCCTTCACCGAGAAGCCCCCGGCCGAAAGCAGGGTGGGGCCCCCCGTGCCACCGCTGCCGGCCAAGCGTCACCAGCTGGAAGAGAAGTGCCAGTCCCTGAAGGCCCCCCCGCCACCCAGCCGCCCGCCGGTGCTGCCCCCCAGGGCCGTGTCCCAGAGGAGGTGAGGGGGCTGCGGGGGGGGGGGGGGGGGCTGAGCCAGGGGGTGACCCAAGGCAGCGGGGTCCTCATGGGGGGGGCTGCGGTGATGGGGGTGGGATCCTTGGGTGGGTGCACGTGGTGATGGCGTGGGTTGACCAGGGGTACCCACACCCCCCCCAGAGCCCAGCATGTCTTCTGGGGTTACCCACCCCCCCATACCCAGCACATCTCCTGGGGGTACCCACACCGCCCCCCCCCAGAGCCCAGCACATCTCCTGGGGGTACCCATACCCCCCAGACCCCCTCCCATCACCTGGGGGGCCCAAGCAGGCTGCGGAGGGGGATCACAAGAGGAGCTGTGGCTGCTTTTGTCCAGCGGTGCCCTCTAGTGTCACGCTGTCCCGGGGAGGGGGGTGTCACCCCCGGGGACACGCCAGCTTTGTCCCCATCCCGTTTTGGGGTGGTGGTGGGGGATGTGGGGCCAGCGTGGGGTGGCCGAATCCTGACCATGAGTGCCGGGGTCTGTGGCTCTTTTCTCTCCCAGGCTCGATTTGTCTCTCGGGGGCTGATATTTTGGGTCACCCCCGGCCTGACCTGGGCTTGGGTTTCTGTGTGTTCCCCCCACCCCGAGCCTGGCAGCGTGTGGGTGTGCAGAGCCCTGTCCTGCGTGTGCGGGCAGCGCGGGCAGCGCTGAGGCCCGAGGAACTCGTCACACCCTGTAGGGGCAGGCAGCAAACCGCAGCGCGGCGGGAGGGAAGGGGGAGCCGGCAGCTGCCGGCTGCTGCGGCCGGATGACACGAGATCAGGCCGGGCTTTGGTGACAGCAGCGCTCGCAGCCCTCCCTTGATGTCCCCCCGCCCTTCACCCCGGTACCCCGCCTCGCCGAGCCGCAGCACCTCCCTGCGAGCCCGGGGTTTGCTGCACCGGGCTGGTTTTACTGCAGCTGCTAGAGCATGACCCCCCCCCCCGCCCCCCAGCCCGTGCCACAGCCGCTGCACCCCAAAATCCTGCAGAGCAGCAGGTGGGTGCGGAGCTGGGGGTGGGGGGGAGCGGGGTTCTCACAGTTTGGGGGGGGGGAAGAGGAGCCCCTGAGGGGGGGGCGAGCATCACCCTGGGGTGAGGTGGGGCTGATGTGGTGGCTGCAGCCAGGATGCTGAGCGAGGCTGCGTGGCCTCCCCGGGGAGCAGCGCCACGCTCGGGTCCCGCCCCCCGCCTCCCCAGGACCTCCCGGACCCCCCCAGCACCCCAAGGGATATGGGGGGGGGGCGTCCGGCTGGTCCCTGAGGGGAGGCAGAAGTGTTTGCCCCATCTCTGCAGCCCCCGGGGGATGGTGCCGGGTGAGACCCCCCCCCGCCCCGCGCCCCAAGGTGTCTGTGCTGTCAGGATGGGAATGGGGGGGGACACACACGGTGGCTGTACCCCCCCGCTGCCCACCCCCGTGCCCCAGCAGGCTTTTTGGGGCAGAACCCCTGCCCTCGCCTGCGTGAGGTGGGCAGAGACGACCCCCCCTGGCCTGCGCTTTGCCCCCCACCTGGGGCCGATGCAGCCAGGGAGCAGGGTGGGCTGGCGAGCGGGGAGGGGGCTCAGGCAGCTGGGGGGGGGGGGGGCTGGCACCCCTGTTCCCGGGGCTCCGGATCGCCGCCGGAGCGTTGTCCATCCTGGCTCCCTGGGAACTGCCCCCATCACTGCATTTCTGCACCGAGGTGGTCCCCAAAATCCCCCCGGAGCCGCTCTCCATCCTGCCCTGGCCGGGGGGACGCTTGGCGCCTGGCGAGGCCGGCGGCCGCCGGTTTGGTGCCGGCTGTGCCGCCACTTTGGCCGGCTCAGGAAGTTTTGCTCATGGGCTAGAGCACAGGAAGTGCTCGGGGTGATGAGCTCCGCTCCCCGCCGGTATCGACGGCTGGCCTCACCAAACGCACCCTACGCCGCCGGATCCGGCCCTGCCGGGGGTCCCCGCTGCCTGCCCAGGTAGGGGTGTCACCGCTGCCACCGCGCTGGGTGCAACGCAGCCGTCTGCAGGACGGCAGCGGATGGAGCTGGCGGCGTTTTGTTTTTGTTTTTTTTTTTTTGCGCGGCGAACAAGTGCTGGCCGTGCTGCGAGGCGCCAGTCTCGCCTCCTTTTGCTCAGTCGGGTGTTTCCTGCCCCTGCCTACACTTTGGGGCCGGTGGATCGAGCAAGGGCCGAGCTGCTGCCCCTAAAGCGGTGCCGGGCCGTGGGGGTCACCGGCTGCGGTGACATGGTGCTGTGGCTTTGCCTGGAAATGAGCTGTTTGCAGGGCAGGTCCCCGGCAGCCCTGGCTTCCCCGGAGAGGGAAGCCGTGGTGCCGCGGCACTTTCCGTACGGCTCCATGGAGGTGCCTGCTGGCCCCCCAACAGCGTCCCCTTTGCTTTTTTGCTTTGCTTGGACGGATGTTTCTTTCCACCCTGGCTGGCCCCTCTCCTCCCAGCCCCGATGGGTGGCCTGGGAGGGGACACGGGGGGTCCGGGAGCTGCCAGGGCTCCCCTGGGGATAGCTGGGCTGGGGAGCACCTTGCGGCAGGGTTTTGCAGATGCCCGAAGTTTGGGTGGCTCAAACAGCAGCTGGATCGCGCCGTGGGCATCGTTTGGTCCCCGCTCACCGGGTGCTGCCCCTGGCGACGTGGGCATCTGCCCCGGGGCTCAGCGGGGAGCAGGCGGTGCCCAGCCCCGCCATGGCACCGGGGAGGGTTTGCTCCCTCCTGCCCGGCTCGGCAAGCTGCGATTTGCCACCGGAGCTGTTCCCCGGGGGTTTCGGTGATGGCACAGCCGTGCCCACCGGCTGCGGGGTCCGCACAGGTCCCCTGCAAGCTGCGTGCCGGTGCCGGCGGGCACCCGGCCAGGCTCTGACTCAGCCCGGCTCAAGCTGGTGGCGACATGCCCAGCGCCGGAGATGACGGGGACGTGTCCTCGCGGGGTGCCGGTAGCTGAGCAGCACCTCCCAGAATGGCAGGAGCTCTTTTTCCTGGGACGGAGGGATGGCTGTGATTGCCCTCACCAGCAGCTTGTCCTCGTCAGGCTCCGCTCTGGCTCTCGGGGGACACTGGGGACACCGCGCTGGAGCCCCACGGCCTGTGCCAGAGCGGGGCGGTGCGACGGCTCCCGGCCCCCGACACCCACGGGGAGGGGGGACGGGCGCTCTGCGTGCACTGATGCACGTGTAACCTATACATTACACGTATAAATGATGCATAAATACATCCTAGAACACGTGCTGGTGCTTGGATACTGCAGTGGGTGTATAGAGTAGCATATATACCTTGCTCCTATAGCGGATATATACAGTAGGGTACGTTCGTGCTGGTGCTTGGGTGCTGTTGTGGACCTATACGGCAGGGCATGGCTGAGCTGACTGGTTATCTGGCGTATATGTCCAGTACGCTGTGTGTGTGCTGGTGCGTGGGTGCTATAGGAGGGACGTACTCGGTTCCTATAGCGCATGTATGCAGCTGGGTATGGCCTTGTGCTGGGCGTCCGGGGGTGACGGGTGCGTGCGCAGGCACCGGGGCGGTTTGGGGACGGTGCCGGTGCCCGGCCAGGCCCGGCGATGGAGGAGGCGCAGCAGAGCCGGCGCGGACAAGGGGTGCATTCAGGCGGGCGCCGGCGTGAGTCACCCCGTGGCGGCTGTTTGGTGCAGGCTCGGCCACCGGCGAGCCGCGGTCCCAGCTCCGCATGCGGGGCGGCACGTGCCGGGGAGCTCCCGGAGCCGCCTGCGCTGTGCTCCCCGGGGCTAACAGGGTGCCCGGCATCGGTGACGTGCGCTGGGGTGCCCGCTGGCTGCGACCGAAGGAGCCCCACAGCCGCAGGGGGGTTGCTGCCGGCCCCGAAACACCTTCCCCTGCCCCGATGGTCGGGGACCTGCCCTGGGCTGCCGGCAGGTGCTGAGCACCGAGGTCCCTTGGGGGGGACGACACGCGGCTGGGCTGCCCGGGGACCAAAAGCAGCGGGGTGATGCTTGCCCACGTCAGGGTGATGCTTGCCCACATCCAGGGAGATGCTTGCCCGTGTCAGGGTGATGCTTGCCCACGTCTGGATGATGCTTGCCCATGTCCAGGGAGGTGCTTGGTTGCCCATGTCTGGATGATGCTTGCCCATGTCGGGGAGATGCTCGTCCGCGTCCAGGGAGATGCTTGCCCATGTCGGGGTGATGCTTGTCCACGTCTGGATGATGCTTGTCCACGTCCAGGGAGATGCTTGCCCACTTTGGGGTGATGCTTGCCCACGTCCACGGAGATGCTTGCCCATGTCGGGGTGATGCTTGCCCATGTTGGGGTGATGCTTGCTGCAGCCAGGCTGATGCCGGGGTTCTGGCTCCTGCCTGGCCACCTTGCCAGCAGGCAGCGAGGCTGCTGCATGGGTCTGGCCCGGGCAGCCCTGCATTTGGGGGGGATGAGCCCCTCACCGTAACCCCCCCAGAGGATTGGGGCCCACAGGGGAGGTATCTCCGAGGACGAGGTCTAGGGAAGAGCTGGAGCGTCCCTGCCTGTGCAGGCAGCAGGCAGCCTGGGGCAGGGCGAGGGACGCGGTGATGCCACGGGGGCTTTGCAGCGGTGCTGCTCGGCATTTCTGGGGTGACGCCACCCACCCGGCTCCCCTCGCTTCCGGCTGCGCCGCCGTGGTCCCCGGCGCTTCCTCCCGGCTGCTCGCAGTGTGGGGCTCGGCCGTTGGCGTAGCCGCCCCCGTGGGGTCCCCCGTGCCTGCGCCCTCCTGCTCGCCCCGAGGGGAAACGGCGCCGTGGGGTTGGCGTTTTGCAAAAGCGGCTTGGGTCCAGGCTGGGGGTGGTGTAGGAGGGCAGTGAGCGATGGCCAAGAAGGCGATGGCAGAAAGCTCCTTCTCCGTGTTGGCGCAGGGCTGGGCACAGCCCGGCGAGCCCGGGGTGGTGGTGGTGGCCCCAGCAGAGGTTTGGCTTTGGGGTGGTGTTGCCTGCGGGAGAGCAGCCCCCCCGCCACCACCGCCGCTGCCCTTGGGCGGGGGGGCCCAGCCGAGCTGTTGCTGGTGAGGAGGAGGAGGATGGCAGATAAGGCACCCGTTGGCACTTCTCTAACGGCAGACGTTGCACCGGCCTGGCCGTGCCCGGAGCAGGATTGGCATCGTTTGGGGACGGCTGCAGGGGGTGCTCTCAGGGGGTGATGGGGCACGCACGCTGCCCGACAGAGCCGTGGGGGGACACGAGGCCCGGGGATGCTCCAGCATCAGGGGATGACCTGGAGAGCGGGCAGAGCACTGGGGAAGGTGTTTTGGGGAACTGGGGTGTTATCTGTGCTCGGACTCTGCGGCTGCCTGTCCTGCAAGCCCTGGGGTGGCGGAAACCGTTTCCTCCCAAACCCTCCTGAGATGTCCCCAGCGAAGAGACGGAGGTTGTCCTTGGCCATCGTGCCATGCCTGCAGAAAACAGGACAGCCAGGGGACCGTCACCTCGCTGCTGGCCTCGGCGCTCGCCCCAAACCAAGGTGGTCCAAACGCCATCCAGGGTAGCCGTGCAGATGCAAACCCCAGCCGGGCGCTTGCCGGGGGCTCTGTGGCGTGCACATTGTCACCTCCCTTGTCCCTGGATCCCCGCATCCCTAGGTGCCAGCCCCCCGCCCCAGCAAGCCTGGCGCTGCTGGGAGCGATGCTGCTGCCCTGGGCTGCCAGACAGCTCGCTGCCCACACTCCCCGCCTGCGCTCCCCTGCCAGCGTTCCCTAATGTATGGATGATTGTGGCTGGTTCCCATGGAAATGGCTGCTGAGAAATGAGGTCAGCCTGACCCAGAGGAGAGCCAGCGCTCGCCGTCCTCCCCCTGCTCCGCACAGAGGGAGAAGTTTCCTCTCCGCAGCTCGCCCAGAGCTCGGGGAAAGCTCTTGTGCACTGGCCGCGGGGATGGGAGTCACCGGGGACCGGGGCTGGCCATCCCCAGGGACCGCTGGGTGCTGGTGGCAACCTTGGCCGTGCCGAGCTTTCTCCATCGTGGCCGTGGGGCGATGCCGTTAGCCGTGCCGGGGCTTGGTGCTCCGTGGGATGGCTCCTGCACCGGCTGCTCCAGCTCGGGGCTGCGGTGGGAGGTTGGGGATGGGGACGGTGGCTTCACTGCCAGCATGTGGGTCCCATGGGGCTCGCCCACCCGGCCGTGGCGCTGCGAGGGGCTCGGGGTGGGAACAGGCAGACCTGCCTGCTCTCTGCCTGCCTCCTCTGCCCTCTCCCTGACTTCAGGGCTGGTCCATCAGGTGCCTCATATTTTTATACCCTGAAGAAGCTTCCTCTTAATATCCTGCCCTTAAAAATACTAGAGGTTTCTAGTTATTGCCCATCTACCTGTGATTATCAGGAAGGCAGGATGCAAGCGGAGAACAGGAGGCAGGAGCGGCCGAGCGTGGCTTCCCCGGGGGCTCTGCAGGCAGGAGGAGAGTCCCCGGGGTCCCTCTCCTCCCCTGGCTGGGGTTTTGGGGCTGGGGGCACGGTGTGCTGCTTGCTGACCCAGGAGAAGCCCGAGGCTCCATTTCCAGGGGGCTTCTTGCTCCAGCACAGGGACTTTGGTAGGAAAGGAGCATTCCCGGGACCCCCCGTCCCGCTCGGGGGACCCCGTGGCCTCCTGCAAACCAGCCGAGGAAGCGGCGCCGCCGTTGTTTAGACTGGAGGGGAGAAAAAAAAACAACCTGATCCAGGACGTGGGCTTCAAGGCTGTAGACGGCTTCTGGTGTCCTTGAGGGCCAGATAAGGAACCTGAGCCGCGGCAGCAGCGACGGGGAAGTGAGGTTGGATGCCACAAAATATTTTCAAGCTAGTAAAGCACTGGTATAACCGGAGCAAGGTGAAGCCTTTGCCGTGGGAGGCTGTTAGGAATTGGTCTGTGGGCTTGGGTCTGCTGGGGTTTGGGGGTGTTTGATCCCTTTGGGCGGGTGTAAAGCTGGCTGTGCCGGGGGTCCTTGTGCAGCCGGGACCCCCACTCCGATGGCCGCGGGTGCATCGGGGTTTGGAAGGCAGGGCAGGGGAGGTCCGGGGCCGGTGTAAGGCAGCGCTTGCTCCTCTCTCCCGCAGCATCCCTGCCAAAGAGGAGGTCCCCATCCCCACCAGAGCACCCAGCGTCCCCCCGTCCCCGCCGGCCCTCCTTCCCCGCACGAAGCCGCCGGCCCTGCTGCAACCGGAGCTGCTGTCCAAGGCCAACCTCCCCTTCGTGCCTGAGTTCGGTGAGTAGGAAGGGACCGGAGCCTGGGCCCCCCAAAGTCTTCCCTTGTCCCAAATCTTCCCTTGGGACATCTGGCTGGGTCTGTCTGCTCATCCCATGGGTGCTGTGCCCTCATCAGTTTGTCCCTCTGTCCTGCACAGCCTTGCCTGGGTCCCTCCCTCCTCCATCCCCTTCTGGGCTGGGGATTTTCAGGGGGTGCGAGACCTGGGCTGGGGATTTGCATGCACCCTCTCTCGGGGGAGAGCACAGATTTGCACGGGCTCTGAAAGCAACCGCACCAATTCGTGGGGGAAAAATAAACCCACCAGGGACGTTAAATGCGTGCGCCTTCGGATGTCCCCGAGCTGCGGCCGCTGGGGGCTGGGGGAGCATGGCAGGAGCAGGACGCAGCCGTCAGCCCCGGTGCTGGAACCCCCGGCTCCCTGCACAGCCTTCGGCACCCCTTTGCACCCTCCTCGGGGGGTCACCGGGGCTCGACCAGCTGCAGGGAGGGATGCTGAGTTGGGGACCCCGTGCAGGCGCGCAGCTCCGGTCCCAAAGCATCGCCTGGGGAGCAGCCCCGGTTGTCTAACAGCAATAACTCAGCTTTATCTGCTCCTTTATTTAATAGCTCTAAATCCAGCTTGAATAGCTCTGCTGAAAGGAAGAGGAAGGGCAGGGCTCTGCGGGGTGCTGGGTGCCTGCCCGGGGTCCAGCTTGGCCAGCAGCCGTGCGGGAAGCGGCACTGGTTTAACTGGGAGCTGGGGTGTGTTTCGAAAGCTAGGAGAAGCCGTGGACAGAAAGTTATCTTTCTGTCGGGGGGGTTGCGGGGAGGAAAGCTGCTCCTGCCCCGTGCCCTGATGGGTCGGCTGCTCCTCTGCACCAAATGCCAGCGAGCGCCGGGTGCTGCAAAGCCTGCGGGGTGGGGGGGGTTCCCCCGGGGGGACGTCCCCACCTACCCGCACCCCTCGCCCCTGCGCAGCCCGGGAGCATCCTCGCCCTGCTCCCAGCGCCAGGGCTCCCTGGACCGTAACGGCATCCTCTGGATTAGGATTTTGGGAGAAATCTGGTCTGGGTTATCACCAGGGTTTGGGAGAGGGAGTCTGCGAGGGACAGGCTGTCTGCGGCCACTTGTCCCCTGCAGGACGGGTGCTTGCTGGCCAGGATTTCTGCTGCCACGGGTGCTGGGCGAGGAGGAACCGGCTCCTTGGTCCTGTTCTTTTCCGGGATCTTATTTCCCATGGGTGCGCAGGCTCGAGAGCCGCTGGCGGCTCCCGTCTCTCCAACAGGCGATAAGGAATGGAGGGGGAGGGAGGGAAATCCACCCTGAAAAACAAGCTGTAGGAAAAGCCCCTGGGACCCCCCAGCGGCAGGAGCTCCTGGGCGAAGCTGCGGTGCCGGGGCTTGTGGCACCCAAATCTCCTCCCGGTAGTGCCAGGAGAGTCGTGACGATGCCGGGAGCTGCCACCAGCGGGACTTTGCCCTTCCCCCTGTTCTTCTCCAAACTCCTTGATAAAACCCCCATTGTTGCACCCATGGAGCGGTTGTTTGCCAAGGGCAGAGAAAGGGGGAAACCTGCCATGCCGGCATCCTCCCTGCCGGGCTCCGGCGCTGGCATGTCCCCAGGCTGCCAGGGACGGGCAGAGGGGTGGCAGGGGGTGCCGGGACCCCTCCGTGCTGATTCCCAGCATCTTCCCTCCGCTTTTGCAGATGACTCGGACTACGAGGACTCCGCCTGGGAGGAGGAATTAGCTGGTCCCGCGGCGGAGATGGCCGACAAGGTTGGTCCCACCATGGGGCTTGGTGGTGGGGAGGAGTGAGCAGCGTGACCGTCCCCGGAGAGGGAGAGGCGCTGGCGTTGGGCTGCTTTGGAGATACAGGTTAGGGTTGGAGGAGCACGCCTGCAGCACCCGGAGAGGAGGCTCTGCCTCGCCCAGCACCCACCGGCTCTCCCACGGCGGGTGGAACCGGCCCACGGGCAGCCCCAGGGTCCCCGCGGAGCAGCACCTCCGTGCAGCCTCTCTGCAAATTTCCATGCACAGAGTGCGTGCTAGTGGACATCTGCAGCATCGCAGCCTGGATTTAATCTTTGGATGAGGGATTTATATCTGCCCCGCACTCTCGAGGCTGAATTTGGGTGGGTCTGGATGGATTTGAGGGGTTGCAGCAGCCAGAGAGACCCCTGAGAGCCTGGAGCCCCCCCATCCGCCTTCGCCTGGGAACAGGCTGATGGGGAGAAGTCGTGGCACGGCTGCCTCTAACCCCGGCCCAGCCGTCCCCGGCCCCGGAGGCTGCAGCGTGGGGCAAGGGCTTGTGGAGAAACAGCCGTGGCAGCTTGCTGGCAGAGGCTCCCCTCTGCCTGGTCCTGCCTGGCCACTCTTCACCCCCAGCCTGCAGCCACGGTCACGCACCCCATGACAGTTCTCAGCCACGTGCATGTGCCCGCCCCGGGCCAACGAGGGGGAAATCCAGGATTTCTCAGCAAGCGCAGATATTTTTGGTTGCTATAACGTACCCGGTGCTCAGCTCCTCCCTTCGGTCGCGCTTCCGTCCTGCTGCAGGCAGCAGCATGCCCCTTCCCCGGGGCCGGCGGCGTGCGGGCACCTGCCGGCACCGCGGGCAGCCGCAGAGCCGGGACCCGCGGGCGCTGGTTTTGCATCTCGACCCGTCTTCCTCCGTCTATCCCCTGCGCGTCCCTCGGGATGCAGGCGGGCGGGGAGGGGAGGTCAGCGAGGGGACCCCACCGCGAGCTGCCCGCTTTGGGCAGCGGGGAGGGCGCGGGGCGGCCCGTTTCAGCCACGTCTGTCCCCGCAGGAGGGTGCCGAGCGCGTGACGGAACGGCCGCGGTCCCTGCGTGTCAACAGCCTCTTCAGCGAGGACGAGCTCATCGAGGACTACTACGATGCCCCCCCTGCCAAGTAGGAGCTTTTCTGCCCCCCGCGCCCGGGTGTGCACGCGCGCGCGTGTGCACAGGCAGGGGACACGCGCGCGTGCACGGGGGCAGGACCGCTTGCACGCAGGGAATCGGTGCGGCCGCACGCGGGCCGGGGTCGCTTGTGCAGGGGCGCGCGCGCGCGGGCGGACGGGAGGCAAAAGCCACGCGTGTTGTGCGTGCGTGCGCAGCTGGCGATGGTTTACGTGCGCACGTGTGTGTGTGCGCGTGCGCGCACGTACAGGCAGAGGGCAACTCGGCACGGCTCTGGGTTTGGGCTTGTGGCGCTGGGGGTGTCCCCTGTCCCCCTTCCCAGAGCTGGGATCCGGGTCTCTGCTGTCTCAGGAACCGGGACCCCCACCGAGGGGACAGCCACCAGGCTCCCTGCTTGCAAACAGCTGGCGCTTGCATTGCCCGCGCCTCGGGGAAGGGCAACGGGGAGGCCGAAGCAGCGTGCAGGGGGGGCCGTGCCTGCCCGGCCGCCAGCCCCCCCTGGGAACCGCCACCTCTTAACCCCCTCCCTCGGCTCCTCGTCCCCAGCGGTGGCAGCGGCTGGAGCGACGACGGCCCCAGCCCTCGCCCGCCTGCGCTCGCCTTCTCCGGCAGCAGCCCCGGCACGCTCGGCGACGGCATGGAGGGCACCGCCGCTACCGCCCCGCTCTCGCCCACCATCAAAGTGGGGTGGCTGGACAAGAACCCGCCGCAGGGGTGAGTGACGTGCCGGGGGGGGCCACGGACCCCCGCGCCGGCGCCTCGGAGGGGAGGTGCCCCCCCACCTTTTTCCGCCTGTAATTCCTGCTCGCAGGGGTGTAATTTTGCTTTGGTGAAAAGTCATCCTAAGGGGTTCCTTCAGCTCCCTCCCACCCCCCCCCCCCATTTAGGTTAAAACCGCCCATTTTTGGTGAAAGAGCCTTCCTCAGAGCGGGTGCCACTGCGCCAGCTGAGGAGGAGGAGGAGGAGGAGGGAAGGCTGCAGCTCAAACTTCCCCCAGCCCCACGCTGAGGGTCGGGCTCGCTGGGAAACGAGCTGCCTTTGCTCCCGGGAAGCCCTGAAATAGCAGCGACCCCGAAAAGCCGCTTGCAGGGGAGAAGCGGGTGTTTGGGGCTGGCTTCCTACCGACATCGCCGCCACGCCGGCTCCTCCGCCGGGCGCGTGTGGCTTTTGTCTTCTCTGCGTTTGCCACGAGAGGAGACGCTGCTGGCAGCGCCTGCGGCATGCCAGTCCCAACGCCGGCGTTCCGCAGCCCCGGTCCCGGCGGCTGGCTCGCTCGAGCCGTGCCGCCCTCGGCGCTGATGCAGAGCACCCAGTTGCAGAAGTAAAACCCTGGGAGCTGCCGCGTGCGTCTCCACCTGCTCGAGGGCGAGCGAGCCCAGCGAGCGCAGCGCGCACACAGCAAGAACGGCGTGCACAGCGAGCCCGGGGAGCCCGGCCCGCGCAGGGAGCACGCTTGCCCCCATCCCGGCACAGAACCAGCTCAGGGAGCCGCCGTACCAGCTGGGAGGCAAAAATCAAGCGGGAGATGTGAGGGATATTTGGGGGCTGCTTAGTCTGGGCTACGAGGAAGCTCCAAGGCTGCAGACCTGCGGAGGAGGAGGAAGCTCCGGCCGTTTGCAGCAGAGCAGCCTGGCTGCTGGGGAAGTGAGAGCAGCTGGAAGGTCCCTGGGAAGCTGGGGAAACTGCTCCGGCTGCTGCTCGGGGTGGAGCCGGAGCCTGGGGAAGGCAATGGAAGGAAACCCAGAAACCCCAGCCCCTCAGCAGCTCAAAGCAGCTGGAGGTTGGAGCCGGGCTGGGGGTCTCTGCACCCCACGGGACAGGGACGAGCTCCTGACGGGGAGCGGGAGAGCCCACGGCAGAGCCGAGCGCTTTTAATCCCGGGGTTGCTGGTGCTGGTTACGTAAAGGCCGAGCGCTGGGGTCACGTGCGGCGATGGCGAAATCCTTCCTGAGCAAACAAGCCCTTAAGCAACAGCCGCTGAGGCTGGGGGCTGGCGGGGGGGGGGGGGGGGGGGATCTGGGGGTGCCGCGCTGGCGGGGGGGGCTGCATCGCGGGGCTTGCTGGAGCTGGCTTGGCGTCTCCCGCAGCCCTGACGCCGGGGTGGATGGGCTGCAGGGTTTAATGCCTTGCCCTGCGCTGTGTGGCCGGCCTTCGAGCTGGGCTGGGGAGGGCGAAGGGGTCCCTGGTGGGCTCTGGGGTCCCCCCCTCTCCCCCTGCGTCCCCATCCCGATAGAGATGCCTGGCTTCTCCCTCTGCCGTGGAAGACCCCCGGGTGCCACCAGCACCGCCTGGCACGTGTCCCCTGGCTCGAACTCTCACCAGCTGTAGGTCCTGAGCAGTAATTGCAAATAGGGATTTTTTTTTTGCGGGGGGGTGGGTGCTTTTAGGGGCAGCCCCCTTTCCCAGCTCCATGTTTTAATTGGTGCCCGGAGGAAAAGCGTGAAGTCCCCATCGCTGTCCCCAGCAGTGACACGAGGGCTGGGGACACGGCGCGGGATCGATGGTGAGGTGGCTCCAGGCTTTTGGCAACTGGGGCGTGAACGCACAAGCGGAGCGGCGCCGAGTTCAAGGGCGCACGGTGCAGCCCGGAGCTGCCGGGGCTGGGGCCGGTGAGGGGCGAGCGGGGAGGGGGCTGCCCCAGCCCTGGGGGGCTCATACCACCCTTCCCGCACCCCAGCCCCCTCGGGAGCAGCTCCCACTGCCTGCCCCACGCGGAGGGTGCAGCTGGGTCACCCTGTCCCCTCCAACGGGTCCCTCCGGTCCCTTCCCAGGTCCTACATCTACCAGAAGCGCTGGGTGAAGCTCGACGCCGACTACCTCCGCTATTTTGACAGTGAAAAGGCAAGTGGGGAGGAAGGATTTGGGGGCTCAGGGTGAGAAGAGCTGCCCCAGCGGGACCGCATCCCTCTGGGCATCCCGGCCATGAGACGTGGCCGTGCCGAGGGGCAGCATCCCGGGGAGCAACGATGGATGGCTGCTGGGGTGATGTTGGCACCAGGGGGAGTCAGGGTGGGATGTGGGATGCTCGGAGCCTCCCAGCCCCAACGCTCCCAGCATCGCAAGCCCGGGGCAGTACCCGTCCCATCTCGCCGAGGCCGCGGTGGTGAGCGGTGTGTCTCTCCACCCCTGCCCTGCCCCAGGACGCCTACTCCAAGCGATTCATCCCCGTCTCCTCCATCTCCCGCGTCGCCAGCATCGGGGACCAGAAATTCGAGGTCATCACCAACAACCGCACCTTCGTATTTCGGGCCGAGAGCGACGGTGAGCGACGGGGGTCCCTGCTCGGGGGTGGCCCGAGCTGCTCCCCCTCCCCTGACCCAAGGGATGAGCCCCGGAGGCTCCTGACCCCGGCCTGATCCTGACCCGGCTCCCCTTCTGGCCCCGCAGCGGATCGTAACGAGTGGATACGGACGCTGCAGCAGATCGCGGAGGAGCGGAAGAGCAAAGCTCTGGAGAGGATGTCAATGTCCCTGTCCGCCAACGGTGCCGCCGACCTGGCCGACAAGAGGGGCTTCCTGGAGCTGCGGGGGTTTAAGCACAAACTGTTCGTGGCGGTGGCCGGGGACAAAGTTTTCCTCTACAAGAATGCGGAGGTGGGTGGCTTGGGGGGGGGGGGCTGTGGCACCACGGGGGACCCCAGTGCTGTTTTGAGGGGGACCCCTTCCCTTCACATCCACAGCCTGAGCAGAGCGGCAGTGAGCTGGGGCACCCCGGGGCTGCCACCCCCCAAACGGAGACGGCTCAGGCCCCCAGGATGGTGACCCCCGGGTTGCAGCCCCCCTCCCCACTGGCTCCGAGCCTTGGGGTTCCCCAGGAGCATCGCACCCGCTGCAGCTGCCCCAGAGCCCGCGGCACCCCGTGCACCCCCGGGGCTGGGAGCTGGGCTGGGAAGGGGCGCAGGGACCCCAGCTCCCAGCCCCTGGCACCGGGGCAGTGTGCGGGCAGCAGTGCAGGCAGCGCCGGCACCAGCTCCTGCAGGCAGTGCATCGCCTTTACCCCCCCGGGAGGGGGTCCCCGCTGCCCTCCCTCACCCCTCCACCCGCCCTCGCCCACCAGGACTATCGACTGGGGATCGGCATCACCTACATCGAGATGAACGTGGGGAACGTCAAGGAGGTGGATCGCAGGGGCTTCGATCTCACCACGCCGTACAGGATCTTCAGGTGAGCTGAGGGAGGGGAGGGGGTGCCGGCGGTGCTGCCCCCCGCCCCCAGCCATGCCCTTCCTCACCCCCATCCCCACCGGCAGCTTCTCCGCCGACTCGGACCAGGAGAAGGAGGAGTGGGTGGAAGCCATGCAGCAGTCCATCGCCGAGGCGCTCTCCAACTCGGAGGTGGCAGAGAGGATCTGGGCGGTGGAGTCCAACTGCTTCTGCGCCGACTGTGGCTCACCCAAGCCCGACTGGGCTTCCATCAACCTCTGCGTCGTCATCTGCAAGAGATGCGCAGGTACCCGCATCCCCGGCGGGGCGAGAAGGGGCCGTGCATCCCCTGCCCTGGGTGGGGATGCAGCGTGCGAGGCACAGGGGACCCCGGTAGGTTTGGGGTGGCTCTCCCACCCCAAAACGGGTCCCTAACGGCTCGTCTCGCTGGCAGGGGAGCACCGGGGCTTGGGCCCCAGCATCACCAAAGTCCGGAGCCTGAAGATGGACAGGAAGGTGTGGACGGAGGAGCTGATTGAGGTATTGGCACAGACCAACACCGAAAGCCCTTTTTGGGGGGGGACACCGCATCCCCTCCCCATGGCAGACCCGCTGGCTATGGGCCGGGGACCACAGGAGCACGGCAGGGTTTTTCCAGCCTGATCCAAACTCCTCGGGGTGACACTGCGGTGTGGCTGGGTTGGGGAGGGGACCCCCAGCAGCCCTCCATCCCTGTCCCCGTCGTCTGCGGAGAGCCGGCACCCACCCAGGCATGCCGGCGAGGACAAGCGGCGCTTGTGTGCCTGCGCCGCAGACAGACGGCGTCTGTGTGTCTGTGGGGAGACGGCTGCAGAGCTGTGGGGCTGGCATGGGATGATGGCTGCAGAGCTGTGGGGCTGGTGTGGGGAGATGGCTGCAGAGCCGTGGGGAGATGGCTGCAGAGCTGTGGGGCTGGTGTGGGGAGACGGCTGCAGAGCCGTGGGGTCAGTGTGGGGAGATGGCTGCAGAGCTGTGGGGGGCATGGGATGATGGCTGCAGAGCCGTGGGGCTGGCATGGGGAGATGGCAGCAGAGCCATGGGGCTGGTGTGGGGAGACGGCTGCAGAGCCGTGGAGCTGACATGGGATGATGGCTGCAGAGCTGTGGGGCTGGTGTGGGGAGACGGCTGCAGAGCCGTGGAGCTGACATGGGATGATGGCTGCAGAGCTGTGGGGCTGGTGTGGGGAGATGGCTGCAGAGCCGTGGGGTCAGTGTGGGGAGATGGCTGCAGAGCCGTGGGGCTGGCATGGGGAGATGGCTGCAGAGCCGTGGGGCTGGCGTGGGGAGATGGCTGCAGAGCCGTGGGGTCAGCGTGGGATGATGGCTGCAGAGCCGTGGGGCCGGGGTGCTGGGCCAAGTGGCAGAGCAGCCCCCCGAAGCGGTGCGGCCACTGGCGCGGAGGAATGCGTGGGCGCAGCCAGCGCCGGGGCGGGAAGGGGGGAGCCGGGATTTGTTACCAGACCCAACGCGGCCGCCATTTCCAGCCGGCAGACCCTGGCTGGCCCCGCTCTTCCCAGCCCTCCCGGCTGGATCCTGCATTCCTGCCTGGCGTCCCACCCGCGCAGCCCCCGCCTCCGGCATCGCCTGCTCCCCGAGCCCCCAAACGCTTCCAGCTGCTGCCTGTGGCTGCTCCCCTTCCCCTCCCCTCTCCGGGAAGGCTGCCCCGAACCTCGCCGGGCTGGCGGGGAATTGCTGCCAGCATCTCCGGCCTCTCCACCCCTCCCTGACCCCTGGCCCTGCTTGCACCCGTGCCGCCCCAAAGAGTTTTGGGGTGCTGGCAGAACACCCCATGGGCTTGCCGGGGCGATGCGGGGCTCCCTGAGACACGACTAAACCCCTGTTTGCTTAATGCCGTGCTGAGCATTGCTTGGGATGGCGAGGGGCCATGGAAAGCCCTTTAAATCCGCCCCGGTGGATGCTGAGCGTCCCCCCCCCCCTTGCCTGCAGCTGGGTGCTTCTTTCCAGATGTGATTTTCCAGGGCAGGAAGGGGGGGTCTGCGGCTGCGGGGGCTGCCAGACGCCGGGGCTGAGCTGTCGGTGCTGCCGGGACGTGGGGCTGGGCAGGAAGCAGCCCTGCGTGCCTGCAGCGGGTGGGTGCTCCTGCACCCTGCCCACCCGTGGTCCCCGCTCCCCGTGCACCACCCATCATCCCCCACCACGCTGCCTGCACCCCACTGCTCCCCCGGGCAGCAGTAACACGGCGGCTTTGGGCTGTGAGCATCCATTCTCACACCCGCCCCCGGCAAAGACCCCCGGAGTCTCCCCGCAAAGCCCCCCGCCCCATTCCCGGCCACGCTCCATCCGCCGGCGGCACCGTCACGTCGGCCTCTCCTTGTCCCTGCAGCTCTTCCACCAGATCGGCAACGCCGTGGCAAACCAGTTCTGGGCTGCCAACGTGCCCCCCAGCGAGGCCATCACCCCCGCCAGCGGCAGCCAGGACAGGAGGCGCTTCCTTATCGCCAAATACCGGGAGGGCAAGTACCGCCGCTACCACCCGCTCTTCGGCAACCAGGAGGAGCTCGACAGGGTCAGTGGCCCCCGGGGCCGGGCATTGTCTTGGGGGTCCCACCTGGGTGCTACGTGGTGCTGAGCCGGGGTCCTGGGGTTGTTTTGGGGAGCAGGGTCTCTGCCCGAGCAGGCTGCCCAGCCTCCTGCACGGGGCTGGATGGTTTCCCACCCTGCCTGTCTCCCCCCGGCCCCTGCGGCACACCCGACATCCCCACCGTGCACCCCGAGCCGAAGCCTGGGGTCTCCAGGAGGGACAAGCCAGCCGTGGGGACAGGGTGACATCTCTGGGCTGGGGCAAAACCGGCTTCATTTCCAGGCTGGAGAGCCCGATCCGAGGCGGGATCCCCCTTCCCACAGCCAGACCCCCCCCCCCCCCCCCAAGGTTCATCTCTCCCTGGCTTGGAAATGGCGTTGGCTTCCAGCACTGGAGCGGGATTCAAGGGGGGCTGGTCCTGGGTGGGTGCCCTGGTTGCAGCACCTCGAAGCCCCTCCTGCTCCCCGGAGCACCCTGCCGTGGCGGGGGCAGAGGTGCCTGGCCAGCACCCCCCATCCCCGGCCAAGGCACCCGTTCCTGGTCCCGGCAGGGTGCCACCGCTCTGCAAACCGGCCCAGGGAACGCCATCCCGGCGCTCCGGCCGCCAGCCCTTCGCCATGGCTCGGCCGGCTGCCTTCGGCACCGCCGCGTTTGCACAAGAGCCGGGGGCGCGCTGGGGGCCCGGGTGGCTGCGGGAATTCGCATGTGGGCTTGTTTGTTTTTCTGCTCCGGCTAGCCCGTCCCGCCCCGCTGCCGTATGACTTCACCCCGGGCTCCTTAAGGGAGGGATTCGCCGCCTGCTCCAAACTTTTTCTCCCAGTTCCAGCCTCCTTTGTCCTGCCCAGGCGGTCGGGAGGTGGCGGGGGTCCGGCTGCTCGCCGCGCTCCCTCCCGGCTCCTTTCGCTGGGGTGGCTCCTCGCCGGGGGTCTCCTTCCCCTCCTCCTCGGGAGCCTTCGGCCTCACCCGTCACCCTCCCGGCTCTGCCGCAGGCTCTGTGCGTGGCCGTCACCACCAGTGACCTGGCGGAGACGCAGGCTCTGCTCTTCTGCGGGGCGGCGGTGACCTGTGCCACCGGGGACCCCCAGTGCCCGACGCCCCTGGCCCTGGCCGAGAAGAGCGGGCAGAGGCTGCAGATGGAATTCCTGCTCCACAACAAAACCTCAGGTAAGGGCTGACCCCTTGAAGCCCCCCCCCCCCAAGGCCTTAAACCCACCGCCGGCATTCCTGGAGCCGGGGAGGAGAGCTGCCGGGGTGTCCCGGGGGATGCAGGGATGTTTTGGGCTCTATCCTGCCCGGCAGCTTCCCGGCACAGGGGTCTCCGGCTGCTTGGTGCTGCTGGGCTCCGTGCACCCCGGGAGAGGGGAGAGGGGCTTTGGGGAGCTCCCCACACCCTTGGGTTAGGGGAAGGAGGCTCTGTCCCAGCTGGGCACCCGGGTCCAGAGCCCCGCTGGGGATGTAGGCTGATGCTCCAGGCTCTCCCGCACTGTGCTGCGGCCATCCCCGGCAGCCTCGGGGGGTGTCCCCCTGCCAGATGGGCAGCCCCTACTCGAGCATCCCCACCGGGGCCAGGGGGGTCCCATCGTTTTGCAGAGCATCCCCCTAGGACCCCCCTCCCGTGCCGCTAAACGTGCCCACCCCGCCAAACCCCGCTCCGAGTGGGCTGACGGCTCTCACGGGACCGATCCGCGCCCCAATGCCGGAGGGACCTCTGGCCCCGGAAAGCTCGGGCAGCCGGGATGGAGGTGTGCCGGGGCTGGCCGGCGCCTGCCGTAGCCGTCACCTCCCTCGCTGCTTCGGCAGCCAAGTCCGTCCCGCGGAAGCTGGAGTTTGCCCAGGATTGGGGCTGGCCCTGCTGTTCCAGACATGTCAGCACAAAAGGGGTCTGGGAGAGCGGTGAAGCCTCCCGGCCGCCCTGGTGAGCTGGAGAAAACCAAACCCCTGAGCTCATCCCACCGGCGCCAGCGCCGGCAGGCATCTCCGGAGTCCTGGGATTGCTGGGGTCGACGAGCCCGGCACCGTGTGTGGAGCAGGGCTGGGCTGGGGGAGCAGGGCTCTGACTCTAGAGCTCCAGGCAGCCCCACAGTCGGACCCCGGGGTGCTTTAGGGGTGTCCCTGCACCCCATCGCTGCCTGGTCCCCGGAGGAAATGGGGTGATGCCTCTCTCCGGCAGGCAAGGTGGGGGGACATGCCCGTGGTCACACGGGGAGGCTGTGGCAGAGCCCTGGGCCGTTATTTCAGCCGCAGGTCTGCGATGCTCTGCAGGGACCTGAGACAGCCCGGGGGGGCCCTCGCCAGCGGGGGAGCCCCGTCCCCACCTTCCCATAACATCCCCATCCCGTCACAGCTCAGCGCCCGGGGCGGGTCTGCAGGGGGGGATACGGGATGCAGGATGCGGGATGCCATCCCAGCGGATAAGCCTGACCCCGCCGACCCCCAGCAGCCCCAGATTTGGGGGCCGGAGCCGCTCCTTGCGCCCCACTTGTGCCGTGGTGGGGGCTCGCGGTGCAGCCCAGGGGATGCTTTTGGGCTCCTGCTTCTTGTGCTGAGGTGGGGGGACACCCGGCTGCCTTGGGGGGCTGGGGGGGGCGGTGCCACTGCTGCAGCCCCTGTCCAGCTGGCTCCTTCATGTCACATCAGCAAAGCAACCGAGGGGCGACGTGGACCACTGTCACCCCATCCCAGACCCAGCAGGGTCCCACTGCGTCCCATAGCTGCCAGGGTCCCCCGCTGGCAGCGTTTTGGTGGTGGTGGGGGGTGTCCTGCAGGGGGGTGCAGCCCCCCGTGACAGGTTGTCACCCCGTTTGCAGAAACGCCGCGCCTGGAGGTGGGGGGCAGCGAGGAGAAGCCCTACTCGGTGCCTCTGCCCTCCGTCACCCACAACGGCTTCCTCTACAAGACTCCCTCCATGGCCAAGCCCGTCGGCGAGCGGAAGGGCCAGGAAGGTATGTGGGGGCCCACGGGGCTGGGAAATAGGGGTGCAGGGGGGGTGGGGGGCTCAGAGCTGGCCCCGAAAGGGGTGCTGGCAGGGGGGTTGCACCACCCCCTGCTCCCCAGGGCACTGCAAAGGCACCAGGGAGGTGCAGCATCACCTGGACAGCCCGGTTCAAGGTGGGGGTCGCAGCCGGGGGGCTCCCAGTGGGTGCCGCAGGGCCGCCCGTGCTGGGTTGGTGGGTGACCTCGGGCTGGCCGGAGCGTGCGGGGCTGCCCAGCGCCATCCTGTGCCACGCAGAGTTCAGCCGGCGGTGGTGCACGCTGCAGGACGGCGTCCTCAGCTATTACGAGAACGACCGCAACGCCGTGCCCAACGGCGAGATCAAGGTGGAGGAGATCGTGTGCCTGGTGAACAACCCGCCCCACGCCCACGGGTAAGGCTCTACCCCCACGCGCCGCCCTATGGCACCCCGACATCCCCTCTGCTCCCACAAGGCTGGGCATGGCCGCTGCATCGCTCGTGGGTGGTGGCACGGGGAGGGGGCTGCTGGCCCCAACCCCATCGCTGGCCCCCTGGCGCTTGTGGCATGCCTGACCCAGCTGTCTTTGCAAAGAGTCTGTATAAACCCCTTGGAATCCCGTTGCAGCCTCTTTGCAACCCTATTTGCAGCCCCCCTGCAGCCCCTTTGCAGCGCCTTTGCAGCCCCTCTGCAAGCCCTTTGCAGCCCCTTTGCAGCCCTCCTGCAGCCCCTTTGCAGCCCCTTTGAAGCCCCTCTATGACCCCTTTGCAGCCCCCCTGCAGCCCCTTTGCAACCCCTTTGCAGCCCCTCTGCAGCCCCTTTGCAGCCCCTCTGCAGCCCCTTTTCAGCCCCTCTGCAAGCCCTTTGCAGCCCCTTTGCAATCCCTTTGCAGCCCCTTTTCAGCCCCTCTGCAGCCCCTTTACAACCCCTTTGCAACTCCCCTGCAGCCCCTTTGCAATCCCTTTGCAGCCCCCCCTGCAGCCCCTTTGCAGCCCCTTTGAAACCCCTTTGCAATCCCTCTGCAGCCCCTTTGCAGCCCCTCTGCAAGCCCTTTGCAGCCCCTGTGCTCCCCGTCGGAGCGTGCACGGCAGCACGGGGATGCTGGAGGGCTCGGGGACGTGGTGGGGGGATCCCAAATCGGATCAGCCGTCGGCGGAGCTGGTGCCAGCCGTGCAGCTGGTGGCTGTTCTCCCTACCCGGGATGCCCCTGGCACCCACCCAGCTCCGTCCCACCACCCGCGGGTGTCCAGGCTCCCCTTTCCCTTCCTCCCGCAGGATCGAGAGCACGTTCGAGGTCTACATCGAGTCGGAGAGGCTCTACCTGTTTGGGCTGGAGAGCCCCAGTTCCGCTCGGGAATGGCTCAAGTCCATTGCCAAGGTGGGATGCTGGGGCTGGCCGTGGGTGCCGGCGGGAGCCGGGTGCCGCGGCGCTGACGGATCCCTCTTTTTCCCGGCTCAGTCCTTCGTCCATCCCCGCGCCGAGGAGCTGCTGGCTCTCGACTTCGAGCGGATCGGCCGGCTGCACTACAAGGGCGGCCTCAACCTGGAGCGAGCCAAGGAGGGCTGGTTCGCCCTGGCCGGCTCCGCGCTCCACGTCTGCTTCGAGGACAGCGAGCGGCAGGAGCCCCTCCAGCTGCGCAAGCTGCAGGAGCTCTGTGTGTGCCCCTGCCCCGCCGTGGGGTCCCCCCGGGCTGGGAGGGACCTGGGGGAAGCAGGGGAGCGGGGCACACCCCCAAATCCTGCCCCGAGCAGCCGGGTTGCACCCAGCCGAGGGGCTTTTGGTGGGTGGTGGGTGCTGGGTGCTGCTCCGATGGAGCTCGGGGTCCCTCCGCTGAGTGTGATGCAGCCGCTCTTCCTCCTCTCCATCCTCTTCCCCATCCCTGGAAAGTCGCTGCTTGTCCCACCGGGGCTGGAGCTGGACCGTTGGCTCGCCAGCACGGGCCCCCCGCCATGGCACGTGGGAGTCGGGGGGCCAGGGGACCCTGTGTTCCCATGGGTGACGGGCTCTCTGCCTTCCCTTCCAGCCATCCAGGGAGACAATGAGGTGCTGGTGCTGGTGGAGAGACGGAGGTATGAGCAGAGGGCGGTGAGGGGTTAGACCCCCCCCCAGAAAAATACCTCACCCTGCCCAAGCCCACCCTCCTCCTGGGGTGCCTTCGCCCTCCCCGCGGTGACTGGGGACCCCCAAAAGAGAGGCGGGACCATCCCCAGGCCCCCGGTGCCAGCCTTCCCGGGGGTCCCGGCCATGCAGTGGGGTTTGGGGGGCACGGCTGGCCCCCTGCTGAGGCCAGGCTTGCCGGCAGGACGCTGTACATCCAGGGGGAGAGGAAGCTGGATTTCCTGGGCTGGGTCCACGCCATCCAGAAGGCTGCGGGCAGCTCGGGGGACACTCTGTCGGAGCAGCAGCTGACGGAGTCGGACGTCCCGCTGCTGGTGGACCGTTGCATCGACTACATCACCCAGTGCGGTACGTGCCATCGCCCGCGGCGGGGACCCCGTCGGACGCGGCAGCCTGAGGCCTGATACACTCGTGACATGTGTTTTCCTCCCTCCCCGAGCATCCGTTCCAGCTCCGTGGGAGGGCTCTGGCTGGAGCAGGGCTTTGGCTCCAACCCACGGCTCCTCGGCGGTCGCGGCAGCACCTGCGGGGTGGGAAGCGCCGCGGCACCGCGGCGTTTGATGGGGAGCCAGTGGGCGGGTGGGGGGCCGGGAGGGGTGGCTGTCCCCCACGGCGGGGGTCTCACCCCCACCGGCTCTGCCCCAGGGCTGACGTCCGAGGGCATCTACCGCAAGAGCGGGCAGAACTCGAAGACCACCAACCTGCTGGAAATGCTGCGCCGGGACGCCCGCAGCGTCCGTCTGAAGGAGGGCGAGCACCACGTGGACGACGTCGCCAACACCCTCAAACGCTTCTTCCGCGACCTTGGGGACGGGCTCTTCACCGGGCGCTGGGGCCAGGACTGGCTGCGGGCGACGGGTGAGCCCTGGGGGGCTGCTGGGGGGGGGGGGGGGCTCTGCTGCAGCCCCCCTTCGTCCTCTCCTCCGGGCTGCCTGGTGGGGGGGAGCACATCTGGGCCCCCATGTGTTCCGGGGGTTCAGTTGCGGTGGGTGGGGAGCGGATCGCGGCTGTGCTGACCCCGTGCTCCGGCACGGCTGGGGCTGAGGCAGGGCGCAGCGCCAGACCCCCCCCCTTTTGTTCTGGATCCGGCCCCTGAATACCAGGGCTGGAGGGGGCCAGCAGCTAAACAGCCATGAGCCACGGTGCTGTGCAGCTGGGATGCTCTGGCCCAGTGGAAGTGGGACACTCTGGCCCCACAGAGCTGGGATGGTCCAGCCCCATGGAGCTGGGATGCTCCACTGCTGGGATGCTCCAGCCCCATGGACCTGGGATGCTCCAGCCCCAGGGACCTGGGATGCTCCACTGCTGGGATGCTCCAGCCCCATGGACCTGGGATGCTCCAGCTCCATGGAGCTGGGATGCTCCACTGCTGGGATGCTCCAGCCCCATGGACCTGGGATGCTCCAGCCCCATGGAGCTGGAATGCTCCACTACTGGGATGCTCCAGCCCTACGGAGCTGGGATGCTCCACTGCTGGGATGCTCCAGCCCCGTGGAGCTGGGATGCTCTGGCCCCATGGAGCTGGGATGCTCCACTGCTGGGATGCTCCGGCCCCGTGGACCTGGAATGCTCTGGCCCCATGGACCTGGGATGCTCCACTGCTGGGATGCTCCACTGCTGGGACGCTCCAGCCCTGTGGAGCTGGGATGCTCCACTGCTGGGATGCTCCACTGCTGGGATGCTCCAGCCCCGTGGAGCTGGGATGCTCCACTGCTGGGATGCTCCACTGCTGGGATGCTCCAGCCCCATGGAGCTGGGATGCTCCATCCCCACAGTGGGACAGAAGGGTCCGAGGTGGGGTCTGGAGAGGGGATGGTGGGACCGTGAGTCTTAATCTCACCTTCCCACCCCTCCGCACTCATCCTCTCCCTCATGTCCCTCTCGCAGCGCTGGAGGATGAGGAGGCGAAGATTGGCGAGTACCGGCGGCTCCTGGGCACCCTCCCCACGGTGAACCGGGCCACGCTGAAGGCGCTCATCAACCACCTCTTTCGGTACGGTGCGGGCGGCGGGTCTGCGGCACGGCAGAGCCTGGGCTCCTGGAGCCCCCGCGGCGGGGGCATCGCCCCGTCCGCTGCGAGGTCCTGGGGAGGCTGTGGGGTAGAGGAGAGCCTTCATCCCTTGGCTCACATCCCCAGCAAGGAATCGTAACAGGGTTCCCCACAGGGTCCAGCGCTTCTCCGGGGAGAACCAGATGAACACGCACAACCTGGCCATCGTCTTCGGGCCCACGCTCTTCCAGACGGATGGGAAGGACTACAAGGCAGGACGCGTGGTGGAGGACCTCATCAGCCACTACGTGAAGATCTTTAACGTAGGTTCACCCCCGCTCTGCCGCTGCTCTGGATCAGGCCGATGTGTGGACGTTCCCAGGGGATGGGGAGGTGGAAGGAGGAGGAAGCTGGATCCACTCTCTGCAGATGTCTTGCTTCCGAGTTGAGGGGAGGGGGGTCTGAGTCCCTGCAAACCCTGGAGACCCCTGAGCCTGGATGTGCCGGCACTGCTGGGAAGGGGAGCAGATTCCCCTGGGGACTCTCTGGGCTCTTCTTCCTCGGCAGGTCAACGACCAAGAGATGAAGAAGCAGCAGGATGAGATCATGGCCATCATGAAGATGCGGGAAGCAGCGTCCAGTGGGACGCAGGTGGGTCCTGGACATGGGGTCCTTCCCAGGGCACCCTCTTCCTGTGGGGCCCCCACCGCCTGCTCCAGCATCTCCTGGAAATGCCCCAGGCAGGGGGTGTCCACACCAGGTGGGGGGGATTTAGCCCACGCGTGGGAAGGCACAGGTTGAAGTGCTTTCCCGTTGCCCTCCAGCAAGCCGGGGACTTCATCTGCACTGTCTACCTGGAGGAGAAGAAGACGGAGTCAGAGCAGCACGTCAAGGTGAGCGGTGGGGCGGAGGGTGCAGAGGGGACAGGGACCCTCCGTTGCATCCCCAAACCTCTGTGGTAGCACAGGGGCAGGCTCTGAGCCGGCACCTCTGCGGCAGGAGGGTGGAACGCCCTGGGCACCGGCTGATGGAGACCTTTCCCCTCCCTCTGTCCCTCCCTCCCAGATCCCGGCCACCATGACAGCCGAGGAGCTCACCTTTGAGATCCTCGACCGGCGGAAAATTGTCATGAAGGAGAAGGACTATTGGAGCTGCTTTGAAGTGAACGAGAGGGAGGAGGCAGGTTGGTGTGGAGGCATGAGGATGGTGGGGACGGGGACGAGGACAGGGATGAGAATGGGGATGGAGGTGGAGATGGTGGGAATGGAGTAGGAGGTGGAGGTGGCGATGGAGGTGGAGGTGGGGATGGAGGTGAAGGTGGGGATGGAGGTGGGGATGTGGGTGGAGATGGGCATAGAGATGGAGGTGGAGATGGATGGGGATGGAGGTGGAGATGGAGGTGGAGATGCGGATGGGGATGGAGGTGGAGGTGGGGATGGAGGTGGAGGTGGGGATGTGGGTGGAGATGGAGGTGGAGATGGAGGTAGGGATGTGGGTGGAGATGGAGATGGAGATGGAGGTGGGGATGGAGGTGGAGATGGGCATAGAGATGGAGGTGGAGATGGATGGACATGGAGGTGGAGATGGTGGTGGAGGTGGAGATGGGGATGGAGGTGGAGGTGGGGATGAGGATGGAGGTGGGGATGGAGGTGGAGGTGGAGGTGGTGGTGGAGATGGGGGTGGAGAAGGGCATAGAGATGGAGGTGGAGATGGATGGGGATGGAGGAGGAAATGGTGGTGGAGATGGTGATGGGAATGGGGATGGGGACGAGAAGGCTGCCATGGAGACTGCACCGTGGAGCAGTGCCAGGACGGGCTCAGGTGCTCGGGGGTGGCCAGCTGCGGTGCTGCAGCTCTGCTTGCCGCATCCAGGCTGCACATGGCCGAGCGCTGCGGATGGGCTGGTGGTTTGGGCCAAGACCCACAGGGCGTCTGTCTGCATCCTTAGGGGTTCAAATGCCTTTGAAACCTGGCGGGGGGTGTCGGGGTTCTCCAGCCACCAAAGGGAGCAGCCCTGGGGGGCCCGTAGGCAGCAGCAAGCAAGAGCTCGGTGTGAGCAGGGTGAGCCCCTGCTGCCGGCTCTGGAGGGCTGAGCGTGCCCGGGGGCCGAGCCTGGCAGGGGGACAGGCGGGATGCCGAGCCCGGCAGCGCTCTGGGCATCACTGAAAGGCCCTGGTGAGATGTTTTGGTCCTTGCTAAACCCAAGCCGTCAAGCTCAGGCTCCCCTCTGCAAAGGGTGGGTGCTGCTTCCCCCTGTCCGCTCAGGGAAGCACCGAAGCGCCGTGCTCAGCTGAGCACCACTAAGCCCTTAGAGAAAAAAAAGGATCCTCAGGCTGCACAGGGGCTAAAATTAACCTAAAATTGAATATTTACCTCTGAACTTTTATGAAATCCTTGACTCGCCCTTTGCTTGCGTGGAAGCGCGCATGTTTGAAATACCTCTGTGCATATTTTTGCAAGCACATGTGCAGATTACAACCTGCCTACAGCAGTCTATGTTTTCAAAACATACATGTTTTCCAGTTGCAATAACTGTTGGCAATTGTTCCTCAGCCACCTTCCAGTCCCCGCTGCTCAAGTACCACGGGCCAAAAGTTACCTCCCCAGGGGACAATTAGCAAGCAGCAGCAGCGTGAAATGAATCCAATCAAAAGGGGATGGTGCTGCGTGGGAGGTCTGCTCGGGGGCAGGCGGCACCTTGGCGGACCCTCAGGACACACATGCGACCCCCCCCTCGGTGGGTGCCAGCCCCAGGGATGCTGCCTTGACCCCTGCCTGTCCCCCTGCCCGACAGAACGGCCCTTGCACTACTCGGAAAAAGTCCTGCCCATTTTGCACTGCCTGGGGACGGAGAGTTACCTGGTGGTGAAGAAGCAGCTGTCCATGGAGAACATGCTCATCTACCTCGGTGAGGAGCCAGGGAGCCATGGCCCTGGCAGGGAGAGGAGGGATGGGATGGGGTGGGGTGGGATGGAGAAGGGGATGGGATGGAGATGGGATGGGGAAGGGGACGGGGAAGGGGATGGGATGGGATGGGATGGGATGGGATGGGATGGGATGGGGATGGGGACGGGGACGGGGTTGGGGATGGGGACGGGGATGGGATGGGATAGGATGGGGAAGGGGATCAGGACGGGGAAGGAGATGGGATGGGATGGGGAAGGGGATGGGGATGGGGCTGGTGATGGGATGGGGAAAGGGATAGGGATGGGATGGGGAAGAGGATGGGAAGGGGATGGGATGGGGATGGGATGGGGAAGGGGATGGGAAACGGATGGGGATGGGATGGGGATGGGATGGGGAAGGGGATGGGAATGAGATGGGATGGAGATGTGCTGGGGCTGGGGATAGGATGGGATGGGCAAGGGGATGGGGATGGAATGGGGACAGGGAAGGGGATGGGAATGGCATGGGATGGGATAGGATGGGGAAAGGGATGGGATGGGATAGGATGGGGAAAGGGATGGGGATGGGATGGGATAGGATGGGGAAAGGGATGGGGATGGGATGGGGAAAGGGATGGGGATGGGATGGGAAGGGGATGGGAGTGGGGTGGGGATGGGGATGGGATGGGATGGGGAAGGGGATGGGAAGGGGAGGGGGAAGAGGTGGGGATGGGGATGGGATGGGATGGGGAAGGGGATGGGATGGGGATGGGATGGAGATGGGCTGGGGCTGGGGATCGGATGGGATGGGGAAGGGGGTGGGGATGGAATGGGGACAGGGAAGGGGATGGGGATGGCATGGGATGGGATAGGATGGGGAAAGGGATGGGGATGGGGATGGGATGGGGAAGGGGAAGGGGATGGGGATGGGGATGGGATAGGAACAGCTCCCTGTCCTGCCGGCTGTGACCCTGTGGAGAACCCCCATGGGATTAACCATCCCAGGGCCGCGTCCTGCCTGACCGTGCAAGCAGAGCAGGCGCCAGCCCAGTTAGCACATGGCTGGGAGCCCCCAACAGGGGGTCGCAGCTGGATGCTGCGCACAGCGCGGTGGGGGATGTGGTCCTGCCTGCCCTGCCTGGGCTGGGAGCAGGCGGCAGCCGGTGGGCTGCAGTGCTGGGGGCGAGGAGAGGGTTTCCCTTGCTATTGCCCTGTGGGACTGGGTCTACCTGCACCCTGCATCCTTCTTGGGGGGCCTGACCCCCCTGGGGGGCCGGAGCCGCTCAGGCATGTGCCCCCAGCCAGCAGAGTGGGCGACTGCAAGCACGGCATGATGAAGTTTCGGGAGGAGAGAAACCTGCTGGGGCTTGGCCTGAGCACCGGCTTCCACGACCGCTACTTCATCCTCAACCACACCTGCCTGCGCCTCTACAAGGAAGTGCGGGTGAGCCCTGCCTGCCGGCTGCCTGCGAGGCAGCGCTCCCTTCCCTTCCCCTGCCTTCGCTTCCCTTCCCAGCTGTGCCGTGTTGTGACCCTGGGCCGGGAGTCCCGTGAGGACGTGGGACATCCCTGCTGCTGGGGACCTGTGTGGGCTGGCATCGCAGGGGCGTTGCAGGCAGCGACGGGGCCGGCGTCCCACGGGCGTTGCAGGCAGCGACGGGGCCGGCGTCCCACGGGCGTTACAGGCAGCGACGGGGCCGGCGTCCCATGGGCGTTGCAGGCAGCGATGGGGCCAGCATCCCACGGGCGTTACAGGCAGCGACGGGGCCGGCATCGCAGGGGCGTTGCAGGCAGTGATGGGGCCGGCATCCCACGGGCGTTACAGGCAGCGATGGGGCCGGCATCGCAGGGGCGTTGCAGGCAGCGACGGGGCCGGCGTCCCACGGGCGTTACAGGCAGCGACGGGGCTGACCCCAGAAGTGCTGTTGCTCTCCCAGAGCCAGAGCTTTCCCAGAGCAGGTCCATAGCTGGCTCCGAGTCAGTGCAAGGGCTCAGGAGGGGGACGCTGGCATCCCGGGACATCTACTCCCCCCTCTCTGGTCCCGGCTCCCCCTGCCCCAGCTCCCTGGTCCGCCACTGCACCCTGGCTGCCTCCATCCCCTGCCCGTTGGCAGCGCAGGGTCTGCAGGGCGGTGGTCTCCTCTCCTCCCGCTGCGCCTCCTCCTCCACGTCTGCTTTAACCCCCCCTCCTCTGTTGAACAGAGCCTGAAGCAGCGGACCCCCCCTTTGGAGAACGTGAGTAGAGGAGGCCGGGGGCCTCAGCCGGGCGCACAGGGGCTCCTGCACCCTCTGCCCTTACAAGGCAGCCCGGGGTCAATCCCAAATCCAATCCCGCAGCACACGTGTGCCCGTCCCCGCGCGCTCGTGGACGCGGCAGCCCCAGGCGATGGGGTGCCGCGTGTGCCGGAGCTGCCCCCTTTACCCCCCCGGGCGTTGGGGGCGCGTCAGTTTGCGCCCCTGTTATCCGCGATCCTCCGATTTGGGGGTGCCGCCCTGTGCTCCAGGCAGCTGGAGATGGGGAAGGGGTGCGAGGGCTGGTCCCCGTTACCTGCTGCGCGGAGGGGATGGGCTGAGCTGGCTCCCCCATCCCGCGGGCATTGGATCGGGCGCTTGTAAGTCACGCCGCTTACGCGTGAACACAGGCGGGCGGCTGTGCGGGAGGGTCCCCGGGGTCCCCGTCACGTCACCCGCTGCCGGGGCACGGCTTGTGCGGCATGGCGAGACTCGGCCGGCACCGGGGAAGGCCCGGGTGAGAGGGGAGGGTGCTGCGGAGCTTTGCCCCTTCAGAACGTCTGCCGGCGGTGGGTGACGCCTGGACTGGCTCGCTGCCACGGTGCACAGCGCGGGGAAGGAGCTGGCTGGCACCGGCGGTGCCCTGGCTTTGCCGGGCCATCCCGCTTTCCCCCATCCCTCCTCTTGGGATGCCGCTCGGCGCAGGGAGGGGGCGGCTCGCGGCCAGCGCCCCAAAGGATGCTCTGATGTGGGGGGGGGGGGGAACCCAGCGCAGCCCAGGTGGGACCGGGGAGTCGGGGCACCCGTCTTCACCCGCCGCGGAGAGGTGCCTGCCTTGCCGTGCTGTGCCGGAGGGAGATGCGGGCAGAGCATCCCTCAGGGCTGGGGCTGCCGCTGCCCTGGCCGTGATGCCGAGGAGGGGTGTGACGTGGGCGTCCCCACGGGGGATGTCTAGTGCCAGGCTCTCCAGACCCCAAGGCAACGTGCCCGTGCTGGTCCCAGCTCCGACGGCAACCGGCACCGTCTCTGGGGGACCCTGCCGCAGGGACGGGCCTCCTGCGTCGCCTCTACCCCCGGCCTCTGCCCTGGGCGCTGGGCGCCCGCTCTGCCCTTTCCTCTGCTCCATCCTGGGCTTCACCCTCGTCCTTGGCAAGCCCAGGCCTGGGCTCAGCCCCTTCCCCATCACCGCATCCCTACGGCTTCTCCTCCCAGCCTGCCCGTAGGACAAAACCCATCCCGGCGGCGGCGTGGGCCGCAGCGGGGGGGACGGGTGCCGAAGGGTCGGGCAGCCCCCAACCCGGTGCTGGGTCCCTCTGTCCCTGCAGAGCCACAAGCCGGAGAAGGAATGGCCCGTCAGGAACCTGAAGGTCTACCTGGGCGTTAAGAAGAAGCTTCGGCCCCCGACGTGGTGAGAGGCAACGCGGTGCCCTGCTGGGCTGGGGACAGGGACAGGGCTGGGGACAGGGACAGGGATGAGGATGAGGACAGGGATGAGGATGGGGACAGGGATGGGGATGGGGACAGGGACAGGGATGAGGATGAGGACAGGGATGAGGATGGGGACAGGGATGGGGATGGGGACAGGGACAGGGCTGGGGACAGGGACAGGGATGAGGATGAGGACAGGGATGAGGATGGGGACAGGGACAGGGACGGGCTGGGGACAGGGATGAGGATGGGGACAGGGATGGGGATGGGGACAGGGACAGGGCTGGGGACAGGGACAGGGATGAGGATGAGGACAGGGATGAGGATGGGGACAGGGACAGGGACGGGCTGGGGACAGGGATGAGGATGGGGACAGGGATGGGGATGGGGACAGGGACAGGGCTGGGGACAGGGACAGGGATGAGGATGAGGACAGGGATGAGGATGGGGACAGGGACAGGGACGGGCTGGGGACAGGGATGGGGATGGGGACAGGGATGGGGATGGGGACAGGGACAGGGCTGGGGACAGGGACAGGGATGAGGATGAGGACAGGGATGAGGATGGGGACAGGGACAGGGACAGGGCTGGGGACAGGGACAGGGCTGGGGACAGGGATGGGGATGGGGATGGGGACAGGGACAGGGCTGGGGACAGGGACAGGGATGAGGATGAGGACAGGGATGAGGATGGGGACAGGGACAGGGACAGGGCTGGGGACAGGGACAGGGATGAGGATGGGGACAGGGGTGAGGATGGGGATGGGGACAGGGCTGGGCACAGGGACAGGGGTGAGGATGGGGACAGGGATGAGGATGGGGACAGGGACAGGGCTGGGCACAGGGACAGGGCTGGGGACAGGGACAGGGGTGAGGATGGGGACAGGGGTGAGGATGGGGACGGGGACAGGGCTGGGGACAGGGACAGGGGTGAGGATGGGGACACGTCTCCTGCTGGCCGTGGCTCTCGCCGCCAGGTGTCAGAGCAGCCTCGCAGGACGCCTGTGCAGGGCGGTGCCAGCACGGGGGTGGCCCCGGCCCCGGCCCGGGGAGGGGCTGGGGGGGGCGGTGCGGGAGCGGGACCCGGCGCTGGCGGGGGAGGGAACCGCGAGTGTGCGTGAGAGTGCGTGGGGGTGGCTCTGTGGGGGGGTGTGTGTGCGTGTGTGTGTGTGCATGTGGGTGTGTGTGCATGTGTGTGGGCGTGTGTGAGAGTGTGTGCATGTGTGTGTGCGCATGTGTGTGGGTTTGTGTGCATGCGTGAGTGTGTGCATACATGTGCACGCATGTGGGCGTGGGTGCATGCGTGTGGGCATGTGTGCATGTGGGTGTGTGTGCATGCGTGTGGGGGTGTGTGCATGTGTGTGGGCGTGTGTGCGAGTGTGTGCGTGTGTGTGCATGTGTGTGGGTGTGTGTGCATGCATGTGAGTGTGTGCATGTGGGGGGGTGTGTGCACACATGTGGGTGTGTGTGCATGCCTGTGGGGGGCGTGCATGTGTGCGGGGGTGTGTGTGTGGGTGCGTGCGTGCATGTATGTGTGTGTGTGCATGCATGTGAGTGTGTGCATTTGGGTGTGTGCATGCATGTCAGCATCTCTGCGCATGCGTGTGGGTGCTTATGAGCACATGGGCATATGTGTGTGCGCATGTATGTGAGTGTGTGCATGCAGGTCAGCGCGTTGTGTGCGTGTGTGCATATGTATGCGTGCATGTGGGTGTGTGCATGCATGTCAGCGTGGGTGTGCACGTGGGTGTGCATACATGTCTGTGTGTAAATGCATATGCACGTGAGTGCATCGGCAGATGTGGCGGTGTACATGCATGTCTGCGAGTTGTGTACATGCGTGCGTGCATGTGCGTATGTGCATGCATGTGTGTGAGTGCATGTGCACGTGGGTGTGCGCCTGCAATGCACGCACACATGTGAGCATGTGTGCGTGCACACGAGCGTGTGTGATAAGCCACGCGGGCTTGCTGGGAGGCTTCAAATCCACGTGCTCCAGGGCCTCCCTGCGTTGTGGTGAAGGAAGCGTGTGCGTGTGTACCTGTGGGGCCATGTGCGTGTGCAAGGCTGTGACCCTGACCCCCTCGGGGCCTCGGGCGTGTGCCCCAGTGCCGGGCAGCGTTGCTGCAGGTCTCGGGGTGGGCTGGCAGCAGCCGGCGCTTTGGCCTGGGGTTGGGGGGCTCCCCTCGGCACTGGTGGGAGGTTGGTGCCCTGGCCAGGCGTTGCAGGGTTGCTGGGGTGCAGCTGAGGCCAGGCAGGGGGTGAGAGGAGGCAGAGCACGACCGTGAAAGAAATACCACCCTCAAAAGGGCTGGCTCAGGTAGCTGTGCCCGCGCCTGGCCCGCTGGACTGCAAACTGGTGCACACTGGGAAGGACTCCGGGCCGTTGCTGGCTGCTTTACAGGCCCTGAATCGCTGCGTAGCGTTGTGTTGAGCTGCTAAACCCGATGGGAACCTGTGCTGTGCGCCGAGCAGCGCAGGGCTGCAGTGGCTTGCAGAGCTGTGGGTGGTTCGCAGGGAGGGAGGCAGCTTGCAAGGATACAGGTGGCTTGCAGAGATGCAGGTGCCTTGCAAGGAGGAGGGTGGTGTGCAGGGACGCCCGTGGTTTGCAGGAATGGAGGTTGTTTGCAGACACGGGGGGGTTTGCAGGGACGAGGGCTGTTTGCAGGGACATGGGATTTGCAGAGATGTGGGGCTTGCAGGGACCGGGGACTTGGCAGGGACATGGGGTGTTTGCAGGGATGGGATGTTTGCAGGGACAGGGCTGTTTGCAGGGACATGGGGTGTTTGCAGGGATGGGATGTTTGCAGGGACAGGGCTGTTTGCAGGGACATGGGGTGTTTGCAGGGATGGGGTGTTTGCACAGACATGGGGTTTGCAGGGATGGGGTTGTTTGCAGGGACCTGGGGTGTTTGCAGGGACATGGGGTTTTCAGGGACAGGGTTGTTTGCAGGGACATGGGGTGTTTGCAGGGACATGGAGCTTGCAGGGATGGGGGATTTGCAGGGACATGGGGTGTTTGCAGGGATGGAGTGTTTGCAGGGACATGGGGCTTGCAGGGAGGGGGGATTTGCAGGGACATAGGGTTTGCAGGGACAGGTGCTGTTTGCAGGGATGGGGTGTTTGCAGACATGGGGGATTTGCAGGGTTGGGGGCATTTGCTGGGGTACTTTTCCACCTGGAGTGCTGGAGCCGAGGGCAGGGCAGCCTGGGATGTTGGACTTCATGTTTTCGCTTCTCCCCTTCCAGCTGGGGCTTTACGGTCTTCTATGAAAACGAGAAGCACGAGAAGCAGCAGTGGTAAGGGCAGGGGTGGGCACGGGGAGGCTAAACTCATCCCCCAGGACAGACGGACACGCTGCCGGGGGCGGCTGCTCTCCGGAGCTGGCGTGTGTTCGCCGTGGGGACGTAGATGGGGATTTCTGTGGGCAGAGCCTGGCTGGTCACCCACGGACCCGCTCAGGGGCCGTCACCCGTGTCCCCTTCAGTCCCCTGGGGTCTGCAAGACCTCGTGCAAAGCCGCGGCTTGGGTCCCGGCTCCGTCCCCAGCACAGTGCCTGGAGCAGCCGCGTGTCCCCGAAGCGGGCAGAGGCGCGTCCCTCCCCGCTGCACCCCGCCGTCCCCTCCGGCCGCTGACGCTGTGTCCCCGCAGGTACCTGTGCTGCGACACCCAGGCCGATCTGCGGGAGTGGTTCGCCACCTTCCTCCACGTGCAGGTAGGGAGCGGGCAGGGTGACAGCCCCGGAGGGATGCTTGCCTAGCAGAAACCCTTTGGGGTACCCAAGCATCCCTAAATATCAGCATCCCCGGGTGGAGGAGAGGTCCCCGGGTGGCTGAAGACCAAAAAGCCGGTCTCCAGCCTTCCTCCACCCCCTGTCCCCTCTGTCCCCAGAATGGGGGGGCCCTGTGGCCCTCGGAGACCTCCAAGGTGCGGGCGTCGCGGTCGCAGCAGGACTCCAGGTTGGGTAACATCTCCCTCATCCCGCTGCGGGGCAATGAGAGTGAGATGAGGAACAGTGTGGCTGCTTTTGCTACTGACCCGCTAACCGTGAGTGAGACGGGGGGGCGCCGGGGGGGACCCTCCGTGCGGGGCTGCATCTCCCCTGCATCACACGCCGGGGGGGGGGGTCCTGCTCCCCAAACCTGGGCGGGGGGCATCCCTGCTTCCGTTCCTTACGTATCAGCCTCCGGTCACCCCGGAGAGAGGGTGGGGGGGGCTGATCCTTTGGGTGCCCTGTCGGCACCGGGTGGTCTCCTGGGTGTCCCAAACCGTGTGATGCAAGAAGAAGGGATGCTGCCAGGCTCCTGATTTTTCCTGTAACAGAGGTGATTTCTCTGAAACGCTGTCCTGGTCACAAATCAGCCTCCCCTCCTGTTGTCCTGCTGTCCGTCTGTCTGTGCAACAGCCGTCCTGCCCGGGGGCTGTCGCACGCCGGGCGTCCCCCGCGTCGTGCTGGTGTTGGCCGTGGGGGTCGGAGCCTTGCTCAGCCGTGGGGCCCGCTGGTGCCGGTGGTGGGACGTAGCTGCTCCGGTTCCACCGCGCCCAAGCCGATCCCTTGGGCCCTCGTTGCTGTTATAAACCTGAGGACGTGGCTGTGCCGGGGTGTGTGTGGGGGGTCCTGCTGCCGGCATCGAATATGCATCGCCCGATGGGTGTCTGAGGGTGCCCCAAGGGCAGCGAGCAGCAGCATCACTGCCCCAGTGCCCCCCACCTCACGCTCCTCCCCTGGGACCGGGTCTGCAGGGGAGCCCTGCCCCAGGACCCCCGCCCAGGCTCAGGTTTATAACGGGGGGATGGCGGGGAAGCTCCTCCGGGGCTTCGCCGCAGGCTGTGCTTCACCGTGTGCGTGTGCCAGCGTGCGAGGGACGGCCGTCCCTGCCCGCTCTGTGCCCGCTCCTCCGGTCCGGGCTCGGACCCCCACCCCTGGCAGGGGGGCTCTGCACCCTGAGGGCCAGGGAGCAGCGGCTGGTGTGGCCCGGGGTGAGGGACCGGCACCCCGGGGCTCCCAGGGGATGGTACTGTGGGTGTCCCCCACCGGTGCCGTGCTGGGTGGTCCTGGGTGGGATGGAGTGGCTGGGACGTGCCAGGGGGACGGCAGTTCCCCTTGCCCTGGGTTTTCTCCCCCAACCCTTGGTGCGTCCCCCCACCCGGCGCTGCGCTGCCGGTGACGCCCCGACACGGAGGAGGCTGAGGACTAACGGGGACCTGTCTGCTCTCTGTCCCCAGCTCCTGCGAAACGTCTGAGCTGGAGGCCTGACACGCCGGGTGAGTGTCCCTCCCTGCCTGCACCCCCTGCCCAGCCCCGGCGTGCAGGCGGGGGAGGCAGCGGGACGTGGGAGCCCATGGCTCTGCCTGTCCCATTGCCACCCCAGCTTGGGGACCCAGGCAAACGCATGCACGGTGGCGCCCTGCCACGCGTGTCCCCCTGCGAGGTGGGAGGAGGGTGAAGGTGGCAGCCCCTTCCCCTTCGCCGACCCTTTGCTCTCCGCTTGTGCCGCAGGTTCGTCCGCAAGCAGCGCAGCCCCTGGGGAGCCGTGCCAGCCCTGCACCCCGGCACCTGCCGGGGGTCCCGCCGGCTCCGGAGCCTCCGCCGGGCCCTCTCGCCTTCCTCCGCGGTGACCCACGGGCAGCCAGGAGGGGAAATGGCAGCAAGGCCACCCACCCACGGCAGAGCGGGTCTCGGGAGCCACGGCCAGGCAGCCCACGGGGACCAGGCAGCGCCGGCCCACCCGACCCCGCATCCCGCGCCCCGGCTGCTTTCGGCTGCCGCTTCTGCTCCGAGCTCCAGGCAGAGAGACGGAGCCCGGCCAGGCGCCCCGGCACAGCCGTGGGATGGGGGCTGCGGCTGGGGACTCTTGCTTTTCCTCCTCCTCCTTCTATTTTTAAGTTTCTTCCTTTAAAATGACAAGGCAGGTGGGAGCAGCCCTTCCCGTGGGATGCACGCCCGGCTCCGGGCACCGGCATCACAGTGCTCCCATCGCTCCTGGGGAGGGGGTGCCGCATCCCCGGGGTCCCCTCTGTGCCGGGCAGGGTGGCAAGAGCCTCTGCATCCCCCCAAATCGGGGAGGGGGGTGCATCTAGCCTCTGCCCCCCACCCCCGGCTCCAGCCTCTGCTGGAAGAGGGGGGACAGGGTGGGGGGCGACAGGAGCTGCCCCCGCTTCCCACCGCTGCCTCTCGACGATATTAAAGGTCTTGGGGGAAACGGCGTGGAGGTGTCCGAGTCTCTGCCGGCCACACCGTGCGGGTGTCCGGGGTGGGGGACAGCGGGAGGTGGCGAGCCCGTGGGTGCAGCGGGACAGCCCCGGATGCGCCCGTTGGGTGCTCGCGAGATGACGGGTGATGCCAGGGGAAATGGGGAGCAGCAGAGGGGGTGTTGGGGGGGGGGGGGCGGGAGGGCCAGGCGGTGGGTTGAGATCCGTGCTGGACTGCCACCGTGGGTCACTGGGGCTGGGGCTGGGGGGCAGTGAGATGGGCACTGCCCCGGGGGCTGCCGGGGGTATCCGCCGGGGCTGTGCGGGGCCGGTGCAGGATGCTGGGTGCAGCCCAGGGGAGGGCCGGTGTGCCAGCCCCTGCTCGGCAATGCATCGCACAGCCCTGTGCTTGCTGCAGGGCTACGCCCACGGCCAAACCCACGCTAAACCCACGGCCAGGCCCACCCTAAACCCCCAGCCGCTCCGTAACAGCCACTGTCATGGGGAGCACGCGTGTGCATGCGTGAAAGTGCGTGTGCAAGCACATGGGCGCCTGTGCACGCACAAGAACACGTCTGCAGGTGCGTTTCAGGGAGCGGTGCCCTGCAGCGCGAGGCACAATGGGCATTTTAAAGGTGCCTGCTATTCACGCTCTGCGCAGGCAGAGCAGGCTGCTCCTCGGAGCACGCCAGCCCTGGGAATTCCTCCCCGACACCCGCGGGGCTGATGCCACGCACGACCGCTGCCTGCCAGTGTCCACGGCCTTGGTCCTTGCCTTGAAAACCATTCGAGTTTCACCTCGCAGCCGTTCTGGCTGGGAACGTCCTTGGAGCTCAGCCTGGGTGGCAGGAGGTGGCCGTCCCTCTGCCTGGCCCGTGCCTCCAGGGATGCAGGCATGCAGGGATGCAGGGATGCAGGGATGCAGGGATGCAGGGGCTGGGTGGGCAGCGGGAGGCAGCGGGGTGCAACCGCAGGGCCGGGCGCATCGCTCCCTCGCTGAGCTGCCTGCGGTGGCCCTGGGTGGGGGTGTCCCACCGCCCCCTCCTCGCGCTGAGCCCCCCCCCCCCCCGGGTGGTGAGTCAGGCGTGGGAGAGGGCTGTCAATCACCCGCCGGCGCTGCCGGGGCTGCGGGTTTGCGGCGGCAGCACTGCGAGGGGTGGTGGAGCCGCCGGGATGGAGACGAAGGGGAGGCTTCGCTTGCATGTGGCTCAGGCCCCTCGTCGCCGAGCCTGGGTGAGGACCCGGGTGTCAGGGAGAGGGGAAGAGCCTCCGGCACCCCCCTGCTCCATGTCCCCTCTCCCTTTCTGCGGTGCCATGGGGCTGTGGGTGCCCAGAGCTCTGCAGGCAGAGAGCCCTGCAGGCAGGGCAGCGGGTGCCTGGCACCAAACCCCAGTGATGCACCAAGAAATGCCATCAGAGCTCAGCTTTGGCCACATCCTCCATCCCTCCACCCACCCATCAATCCACCCACACGTCAGCAGCCTACCTGTCCGTCCGGTCATGCCCTTGTCCATCTGTCCTCCTTCTTCCCATCCTTTCCTCACCAGGAGATCCAACCACCCTCGCCCTGCCCTGTTGCAGGAGCCCAGCAAGCTCTTCTTGGCCCCCGAACCCGATGAGCTTCCATCAATGGCTGTTTCTGCCCTCTGTGCTTGGGTTTCTCTGCAGCAATCCCACGTCTGCCCATCCACGTCTGAACCCATCAGCCGGATTCGGGTCTCACCTCTTGCTGGACACTCAAAGCCCTTTGGGCAATGACAGCCTGCAGGTTTCTGCTGCAACACCTTGGGTGGAGGTGCAGGCAGGTGAGATGGTGGCAGCACACCAGCCCAGGGCCTTTGCTGTATGCAACGGAGGGTGTAAATCCCATCCCAGAGCTGGCGTTTCCCTGCAGAAAGCCCAGCTGTGTGTACAGAGCCGCAGCGTGCCAACGATGGCCATGCCAAGCCCTGATGGACATGTGGGCTGCGTGCAGGCACAGCACGGGTGCTCGGAGCCCGCATGCGTGCTTGGCATCTGCAGTGCCTGTTGGTGCACACCACACGGTGTTTGCGCATGTGTTTGGGGTCTGCACGTGGGCTTGAGGTCTGGAACACGGGCTCAGGGCATGCAACACGTGCTCAGTGTCTGCAACGCAGACTCGGTACATGTAACGTTTTTGGTGTCTGCAACATGTGCTCAGCATCTGCAACACGTGCTCAGTGTCTGTTACGTGCTCAGTGCATGCAACACATGCTCAGTGTATGCAATGCATGTTCAGTGCATGCAACACGTGCTCAGTGTCTGCAACACGTCCTCAGTGCATGCAACACATGCTCAGTGCATGCAACGTGCTCATTGTGTGCAATGCATGCTCAGTGCATGCAACACGTGCTTAGTGTCTGCAACACGTCCTCAGTGCATGCAACGTGTGCTCAGTGTCTACAACAGGCGCTCAGCATCTTCAACACGTGCTCAGCATCTTCAATGCATGCCCAGTGTCTGTAACGTGCTCAGCATGTGTGTGCAACGCATGCTCAGTGCGTGCAACGCATGCTCAGTGCATGCAACATGTGCTCAGTGTCTGCAACGTGTTCTCAGTGCATGCAACGCATGCTCAGTGCGTGCAACGCGTGCTCAGTATGTGCAATGCGCACACCGTCTGCAATGCGTGCTTGGTGTCTGCAACATGTGCTCAGCGTCTGCAACGTGCTCAGTGCATGCAACGTGCTCGGTGTCTGCAATGCACGCTGAGTGTCTGCAACGCGTGCTCAGTGTCTGCATTTTTGCTCATGCCCTCAATGTCTGCAACGGGTGCTCAGTGCTGAGTGTGCACTCCGCCTGCACACGTGCTCATCTGCAACGTCCTCGGTGTCTGCACGTGCTCGTGCACCCCCAGTTTGCGTGCACACTTGCCATCTGCTCATGCGTGGGGCGTTGGCGCGTGCATTTAGTGTCTGACCACGCGTGGTCATGTGGCTTGGGCTGGGGCTGATGCCAGCATCGATACCTCTGGTTTCCATCGTGTCCCGGACCCCACAAACACAAGATTTGGGGTTCCCTTCGTCTCCATCCCGGTTCCTTGGGGAAAAGATGGACAGGGAGCTCCTGATGGACCATGCGAGGGGAGGTGGGAGCAAGCGGGAGCCGCTGGGATGCAGCAGTGATGCTGGGGACCCCCTGCCCTAACGTCCCCGAGCCCAGGGAAGGCACGCAGGGGCCAGGGCGCTTTGCAGCAGCAGCCCCACAGCTGCACTGAGCTGGTGGGTGCTCAGCATTGGCCCTGCGATGGGAGGAAGCCCAGCCAAGAGCCTGTCTCTCAAGAGCAGGATGGATGGAGCCTACCTACACCTCCCCTCTATATATAGAGCTGCGGAGGCGAGCGCCATGTGATACCTTGCACAGAGAAGTGATTAATTGCGGAGTCATTTACAAACAACTTAATAAATTCCCGACATCGGCGGTGTCTTAGCACGTGAGGGTGATTTCTAGCCCCTCTGCAGCCACCGGTTGGAACCCGGTGCTTCTTCCCAGGGTGTGGGAGCCTTCGGCACGTGGCGGAGCCGGCAGCATCCGTGCCCTTGCCCGCGGTCTGGCGGTGCCAGGAGCGTCGGTGATCTTGCGTGCCGAACACGTGGCTTAGGTAAACGCCAGGCAAGAGTCACCGCTGAGGTGGTGCAGAGCACATGCCGGGAACTTGTACGCCACCAAGGACGATGCTCAGGGAGCTCGACGCCAGCCCCCGGCTTTCCTCTGCCCTCGGGGAGAGGGCTCATCCCTTTGCAGAGGGGGAGACTGAGGCACGGCCCCCCCTCAGCCCCGGGGTATGCAGAGTACATACAATACACCACTGCGGGTCTATTTTAATGGAGCATTTGCTTTTCCGAGCAACAGCCCCTGCGGCTCCCCAGGGCTGTGCCGTGGCCCCCGCCGCCCTGAAACAGCCCCAGCCACCTCCCGCTGGCCCTGGGCTGGAGATGTGAGGGCTGTGGGCACACGCTGCCTGCCCTGGGTGCTGCCTGCCCTGGGTGCTGCCTGCCTTGGGTGCTGCCTGCCCAGGATGCTGCCTGCTCTGGGTGCTGCCTGCCAGGATGCTGCCTGCCCTGGGTGCTGCCTGCTCTGGGTGCAGCCTGTCTGGGTGCTGCCTGCTCTGGGTGCTGCCTGCTCTGGGTGCTGCCTGTCTGGGTGCTGCCTGCTCTGGGTGCTGCCTGCCCAGGATGCTGCCTGCCCTGGGTGCTGCCTGTCTGCCCGGGGTGCTGCCTCTCTGGGTGCTGCCTGCCCTGGGTGCTGCCTGCCCTGGGTGCTGCCTGCCTTGGGTGCTGCCTGCCCAGGATGCTGCCTGCTCTGGGTGCTGCCTGCCTAGGATGCTGCCTGCCCTGGGTGCTGCCTGTCTGCCCGGGGTGCTGCCTGTCGGGGTGCTGCCTGCTCTGGGTGCTGCCTGCCCAGGATGCTGCCTGCCCTGGGTGCTGCCTGTCTGCCCAGGATGCTGCCTGCCCTGGGTGCTGCTTGCCCTGGGTGCTGCCTGTCTGGGTGCTGCCTGCCCAGGATGCTGCCTGCTCTGGGTGCTGCCTGCTCTGGGTGCTGCCTGCTCTGGGTGCTGCCTGCCCGGATGCTGCCTGTCTGGGTGCTGCCTGCCCTGGGTGCTGCCTGCTCTGGGTGCTGCCTCTCTGGGTGCTGCCTGTCTGGGTGCTGCCTGCCCTGGGTGCTGCCTGCTCTGGGTACTGCCTGCTCTGGGTGCTGCCTCTCTGGGTGCTGCCTGCCCAGGGTGCTGCCTGCCCTGGGTGCTGCCTGCCCGGGGTGCTGCCTGCTCTGGGTGCTGCCTGTCTGGGTGCTGCCTGCCCTGGGTGCTGCCTGCTCTGGGTACTGCCTGTCTGGGTGCTGCCTGCTCTGGGTGCTGCCTGTCTGGGTGCTGCCTGCCCAGTCCCTTGTAGGAAAGCACTGGGAACCCCCTGGTCAAGAAACAGCTCGATGGCCCCAAAGATCCCCGGGGACTGCCAGGAATGGGGGAGGCTTCGTGCACCCAGACAGGAGCTGCTGCCTCTTGGCAAGGGGGAGCTCCCCACACTCACCCTCATCTCGGGTACCCGAACAGGGAGCCGGGCAATGCCAGCAGCGCGGCGCGCTGCCGCAGCCATCCTACAGAACCCGTATGGGTTGTCTCCAGGGGTTCCCCCACGCCGGGCCGGCTGTGCCCCCTACGTGCATCCCGCACCCACGGCACCGCGGCCAGCCAAGCGGCTGCTTTTCCCCTGCCATGGTAATGAACTCAGCAGATTATCGGCTCCCAGATTTAATAGAGGCGCAGCCACACTCCAGCAGACTTTAAAACAGTCATTATTTCATCAGCAGCCCCATTAAACTGTCACTGGCTTTTATCAGGCTCTCTCGCATTTTTTTCCCCCTTTCTTTCCCTCCCGCCTTTTCCCCATCGCTGTTTTTTTTATCGGAGCGTGCGGCTGCCTCCCCACTCAGGATGCTGCCAAGGGGTGACGAGGGATGGAGGATCACCACCTCCCTCCGCTCTCGGTTTACCCATCCATAAAATGGGCTCAAGCCGGCGAAGAATTTGGGAAGACCCTCTGAAAATACAACCGCCAGCTCCATTTCTAGACCTGCCATGGGCATCCAGGGTCTCCCACCCACCCGGCAGCTCCGCTTGCTTCCAGGCCAGCCAAAGCAGCGGGAAGGGGCTCCTGATGGTGGGGAAGGGGGAGAAGAGCCACTTGGGGGGGTGAAGAGCAAAAAGTGATGGGGCAGGGGAAGGACCCCGCTGCTTGAAGCCTTTTACCCATCCCTGTGCTCCCCCCGGCTCCCTGCGCTCCCCTTCTCCCTCCCCAGCAGCCGCCCACTCGCCGCTCCTGGCTTAACAGGAAAAAGCAAAGGGAATTTAAATAACTAAATAAATGTTGAGCAGGCGCAGGGGAGAAGGGGGTGCAGGGGTGGGCTGTGCCTGGGGAAGTGCCACCCGCGGGCAGGGCACCGGGGGATCCACCTCTCCCGACTCCCGGGGGGCACCAGCAGCGGCGGGGGGCTCGGCGCCGAGTGCCGGTGATGGGCGTCGGGGTCTCGGCGCCGGGCGGCTCGTGGGGATGGAGATGGTGATGTTTGGGTGGGGTGGCTGCCCTTGGCTCGGCACGACCAGGCTCGGCTCCTCTGCGGCGGAGCAGCTGGGTTTCCCAGCCAGGGTGGCTGCGGGGGCACCGGTGCTGCCGCTATTCTGGGCACAGCGGCCTGATTTCGGCAAAGCCCCGGGGTGCCGGCACTGGGCCCCGGCTCCTCGCCCCGCCGGCGGCAGCAGCGTGGGGCTGTTTTTCACCCGCCTTCGTTGTGCTCGCTGCGAGGAGCTGGGCTTGTCTTTCTCCATTAAGCCGACATCAATTTGCATTTATTTAAAAATAACGGAGCTTTCAATCTCTCTGTTAGTATCGCCTCCCGCCCCAGCCGCCCCCGCGGTGATACTCCTGGGTTGTCAGCCTGGAGAATTCCCCGCTCCGTCCCTGTCCGGGGCTGGGCACGGAGCTGGGACCTGCACCAAGGAAGCAGGATGGGATCCCCAGGGACATGTGCGCAATGTGGGACATGCAGATATATATAATTACTGACTCAGCATGGCCCTGGGCTGATCCTGCAGCCAGACCTGGTTTGCATCCTTAGAGGAGCAGGCATGGCTCTGCTTCTCCACCCGTGGAGGATGAAGCCGGGGTGGCATCTGGCTGGGGCCGAGCTCCTGCCGCTGGGGGTGGCTGTCACCTCCTGCGGCAAATGTGGGTCACCAGGACTTGAAAAATCCCCGTTTTTTTCCCCTTGATCCGTCCCCTGGGAGATTCCCCAGAGTGACAGAGCTGCAGAGGAGCCTGCGCCGGGCTGTGGCTGCCCTAACACAGGCAGACGTGCGTGCGTGAGCACCCGGGGAGCGCCCGCTGCTGCGGGGATGCTCGCGCCGGCGGATCTGCGCGCACAGCTCCATGCACGCGTGGAACGCAGGAGCCAACAGGCAGGATGCGTGCCCGTGCATCCAAACACGTGCACACGCATGCACTGACACGCAGATGCACACGCATTTATTTATCCAAGCGTGCGTGGCTAAATAAATGCCCGGGTAAGGAGCAGCTCTGTGCACACGCCGCCGTGCACGGCCCAGCACCCACCGAACAAAGTCACCCCGCTTCCAGATTTGCTGCCACCAGGATAAACCCACTTTGTTTCATTTAACACAAAGAAGTGTTGCGAGTCACCGTCACGTGGCAGCGTTCAGACCCTGAATGCAACATAAAAGAAAAAAGGAAAAAAATAAAAAAGAGGAAAACCTTAAAAAACCATCAGGACTTGCTCACATGCATATAAAAAAAAGCTCTTTGAGGAGAATCACTTTAAATTGGCTATTTATCGGCTCAGCATCCCGCCGGGAGGTTTCCATGGCTACCTGCGAGCTCTGACAGCCGGCCACTGTCCCCGCGTGTCCCCGCGGTCCCACCGGTGACAAACCTTCGTGCCGCACAGGCACCTGCTGCTGTGGCACTCGGCAAACCCCACTGACCGCAGCCCCGGCGTGGGGTGCCGATCCCGGTGCCCGCACCCCGAGGGTTGGTACCCGCCCGGGGAGATGCCGCTGGGCATCCCAAGGGACCAGAGGCTGGCAATGGGAGGCAGTGGGGAGGCACCCCGGGAATGAGGTGCCCCGGCACGGCTGCGGTACAAGGCACCGTTACCGCATGGCTTCCCAGCCACGGCGGGAGAGCCATTAGCTGGGTGATGTGAAACCCCGCAGCGATAACCCCCGGCGTGGTGCATCTGGGTGCAGAGCTGGGGCTGGGCACGCATGCCCGGCCCGGGGGATGCGTTGCAGGTCCACGTCCCTGCTCCAAGCCCTGGAAGAAGGGCCAGCGATGCAGGTTGGGTGGTTGTTACATCCCAGGGCTCTGGTGAGACCCCCCTGCGGTGCTGCGTCCAGCTCTGGGGTCCTCAGCACGGGACAGACACGGACCTGTTGGAGCGGGGCCAGAGGGGGCCACGGAAATGATCCGAGGGCTGGAGCAGCTCTGCTGTGAGGACAGGCTGAGAGAGCTGGGGTTGTGCAGCCTGGAGAAGAGAAGGCTCTATGGGGGAGACCTTGTTGCCGCCTTTCAGGGCTTAAAGGGGGCTTGTAAGAAAGATGGGGACAGACTTTTAGCAGGGCCTGTAGCGACAGGCCGAGGGGTGATGGTTTTAAACTGAAAGAGGGGAGATTCAGACTAGATGTAAGGAAGAAATGTTTTACGCTGAGGGTGGTGAGGCACTGGCCCAGGTTGCCCAGAGAGGTGGTGGATGCCCCATCCCTGGAAACATCCCAGGTGAGGTTGGACGGGGCTCTGAGCGACCTGATCGAGTTGGGGATGTCCCTGCTCATGGCAGGGGGTTGGACTGGATGAGCTTTAAAGGTCCCTTCCAACCCTTCCGTGATCCTGTGATTCTGTGAGACCCTGATCGCTTCCGCAGGGATTTCTCTGCCTTAACCTGCTGGGAAGAAACAGCTGGGAGCGTGTTTGCAGCGTGGGGAGCAGAGCTGAGCCACCACCCGGGGAGGGATGCTCCAGGGATGCTGCAGGGCTACAGGTCCCTTCTGCAGCCCAGGTGGTCACAGAGTCCTCCCGCCGCCCCTGGAAACCTCAGCCCTGCTTTTCCCCACCGCAATAAGCCCTGGAGCACGGCGGCGAGCGGGGCCGTCACCCAGGGGACATGCTTTTGCTGCCCCACGGGGCTGAGCTCTCTCCTCCCCACTCGCAGGCTGTGGGTCGAGGAAGATGGGTTGGAAAGCGGGCCCTTGGAAGGCTTTCAGTGCCTTGTGCCATCCCTCGGGGATGCTCCTGGTGGCTTCGGGGGGATGATGAGCGGGAGCAAGCGGGTTTTCCAGCTCAGCGCTCGCTTGGGCTCGCTTCAGGGCTGGGGACGCTGCTGGGGGGAGCAGGAGGCGGAGGGGACGTTTCCCAGACCCCACTGAAGCGAAGGGTTGACCCCGGCTATGGATGTCCCAAACCCCCGGCGGTGTGTTTTATCCCTTCCATGGCCCCCGAGGACAATCCCAAAGGCAGCCCTTGTCCCATGGGATCCCCGTCCCCGCTGCCGGGACAGGGTGTCCCCGGTGCTGGCTGGGGCAGGGGACAGTGGGCAAACCCATACCCAAGCACATGGGTGCCACCGACCCTGCGCTCCCCCGGGGCTTGTTCAACGACAAGAAGATTATTTGCACAGCTCCGTGTAGCTCATTGCCTAATCATCGCCCAACAAAAGCCCCCGCCGCCACCTGGCATCAGTTTTGTGCAATCCATTACTGCCTTCTGCACACTTAATCCCTCTCTGCTCCCTTTTGTGGGAGCCAACCCGCGCGTGAAGGAGGCGGGCAGTAATGCTGCTAATTTCCACGGCCCTGAGTCTGGCTGAGCAAGGGGGTTATTTCATTTGATATTTTTTTTTCCCCTTCCTGACTTTTCCCCAGCAGCCGCCCATCATGCTTTTTAGCCCTTGTTTTTTCCCGGTTCATGGATGGGGCCATGGCGAGGGAGAAGCTCACGGTCCCATCCTGCACCCTGGGTGCACCCAGGGACATGCCAAGGGGACACTGAGGGTGCAGGGACACCTCCTCTCTGCACCCCAGCACTGTCGGGGTGCACGGTGCCAGGACACCCCTTCCCAGGAGCACAGAGCCCCATCCTGCTCCCACCGTGTCCCAGGGGATGCACCGTCCCTGCCCCGTCCCCTCTCCTTTCCCAGCCTCATCTGCCACCCAACCTGCTGATGGGGGGGTGGTGGGTGGAGAGGAAAAGCACCCCCACCCCAAACCGGGGGAGGGACCCTCGCCTCTGGGTGATGGGCAAGGGGGTAGCAGGGATTTGGGGTCTCTGGACTCAGCCCACACCCCAGTGCCACCCGAGGACTGGGTGCCCCCGTGCTCCCCGCTACGGGCAGCAATGTGGGAGCTGGGGAGGGGGTCAGGCGTGGCAACAAGGATCTCCAAAACCTCGAACAGCTTCAGGATGGGGAACCGGTGGAGGAGGACAGAGCTGGGGTCCATGGGATGGTGGAGGGCTGCGGGGATGGTGTCCGGAGCACGGTACCCAGCAGAGCTCTGGGAGGAGGCTGGGAGCACCCTGTGAGCAACCCGACGGTTCCCGATGATTCCCACGGCCAGGCCGGGTCTCTCCAGGTCTGATCCTGCAGCCCTGATTAAATTCCTGTCTCCCACCACCTGTGTGATGGGTGTCACTCCCCCAGCACAGCCTGGGGACGGATGCTGCCACCCGGGCAATCGGCACCGCGGGGATTCTGCTCCAGGCTTCGGTCTTGGTGACACATCAGACCACGGAACGTGGGAAGCGTTTGATGGGTGATGAAAACGGAGGCTGGGAAGGGGGGCCCCTCACCGGCCACGAGCACCTCGTCTCCCCGGATCAGCGCTGGGCGAGGGCACCTACGTGAAGTCCTCGGCGCGATGAAGCCGGCGGGTCCCTGTCCCCTCCCCGCACCTCGGTTGACAGATGCGACCAGGCAGGGGACACCGGGAGAGGCTGGAGGGCAGGTTCAGTGACAAGTGCTGGATGTGGCCTCGGGCCCTGGGACCAGCTGCCCTTCTGCTGCCCCTGTCATGCGAGGGGAGCTGCCGGGGGGGCTGCTGGGACCAGCCTGCAGCCTGCAATGGGGTGAAACCAGCCTGGCGAAGGCGGCTGACTCGGACCCCTTCTTCTTCTTCCCCTTCCCCTTCTTTCCCCATCTTTCCCCTTCCCCTTCCCGCTCCAAACCACTTTCACAAAGCCAGGGAAAGCCCTTGCCCGCACCGGGCTACCCGAGCTCCTTCCTGGAGCTTTTGGGATGCTCTATCCCCAGCCGAGCCGGCCGGATCCCGGCACCGTGGCCGTGGGCTGTCCCGGGGCCACTATCGTGGCCGCGGAGCCCCGGCACCGTCCTGGCAAGCGGCACCAAACCGGGACCTGACCCAGGGCAGGCGGTGGCAAGTGCAACGGCAATTCCGGATGGCCAAGCGAACACGGCCCTCTGCTCTCATTTCTGCTCCTGGGGAACAGAATGACAGCAAAAAATAGGGAAAAAAATAGAAAATAAAGGCAGGGTATTTACCGGGGGGGCGCTGGGAGGGAACGGGGCTGCTGGCCATGACCAGGGTGCCGATCGGAGCCCCCCCCAACCAAGGATGCTCCCACCAACGCCCCGTCCTTATTCGATGTGAGCCGGCGAGCAGATCGCCTTTCCCTGCGACGTTGGGTTTCATTTCCCTTCCCTAATCTGGTCAGAGGATCTTTTCCATCAGCAGCTTCCTCGGCTGCCGGCCGCAGCACTGCTCTGATTGCCCCCGTGCTGACGGGGCAGGGGATGCCGAGACCCCCCCCCAGGCATCCCCCCCATGCCCCTTTGCTCCCGGTTGCTTTTGGGGAAGGCAACCAGCTTCGGCGCAGGATGGGGTGGGTGGGCACCAGCAAGAGCCGGCACCGCATCCCGCCTCTCCCTGCAACGTCTTCCCCGGTGCGGGGATAGGGATGCGGCAGGATGCTGCACCCCAAAGCCCCCAGACAACCTCCAAACAGCTCCTCGGGACCCCCAACCCTGCCCTAAAATACGTGGGGGGGCTTCTTCCCACCCCACAGCAGAGCTGTTGTACCTGCAGACGTGGGAAATAATTTTCCCGATCATTGAGGATTTCTTTCTTTCTTTCTTTTTTTTTTTTTTTTGAGAACAGCTTGTACCGACCTTGCGATAAAAACAAGGCTCCGGGTTCCTCTGGGTGTTGTTTTCTGTTCTTTTTCTGTTCCCAGGATAAATGTCAGTGAAAATGGAAAAGCTTTTCTCCGTTTCGCCATTTTCTTCCCTCCCTGAAAGACTCCTCGGGTTTTCGAGCGTGCTGGGGAAAACGGTGGAAAAATCAGAGAGGGAAAAAAAACCCCAACTTGCTGAAATCGAACTTTCTCGCAGACATTTCTACAGGCGCGACAGGACCAGACCTTCCTTCGGTGGGAATACCGACAATATTGGCTGCGTCCCGTAGGGCCGCATCCATCCCGGCCGGGCGGCTGGGCCGTGCAGGGCTCGCGTGCAAACCAAACATGCCAAACATCATGCAAAAGCGCTGGGGCTTCCCCAAATTCCTCCCTCTTGCCCCAGCTGGGGGCTCAGGCCATGAAAAAGCAGATGTTGGGGCAATAGGATCTGCTGGGGGCGGCGGAGGAGGCACGTTGCAGCTAGTGCCAGCCCTCGCTTTCTCCCCGAGCTCGCCTGAGCGTGCTGGAGGCTTGCAGGGAGGATGCATTTCAGTGCAGGAACAAAAGCCGGGGCTGCAAACTGACCCGCACGGAGCTCCCAAGCCTGATGCTCTGCTCTCCTGCCTGTGGGGACTGTCCTGGGCTCCCAGCACCCGCAGCACCCGCAGCACCCCCAGCACCCTGCAGCAGCAGCTGCCCTGGCACCGCTGGGAGCACCCAGCATTCAGTCCCTGCCTCCTCTCCGCCCGGCATTTATCCAGGGTGCACGGGGCGGTGGATGCACGCAGAGGGATGCTTGAGAGCCAGCCATAAGGAAACCCTGGAAGGAGGAAAGTAGATTGTGGCTCGGTCCCCAGGATTATCCCGGGATGCTGGGCTGAGCTGCTGGGCTATCTCTGGAGGAAGCAATGCTTCAGCACAGCAAGGGAGCAAATTGCTCTCTGGAAGCCCGCAGCTCTGAGCGCAGGGCGGCAGCGATGCCGAGCCCTTTTGTAGGGAAAGTATCTGCAGAGCAAATTGCTTTGTATCAGCAAATACATCTCCATTAGTGGTGGAATTGGTACCCTGCACAATGAGCATTCGAGGACAATACACAGCTATTCAGAGCTCAAAAAATTCAATCCCATAGCTAAGGCGGCTCCACAGAAGTCGAAAGCAAGGCTCGTTTCATATTCACACCACAAATATTGGTACGAGGGCATGTAACTGTAACGATGGCTTTGAAACACCGGCAGCGCTTCGTCTTCCTGACAATAAATAAAGATATACAGCCCGTGTCAGTGCCAAGAGCGAGGACTGCCATGAACTCTGTTAAAAGGGCGTTTGCTGCTTCTAACGCAGAATCGCATGGAGAAACCAGAGGGATTTGTAGGAAACGCCGTGTTGGACCCTCCCGGGACCCATCTCCCTCCTCGGGGTAAGGTGCACCCTTTGGGTGCGCCTGGAGAAGGTTTCTCGGTGGATCTTGCTGGCCATCACCGGGGCCTCGCTCCTGCACCATGGCCCAGGTCTAACGCCTACCCTGGGGGTGCCCACCCCGCGGAGCTCCAGCAGCCAGGCTCGGCACCAGCTCCGGGGGGGTACGAGCCCTGTGGGACCTTGGCGGGCGCAGGGCAGCGTGCGGCGGAGGTTGTCTCGGCGCTGGCCAGGTGTTGGAGGGTGCTGCGTTCCCAATGCCGGGGTCCTAACGTGGGCTGGGGGCTGTGAGCGACCCACGGAGCAGCTCAGGTGGGCGTCCACAGCGAGCACAGACGTTCGCACTGGGAATATGGAGAAACCTTTCCACCGCTGAGCAGCGGAAGAGGTGGCCCAAAGAGGTCGTGCGGTCTCCATCCTTGGAGATGGATCAGATGAAGCCCTGGCCCGACCCACCTTTGAGCAGGAGGTTGGACCAGAGACCTGAAGTCCCTGCCCTCCAGCAACCCTGCTAGACCGGGGGCACCCAGCCATGCCCACCCAGCGTCCTTACGCTCGTGGCGCTTCAGGTTTGCTCTGGGAGGTCAGAAACCCGGGGATGCTTGCAAACACCAAACGGCAGCTTCCTGGGGAGGCGCAGGCTGGCAGGTGATGGGTCTGAAGGGAGCAGGTAGGGACCGGTTGCTTTGGTGGAGAAGTATCTGCCCACAAAGTGCAGCACCCGGAGGAAGGGAAGCTTTGGTGGGTGCAGAGGCGGTGTCGGAGCCGGCTGGGTGTCTCCGTCATGATGACGAGGAGCTGCAGCAGAGGCAGAGACCTCTTTGCTTGAAGCTGGTGGAGAAACCTGCTGAGAAACCTCCTCAAGGCACGGCATGAAAGCCAAAGCTTGGCGCTTCAGGGTCCTCTGCCTTCGGCATCTCCGAACCAGCCGCCCGGTTTCATGGCATCCACCAGAAGGTCACACCCTCCTGACGTCTGTGCAATGTCCCTCACCCTGGGTGGGATCCTGTAGTCCTTGGTTGCTTATGAAACCACGCCAGAATTCCCCCGGATCTTCAAGGTGCCAGTCCGGCCCTCCTGGGTGCTTCCAAGCAAGAATGAGCAGGGATTTATCTGAAAAAAGAACGAAAAATCCAACCCTAAAACTGAGCATTTTTAATGAAATGCATCCAAATATTTTCAAAGCAGTAGAAGTGTTCCATCAGGCTATTTAAATTTCTCAGCATTTGTGAGATTCCCGGGGCTGCACACGCTGAAAGGAGGAACGGTGTCTCCTAGGGAGAGAGCCCGAGCGCCCGCCCTGCCATTTGCAGAAGGACTCTCAGAAGCTGCTTGGATACGGGGCTGAGTTTTCTCTTGAGGAGAAAATAGTACAGAGTGACGTGGAGCCGAGAAAACCATGTCTTTTAAATACCAGGAATAACATTTGGATAGGGGAGAGAGTCAGGCATCGTGCTGGCCGCACGGGAGGGATTCACGGGGGGTTGAGAGGAGGTTGGACGCTGGGAATAAGTGGATGTGGTGGTCCCTGCCTCCCGTCTGGGGATGGACGGTTCCTTCTGGTGGGCCTTGCACCCGGATCTGCTCTGATCTGCTCAGCTGCTTCTGGCTGGGGACCGCTGCCAGATAAAAACGCCTCTTGGGAATAAGAGAGCCTGGGATAAACAACCATGGGAACCAGCTTTTCTGGGAAGGAGGGGACTCCCCGTACGTGTTTTCATGCCAAGATGATGTGGCAAGGCGGCTCCATCACAGGGGGGTTAGCAGGCTCGGTGGGTGTTGCATGGCTCGTACACGGCACCACCTTGCTCCCCGCGCCCGTCGCCGCCGCTGCTGCAGGGCGTAGGGACCGGTTCAGCCCCGCGGCATCCGCGTGGGTCTCCGGACACATCCCCTGCATCATGGACTCGAAGGCAGCCTGAGGTCTTGGGTTCTAGAAAGCCTGCGAGAAGCAAAAGCAGAAAGCAAGGCGGTGCCAGTCCTCCTGCGCAGTCCACACCTCCACCAGAGCCTAGAAGCTGAGGAAGATTGAAAGTCGCTGCAGTCTGGATGCATTAAAACCAACGCTAAGTGCAACCGTGCGGCGACAGCCTGCTCAACCTGCCCGGGCCAAAACGAGAACTATCGCGCAGCTGTTTTCCCCCAGGATGCAGGCTGCTGGGAGGAAATCAAATAATAACAACGTGGAAAAAAAAAAAAAAAGAGTGAGAGCGATAAATAAAATCACTGACTTGAACGTTGGAGCTTTCTGAGGCTTTGGCCACCCTTGGGCTGGCACCGGCCACTTTGGTGGGAGAAGATGGGCGAGCGCTGGGATGGCTCCCAGTCCCCAGGGCATCCCATGGTATCCCACAGCTGGTCCCCCCCAAAGGAGGGCAGGATGTGCTCCAAAAACCCAGGTGAGCTCAGCCAGAAGGTGAAAACATCATTAAACCTGAAACTCAGGATGGAAATAGGGATTAGATTAAAGTGATGGTCCTTCAAATAATCTCAGATTAACCCTGGCTCTACTCTTAGCTCTTGGGATAAAATTTGGGCAAGTCGTCGCAGGTCTGGTCCTCAGTTTCCCCCTCCGGACAACGCAGGCAGAGGATCTCGTGTAATTGATGCCATACACCGTCGATTTATGTAGACCGTGGGGATATTAATCCTTGTGAATTTGTCAGGAACTGATGTGATTTGAGTGCTAATCTCTTAGTATCGACAGTAATCTCTTAGTATCTATTGCTGCTCTTAAAGTCCCAGCTGGTGGGTTCATGATGGAGCAGGGGAGTAGCAACATATCCACGTTGATTTTAAAGCATGTTCCTCCCCTCTCCTGGGAGACAACGTGACCCTGGAGGGATGGAGATCGCAAAGGCTAGTGAAGAGCAACCAAAATGGCTCCTGTTGGTGCAAAATCTCATTCCGTGAAGCCTAGCTCCCAGTTGGGTGGGATGCTGCAAAGCCTGCGGACCCCAGAGATGCTCCTGGGGGCTGACATCAGGGTGGCTGTACTGGCTCAAACCAAAGGTCCATCGCTCCACATCACCAGCGGCCAAGAGATGCCAAGGGTGAGTGTAAGAGCAGGGCAAGTACATGCAGAACTTGCCCGAGGTCTCTCCTGGCCTCTGACCACGTGGTGCTCAGGGATGCCCCGAGCTACCGACGGTTGCTGTATCATTGCGTACGGGAAAATGCTGCCCTTAAGCCATGGGAACTTTTAGCATCCGCAAGATCCTGAGGCAAGAAGCTCTGCCTCTCACCTTCACCTGCGGGATGATCTCCTCCCATGCTTTGTTGAGGTTCCTGTTAGCTTCACCTGATGTCTTTAGCGCTTGCATCGGAAGGAGCTGATAAAAGTCCAAGCTGCTCCTGCTCCTTCCTCATCCCCTCCCCTTGCGCCAGGAGATGTGGGGTTTCGTAGCAGGCAAAGCCTGCTCTGACCCTGATCCAACGCAGGCTGGATGCCCTTCCCCAGGGTCCCTCCTGGGAGCGCAGATCCAGAGCACCAGTTCTTTGGCTGCGATACATCAGCCCCGACTGGAGAGCACGGCCGGGGCTGGCGCTGCAGCAGCTATTGCCCCTCTCCAGGCACTCTCTGCCACTGTCCCATCCTGGTGACAGCTCACCCTGACAGCCCCCGGCCCAGGGAGGCCCAGAGCAGGAGATCCCGGTGTGGCTGTGGGGGACAAACACACCTGATACCCTGCAAGAGTGAATGGACAGTGCAGCGCCTCCTCCAACCCAGCCAAGACAAGCTCCGGTGGTGCTCGGTGCTGCACACGTGCAAAGGGCTGTGTGCTCAGCGAGACTCCCAGAGGGAAGCTGTTCTAATTCGGGAGGTGACAGCATGGGCACAGGCATGGAGTGGTGCTGCAGGCACCTGGGAAGCTCCAGCTCCTCCACTGCAGCCCTGCCTGGGAGTGGGCTGGGGCCCGGGGTTCAAGCAGGTTCAAGCTGGGGGCTCACCCACGTGGGGTGGCCAAGGGCTCAGCATCCCCTCCCTGCTCCTGGCCCTGGCTTAGCAATGCAGCGGGCAGCATCTCGCAGCCAGTAGCTCCACACCGCCTGGACGGCCCGGGCAGGGAGCTGTCGGGGGGGCACAGCCAGCCCTGTATTACCTGGGCTGGGATCTGCTTGCAGGAGGGTACTGCCCTGGCAGGGACATGCATGTGGGCCAGCGCTGTCCAGTATTGCTCGATGCCGCCCAGCGCCCTCGGGAAAGGAACCTGCCTGCGGGTCGGGTGCTGCCCAGTACATCTGGGGCAGGGACCTGCGGGACCAGCGCTGCCCAGTATCCTGCGGCAGGGACCCGCCTGCGGGCCAGCGCTGCTCTGCACTGCTCGACGCTGCCCGATGCCCCCTGTGAAAGGCTTGTGGGTCCGGTGCCACCCGGCACCCCTGGGGCTGGGACGTGCCCGTGGAACCAGCGCTGCCCAGTACGGCTCTGTGCTGCCCGGCGCCCCCGGGGCAGAAGCCGGGCAGAACGGGCCTGCGGTGCGGGCGGGTCGGGGGGGGCGGCGGCGGGGCGCCGGCCAGCGCGGGGCGGGCAGGGCCGGGCTGAGCCTCCCCGGACAAAGGCGGCGGCCCCGCGGAGCGGCGCGGCGCGGCGGGCGAGGCCGGGCGCGGCGCAGGGCGGGCGGCGGCGGGCGGCAGGTGCCGACCCCTTCGGCCCCTCCGCGGGAGCGCCTCGGCCCCCGCCCAGCCCCGCGGAGCCGCAGCGGCGCCGTCAATCAGCGGCGCCCCCCCCCCCCCTTCCTCCCTCCCCTCCCCACGCCTCGGCGCGCTGCATCGGGCTGGGTGACAGCAGCGAGCAGGAGACACCCTCGCCGAGCGCGGCGGGAGGCTTCGTTCCCAGCCAGCGCCGAGAACCGGGTGCAGCGGCGGCTCCTCGCTGCCCGCAGCCCGCCGGCAGCCCTCACCGAGCCGCCCGCCTGGCAGGGCTGCCGAAGCATGCGGAGCCATGGGCCAGGGCTGCGGACACTCCATCCTCTGCCGGAGCCAGCCGTACCAGGCGGCCGCGTCTGACCTGTGAGTCCCTTCCCGCCGGCACCGGGGATGGGGGGACGGCGCCGAGAGAGAGGGATGCTCCGGGCGTGATGCTGGGTGAAGGAGTCAGGGAGACATTGGGGAGAAGGGAGGCAGGAAAAAGTTCCTCCTGCCTGACAGCTTGGTGGGGATGGGGTGGTTGGGGAATGGCAAGCGGCTGCGATCCCCCCCCGCCGTTTCCCCGCTAGCCACCAGTGTTAGCCCAGGGCAGGTCATCGCTGGCAGCGGACTGAAGGGCTCTGTGCTGGAGGGCTGGTGCGAACAGCATCTCCCTGTTTCCCGAGCCACCCTCGCCCTATGGTGGTTTCCCGCGGGGGCCGAAGGCTCCTGGCCCGGCGGTGGGCTGCGAGGGGGTCCGGGTGACTTTGTGAAATGCAGGACAGGCCTCTGAATCGTGCTTTCGGCAGCTCCACACAAGGCAAGAGAAGCCACCCCCCACACCCCCGCCCACGCAACAGGTCTGGGGGTCCCGGTGTCGCTGCGCCTGTTTACACGCAGCGAGGTGTGGAAGGGACTCCGGGGGTCACCAGGATCTTGTTCCGCAGCGCAGGCACGGAGGGGCTTTGTGTGAGAGCGTGGGGTGACCTTGCTAAGGGATGACAGTGCTCCCTGGAAGCAGGGAAGGGTGATGCTCCAGAGAGCCCACGTGGGATGAGGGGCTGAGCTGGCTAACGGGAAGCATGCGGTGTCTGAATTCCCATCGCCCACGGCCTCGGCTAGGGATGGCGGAGACCCCCCGGCTCTGCGCGCGCGCGCACGCGTGTGTGTAGCACTCACGAGGCTCCACAGCTGCTGGGTAGCAGGCTGCGCACAGGCGATTTGCAGTACGTGGGTGCTCTGCCTCCCGGGTACTGGGAGATGCTGGGTGCTCCCAATCCCTTGCCCCCCCCGCCCCGGTGATTGCTGGGATCAGACCCCACATTGCCAGAGGGGTGAGCTGATCCAGTGGGGAAGGGATGCGGGTGTAGGGGGACGAGGAGGAAGGCAGCTCGGTGCTTGGATTCCTTTGTCTGGCGGTGCCAGCTCCACGTGCTCAGGCACCGGCCGAACTGCCCGGCTCGGCAGCCTGCGCCGGGACCACCGTGCCCAGGGACCACCTCGCCGCATGGGGGTGTGCCCAGGAACAGCCTCCGGTCTCCCGGAGCGGGTGCTTTAGGTGACGACAGGACCATCGGGGCGCGAGGGAAGCTCCCGCCTGCTCCTGCCCCAACCCCACGTGTTGCCCTCCGGCATCACCAGGTTTTCACACCTTCGCAAGGGGACCTTCACATGAGAAGTTTGCCTTCCTCCATAGAAAACAGCCTCCAGCATCTCTCCTGCCTACACGTGGTGTGGGGCTTAGACCCACCTTCCAGAAGCACCAAGAGCTGCGGATCCCCCTACGCTGCCGTGGGTGCTGGGTCCGATCTCCTCTGCGGGCAGCATCCTCCCCCCGCCAGCTCTCCTGGCTCACCCTCTGGTGCTGCGTGTGCTTTGTTCCCTGCAGAGATCCTTTCATGCTGCCACCAGAATGTGTGCCCGTGTCCTTTTCTTTAAGCAAAACACACAAAGATCTTGAAATGCCACGCTATCCCCACGTTTCCTCCAGCTGGAATGCCTCTGCTGACTCGCAGCCGCTGCTTACTGGCTTTTAAGAAAGGTAGATGCTATAGAAACTTAGTGTCGCTGGACTGGCTGTGCCCCTCGAGCCGCCCTGGGCAGGAGAGGCAGGAATGCTGAGCCAAGATGCTTCCCCCTTTTACCCAGGATACAACCTCATGTCCTTCCCAGGAGGTGTTTGGCCCCGTTCCCGCACACCCCGGGGGATATATAGAGGTGGAAAAGCTTCCCAAGAGCTTTCAGGCGATGCCCTTGCCCGTGCAGCCCCTTCGGCGCTCGGCTGGGGTGGGCGTCCCCGGTGAGGCCGGCGCCGGGGGTGATGCCGCCTGCTCTCTGCCTCCGCTCGAGCCCCGCGTTGTTTAACGCTGCCTTGTCTTGCGTGCTGCCGGCAGAACTTCGCAATGCTGCTGCCCGCCCTCGCAGCACGCTGCTGCCCGGCTGGGGATGCTGCGTGGGGCCGAGATCCGTCGGTGGGCCAGGTATCCCACGTGAGCAGTTGATAAGCTCTGATTTATCGCAGGGGAGCGGCGGGTGGCAGCCAGTCAAGTGCCATTTTGCGTTATCCAGGTCACGTTTTAACCCATTTCCTCCTTCTTTTCCCCGGCGGGAAGTGTATTCCCAGGCGGGCGGCTCCTGACCTGGTTAGCGGCGGGTGGGATGCCAGGGTGCCTGGAGCTGCTGCTCTTAGAGCATCTCACAGCATCCGGGGCTAGAGGAGAAGCAGCCGAGCTCCATGGTTTGAAAACACAGAGGAGGAGATGATGCTCTGAGCATCCCTGCAGGGAAGGACCCGGCTCAGCGGAGGCTGGGGAGAGGTCAGAGCTTCCTTCGGGGAGCAGGCAGGGCTGCCTGCTCCTCGCCCAGCTCTCCCCGCCGCCTGGTTCGCTTCTGGCAGCTGCCTGGCAGGAGCAGAGGCGGGGACGTGTGAACTGGCCAAGTGTCACCATGCTCAGCGCCGGTCTGGTGACGGCGTCGGTGCCAGGCGTGTGACGGAGGAGGGACCATGGCTGTGGCCGCAGCTGGGACGAGAGGCTCCATCCTGCCCGGGGCACAGCCGGCCAAGCGGGCACTGGAAGAGGGAAGGACCCGATGTCCTGCGAGGGGACAAAGATGGTTCTTATGCATCTTTGCAGGAGTGCGTTAGCCTCTGTGCTGGTTATTCCAGGTCAAGGCCAGGACCCGGACAGCGCGTCCCCATCAAGACTTGTGCACGGGCGATGTGTAACGCACCATCCCCGTTTTACCTCCCTGATGCACCCACCTGGGAGCCGCTTCCTCCGGGGTCCCGGCCCCGGGGGGTGCCCAGGGGGGCAGCTGGAGGGGCTGATGGCGTGACGTGACGTTTGTGATGCCGCTGATGTCCCTACCTGCCGCTGCCTGCGTGGCCTGGGCGCACATCAGAGGGAAACCCTGGTTCCTCCCCACCTTGCGCATCCTTGCCGTTACTCCCCGCTTCTCTCCCGGAGCATGGCCCGAAGGGACGTGGCATCCATGGGGGTTGGACTAGGTGGCCTTTAAAGGTCCCTTCCAACGCACGCCATTCTATGATTCTGTGGTTCTGTGGCTTCCTCCGGTGGCATTAACTCTGCAGCTACCCAGGGAGCAATGCTGGCTGGGACGTGGAGGGCACAAGCTGCCTGGCAAAGCGTTTCGGCTGCCTTTTGGAGGTCTCTCAGCATCTGCAAAGCCGAGGGTGGGCTGCCGAGCCCGTTGGAGCCTGCCCCGAACCTCTGCCTCGTGGTTATTGCCAGTCCCCGGGTTGTATGTTTAAAGTGCCGTGGAAAATATGGACTCTGTCGCCCTGTCCAGTGCCAGGGCAGCCTGGTCCCCCGTTGCTGGGGTCCTCGGGATCTGCAAGCGGCTGCGAGTGATGTTCTCCGGGCTTTTGCAAAGCCTCAGGCTGTTCATGGCTCGGGCTTTTGCACAGCCTGGTGTCGGCATGTCGGCTGGGAGGTGTCTGGGGCACTTCAGCATCGCCCGCCCGCGAAGGCACCTGGCCTGGAGCTCGGAGGTGCCTTGTGGAGAGGATGGAGGGGAAGCTGCTGGCTGTGAGCTTCCTGGCACCCTGCACATCTCCATGCCTGGGGGGGTCCCCTGGATGGGGGCACCCCAGCCAGGAGCTTCCCCTCCGTCACCCTGGGACATCCCGCTGAGCATCCTCAGCTTCAGAGCAGCGAGTGGTTTTAAAGTGTTGAGGAATTAACCTCCGGTGCTTGCCGGCTGCTGGCCAGATGCTAGCGCAGATGCAGGCAATCAGGCCGGCCTCCGCTCCACCGGGCAGGCTGGCACGCCGTGGGGCTGGCCGCGGCCCGGAGCGGCAGCACCGGCGGCTCTGCCGGCGAGGGCCTGCACCAAGCATGCCCTGGCCGTCATCCCCAGCCGAGCCCCCGCGCATCCCCCCCGGGAGCTGCGCCGCTCCATCATCTCCAGGAGGACGAGCATCCATCCGGGGCGCGCAGCCAGCTCTCCAGCAGCTCCTCCGTGGGGATGCAGGATTCCCCGGGGCAGCGGTGGATGCAGCAGCTCTTTCTGGGAATCCCTCCTGCCTCCCGCTTTCCCCCGACCCTGGTCCCCGCTTTCGCTTTTGTCTCTTTCCTGGCTCCCACGTGGCTCACCGAGAGCCGCGCTGGGCTGCAGCCAGAAACGCAGGCAGGGCCGGAGCTGCCTGGGACTTTCTGCCTATCCAGCTTTCTCCTACAAAGGGCTGAGCTGTCCTCGTTAATGGATGGGTCTGTCTGGAGGGGGGAGCGAGGGGGATGGAGAGCGCTGGGAGATGCTTTGTCTGCTGCCGTGGCTCCATCCGCACGGCAGCGGGGAGGGGGTTAGGCGATGGAGAGCTGGCAGAGCGCAGGCAACGGGCAGCCTGGCAGCTCTGATCCCCCCGCCGAGGTGTCGAGGGTGGGTGGGGGTCTCGCCTGCCTTGCTGCAATGGGTGATCACCCCAAGATTTGCTGCTTGGGTGGGTTGGAGCCGGGGTCGGGGACCTCCGTGGGTGGTCCACAATGTTGTGGCATCCCCAGGCGGCACGAAGGGGTCCCCAAACCTTGCCACCCACCCTTGTCATCCATCCTTGAGGGATGGACTAGCACAGCAGCCTGCGGGACTCGCTGAGCGTCAGCTCAGAAGTGCCACAGGGGCTGGTTATTTGGCAGCAGCAGCTTTTGGTCCTGCTCCCGTCCCCAAATCCTGCGCCCTGCCCTGGCACAGCCTGGCAGAGCCCGGCCTGCAACGCCAGCGTGGGGAGGCAGAGGGGAAAGGATGACTTGAGATCTTGCAGGGAGCATTTTGGGTAGGTTCGAGCCTTCCGGGTCTTTGTCAGTTTGTGTTTTCTATAATAAATCAAATAGAAAAAGGAGGTGGTTTCGGATGGGTGCGTTTCCCGCGGGAAATATTAAAACCTGATTTTTGTGGCTGGGGCTAGGCGGGGTTCAGGGCTTGGCCCGGGTGTTGCGGCCGGCGAGGACGGCCTTGCAGCGTGTTTCGGCATCCCCAAAGCCCTCTGCTCGCCAGATGCGGTGGAGGGCCGTTGCACCCGAGGAGGGTAAAAGCAAACGGCAGCTGCCGGTGCAGCCTCATCACAGAAGTGATGACTTAGCCAGAAAGCCTCCCCTGGCTTGTAATCGCTTCCCAGCCCCTTCCCAGTTCCTTATTAGCTTGCATGTTTCAGCTGGGTGACTCAGAAGACACCAAGGAGCTATTTATAATGAGCCTTTGAAAGGTTAAGACCGGTGGAAGGCTTTTTTTCCCCCACCTCTTTCCTTGAGCTGTTGCCGGCCAAAAGCGGCTGCATCCCTCTTGGCCGCGGGCAGATGTGGCCCTGGGGCAGGCAGGCCTGGAAGGGGACCCGTCGCCGTCCCCTGAGATTCAGGGTCTGGTGGCTACGGGGTGAAGATGCTGATGCTCCCCTCTGCCTGGCGTGCAAAGCCTCTGTGCAAACCCCTCCTCGCTGACAGGCACCCCGAACCTGACCCCATTGCAGCAGAGACCTAATGCTCCTGCCTGCGGGGGCGAGGTACAGGCAGGGCTGCCAAAACCCGCTCCTACCTGGGAACACAGGGAGCCGTAGCCTGGGATGCGAGCCCTCGCTGGCCTGGATGGCACCCAGCCTGGCTCCGAGGGCATGAAGCCCTGCCAAGCGGTGGGTTTGATCAGCCTGGTGAGGATGTCGCGCTGATGGAGCCAGCGTGTGTTTGGGGACGAGGCCAGCGGCTGCTCGGCGATGCACCGTCCCTAGCCGGAGCCTCTGCTCCCCTCCGAGCGGAGCTGGGACATCCGTACGGCTTTGCCGGAGTTTGCAGGCTGGGGTTTATTCTCTGCAAGGGCATAATGCTGCGGCTGCTCCGTGTCCCTGGGTCCACAGCCCCATCCTTGAGCCGATACTCAGCTGGAGCCTGGCTGGAAGGACAGAAGCCATGGGCGCTGCCGTGTTTTTCCCTGCTCTCTAAAAAATGGGGCCTTTTCCCGTATTTTTTTTTACCAAAGATAACACAGCCAGGCTGATGGCAGCATCCTTCCCACGTGGAAAAGGCAGGTGGAAGCCGTGCAGCCTTTAAATAAGAAATCATTGCCAGAGCAAGGCGGCTCCGGTGATGGGGAGAGGTGTCGGTACCAGCAAAGTCGTTAATCTCCCGGCTCAAGCAGGGTGATGATACATCCCCTAACGATTTTATTATCAGCTACTCAAGGCAAGAAATCTCTGCCCTGTTGCTGCCGGCGAGCTGGGAGCTCCCGCTGCCGGCTGGGCTGCGGCCGTGGGATGCCAGCGATGGGACCCGCAGCTCAGCAGGGGCTGGGAGGCTCTTTGGTCCCGAGTGCGATCGTCCGGGGGAGCTGCAGGACACGGGGACCCCCTCGGTCCTTCTGCAGCACCTTGGGGTTCTGGTCAGGTGGGAAATTGGGGTGTGGGGATGCTCGGGGCTGCGGTTCTAGTGCACGGGAGATGGGCTTGGCCTCTCTCCGGCTGCCGTGGGGCTTAGGGCTAAGGTTAGGGTTAGGGTTAGAGCTAGGACTAGGGTTAGGGTTGGGGTTCCCAGGATAGGGGACCTGGGAATTTAGCGCAGCAGGCTCCTCTCGCTCCCTCCAGCGCACCGTCGGGGCTCTCCCTGTGCATAAGCTTCTCCCACCGGCTGAGCCGGAGCACGGCTGGGATCTGCCACGCCGGGTGCCTTCGTCTCCCACCCTTCCCGGCCTCACCGGGGAGTGGGACCGATGCAAATGCTCGTGGGTGAAACCCCCAAAACTTGAGTGTTTTGTTAAAGCCCGAGCCAGGAATGACGGTGTTGGGCTGGGGACTCTTGCAACCGCCCGCAGATAAAGCAGATTCAAGGCATGAGAAGTTGCAGCGAGCCCGAGGGTCGGCTGCGGGACCATCTCGGTGTCAGATGCCAGGGTGATGGGCAGCTGGGTGTACTGCATTTACTCGCAGAGGCTTTTGGTTGCTCCAGCCTACGTCTGCACCGATGGCAGAGCCCTGTGGCTGCGTGCGTGCACCGGCTCCTCTCCCCGTCGCCTCCCGTGGCTGCCGTCGGCCGCAGGGCATCCCGGGGGTCCCTCGGGAGGGAGAGGGTCAGGGCAGGCTCAGCCAGCGCCGCAGCTCAGCCCTGTGAGCCAGGAGCATCGTGACCTTTGTTAATTAAATTTTTGCTCTTTTATTTCCCCTGGTTCCCTCCAGCGCTCTGCGCCGTTAGAGGCTTGGGCTCCTCCAGCGGAGTGTTGCAATGTGTTAATTAAGGGGTTTCTTCCAAGCCCGGTATTGCCTGCCCGCACCGTGGGTGCTGCCGCCCTGCCGTACCCCCGGGACGGCGGGTTTGGGCTCCGTCTGGCTGTTGTGCAGATGGACACCATCACCCATCACAAGGAAGCCACGAGATACTAGCAGGGGATTTCACAAGGGGGATGCTTGGGGTTGGCAAGGCTCCTGCCCCAAAGGGGACGCCAGCCCAGCTGCTGAGGGTCGAGCATCCCCCAGAATAAGCACAAGCGCCCTAAGGTGCCCTTTGGGTGCTGGTTTCCCTTGGCCAAACCTGGGATGCGGAGCGGAGGCGACCGCAGATCCAAGCAAGCACCCGCTCTGGAAGATGCTGTGGGAAAAGGGGATGCCGGTGGTGGGAGCTGGGGATGAGCTGCGATCGCTGTGCCCTGGGGGGGCCCAGGGAGAGGCCGAGGGGGGCTGCGGGTGGGGCTGGCTGTCCCCAGGCAAATGACACTCCTGGGGATGGCTGTGGCTCCCTGCCAGGCACCCGGCTCCGAACCTGCTCCTGACAGATGGACGGGATGCCCCTGGGGCTGCCCAGCTGCCTGCAGACCCCAGGGAGAGCCGGGGCAGGATGCGCGCCGTGCCGCGCCGTGCCGTGCCGTGGGCTGGGTGGAGGGGGCACCGGTGCCAGCGGCTCCACACGTGCCCTCCCAAACCCTGGGAGCTGTGTCAGGGGGCACGTCCTTGGCAATCATCACCCCATGTTCAGGGAGCCGGAGCAGGCTGTCCCGCTGCACCGCTCCCATGGGAATGCGGGGATGGAAAGGGGGTCTCTTCCCCCTGGGGACAGCGTGGGAGCCGGTTCACGGGGAGCATGGGTGGGCTGCGGCCACGGCTGTTTCGGTGAGGACGAAGGGGCTCTGCGGAGGTGGGGGCTTGGCAGGGGCCCGTGGCGCTGCTGGGGACCCCCTCCCCGCCGCTCTGGCAGGGAGATGGGCCAGCAGGTCCGTGGGCTGGCGAGCCCACAACTCCGCGAGAAGTGCGAAGTCAGGCGCGCTTGTGCATCGCTCGTGCATGGGAGTCGGGAGCGCGCTGGGGAGCAAACCCCCCGTTCGAGGCGAGCGTGCGGACCGCCTGTGCTGGACCCCAGCTGTGCCCCCCACTCCCCTCCCTCCTGCAACCCCCAAATCTGCAGGCACAGCAGAGGCACGGTGCTACCGAGAGGACCGTGGGGCCAAGGTGCTACCCTGGGGACCCTGTTTCATCCCTCCCCGCTCCGTCCTCCCCTGTGCAGCTTGGTCGGATCCTGGCACCGCAGCAAACCAGAGCCTGCGATGGGGACCCCACCAAAGGGAAGGGGACAGAGCTGGGGACATTTGCCAGGGGGCACCCAGCTGCCAGCCCTCCTGCAAGCGCCCCGGCCGGGCACGGCATGGCAGACAGAGCTGAAAAGCCATTAATTCATAGAAAGTGCAATCCAGCATTAATAGCCTGACCCGCTCCAGCGCTGGTCACACCGGCAGCAGGATCTGGCCACCCTGCTGAAGCTGCTTGAAGTTCATTGCTGGAGAGCTGGCGCCGAGGGGGCTTTGGCAGCACCAGGGACCATGGGTGAAGGATCCAAAGGATGTGGCGCCTCCGTGCCCACCCCGGGGCTGAGCTGCCCACCTTCCCGGCCTTCCCATCGGCATCAGGACCCATGTCCCCCCGGCAAGGGACAGCTGCGGGGCTGGGGACGGCTGCCGGTGCCCCACCAAAGGAGGGGGTCTCTCCCTCGCCACCGCTGCCCCTGTCACCCCCCGAGAGAGACGGGGTGTGAGAGAGACGGGGGGAAGCGTCTGCTCCTTGCGTAGGAGGCTTGGGCAGACATAAAAACAGCTTCATCGCTTGATTAAGGAACAAGATGTGCTGCCACCCCCCCGGGGCATTGCAGCGGCCGGTGGTACACCCCCGGTCCCGGGGGGCTAACGTGCCAGCCCCGTCCCTCCGCCGGTGCCAGCCCCGGTGCCCGCATCCCCGCTGCTGTCCCCCCTCCCCAAAGGCATGAGCGTCTTATAGCCCTGTCCCTCCCCTGATGGTCCAGATCCCCAGGCTTGCTCTTGCTAATATTAATGTTTTGTGTTCGCGTGGTGCCTGCGAGGGGAAAGTGCTGCAATTATTTCCTCAGCATTGAGATGTGGCTCGTTTTGGAGGGGAGGCCGGCCCGGTGAGCAGCTGCCCCTTGCAGGGATTTGCAGGCTTGCAGGGCTGCTGTGCAACAGGGGTGGGGATTTGCAGGCATGCCATGGGGGTTTCAGTAAGAAATCCAGGGTGTTGCAGCCCAGGAGAGGATCCCTGCTCCGGCAGGGTCTGTGGTTCCCAGGGAGGTGCAATCCCAGAGGCGGGTTGCTGGGGTCCTGCTCTATTCCCATGGGATTTTGCTGATGGCAGGGGGTGGAGGGGTCCCAAAGCCTGAATGTGGGGCTGAGCCTGATTTGGTACTGGGGAGGGATGGGCAGTGGGGCTGGTTGGGAGCCAGGACGGGGAGGGGGCACGGGGAAGGGGAAAAAAAGCCAGGAAAGGGAAAAAACAGCAAACAGTGCTGGGAAGATAATGAACACATGCTAAAACACCACCTCCGGCTCCTTTTTTTTCCCCCCTGGTTATCGACTAAACCTACTAATTGAAAGATGAGTTGGCAGAGTCTGTAACGCTGCATTTATCCAAGGACAATTCCCCGGAGATTCAGGGTAACCGTGTGTTTCCTTCCCCCCGCCTCGCCGCACCCGGCGCTGCTCCTGCCTGGTTCAGTGCTGGGGCTGTGGAGCAGGCACGGCTCCCCCGGGGTGCCGGTGGCCTCGCTTGGAGGTCCCCGAGGCGGTGGCACTTCTGCTCTCCTCTCCTCCCTGCTCTGGTGCCACCATACAAAGCTTGCCGGGGGCTCAGGGCTACCCTCCTGCTTCCAGCGAGCTGGGTCCTGATGTCTTGGGGTGCAATGCAACGGGGATGGGGATTTGCAGAGTTGCAGGGCTGCCATGCCACATGGATGGGGATTTGCAGGCTTGCAGGGGCTGCCGTGCAACGGGGATTTGCAGGCTTACAGGGTTGCCATACAATGGGGTTGGCGATTTACAGGTTTGCAGGGCCGCCGTGCAATGGGGATTTGCAGGCTTGCAGGGCTGCCGTGCAACAGGGATGGGGATTTGCAGGCCTGCAGGGCTGCTGTGCAACAGGGATGGGGATTTGCAGGCCTGCGGGGCTGCTGTGCAACAGGGATGGGGATTTGCAGGCTTGCAAGGATGCTGTGCAACAGGGATGGGGATTTGCAGGCCTGCGGGGCTGCTGTGCAAGAGGGATGGGGATTTGCACGCTTGCAGGGCTGCCGTGCCACAGGGATGGGGATTTGCAGGCTTGCAAGGATGCTGTGCAACAGGGATGGGGATTTGCAGGCTTGCAGGGCTGCTGTGCAACGGGGATTTACAGGCTTGCAGGGCTGCTGGGCTTTCCAGCGCCATCAGTCAGGGCTGGGCTGCATTCCTGTGGCTCCTCGAAGCGCCGGGGAGCGGCTCTTCCAGCCTGGCAGCGAAGGCAGCTGCCTGCATGGGACCGAACGCTTAAGGGCCAGGCAGCACCCGGGAAAGTGCGTTTGCTGTGCAAACAGAGCTCAGCCCTTCTGCAGGCTTATCGAAGGCACTTAGGGCTGGATGAGTTTGTTAAGCAAATAAATTGCACCCGGCAAAGCTTTGGTGACACCGTTCCCCCTTCCCTCCCTGCCAGCTGGCGTGTCACCGCCCGGCATCCTGCAGCACCTGCCTATTAATATGCAGGCCTGTAATTACCCGGAGCTGATGGTGGCTCCAAATTAACCACGGGAGCCCAGCAGCCATCCCTGCCTGTCCTCCCTGCGGATGCCATGGTGATGCTTAACCATGGGGCACCCCATGCCCCGTGCCGTGATCCGTCCCTCGGATGCGCGCGGCGAAATCCTTCGGCTTCAGACTCGGCGATTGCAGTAAACAGGCAATTTTCTGTCGCTGTTTGAGGCTGGGGAAGATGAAATCTGAGTCGGCAGGTGCCAGCGTGGGAGGTTGGCTGCCTCCGGGTGCTCTTCACCGCTGAAGGATGGAGGAGAGGTCTCCACGGTGTGCGGGGACCCCGGAGCTCCGCAGCGATGCCTGCTGCTCCGCCAGCCTGAAACACCCCGAATTTGCTGCTCCCCCTGCCCCTGGGCTGTCCCGTGCCCCCTTAGTATGTCCCCTCTGCCCCATCCCATCCTCCCACCCTGGTCCTTGTCCCCCCGTCACACGCTGCCCACACTAAGGGCTGTATTGAGGCGGGGCAGATGCGATCTCTCCCCCTTGCCTTTGCCTGGTGGCTGAGCTATCTGATCCCAGCCAGCCTGTGGGTCCCTCTGGCTGGTGCTCCAGCTGGTGTCTCCCTCTGCTTCCCATTTATTTCTCCCTTCCAGATACGCTCTCGAGCCTCAGCCACCTGCGGAGCCGGGGCTCCGAGCCGGCTCCCCTTTCCCAGGCACTGGTGCCCACCCCGGGCTGTGCCCCCTTGCAGCTGGGGTGATGCCCACCCTGCCCCGTGCCCCCAGCGACCCGCTTTTCCTCCCGCTCCCTCGTCCCGCGGGTGCTGGAGGCATCGCTTGCCGTTTGCCTTCGCCCCTGGCGCGGGCAGGACCGTGGCGTGGCTGCCGGCAGGCGCCTGTGCCGAGATGCGGCCGTGGGTACCGATCCTGCCCTTCCCACGCGCTCCGAGCATCCTCCGCAGCGAGCCTCGCCTCGCTCCTGCGCCCTGCCCGCGATCGCTGCCCGCTTTTCCCGGCAGAGCCCAGGCAGCGGTCGGCTCTGCAGGTCACCCTTGTCACCTCCCGTGGGGACAACGGCTCTCGCCCCGCCGAGGACCTCCCTGGCTCCAGGGCTGAGCCGCCCTCTGGGTTTCCAGCTCCTCCAAAGTCACCCGAGTCACTTGTGCACTTATGGGCCACTAAGTGCTGTAATTACAGATATGCTTTAATTAGCATAATTGCGTTTCTACACAAATAAAACATTTGGCGTAGTTAATTCCCAGTCTGCAGCTCCAATCCCGAGACTTTTCCCCCCACCTCGGTGGCAGGGAGCAGGCAGCTGCCTGCAGTGAGGGCTGCAGGGGTAGGGGAGGGGGCTTCCCACCCCCCCAGCCGGTAGATCCCCCCCAGTCCCACGGGGGGCTGAGCCGGAGCCCCCCCCCGCCACCCCCCAGTGCTGAGGGTGGCTGGGGTCCCCTTCCCTGTGGCTTCCCTTTGACTTGTTAGGACACGGCACTGGGCTTGCTGGGGCACAGCACTGGGATTTCTGGGACATAGCATTGGATTTGCTGGGACATGACACTGGGTTTTCTGGGGCACCATACTGGGCTTGCTGGGATGCAGCACTAGGGATTGCTAGGATATGGACCTGGACTTGTTAGGACATGGCATTGGGTTTGCTGGGGCACAGCACTGGGCTTGCTGGGGCACTGTACTGGGCTCGGTGCGACACAGCACTGGGATTTCTGGGACACAGCACTGGGCTTGCTGGGACACAGCACTGGGCTTGTTAGGACATGGCACTGGGCTTGCTGGGGCACAGCACTGGACTCGGTGCGACACAGTACTGGGCTTGCTGGGACACAGCACTGGGCTTGCTGGGACACAGCACTGGGCTTGTTAGGACATGGCACTGGGCTTGCTGGGGCACAGCACTGGACTCGGTGCGACACAGTACTGGGCTTGCTGGGACACAGCACTGGGTTAACTGGGACACAGCACTGGGCTTGTTAGGACATGGCACTGGGCTTGCTGGGGCACAGCACTGGACTCGGTGCGACACAATACTGGGCTTGCTGGGACACAGCACTGGGTTAACTGGGACTCAGGGGCCGTGCTGGCGGGTGCTTGGCCCAGCCGGGCGGGAGGTGCCTGGCCTGGGCACTGCAGATGCGGCACCTCACGCCCAGCCCGGAGCCTCCTGGGTGCTGCCATCCCCACGGAGCTGGCCCTGGGGTGCTCTTCCCCCCTCCCAGACCCCCAGAGCCGCCCCCCCGCCCCCAGCCACCCCCTTTAGCATCACCCCGCTGCCCGTCGGGCTCCCGAAAGGCTTTCGTGGGAGGATGCGAAAAGAGCCGAGGAGCCGCCGGCGACAGCATCCCGGCCCTTCGCCGGAAAAATACAGGGAAGAGTTGGGAAAATGGCCGGTGCTCGTGCGCTCGCAGGGTTTGCTGAACGCCCTTTTCATTAAAAAAAAAAAAAAAAAAAAAAAAAAAAGGAAAAAAAAATTCCATTTTTCTCGAGCTGAAAATGAAAGTGATTATGTAACGAGCAATAAATTACTTAAAGAGAATGACTCATTAGAGCAAATACAGAAAAAGTCACCGCGTATTTTTAGCTCGAACACCCCGTGCTGTACCCAATGTTAACCCTTGCGGGGCGCAGCCTGGCTCCCCCCTCACCCCCACCACGGACCGGGACGACCCCCCCAGAAGGGCCATGTTTTGTTCCATAAGGATTTTGTCCCCGTGACATATTCCCGAGGGAGCGTGGAAGCGATGGGGCCGGCGCGGCTGAGCCCTGGGTCCCCCATCCCACGGCCCCCCCCCCGGTGGGATGCTCGCGGGTGGTCCAGGGGATGCTGCTCGCCCTGGATCCCCGTCCCCATCCTGGGATGAGCCCCTGCTCCGCTTCCCCTCCCGGTCATTCCCACCGGGATAATTAACCCTGATCCCTTCCTGAGCAGCGCAGACCCCGGGCGCCGCCGTTTTCTCCCTGCCAAAGGGCCTGATGAATTCATTTGGAAATAGAAGTGACGAGCAAATTAATTGGAGGCAAACAAGCGAGCGAGCTGGTTTTAATCCAGGTTAAATTGGTGAGTGAATGCATCGTTAACAAAAGGGAGATAACGAGGGGGAATCGGAGCAGGCAGGTGCCCGGTGAGAGGCTGGCGGCAGGCGCCGGGGCGTGGGATGCCAAGGGATGCCCACGGAGAGTTGTCCTGAGAGGGGGAAAATCCAGTGGGAACCTGCAAGAGGGAGGGGAGCGAGAGCTGGGTGTCACCCCCACGTCAGGGTCCCTGTCGCGGGGGGTCTCGGTGACGGTCCTGCCAGGCTCCTGCCGGCGCTGCCCACATCCCAGCTCATCCCTTTGCCAGAGTGGAGCATCCTTGTGGCGTGATTTGCCTCCCAGGAGGAGATTTCCACGGGGAGGAGGGTGCTAGGGAGGGGCTGGGGTCCCCTTTTGTCCCCCTTCTATCAGATGAGCCTCGCTGGGTCTAGAAGGGGAAACTGAGGCACAGCATGTTTCCAAGCATCATCCGAGCAGGATGTAGTGCCCGTGGGGACAGAGCTGTCCCTCCCCAGGTGTTCGTGGGTGTCCCACCAGCAAGGGACCTGGGGAGGAAACAGGCTGAGGCATGTGTGCTCGTGTCGCTGGAGTGAGGACCCTAGAGGCGGGTGCCCTTTTGAGGAAGGCGTCTGTAAATCAACTGAATCTGCCCTCCTGTTGGTGCCGGGACGGGGGGAGCGGGTGGGGGGGGGGCATGGGTGCAGGGAGCTGTGCTGGCCACATGCACCCAGGCTGGGGTGGCTTTGGTGGGGTGCTGAACATCCCAGGGTCAGGGCTCAGAGCATCCCAGGGTCGGGGCTCGGAGCATCCCCAGGACAGGGCTCGGAGCATCCCAGGGTCAGGGCTTGGAGCATCCCAGGGTCAGGGCTTGGAGCATCCCCAAGACAGGGCTCGGAGCATCCCCGGGGTCAGGGCTCGGAGCATCCCCAGGGTCAGGGCTCGGAGCATCCCCGGGGTCAGGGCTCGGAGCATCCCTGGGGTCAGGGCTCGGAGCATCCCCAGGGTCAGGGCTCGGAGCATCCCAGGGTCAGGGCTCGGAGCATCCCCAGGACAGGGCTTGGAGCATCCCCGGGGTCAGGGCTCGGAGCATCCCAGGGTCAGGGCTCGGAGCATCCCCAGGACAGGGCTTGGAGCATCCCCGGGGTCAGGGCTCGGAGCATCCCAGGGTCAGGGCTCGGAGCATCCCCAGGACAGGGCTTGGAGCATCCCCGGGGTCAGGGCTCGGAGCATCCCCAGGGTCAGGGCTCGGAGCATCGCTGGGGTCAGGGCTCGGAGCATCCCAGGGTCAGGGCTTGGAGCATCCCAGGGTCAGGGCTCGGAGCATCCCCAGGGTCAGAGCTCGGAGCATCGCTGGGGTCAGGGCTCGGAGCATCCCCGGGGTCAGGGCTCGGAGCATCCCAGGGTCAGGGCTCGGAGCATCGCTGGGGTCAGGGCTCGGAGCATCCCAGGGTCAGGGCTCGGAGCATCCCAGGGTCAGGGCTCGGAGCATCGCTGGGGTCAGGGCTCGGAGCATCCCAGGGTCAGGGCTTGGAGCATCCCCAGGGTCAGGGCTCGGAGCATCCCCAGGGTCAGGGCTCGGAGCATCCCAGGGTCAGGGCTTGGAGCATCCCCAGGGTCAGGGCTCGGAGCATCGCAGGGTCAGGGCTCGGAGCATCGCTGGGGTCAGGGCTCGGAGCATCCCCAGGGTCAGGGCTTGGAGCATCCCCGGGGTCAGGCCTCGGAGCATCCCAGGGTCAGGGCTTGGAGCATCCCCGGGGTCAGGGCTCGGAGCATCCCCGGGGTCAGGGCTTGGAGCATCCCCGGGGTCAGGGCTCGGAGCATCCCTGGGGTCAGGGCTCGGAGCATCGCTGGGGTCAGTGAAGTTATTGTTCAGGTCAGCTTTTGGGAGGCCCATGGATTAGGATGTTCATGCGTGAGGCCTTGTTCCTGCTCCCTGGACCAGGCATCCCTGCCCCTCTGCTCTCCAGGAGAGCTCCCCAGCCCTGGGGGACTGCTGGGCCGTTTGCAACGTGTGCTGAGCCACACTCATTCCTGGTTGGCTTTGTTCAAGCCTTCTCCCCCATGGCTTCATGTCCTTATTCCTTGCTGATCTCTGGCCGGGCTGCCTGGTGCCCCTGGGATTTGCATTAGCACATTGCTGCAAGCACGCAGCAACATCTGGGTTCCTGCCCAGGAGCATCCCTGCATCCCGCAGCCTCCATCAGCTCAAGCGTGGGGATGGGGACCTTGTTCCCTGTGCGCCAAATTTCTCAGGACTCTCAAAAGCTGATGGAAACCAGCCCTGCTCCTCCATCGCTGAGCAGAGCCCAGTGCTGGCGGTGGCACCTCAATCTGTTGTCACTTGGAAGCAAACCCACCGCAGAACGAGGGGCTGAGGGGACAGCCAGGAGCGGGTGGCAGAAGTCCCCGTGCCCTGCAGCTGGAGCGGGGCCAGCACGCAGCGACACAGCCCATGGCTAATGGATATCGCCTGTTATTCTTTTATTTAATCCGGCAATAAATTCACGTCCTCCGTATGCCTGGACCGGTCTGGGGTCTTCCTTATTGCTGCTTGGCCACCTGGATTAGCCGGCGTGGCACAATCATTAACGCGCTAACGATTTGCGTAAGTACTTCTGGAAGAACATTGCCTGCCTGGCTCGGATGCTTCATTTATTTTTCGCTTAGAATGTATCAGAAGAGAAATTTACAGTGATAAAAGGCGGGGAAAAAACAAGGCAAAACTAAATGAAGCTGCTAAATGAGGTTCCTGTCGTGCTGGGCTGGGTCAATCTGCACCCGGGTGCCGTGCCCGCTGCCTGGGGCGGCCCTGGGGGCTCAGGGCTGTTTTCCCTGGGGGAAACTGAGGCACAGGGGGGGTTGGAGGCAAGTCAGGCTCTGACTTTCGCTCTCTGGAGTCCCAGCCCGTTGTCTGTGGCTGAATAACTCACAGTGGGGGTTCGTGGGGCCGGGGGTGACCCTGCACCCTGCTGCACACAGTGCCGGGGGGGCTGTGTGTCTGGGGCGTGCTAGGCCCCCGGGCGCTTGCTGTCCCCTGAGGGCACGCAGTGCCTCCTGATGCACGCAGTGCCTCCTGATGCACGCTGTCCCTCCTGATGCATGCAGTGCCTCCTGATGCATGCTGTCCCTCCTGATGCACGCAGTGCCTCCTGATGCATGCTGTCCCTCCTGATGCATGCTGTCCCTCCTGATGCACGCAGTGCCCCCTGATGCATGCTGTCCCCCCTGATGCACGCAGTGCCTCCTGATGCACGCAGTGCCTCCTGATGCATGCTGTCCCTCCTGATGCACGCAGTGCCTCCTGATGCATGCTGTCCCTCCTGATGCACGCAGTGCCCCCTGATGCATGCTGTCCCCCCTGATGCACGCAGTGCCTCCTGATGCACGCAGTGCCTCCTGATGCATGCTGTCCCCCCTGATGCACGCAGTGCCTCCTGATGCACGCAGTGCCCCCTGATGCATGCTGTCCCCCCTGATGCATGCTGTCCCTCCTGATGCACGCAGTGCCCCCTGATGCATGCTGTCCCCCCTGATGCACGCAGTGCCTCCTGATGCATGCTGTGCCCCCTGATGCACGCAGTGCCCCCTGATGCACGCAGTGCCTCCTGATGCATGCAGTGCCTCCTGATGCATGCTGTCCCTCCAGATGCACGCAGTGCCTCCTGATGCATGCTGTCCCTCCAGATGCACGCAGTGCCCCCTGATGCACGCAGTGCCCCCTGATGCATGCTGTCCCCCCTGATGCACGCAGTGCCTCCTGATGCACGCAGTGCCTCCTGATGCATGCTGTCCCTCCTGATGCACGCAGTGCCCCCTGATGCATGCTGTCCCCCCTGATGCACGCAGTGCCTCCTGATGCACGCAGTGCCCCCTGATGCATGCTGTCCCCCCTGATGCACGCAGTGCCTCCTGATGCATGCTGTCCCCCCTGATGCACGCAGTGCCTCCTGATGCATGCTGTGCCCCCTGATGCACGCAGTGCCTCCTGATGCATGCTGTCCCCCCTGATGCATGCTGTCCCTCCTGATGCACGCAGTGCCCCCTGATGCATGCTGTCCCCCCTGATGCACGCAGTGCCTCCTGATGCATGCTGTCCCCCCTGATGCACGCAGTGCCTCCTGATGCATGCTGTGCCCCCTGATGCACGCAGTGCCTCCTGATGCATGCTGTCCCTCCAGATGCACGCAGTGCCTCCTGATGCATGCAGTGCCTCCTGATGCATGCTGTCCCTCCAGATGCACGCAGTGCCTCCTGATGCATGCTGTCCCTCCAGATGCACGCAGTGCCCCCTGATGCACGCAGTGCCTCCTGATGCACGCAGTGCCTCCTGATGCATGCTGTCCCTCCAGATGCACGCAGTGCCCCCTGATGCACGCAGTGCCTCCTGATGCACGCTGTCCCTTCAGACACATGCTGTCCCTTCAGGCAACTACTGTCCCTCCAGACACGTGCTGTCCCTTGAGACACATGCCATCCCTCCGGGCACGTGCTGTCCCTCTAGACACATGCTGTTCTGTCAGACACCTACTGTCCCTCGAGAACACGTGCTGTCCCTTGAGACAGGCGCTGTCCCCCAGGTGTGTGGTGTCCTTCCAGATACATGCTGTCCCCCAGATGCATGCTGTCCCTCTGGACATACGCTGTCCCCCTGGACACACGCTGTCCCCCTGGATGCATGCTGTCCCCGTGGAAGTCACCTGTCCCTCGTCCCTCTGAGCATGCAGCAGGTGTGTGCTCTGACCCCATGCATGCAGGACGCTCTCAGGGGACAGGCTGTGTGTGACAGCAGGGCTGAGCCACCCAGGGTGCAAAAGCCCTTCCAAGCCAAGCTGGAGATGCCCATGGCCACCATGGCTGGGGCTTGCTCATGCCTAGGGACCGGCTGAGCTGGCTCCACACGGGGGAAGCAGGTGAGGAATGGGATGAAGCTGCTGCTGCGGGGACAGGGATGGAAACGAAGCAAACAGCCATTTAAATCCCCACCAGCCGGCCCAGCGGGGGCCTGGCCACCTTCTTGGGAAGGGAAATCAGCTGCCGTGGAGCAGAGAGGGCTCTGCCATCATGCTCGTCCCCTTAATTAGCCCTGTCTCCCTGGCCGCGGCTTTGGGATGTGGGGGCTGCCAGCGGCCCCCCGGCACCCGGCGTGCTCGGAGCTGTCTCCATAGAGACCCTCCAAGGGCTCCATCACTTATTCATCACTGGCATCGCTCGCTCAGCCAGGCCCCTTCGTTATCCAGCTCAAAATCCGGTGATAGTAACGACAGCAGCAACAACAACCGCAAAACCTCCCCTGCCTGCGCCCGGGATGTGCCGCCACCAGGTCCCTGCAGCTGGCATCTCCCAGGGACTGTCGCTGCCGAGGGGATGGGTGCCAGGACACCTGCGTCCCTGCTCGGCCCCGGGTTCGTGCCGTGCCTCGGTTCCCGCGGTCGCATCCCTTTGCTTGGGTGCTGGGTGTCTTTGGGGCTCGCAGCACGCCCGGGGGTGATGGGTGCTGTCGGCTCTTGGCGTGGCAGCGATGGCAGGAGCAGCCCCAGTGACGGCTGGGATGGGGATGGGGGACGTCGGTCATCCCACCGTGTGGCTCAGGGGAAAGCGGCTGCCCCCGGCCCATGCTGAAAAGGGAAGGGGTGTCCCCAGCCAGAGCAGAGCCCGTGTCCCGGCGCAGGCAGATATGGGGGGTCAGGATGGGGCTGAGCTGCCACAGGGCTGCACAGGGTGCAAACACCGGGGTGCACAGGGTGCAAGAGTGGGGCTGCACAGGGGCCAAACGCAGGGCTGCATGGGGTGCAATCACTGGGGTGCACAGGGTGCAAATATGGGGCGGCACAGGGTGCAAATGTGGGGCTGCAAGTGTGGGGCTTCATGAGGTACAACCACTGGGCTTGACAGGGTAAAAATGTGGGGCTGCAAGGGGGGGCAAATAATGGGCTGCTGCCCCCAGAGCTGCTGCTCCTCCATGGCGGTCCCGGGGCACCGCAGCAGCCCCCGCAGGAGGCGGCTGGCTGACCCTGTGGGGCGGGGGCTGGGGGGCTCCCGCTGCCCGTGGGGTGTTTGGCAGGTGCCCATGCCCACGCTGCTCTGGGGTCGGCCTCAGGGACCGGCCATCGGCTGCGGGGTGGGAGGGCAGCGGGGAAGGTGGGCAGCGTGTGTGTACTCATACTCGCACGCATGCACGTACAGCCGACGCACACAAATACGCCCCCCCACACGCGTGCGCCCCCTGTGCACGCACCCCCCACTCATCAGCACGCACGTGCCCCTCAAATGCACGCATGCAAACACCCCCCCCCGTGCATATACGCACCCCACGCTTGCGCAAACACACCCACACGTGCATGACTCTTGTGCATGCGCACTCGGCGTGCATGCAGCCCCATCCTGGCACATACACAAGCGCACCCTCATGCATCCCCATGTGCACGCGCTCCCTGCCGTGCATGCACCCCCCTGCATGCACAGCCCCTTGCATGCACCCCCCCGCATGCATGCACAGCCCCATGCATGCACAGCCCTGCATGCACCCTGCCATGCATGCACAGCCCCATGCATGCACAGCCCCTTGCATGCATCCCGCCATGCATGCACAGCCCCATGCATGCACAGCCCTGCATGCACCCTGCCATGCATGCACAGCCCCATGCATGCACAGCCCCATGCATGCACAGCCCCTTGCATGCATCCCGCCATGCATGCACAGCCCCATGCATGCACAGCCCTGCATGCACCCCGCCATGCATGCACAGCCCCATGCATGCACAGCCCTGCATGCACCCTGCCATGCATGCACAGCCCCATGCATGCACAGCCCCATGCATGCACAGCCCTGCATGCACCCCGCCATGCATGCACAGCCCCATGCATGCACAGCCCTGCATGCACCCCACCATACATGCACCCTGCCATGCATGCCACCCCCTTGCATGCACCCCCATGCATGCACCCCCCCCATGCATGCACCCCGATGCATGCATGCACACAGGTAACATGAAAACCCGTGCATACTCGTGCGCGCACACGCTTGTGCACAGGCACACTGGGGTTCGGAGGGGGTGTCCCAGCAGCTGCAGGAGCAGCCTCTGCCCTGCCAGCCCCAGCTCTCCCAGAAATCACCCCCAGCAGCAATGCCTCGCTGCAGGTCTTCCTCCCTCCTGCACACGCCCAGGTCTCGCTGCGGGCAGGGGGCCCTGCCTGCTCTTGCCCAGGAGCAGAGATGTCATCTTTAATGGGAGGGGAAGGAGCCGGCGGCTTCTCCCTGCTGCTCCGAAGCGGTTTGGCTGCGGCAGCCGGTGCTATCGACCGGCTGGGCCCACGGAGCCTCGCGGCGCCCCGAGTCTCGTCCCCAGGGCTTGGTGGCGGCTGACCCGAGCATCGCCCCGGGGAGGGACGCTGCAGCATCCCCTGCTCCGGCCGTGCGATGCAACCCTCCCGCGGTGCAGCCACATTTTGGCCACCTCCAGGCAGGGCCGTGGTGTTGGGTAGGATTTATCGGTGAAGAAACCATCGCCGCCTTCCTCTGTGAGCAGCAAATGAGATATCGATCTGCAGCCGCGTCCAGCGCCGGGTTACATCCCCGCCGAGCGAGCGGCGAGGCTTGGCTGCTGCGGAGAGCCCTGGCCGGGGGGATTAGCGGCCGAGCGGGAGAACAGATGGATTTATTTCCGCCTGAATTTAGAGCTGGCAGAGTACCCCAGATTAGCAGCTCCGGAGGAATAACACCTCAATTTATCTGTGGATACAGCAGCTCGATTAATGGCCGCGTCCCCAGAGCTCTGCTCGAGCCGGCTGAGTCCAGGTCGCCTCTGCGGCAGGGACCGGCCCACGGGCAGGGACCCGGCAGCCTCAGTTTCCCCCCTCGCCGGTCCCCTGCCACGCACCCACGCGACGTGGGGTGCGACGAGGCGCTTTCGGTGCTGGAGGTTTTGCTGCAGCCCCCGGCATCCCGCCCCGCTTCCCCATGTCCTCCCATGGCCACGGCCACGGTGTCCCCGTGTCCCCGTGGCCGGCCACGCCGCGCGTCCCCTCCCTCCTGCGAGCTGCGGGTCAGGGATGCTGCAGGGATGCTCGGGGAGGTGTCGCTGTCCTCGCCCTGGCTGTGCTTCCCGGGAGCTGCTGCCGGAGCCGGGATCCAGCCCTGCGATCCATCCCGGCTCCGCCGTCGTGGCTTAATGAAGCTTCACTGATCTGACGTGCTTTACAGCAACGCTGGCACAGCTGGCAACCGCAGGGCCACGCTCCCCTCCCGCCCCGCTCCCCGTGGAAGGCGGCACCCGGCATCCCAGTGCTCCCAGTATACCCAAAGATGCTGCTCTGGGGGCAGGTTTCTGCAGCTTCCCCTCCTACGTACAACCTGCAGAGGGGTCTGGGTGTAGGGAGAAACCTGCTGCTGGTCTTTTGGGGCTACGTGGGCTTCGAAGGCTCGGCCTTGCTTCTTAACCCCCCAAAATCCCCCGGCTTTGGTGCTTTGCTGCCGTTTGCTGCCAGCACCTCCCGCTCTCCGAGGGAAAAGCCGAGTTTGTGGGTCTTAAACACCGAAGGGGGTTTCTCCCGGCATCTTTCGTGTGAAATCAGCGTTAATATTTACTAGCCTGCATGAACTTTGCTCCCTCCTATGCCATTAAACACCCTCCAGCTGAAGCAGGCTGGGATGCCTGGCAGGCTGCCGCCCCGAGTCCCCGGGGAGAGGCAGGATGGGCAGCTCCGATCTATCGACCCCAGGTCGGAAACAGGGAAAAAACCACAGGCGGAATGGAAATGGAGGAAGCACGGCTGGGAAACGCGCTCCTTTGCCTCTCCCCAGCACCTGGATTTACTCCCCAGCAACTCCAGGCCCTGTGCAGGGGTCAGGGGGGCTGGTGCTGCATGTCCCCCATCCGACCGTGACATTCCCCTCCGAGGGACACCGTTCCCGGGGGCTGCATGAGCCAGTGAGCCAGAGCAGCTCGTAATTACACCAGGTCATTAACAAGCCGGCTGGGGAAATGAGAATGAGGCGCTGGCTAAGAAGCAGCGCCTGCATGCAACGGCAGCGCCGCAGCCCTGTGTCCCCGCAGCCCTGTGTCCCACTCCCCTGTCCCCAGGCTCCCGTGGGCGAGCAGCTGGGGACAGGGAAGCCGGGGACAGCCCCACACTGTGCCCTTGTGCGGGCTCAGAAACGGCTCTCTGTCCTCGGGCAGCTGCGCCGGGCCTGTGACCTGCTCCGTGCGTGGCTCTGGTGGCGATGACGTGCCAGGCTCGGCACGGATCCTGCGAGCCCGGGAGCTGCCGCAGAGCACCCAGCTTTTCGGGGGGTGATTGCTGGCTGCTCCGTGCTTCACGCACGGAGCACAGGACCCGCATCCGAGCCGGCAGGATCCGTCCGGGCTGGGCAGAGCCATCAGGATGATGATGCTCGGGTCCCTGCAGCGGGGTGTCCCCAGAGCTGGGGACGCCAGGGCTTGATACTGGGGACTCGGTGGGTCCCGTGGTGGCCTGGTCCACTCTCCGTGGGGAGACCCTGCCCCGTGGGAGCTGACTCGGGGTGCAAGGCTTGAGCACCCAGCCCTGGAGTCCCTGGGGTTTGAAGGTGGGTGCTGGCTGGCTCTGCCCTCGCCCCCCGGCACCCCCCGCCCTGCCGCAGGGTGCCGAGACGAGACGTGGCGTGCCCAGCTCTGCTCGTGCCCTGCGGCTGCCTGCCTCGTTAAGGGCCGCGGCTGACGAAGCTACCTGCACCTCCCCTTGCTGCCATCTCTAATTATAGCCCAGCTGGAAGGTGACTCACCAGGGTGACACCACCACCCACGGGGGCCCGATCCCTGCTCCTCGCCCACCCCGATCCCCGCATCGATCTCCAGGACCCGCTTGGGGACGGGGTGGGGATGGCAGGGTCCTTCCCCAGCCAGCGCAGGGGGGCTCCCCACCAGCACCCCAAACCCCGGGGGCAGTTGGCAGCCGCAGCTCCAAAGCCGTTTGCAGCATCTGCTCCCATCTCGGAGGCGCTTATCCCCCATTGCCATAGAAACAAATCCTGCCGGCGCCCGCATCCGGTCGATTCCCGCTCGGCAAGGGGGGGAAACTGAGGCTGGAGCGGAGGACGAGCCTTTCCAAAGGGTTTTTTTTCCCTCGGCAGCTGCGAGGGCTGACCTCTCTTTGGTGGGAGGCGAAGGACCGGAGCACACGCAGCCGCTGCCGGGGATGGGAGCGAGGGAGGTGATGGGAGCAGCAAGGCGGTGAGGAGCCGAGCCCGGCGAGGGGCTGTCGGACAGGGCGGGTGTGCGTGGGCTCCTGCTGTCGCACGGAGTGAGGTGACCATCGCTGGCTGCCGCCGCCGCGACGAGGTGCCCTTGACCCTGTGCCACCAGCCGGGACGAGGTGCCCATCACCACATGCCACCAGCCGGGACAAGGTGCCCTTGACTCTGTGCCACCACCTGGGACAAGCTGTCCTTGACCCTGTGCCATCACCTGGGACAAGGTACCCTTGACCCTGTGCCACCACCCAGGACAAGGTGTCCTTGACCCTGTGCCATCACCTGGGACAAGGTGCCCATCACCACATGCCATCACCTGGGACAAGGTGCTCATCACCACGTGCCATCACCCGGGACAAGGTGTCCTTGTCCCTGTGCCATCGCCGAGGATGAGGTGCCCATCACCACATGCCACCACCCGGGACAAGGTGTCCTTGTCCCTGTGCCATCACCTGGGACAAGGTGCCCATCACCACATGCCACCACCCGGGACAAGGTGTCCTTGTCCCTGTGCCATCGCCCAGGATGAGGTGCCCAGCTCCCTGCGCCCATGGCCATGCCACCCTTCGGTCCCGGCCTGGTGCCAGCGCAGCACTGAGGGCTGGGGACCCCCCGGGGCAGGACCCCCCCCCCCCCCCCCGCACGGCGGGGGCTGGCCGGGGTGAGCCCCCCGGGGTGGCCGGGGTGGCCCCGGTGGCTCTTGGCCACTAGATGGCCCTGCGGCTCCGCTGGCCACCGTGACCCCCACCCCCACCCCGGGGGCTGCGGGGTGCAGGGAGGGGGGTGCAGGATGGTGGGGTGCAGCGTGCAGGGTGCAGCATGCAAGGAGCAGGGTGCAGGGAGTGGGGTGCAGGCTGCAGGGAGAGGGGTGTGGGGTGCAGGGAGCGGGATGTGGGGTGCAGGGAGCAGGATGTGCGGTGCAGGATGGTGGGGTGCAGCATGCAGGGTGCAGCATGCAAGGTGCAGGGTGCAAGGAATGGGGTGCAAGGTGCAGGGAGCGGGCTGTGGGGCGCAGGATGGTGGGGTGCAGGGTGCAGGGTGCAGGGTGCAGGGTGCAGCGTGCAAGGTGCAGAGTGCGTGGAGCGGGATGCAAGGCTGCAGGTGTGGGGTGCAGGTGGGAGGGTGCATCACGCAGGGAGTGGGGTGCTGGTGTGGGGTGCAAGGAGCAGGCTGCAGGGTGCTCTCCACCCTTCAGGGATGTTTCTGCCCCCACCAGCAGCCGGGCTTTCACGGGTTCGGTGTTCTCCTGTGACTTGCGAGGTGATGCGAGAGGGGTTGAGCCCCTACGAGCCACCAGAGCATCCCCGCAGCACCCTGTCCTGGGGAGGGCAGCAGGGCCCTTTGGCTCCCGGCTGACAGGACACAAAAGCAGGGACCTGCACTTTCGCTCCGGTAAAAGCTTCCCCTGTGTGCGGGGCAGCACCTGCAGCTGGCCGGGGCTGCGTGTGTGTATTCTCTGATGTCTGATAGCGTGGCTGTGCACGCAGCGTTAGCACGTAGGAGGCTCTTTGGGGTGTTTTGCCGAGCCTGCGGAGCAGAGGTCCTGGGGACTCCCCTCCACAGCAGGGCTGAGCCCCAGTGCCATGGTGGGGGGACACACGGGGGGGACAGCTCAGCCGGGGCCGTCTCCTCACATTTGCAGCAACTGCGACGTGGTGGCGGAGGGGAAGAGTTCGGGAGGAAGGCTAATTTGGGGGTTGTTGGGGCCCTGCGAGCCGGGATTCGCCACCGAAACCTCTCCGGCAAGCTGAGGGCAGTGCCCGGCGCAGGCAGCCGCAGTCCTGGGGCGGGCAGGGATGGGACGCGGGGCCGGGACCCTGCAAAGGGCCCTGCGCCCGCTGGATTTCCTGCCCCATCCAGCCTCTCCGCAAGCCTGGCTGAAGAATTGGCTTAAGATAACAGCGGTGATAGCCGAGCAGCCCCTGGGAGGGGATAAGAGCATGAGCAGCGCTTAAGCCACTGTTACTGGTGGCTTAGGCCAGTTTAGCTCCGATTTAGCTGATCTGGGTGATGCGGAAACATCGGGTAAACCAAAGGGTTCACGGGGTTTGGAGGAAGAGCAGGAGGCCTTCCTCCCCCAGCCCAAACCTTCCTCCTCTGCCCGGAGGAGATGGAGGCGGGATGCCAGCCCTGGCAGGCCCTGCCTTCGTGGTCGTTGGCGTAATATTTTCTTGGCTCGCGCGTCTCTCTCCTGCCGCTTTTATGTCCCATTTACGCGCGTTTTCATTTGGTGACGCTGCCCGCGCCCCTCTCGCAGCGTGGCACGGGGCTGGCCGCGTCGCCGACCCGTCCTTAGCGGCTCCTTGCCACGCTTGGCGAAGCCGTCAACGCGTCGATCCATCGCTGCCGAAGCCCCCCCTCTTTGGGGTGTTGCTCCCCGAGCTCAGCCCGTGCCCCAGGGGACGGCGGGGTGGCAGAGCACCCCTCTCCTCCGTGCGTGCTGCGGCGAGGTGCTCCCCGGGGTCCCTGCACGGCTCAGGGTGGGCAGGGGGAGCGGCACCCCCGAAATCCCAGTGCTTATCCCTGGGAGAGGGTGGGAGACTCGGCGGGGGGGGGTTACTTCCCACCCAAGGTGATGGGGGGGTGTACAGGAGAGCCCCTGCATCCCTATGGGGGGGGTCCCTAAGTGGGGTCTTCTCCAGAGTGTAAGATGGAGGTGCTTTTCCAATGTCAGGGTGGCAGGGGGGACACCCCTGATATCCCCCAGGAATGGGGGACGGGGGGGGGTCTCTCTGTACCAAGTCCTGCAGCAGTAACCCCCACCCCAGAGCCAGGGACGGGCATCCCTGCCCAAAAATGGGGTGAGGCTCCCGGAGCCCGACTGGGGGGATGGGGGGGAACCCCCAACCCAAGCCTGGGGCACAGCTCTTGAGGGGGTGTCGCTTTAGCTGGAGACTGCACGGGATGGGGGGAGGAATTGGGGGGTGACCCCTGCCCAGGAAGGGGGGAGGTGCAGGGGAGGCACCTCCCAACCCGAACCCTCTGCCCCAAACCCAACAGAGCGGGAGCACCCCTGCCCCACACCGGGGGCCCCGACCCCCTCCCCAGACTGGAAGCGATGTCCTGACCCCCGCCTCGCACTGGGGCCCCCTGCCCCAACCCTGTCCCCACACTGAGGACCTCTGCCCTGACCCTGCCCCACACCAGGACCCCCGCCCCACACTGGGGAGTGATGCCCTGACCCCCACCCCACACCGAGGACCTCCACCTCAATCCCCACCCCACACAGGGGAGCGATGGCCCGACCCCCTCCCAACACTGGGACTCCCTCCCCACACCACGGAGTGACTCCCTGACCCCCTCCCCGCCCCGGGGACCCCCACCCCACCCCGGAGACCCTCGGCCCGGTCCCATAGGACCCCACCCCCAACCCGGGGACTCCCACCCCGGCCCCTTAGGACCCCCATCCCACCCCTGAGACCCCCACCCTGCCCCTTATGACCCCACCCCGGGGACCCCCACCCCGGCCCCTTAGGACCCCCACCCCACCCCGGAGACCCCCACCCCGCCCCTTAGGATCCCCACTCGCCCCTTAGGACCCCCTTCCCACCCCGGGGATCCCCACCCTGGCCCCTTAGGACCCCTACCCCACCCCGGAGACCCCCACCCCGCCCCTGAGGACCCCCACCCGCCCCTTAGGACTCCCTCCCCGGCCCCTTAGGACCCCTACCCCACCCCGGAGTCCCCCACCCCGGCCCCTTAGGACCCTCACCCCCACCCCGGAGACACCCACCCCGGCCCCTTAGGACCCCTACCCCACCCCGGAGTCCCCCACCCCGGCCCTTTAGGACCCCCTTCCCACCCCGGGGATCCCCACCCTGGCCCCTTAGGACCCCTACCCCACCCCGGAGACCCCCACCCCGCCCCTGAGGACCCCCACCCGCCCCTTAGGACTCCCTCCCCGGCCCCTTAGGACCCCTACCCCACCCCGGAGTCCCCCACCCCGGCCCTTTAGGACCCCCACCCCCACCCCGGAGACCCCCACCCCGGCCCCTTGGGACCCCCCCCCCGGAGACCCCCCCGGCCCGGCGGACCCCGCGGAGCCGGCGCGCAGCAGGTGCGGAGCGGAGCGGGGCGGAGCGGGGCGGGGAGCGGAGCGGAGCGGCGGCCCCAGCCCGGGGGCGGGGAGCCCGGCCGGGCCGAGCCGAGCCGAGCCGAGCCGAGCCGGGAGCCGGCATGGTGCTGGCGCTGCAGCATCTCCTCACCGCCCTCCTTCACTTTTTCAGACGGGGCCAGCAGGTTTTCTTGAAGGTGGAGGACGCCGTGCCCGGCTCCGAGGCGCTACAGGTAGGGACGGTGGGACCCCCCCTCCACGGGTGTCCCCTCGGGTCCCCCCACACCCCCCTCCCACCCGAGACCCCCCACCCACCCGCGACCCCCATCCCAACCGCCTCCCCTCCCACCCGAGACCCCCCACCCACCCGGGACCCCCATCCCACCTCCCCTCCCACCCGAGACCCGGGGAAGTGGGGACCGCGACAACCTTTCTAAGCCCACTCCCCACCCGCTCCCGGGGGTCCCCGGGTTTATTTTGGGGGGAGGGGGCTCCCGGTCCGCCGTGCTCGGCGCTGCACGGGGTGGGGGTGCGGTGCGATGGGGGGGGCTGCGGGACCCCCCCCACCCCACGCCGGGGCTGAGCTCCTTGCCGGGCTGGGGGGGGGCTCTCCCGAGCCCGCTCATCTCCCCCCAACCCTCGGCGGAGGGCTGCGAGCCCCCCGGGAGTTTCCCGGTGGGGAAACTGAGGCACGGAGCTGTGGGAGCGGCCCGGGGGGGGGGGGTGTGTGTGTGTGTCCCGGCTGCAGGGTGAGACCCCCGTGGGGTCGGTGGCTCCCGGGGTAGGGGGGCGGCGGGGGGGTCCCACCGGGGTGCGGGGCGCCTTGCAGGGGGCGGGGAGGGTGCTCCCGGGGCGGGGGGGGTGGGAGCTGTGTGTGTGTGTGTCCCTCCCCGCGGCTTGGGGACACGCTGGGCTCCGTGTCCCCCCCGCAGCCACGCAGGAAGGAGGCGGCGGGTGGGGTGGGGGGGATGCGGATCCCGCCGGGCCGGAGGAAATGGGCTGGACCGGGCGGTCCCGGTGCCGGTGCCGGTCCCGCAGCGCCCACCCGCAGCCGCGCCATGGGCACCCCCCAGGACACTGTAAGCGACCCCCTTTTGGGGGGCGGGGGGGCCCTACCCGGCCACCGGGAAGTGGGGACCCCGGGGCGTCGGGGGTGGACAGGGCTGGGGGTCCCGTGGGGCCGCGGGTCCCACGCGTCCCGGGGTCCGTGGTGTGCTGGGGGTTTGGGGGTGCGATGCGTTTGGGAGCGCCTGGGAATGCGGGTCCCGTGTGTCTGGGGGTATCGGGGTGCTGGAGTCGGGGTCCCCGTCCTCTGTGTCCCCGTGCCCGGCTCCACTCGCTGTGGGAGCCCCGAGAGCTCGGCTGTGGACAGGGAACGTGTCCCACCGTGGGGCCAGTCCTCGGGGGGGTGGTGCTGGGAAGGGGGGACCCCCCCTCGCACCCCCCAGCTGCACCCCGCCCTGAGCCCTCCCCTCCTCCTTGCACGAGTTGCATATTTCGGGGGGGGAGGGGGAATGCTGCGCCCCAATATGTGGATGGGAAAATATTTGGTCCTTTGTGCTCCTGCGCCTTCAAATGCATCCAAATTTGGGGAGGGGGCGGCTTGGAGGGATTCACCCCAGCCCGAAGCGCTCCCACCCTGCCTCGCTGTCTGTCTGTCCGCTGTGCCGGATCCCTGACCTGAGTGCCGGGCAGCACCGATGGTTTGGGGTGCGAGAACCATGGCCGTGGTCCCCCCCTTGCATGCCTGGAGCCGGCCTGGAGCTCTGGTGGGCTCGGGCCAGGCAGGGGCTCCGGGGGGCTCCGGGTTCAAGGCCGGAACGAGGCAGGGACCCAGGGCTGGGAAATAAAGGGAAGGAAATGCTCTCCGGGAAACAGCTGAAAGCTGCTGACAGAGGGAAAGGAGCTGGCCTGCGCCCGACGGGGGCCGGTGCTCACCGAGCCCCCCAGGAGGGGCAGGATGAAGCTTGGGGACATCGGAGCTGTCACCCGGCACAGGGACAGGACGTGTGACTCCTCACTGGCCGGGGCAAGCGGCCCTCTCCACGGTGTCAGGGTCCCTGGGACCCCTCTTGGTCCCAGACCCCCAGCACCCAACTAGCCCTGGCCTAGGAGGGTGCTTACAGCTGGGTGGGCACTGAGCCCTGGCTGCAGCCCCCCCAAGGGGACCTGGAGGTGTCGGGGGACCTGGAAAGGAGCCACAACCCCTGGTCCTGGGGGAGCAAAAGCCGCCCAGATGCGTGGGGGGGGGGCTGGTTTTAACCCAGACCACCAGCCTGGGCTGGGGGCTGCTGGGGTGGCACCAAAGAGGAGGAGAAAGAAGAAGGGGGGACCTGTGATGGGGCAGAGCTGCCCCCCCGGCGTGCGAGACTGCAGCAGCACGGGGCAAAGGGACATGACCAGGGACGTGCGGGGGCTGAATCCTGCTGGGCTGCCCCGCTCCAGCGCACGCCAGCCCTGGAGGGGCGAGGAATGCCTCATTCCCCCCGGAAAAATGCTCCGGGACCCCAGGCCCTGGCAGCGCCCTGGGTGCTGGCTGCGTTTGGGACCCCCATCCCCAAGCCTGGGGGGGGTATAAGGGGGTCTATAGGGCTTGGGGCTTATTGCCCTCCCCACCAGCCCCCCCAACCACCCCGCTGTGGGGTGAGGCTGAAGACGTCTGTGCCTCTTCTCCCTCCCAGCCGCCGGCCACAATGCAATTACCCTCTGACTGGCCCATGAATCAAACCCTAATTGATACGTGTTCGCAGCCTGGCGAAGCAGGAAGGAGTTTGGGGGGGGGCCACGCTGTGCCCAGGGGCTGAGGGGGGGGCACGCTTGGGCACTGCCTCCCCCCCCCGTTCCCCATCCTACCCCGGGGGACGCCTTTCCCGACCTGCCAGGGCGCGGGGTGCCGCCGGCGGCGACGCGGGGCTGCTCCTGCCTCAGTTTCCCCATGCGTGGGGCCGGCCGGGCTCGCGGGGCGGGGGACATCGTCGAGGGCGGTGTGGGGACATGCGTGTGCGGGCGTTTGTCCCGGCGCTGCCGGCGTTTCCTCCGGCGGACACAAACACATCAGCAGGGCAATAAAGGGGAGGAAAGGGCCGCGGCGCACAATATGGCAGGGGCGCTTCTTTCCATGACGCAGGGCAGGGCCGGCTTCCTCCCCCACCCCGCCGAGCTGCAGGGCCGGGGGGCAGAGCGGGACCCCCAGACTGCGGTGGGTGGGTGGGTGCATCCGACTGGTCCCCGGCATGGGGGTCCCCACCGGCAAAAGCTCTTTCTGCACGGCTGCTCCAAGGATCGACTGCTCACGGGTGCAGGATCAGCCCGTGCTGGCGTTGCGTGTGCGCCGGCGCTGCTTTTTTGGGGGGGCTGTGGGGTTTGGGCCGTGGGTCCCAGCCTTCTCACGCCCTACGGCGTCACACTGGGCTTGTGGCATGTGGAAAACAGGCTGGGGGGGGACAGAAATGGCCTGGCCACGGTGACACAGCGCTGTACCGGCTGCGGGGCTGCACGGCAAGCCCAGAGCCCGGCTGGAGCGTGGGTGCTCCTGCTGCACCCCGGGGCTGGAGGAGCCGGGGTGGGGGTGCTCCTGCTGCACCCCGGGGATGGAGGAGCCGGGGTAGGGGTGCTCCTGCTGCACCCCAGGGATGGAGGACTTGGGGTGGGGGTGCTCCTGCTGCACCCTGGGGATGGAGGAGCCGGGGTGGGGGTGCTCCTGCTGCACCCCGGGGATGGAGGAGTTGGGGTGGGGGTGCTCCTGCTGCACCCCGGGCACCGGGAGATGCGGAGGTGGGCTGGGGGCAGCTGGCACTGGGGAGGGTTTGACCTTTGGCGTTTGCTGGACGGGAGGAATTTCTCACGCCAGGTCCGGCAGCATGGCCTCGTCCTCCCAGCCACGATGGGCACCGTGACCGACCTTGGCTTTTTGGAGCCGAGCTGAGACATTTTGCAGGGAGGTGACGGCAGAGATCCCTTGCCTGCAAGGCCGGGCCGCTGAGCAGCTGCCTGCAAGGCCGGTTTGGGGGGCGCCTCAGGTGCCTAGGGGCTCGCTGCGGGGACAATGACATCCCTGGCAGCGCAGGGAGGAGAGAGGGGTGAATTCAGCGGGGTCTTCTCATCCATCCCATACTGATGTGGCAGTCGGGGTGTTACTGGGGAGGGCTGAACCTAGGTCTCACCTGAGCCTCCCCGAGCATCCTCATCCCTAAAATGGGCTCCGGGGTAGAGGAGCCAAACCGGCTCTGGGCTGACCCTCTTGGAGGTGGGTCTGTGGACCTGGGGACCGGGCTGGGATCTGGAGCTGCTGGATCTTTGCAGCTGGATCCGGTCGCATCCCCACCCCGGCTGCCTCATGGGCATGGAGGAGAGGATGCTGGGGACCTGCCCCGAGGAGGCTGCGTGGGGAGGGAGATGCTGGGGGATGCGGAGGGGAGCAGATGGGGAGCAGGGCTGGTTCCTGAGACTCCCTGTTCTTGGCGCAGGAGAGGGGATCGCTGCTCCCAGCCCGGCTCTGTCGGGATGCTGCCAAACCCAGGAGCAAATCCTCCCCAGCAGCTGTGCGTCAGCCAGAGCGGGGATTTTCTCTCTGCTTTTTGGCTTGGGCAGGTCCCTGCAGGCGCATCCCTCTGCCACCCATGTGCTGGGCAGGCCGGTGCCCGCGGCTCGGGTGGGCGTGTGGTGCCTGGCACCTTTGGGTGCCCTGGGCATGGCTTTGGGACCGGCCATACACAAGGGGGTTGGAGACTGGACCCCCAGCTGGGTGCTGATCCATTAAACGCCGGCACTGTAAACCTTCCCACATGGGGAGCCATTTAACGGGTGGCTTTGGGCTTCCCTTGGCCGTGCCTCAGTTTCCCCATCGGAGTAGCGAGACCCCTGCGATTCCCAGACCCCTCCCCAGCGACTGAGAGCTGGATCCCATAACCAAACCGCTTTATATACGGAAAATAAGAGAGGGCCCCGTGCATACAGAGCAAACCCCCCGAGGGAGACGGCTGTGCCAGCCCCCGGCTGCCCAGGCCCTGCTCCGGAGCGCTGCCTCAGATTGAATTCCTCCTCAGTTGCAGATGGCCGGGAATTCAATTTTCCCAGATCCCATCAGAGGCTGATAAATGAGCTCCCTAATCACCGCGCAGGTCCCATTAGCGCCGGCCGCGTCAGGAGGGGATGCGGGAACGTTGCGTCTCCCTTTCCCATCCCACTGCTCAAAGTCCCCCCCTGGGGGACCTGGCTGTCCCCGTCCCCCCGAGTCCCAAATCCGGCCGCATCCCTGGAGCACCTGGGGAGGAGGCTTTGCCACGATGCTCCGGAGCAGAGCCAGGCCAGGGGAGCCTCGGCAGAGCCAATTCGCCAGAAAACATAGAGGAAAATCCTTAAAACCCAGCCGGGAGGTGCTGGTGGCCGGTGGGGACAGGAAGGGGACAGTGTGCTAGGGAAAGCCTTCCAGGTACGCCACGTCCTGGGGATGCGCGCCGTGCCAGCTCCTCTCCGGCACTGCCCGCAGCCAGGGCCCTGCGGCAGCGATGCTCGGCCCCGTGCCCGGCTCTGCCGCCGGTGCCAGCGCCGAAGGGTCGGCACCAGCCACCCTCCGCAGCTGGGTGCCAGGGCGGGCACGGCGGCTGCTGTAAATGCCCGCGTCCCTCGGGATGAAGGCGGTCGGGTACCAGGGATGCTCCTAGTGATGGAGCGGTTTCCTTGCGGCTGCCTCGGGAGGATGGAGAGGGCTCCGGGGCTGCAGCCGTGGGGCCTGTGGGATGAGAGGAGGATTTTAGGGACCGGCATGGCTTTGCCCTCTTCTGCCCAGATGGCCCCCGAGCCCTGGCACGGGGCTGGCGTCGTCTGCCGGGATGCGGCCGGGGGTCTGAGCAGCTGCTCGTTCAGGACCATTTTGTGCCCTGAGCTCTGGGTTGGCGGGATGGAAATCCCCAGCCCATCCATGGGATCATCCCCTCCCCGGGGTCCGGGCACCCCATGGCCCCGTGTGCCCCATATCAGGGCCCGTTCCCCCCTGTCACCGCCTGTCCCCATCCTCTGGCATGTTATTTATTGCCACCGCAGCCTTGCGGGGCGGGCAGCTCCGTGCTGGGAACAGAAGGGCGGCGGGGTCAAGTCCCTTCCCGGGGACGCCGGGGTGTCACTGCAGCACCGCTGCACCCCCAAAACAGGCTGGGGCAGGAGACGGTGGGCTGAGAGGGGTCCGTGTCCCCCTCCCCACGCCGGGACGGGGGGTAGGGACAAGGGACGTGGGGCTGAGCGGGGTCCGTGTCCCCCTCCCCAAGCCGGGACGTGGGATAGGGGTGGGAGATGGTGGGCTGAGCAGGGTGCGGGCAGCGGCCGCCCTGCCCTGGCTGCAGGTGCACGGAGGGTCCCCGGGGGGCCGCGGGGAGGGGAGCCGGGGGTCCCCAGGGTGCAGCGGTCCCCGCGGGCGGGCAGGCCTGGCTGAGCGGCCATTTATCTGCTCCTCGCAATTCGTTTCCCACCGAAATAACAACTTCCTTCCCTTCCCTGCGGGAGAGACCCTCGGCCCTTTCCAGCTCCGCTCTTATCAACAACTAATTAACGGCAAATCGTTTGGCCGGGGACTGCTGTTCCAAGAAGGCCGCGATGTTCTTGGGGACGGGAAATCCTTGAGGAGGACGGCCGCGGTCCTGGCTGTTTGTCCTGCCCAACAAAGGGACATCAACAGGAAGCGACCTTGACTCCGGCCCCGTTCCGTCAGCCCTGGGAGGCGAGGCCGGGATGCGGGGGGATGACCCGGGGAGCATCCCCGAAGGTCTCAGGGGATGACGGAGGTTGGAAAATTTGCTTGTAGAATTAAGAAAACCATGCTCAGAGGCTGTGGTGTCCCCAGGGAGCGTCAGTCCACCTGGTCCCTGTCTGTACAAATGGTTTGCACTGCCTGTGCAAACTGCCCTGTGCAAGTGCCCCATGCAAACACCCCGTGCAAGTGCCCCGTGCAAACTGCCCTGTGCATAGGGCCTGTGCAAACCGCCCCGTGCAAACAGCCCAAGCAAACTGCCCGTGCAAATGCCTGTGCAAATGGTTTGCACTGCCTGTACAAACCGCACTGTGCAAACTGTCCTGTGCATACGGCCTGTGCAAGTGCCCTGTGCAAGTGCCCCATGCAAACAGCCTGAGCAAACCACCCGTGCAAACTGCCCCGTGCAAACTGCCCTGTGCAAGTGCCCCGTGCAAACAGCCTGAGCAAACCACCCATGCAAACTGCCCTGTGCAAATGGTTTGCACTGCCTGTACAAACTGTGCTGCGCAAACTGCCCTGTGCATATGGCCTGTGCAAGTGCCTCGTGCAAATTGCCCTGTGCAAACAGCCTTGTGCAAATGGTTTGTACTGCCTGTACAAACTGCCCTGTGCAAATGCCCTGTGCAAATGGTTTGCACTGCCTGTACAAACCGCCCCGTGCAAATGGGCTGTGCAAGTGCCCCACACAAACAGCCTGAGCAAACCACCTGTGCAAATGGTTTGCACTGCCTGTACAAACCACCTGGTGCAAATGGCCTGTGCAAGTGCCTCGTGCAAAGAGGCTGAGTAAACCACCCGTGCAAATGCCCCACGCAAACTGCCCATGCAAACCTTTTCACGCAAACTGCTACATGCAAACCGCTCTGTGCAAACTCTCTTGTGGAAATGGCCTGTGCAAATGGCCTGGTGCAGATTGCCCCATGAAGACCACCCTGTGCAAAAGCCCTGCGAAGACTGCCCCGTGCAGCCCACCCTGCACTAACCGCTGTGGCTTGCGAGCCCTGCTGCCCACTGTGTGCCCGGCAAGGCAATGCCGCGCCAGCCGCCGCTCTCCACCGGGCTTAACTGTGATTCCAGTGATTATATTGCAGCCTCGTCAGCTGGGACTCGCTAATAGACGAAGAGCACCTGAAATGACTTTTAAAGTGCTGTTTGAGGAGAAGCAAACCGTGCACGCCGGTGCGGTTAGGCAGCTCTGTGCCTGTTGGGTGGTGTTTAAGGCTGTAGTTCAGCGCGGCAGGTTGGAGCGAGGCCGGTGCGTGGGTGACGAGGACGGGGTGGAGCGATGTGCTGAGCTCCGGGGTCGATGCTGGGCTCAGCGCAGCCCTTCCCATCCGGACCCAACCCCAGCGCCGCCCTGAGCTGGTCCTGCATGGCTGCAACCCTGCACAGCCAGGGAAACTGAGGCAGGCGTGGGTGAGCAGGGCTCCTAGCGTGCTTTCTTTTTGGGTGGCTGATGCCACAGGTTTGCATCCTCCGCTCCTGGGAAGCCTCAGCCCAGCATCGCTGGATGCCGGGGCAGCTCCGTGCCCGGCTGCTGCCCTCCAGCCCCTGCCCGCAGGGCCCAGCTCCTCATCTATCTGCTGCACCAGGACCCCGGGCAAATGACCATGGGGAGGCAAGAGATATCCCAGAAGTGTTTCCTTCCCGTTTACACTCATTATCCCCCTATAAAAGATGAGGTAATTAAGGAGCTACCTCGGGTTACAGGTTCTTGCTGCCTGATTAGATTAAAGCAATGTAATTTGGGACCGAAAGCAGTGCTCTAATCCGGGATGCGCAGGCTTGGAAGGGATGGATGGATGTCTTCCCGGCCAGGGTCGGGCAGAGCTGTCGGCTTTCTCCGTCTGTCCGTCCATCCCTCCATCCTTTGCTGCCCTGGACCTTGCCCAGTGCTTGCCCCAAGGGTGCTGCCTCCATATCCTCACCCCGATGGAGAGGATTCCCTGGGGAATTGTGGCTCTGGGGCTGGGGGAAGGATCCTGGAGCAGTGCAGGGACAGGGTGACAGGGATGCCAGCAGTGTCACTCAGCCCACGGCAGAGCTGGCGACACCAAAGCTCCTGCCCACGGTGGGACCCGCTGCCTTCGGGAGTCGCTTCCCTGCTCCGTGCCTCAGTTTCCCCACTTGCACTGCAGTGTTTTAGCCCGGCGATGCTCTCTGCCTGCACAAGGCTCTCCTGCCTGGCCCTGCCTGCTTGTTGTCAGCTCCGTGTTGCTAACATACAGCCAGAGCTTGGCTATATTTAACCGCCGCGGCCGGAGCACGGGGCCGTGCAGCTGGGGGGGGGTGGTGGTGGGGAGCAGCCCCCCGGGGAGGGGAGCGGAGCTGGGGGGCTCAGCATTGCCGGAGGCGAGGGGGAGGAGGATGAATCACAGCTCGGGGATATTTTTAACATCGCCAGATTGCTCGGCAAATGCTTGGGCAGGGCGGCGCGGGCGCTGGGGCTGGGTGTTTGCTTGCAGCTGCCGGCTGCTGGGGCTCAGCTTGGGGGTCCTGGGGAGGCTGGGGGGGGGCTCGGCTGCTCCCTTGGGATCTGGGGGTGCGAGCATGGTGTTGTGACCCTGCTGCCACGCATCGGAGAGGTGGCAAAGACAGGGACGTCTGTCCCCGTGCCCTGGGAGCCAACCCTGGGTGCAGTCGGTGGGGGCAGAAGGGGGTCCTGGACCAGCATCTTCCTCTGCAAAGAGGAGGCGGGAGGGGAGAAAGTGCCCTGGAGAGGGTAGAGTGGTGGGGAAAGCCAGAGCTGTGGCGTGGGAGAGGATCTGGATGTCCCTGATTTGGGGGGGGGGACAGGGATGAAGCCCCTGGGGCTGCCCTGGCCAGGGATGGTGACCCAAGCACCCGGGTGTCCCCAGGCTGGGGACACGGGGACCGGCGAAGGGCTGCGCTGGCAGAGGCCGGCTGCCTCCCAGATGGCAGCAAGCGGCGGCAGGAATACAAATGTGATTTGCTTTTTGCCTGTCAGACGGGAGAGCTTAACGAGATCCAGAGGCTGGCAGCTGTGGCCGAGCCAGCGCCGGCTACAAATGCATCCGATGGGATGAACCCCAGGTGGGAGGGAGCCGAGCCCCCAGCCCCGGGACCCCGACGGGGCGACCACCCTGGCCGGGCTCCCGGTGCCTGCCCGGCGTGCGGCTCTGCCAGGCCGGGCATGCAGATGTGATCATCCTCCTTGCCGAAAGCTCTGCTCTGCAGGGGATGCCCCGGCGAGCAGCAGGGTCTGGGAGATGCTGCTTGGTCCTTGACGCCTGCAAACACCCTGCAAGAGACAACGGGGCTGGTGTGAGAGGGGCTGGGGGCTGGTACGGGGGTCCTGGCTGCACCAGGGCTCTGCCGGCTGCAGCGCTGCCATCTCTCACCCCGTCTGCTGCCAGAGAGGGCTTAGGGCAAGGCAATAAATGGGGTGATGGGGGGGCTTTTCCCTGCCCCAGACCCCCCCTTCGCCGTACGCCGCGCTCTCAAGCATCCCGATCCCTTTGCATCCCGAGCCGGCAGCCCGGCAAACACATCGGGCAGCGTCTGTCTGCCCTTGGGTGGGGATGGCGCCCGCGGGACGTGGGTACCAGGGGACACACGCGCGATGCCCGTGGGCATGGAGATCTGCAGACTCAGCATCTCGGATGCTCTAATTTGATTTGGGTGCCCCAGCTCGGGGAGTGAAGTCGTCCAGACGGAGCGATGTCCGGCCTCATCCCGAAGGCGATCGCTCACGCCGGGGCTAATGCACTAATCCACTTACAGAATTAATTGGGATCATTTCCCTCGCGTTCCCAGGTGGATAAAGTCCCGTGGCAGGGGCAGGAGCCGTGCTCCGAGGGCTCGCGGGGAGACGAACGCCTCTGGACTCGAAGGGTCGCGTCGGTCAAATAATTTACTTGTGGCTTTTACGGCAGAGCTGGGCTGGAAGCTCAGCTGGGAGATGATTCCTTTCCTTGAGGTTCCTCGGCCCTGCAGCGAGCAGGGGCTGCTGTCCCCGCAGGGAAGGATGCGGCAAGAGCCTGCTGCCGGAGCCTGGGCTGATGCCAGCGTCCATCCCTTGGAGCCAGCACCCATGGGTGCTCCCGCAGCGATGGCAGGATGCATCTGGGCTGCAGATCTGCACCACCACCCCCCCCCCCCCCGGCCCAGGACCCCTGTCTTCAGCAGGACCCCCAGCCCCGGCCCCCCTTGCAAGGCAGGGCCCTGCAGCCCGGCTCAGCATCCCTCCGGGAGCGGGATGCTCCCAGGTGCCGGGTATCGCTGCCTCGCTTTCCGTGCCTCAGTTTCCCCCCGCTGAGCATCCCAGCGGGTACCTCGCTGCACTGGATCCCGCCTCTGCCCGCTCCGGGGGGGCCCCTCATCACCCTGGGGGTGCTCTGGGCAGGGAAGCATCACCCTGAGCTCCCCCATGGGGGAAAATCCGTCTCCGTCCATCGCTCGGGAGCGAGGCCAGGGGAATGGGCGCAAGCCCCAAGGTGTGAGAGCCAGCGAGCGCCGGTGCTGGGCGGGATGCGGGACCTTTCCCGTCTCCCTCCGTCCCTGTGGCAGGTGTGAGAGGAGCCTTTCCGGAGAGGAAGCTGGCCAGGATGGGATTTCTCTATTCCATAAACATCCAGAGAGGCCCTAGGGGGGCCGGGGGGGCTGAACCCAGCTGCTGCGGCCGGTGAGGCTGAGCAGGGGGATGGATCTGTCCCCAAAATCCCCACCCAGCGCCAGGCCATCCCTCCCTGTAAAAAGCCACGTTTTTGCTGCCGGTGAATTCCCTCCGCTGGTAAAGATGCTTTTCCATCCTGGCAGGGTCTGTCGGAGCCTGGGGGGGACTGGGACGAGTTGGGGGGGCCGTGCTGGGGGTCCCCACCCTTGCGTGGCTGGGTACAGGGTGGTGCCCCTGCTCTCCGAAAGGAAAAAGGGGGAAAAAAAAAAAATAGGGGGAAAATAGGGTGCCTTTTTCCACGGGGAGGAGAGCAGCCCGTGGTCCGGCTGGCCGGGCCGCGGTGAGGTTTGGCTTTGCCAAAGCCGCGGGGGTTTGCGCTGCGCAGGGCCACGCTGTGCCCTGGCTCGTGTCGGAGCAAAGACAAATTGCTTACTCTAATGAGATGAATGGCTTCATTAATCATCTGGTGGCTCTGACGGGAAATATTGAGGCAGATACGGCTCCGGCGTTGCGCCGCGCCGGGGGATGCTGGCGTGCCAACCGAGCGGGAGCCGGCAAAATCCCCGCCGGCATCGCGGTCCCATGGGGCATCCGGGGTGGTCAGCGATGGCACGTGGCAGCCAGTTGTTTTGGGTGTCTGGCAGAGCAAGAGCAGCGTCCCCATCCTTCCAGGCAAGGGCAAAGGTGACGCCAGTGCCAGCTTGATGGTCCCACGGGGCCACGGCTGCTGTCTGCGCTGGAGGGACGGGGACGGGGACGGGGACGGGGACGGGGACGGGGCGCTGCTCCCCTCCTCCTGCCTGCTCTGCAGGAGCAGCATCCTCAGCTCCTGGGGTTGTCGGTGATGCCCAGCGCCACGCCGTGTCCCGTGTTCTCTACGTCTGGCCCCAAATCCCCCTCCAGCGCCCATCTCCAGGCACCCCATTTCCGTGCAGCGTTTTCCTACGGAGCTGCTGGGCACAAAGACCTCGGGATGAGGGTGTCTGGCTCTGCTCTGACAGCTGGGAAATGCAATCGCTCCACGTTTCCCCCCACTTTGTTAGTGTTAATTAACCCTCCGTGATGCCCCTCCCCGGGGAAGCGTTATTATTGCTCTGCCCTCCGGGAAAGCTGGGATGCGGAGCAGGCGCTGGCAGCGACGGATGGGGAAGCCTCTCCCGGGAAGGGTTTTGGTCCCCTGCCCTGATGGATGTGGGTCCGGGGCTGCGGTGAGCCCAGCTCGGTGCATCCCGGTGACATCCGCAGTGACAGGGATGGGGTGGCCAGTGGCTTCGTCTCCCTGCCAGGCGCTGGAGCGTCCCGCTGTGCCAGGGATGTGTGTGCCAACACGGCCTCGTCCAAACATTCCAGCCCAGCCAAGCGTCCGTGGGAGCTGGGAACGGATCCGGAGAACCTCCCCCCCTCGCCCCACACCTCCCAACTGCAGCCCCCAAACCTGGTGTCTGGATGGGGCCCGTGGCGCGGAGTGCCAGGAGCGAGACGTGGGGGACGCCGTCCCCTCGCTGCCAGCCGCAGCATCCCAAGGGATGGCGAAGCAAGCTCGGCTCGCCGTGCGAGTGCCCGGCGTTGGGAAGCTAATTATCCCCTTAATTAGCTCCCTGGCCAGGGTGCAGCCTGGGTCCCAGGGTGCGGAGAGCGTGCCGGTGCCTGCTGGCGCTCGGGGGTGCTCCCTGCCCAGTTTGGGGGTGTGGGGGGATGGATCCTGCCCCCCCCATGCCGCCGCTCTCCGACAGCTGCCGGCGAAGGGTGCGGCGTGCTGCCTGCGCGTTGCCTGCAGCGGGGACCCATCGGTGGGAGTGGGAGCAGGGATAACCCCCTCCCTGTGCACTGCTGCTGGGGGGGCACACACGGGGGCTGGCAGCCTGCACCAGGTCACCCCAAAATGCTGGCGGGGGTGTGGGGGGACACCCCCATCCCATCCGTGGCCCCCCTCTCCAGTTTGTGTGACAGCCCCAGGACGCCCCGGCAAACGCAGGGACCCGGCACGTCACCGCATCCTGCATCGCCTTCCCCATCAGGAGGAGGAATTTGGGGAGGGGGGATACGGGGAAAGCTGTGCCCCCGCCCCGTGCCGTGCGTGGCTCCGAGCTCTCCCAGCGCCTTGGGCGCCTGCAGGGACTCGCTGCTTCAGCTCCCGAGTGGGGTCATTAAATAAAAGCAATAAACAGAGCTGACAGCGGGGCCCCAGCTGGGCTGAGCTGGCGGCGGGCTCGGCCCGGGCCGAGGCCATCGGGGAATACTATTTATGGCAGTAAAGGCGATGTGGCTGGGGTGGCGGCCGCGGCCGGGCGCTGGCTCCGTGCCCAGCGCGGAGCAGGGTGGCATCCCGGCAGCAAAAGGGTGCAGGGTCCCGGCTCCGGCGCCGCGGCATCCCCAGGGCTGAGCAACGCGGGGCGAGGGGCGTCTGGGAAAACTACCCGCTCCGGGCTGGGGGAGCTGGGCTGGGAGCGGGTTGGGCGGGATGAGAGGGATGAGTGGGATGAGAGGGATGAGTGGGGATGAGTAGGGATGAGTGGGATGAGTGGGATGAGTGGGATGAGTGGGGATGAGTGGGTTGAGTGGGATGAGTGGGATAAGCGGGGATGAGTGGGATGAGCAGGATGAGTGGGATGAGTGGGATGAGTGGGATGAGTGGGGATGAGTGGGGATGAGTGGGATGAGCAGGATGAGTGGGATGAGCGGGATGAGTAGGGATGAATGGGATGAGCGGGTTGAGTGGGATGAGTTGGATGAGCAGGACGAGTGGGAGGAGTGGGATGAGCGGGATGAGTGGGATGAGCAGGACGAATGGGATGAGCGGGATGAGCGGGATGAGCAGGACGAGTGGGATGAGTGGGATGAGCGGGATGAGTTGGATGAGCAGGACGAGTGGGATGAGTGGGGATGAGTGGGTTGGGTGGGATGAGTTGGATGAGGAGGACGAGTGGGATGAGTGGGGATGAGTGGGTTGGGTGGGATGAGTTGGATGAGGAGGACGAGTGGGATGAGTGGGATGAGTGGGTTGGGTGGGATGAGTTGGATGAGTGGGGATGAGTGGGATGAGTGGGGATGAGTGGGATGAGTGGGGATGAGCAGGACGAGTGGGATGAGCAGGATGAGTGGGATGAGCAGGACGAGTGGGATGAGTGGGGATGAGTGGGATGAGTGGGGATGAGCAGGACGAGTGGGATGAGCAGGATGAGTGGGATGAGCAGGATGAATGGGACGAGTGGGACGAGCGGGATGAGTGGGATGAGCAGGATGAGTGGGATGAGCAGGATGAGTAGGATGCCGTTCCTGGGCCAGTCTCGCTCCCCCTGCTGCCTCACCGTGCAGCAAACACTCCCGCCTGCCTCCACCGCTCGTTCTCTCATCTTGGGATGGTTTTTTTAGCTCCTGCAGCTTTTCCACCTGCTCCAGGGACGGACCCGCATTCCTGGCCCTATTAAAGCCATCACCCGCGTCCAGCTGCCACCCGTCCATCCCCGTGCCGAGCGTGCTGCCGGCATTTGATGCTCCGAACAGCCCCGGGTGTCCCGCTCGGGCTCTGCCCCGTCTCCCCCTGCGCACGGCGGGGATGCTGAGCCGCCGTGGAGGGACAGAGGGACGGCAGGACAGACACGCGGCCGAGGCCTGGCTGTATTCTACAGTGCATGTGTCTCCAGTGTGAGTAAGCGACTGGAGATGCAGCCCTGTTGGAATAACAGCCAGCGCCGATGTCTTCAGCTGGAAGCTCCCACCTGCCGCTCGGATCCGGCCCCGCGGCCGAAGATGCTCCGGGGGCAGGCGGGTGGCACAGCCCTGGCGAGGGGCTGCCGTCCCGGCTGGGGTCCTCACGGTGCAGGGTTGGGGACGGTCCCCGGAGGGACCCCACCAGTGACACTGGGGATGGTTGTCGGTGTAGCTGGGGAGGGAGTGCGGTGCCACCCAGCCAACACAGGGCGAAGGAAGAGCAAATCCCAGCGCCATTAGCTGGTGCCCGACTCGGAGCCTCCACCTATTCCTGTAATAACTTTATCCTTATCCCAGTGTCCCAGACGAGGGCTGGAGGCAGGAATGGAGCCGGGAGGGGGGGTCGTGCTGCAGAGCCCCTGGTTCCCCCCAGCTTTTCCGTGCGCTGCGGCGAAGGGCTTCGAGCGCCCGCGAGCTTTCTCCAACGCCTCACCATTCATCTTCCCCGCCGGCGATTGATGCCGGCGCTGCGTGGGAACGGCAGGAATTTTCCTGCCTACAGGGCTCCCTTTTGGGTGTCTGGCAGGAGCCCCGGCCCCGGCTGTGCCCCGGCACCCTCCGGCAAACCCGAGGGAGGTGGGGTGGGAGCAAGGGGGGAGCATGGACCCTCCATCCGTGTACCCTATGGTGCCCCAGGGTGGTGTGGGATGGGGAGTGGGGACGGAGCTGGGCTGGCCCCCACTCTGTTAGTGCAAAGGAACTGGCACTGAATAGAATATTTAAGGGCTGCCCTGCCTGACCCTGCCTATCCCTGCCTGACCCTGCCTATCCCTGCCTATCCCTGCCTGACCCTGCCTGACCCTGCCTATCCCTGCCTATCCCTGCCTGACCCTGCCTGACCCTGCCTATCCCTGCCTGACTCTGCCTGCCTCTGCCTATCCCTGCCTATGCCTGCCTGTCCCTGCCTGACCCTGCCTATCCCTGCCTGTCCCTGCCTGACCCTGCCTATCGCTGCCTATGCCTGCCTGTCCCTGCCTATCCTTGCCTGCCCCTGCCTATCCCTGCCTATCCCTGCCTGCCCCTGCCTATCCCTGCCTGTCCCTGCCTGCCCCTGCCTATCCCTGCCTGTCCCTGCCTGACCCTGCCTGTCCCTGCCTGACCCTGCCTATCCCTGCCTGACCCTGCCTATCCCTGCCTATCCTTGCCTGCCCCTGCCTATCCCTGCCTATCCCTGCCTATCCTTGCCTGCCCCTGCCTATCCCTGCCTATCCCTGCCTGCCCCTGCCTATCCCTGCCTGTCCCTGCCTGCCCCTGCCTGCCCCTGCCTGACCCTGCCTGCCCCTGCCTGCCCCTGCCTGCCCTGCCTGACCCTGCCTGACCCTGCCTGACCCTGCCTATCCCTGCCTGCCCTGCCTGCCCCTGCCTGCCCTGCCTGACCCTACCTGCCCCTGCCTATCCCTGCCTGCCCTGCCTGCCCCTGCCTGCCCCTGCCTGTCCCTGCCTGTCCCTGCCTGCCCCTGCCTGCCCTGCCTGCCCCTGCCTGCCCCTGCCTGCCCTGCCTGCCCTGCCGGCAGCAGAGGCAGGAGCTCAGCCGTGCGTGGAGGGTTGAAAAACTCTGGGGATGAGGAAGGAAGCGGCTGGAGGGAGACGAGGTGTTGATGTGGCTCATGCAGGTACTGGGGTGGCTACTGCAGGCACTGGTGTGGCTAGTCCTGGGGGTGGTTTGGCTGGTGCAGTCATTGACCTGGCTAGTACAGGCATTGGCGTGGCTAGCACTGGAGGTGGTGTGGCTAGTGCAGGCATTGACATAGCTAGTGCAGGTGTTGGTGTGGCTAGTTCTGGGAGTGGTGTGGCTAGTGCAGGCATTGGTGTGGCTAGCGCTGGAGGTGGCATGGCTAGTGCCAGCGTTGACGTGGCTAGTGCAGGTGTTGGCATGGCTAGTACAGATATTGACGTGGCTAGCACTGGAGGTGGTGTGACTAGTGCAGGCATCGACATGCCTAGTGCAGGTGTTGGCATGGCTAGTGCAGGAATTGACGTGGCTAGCACTGGAGGTGGTGTGGCTAGTGCAGTCATTGACATGCCTAGTGCAGGTGTTGGCGTGGCTAGTGCAGACATTGGCATGGCTAGCACTGGAGGTGGCGTGGCTAGCGCTGGCAGTGGCACGGCTGGCAGAGGCACTGGCACGGCATTAGCATGGCTGGTGCAGGAACTGGCATGGCTAATGCAGGCACTGGCAGGGCTTGTGCAGATGTCGGTGTGGCTCGTGCAGATGGTCGCGTGGCTAGTGGAGACGGCGTGGCTAGTGCAGGTGTTGGCATGGCCCAAGCTGATGTTGGTGTGGCTCATGCAGATGTTGGCATGGCTAGCGCAGATATCGGCATGGCTTGTGCCAACATTGGTGTGGCCAGTGCAGATATCGGCATGGCTCGTGCAGACATTGCTGTGGCTCATGCAGATATCAGCGTGGCTAGTGCAGATGTCGGCATGGCTCATGCAGACATTGGTGTGGCTAGTGCAGATGTTGGTGTGGCTAGGGCAGATGTCGGTGTGGCTTGTGCAGACATTGGTGTGGCTCATGCAGACATCAGTGTGGCTAGTGCAGATGTCAGCATGGCTCGTGCAGACATTGGTGTGGCTAGTGCAGACCTTGGCATGGCTCGTGCAGACATCAGCGTGGCTCGTGCAGACATCGGCATGGCTCGTGCAGACATTACTGTGGCTCGTGCAGACGATGGCGTGGCTCGTGCAGACATCAGCGTGGCTCGTGCAGACATCAGCGTGGCTAGTGCAGACGGTGTGGCTCGTGCAGACATCGGCATGGCTAGTGCAGACTTCAGCGTGGCTAGTGCAGACGGTGTGGCTCGTGCAGACATCGGCATGGCTAGTGCAGACTTCAGCGTGGCTAGTGCAGACGATGGCGTGGCTCGTGCAGACATCAGCGTGGCTCGTGCAGACGCTGGCGTGGCTCGTGCCGACATCGGCGTGGCTAGTGCAGATGTCGGCGTGGCTCGTGCAGGGCCGCCTGTACCCAAGCGTGGCCGCAGGGCCCCCTCCCCGCAAACTCAGCTCCCTGGGGACACCCTCCCCGTGCCACCCCCGCAGGGCTGGGTCTCCAGCCCAGTGCTCCCAGTACGCTGGCGGGCTGCTCCCAGTGCCCCCCCCACCCCGGTGGCCAAAGCCTCTCCTGCCTTTCGTGGACCCCCCCCCCAGCTCCCCCCGTGATGGGTGTTGACCAAAAGGGGACGTTCTGGCCCCAAAAAGGAGGTGGGCAGGCTGCTCTGCTCTGGGGGGGCGGCCGGGGGCCTGGGGGAGGGAGGCCACCGGGGCGTTGGGGATGGTGGGGCGGGGTCCCCCGTGCCCCTCACCGTGGCTTCAGGCCACCTTAACCCCCCACTCTGCTCTCTCCCCAGGATGCCCTGCTGAGCCTGGGGGCCGTGATCGACGTCTCGGGCCTGCGGGACGCCCTCCGCCATGCCCTCGTCGCCCTGCTGCCCAGAGTGGTAGGTGGAGGCAAGGCCTCTGAGCCCCCCGCCCCGCTGGGGCTGGGGTGGGGGGAGCCCTGCGGGTGGTAGATTCTCTGCTGGCTGATACTGAGGTTGAGCATGGGGTGGGGTCTGCTCCCCCCAGCCCACCTCACCGTCCTCCCCACGTACGGGCCACACGTCACCGGTCCCCTGGTTGCCATTTTAAATGTAAAATCGCTTTTGGGTTGACCTTTCTGAGTGTCACTCCCTTGTCCTCACTGGCCACCTCCCCGTAGCAGGCAGGGAGCAGCACAGAGCCCCCTGGGAGCGGCAGGACCCCCAGTGCCCTTGTGGCCCTGGGGTGCTGGTGGTGGCCATGGGGTGATGGTGGTCCTGGTGCTTATAGTGGCCCTGGTGCTCATGGTGACCCTGGTGCTGGCCCTGGTGCTGCTGGTGGCCTTGGGGTGATGGTGGCCGTGGGGTGCTGGTGGCCCTGGGGTGCTCGTGGTGGCCCTGGGGTGCTGGTGGCCCTGGGCTGATGATGGTGGCCATGGGGTGCTGGTGGCCCTGGGGTGCTCGTGGTGGCCCTGGGGTGCTGGTGGCCATGGGGTGATGGTGGTGGCCCTGGGGTGCTCGTGGTGGCCTTGGGGTGCTGGTGGCCCTGGGGTGATGGTGGCCGTGGGGTGCTGGTGGCCCTGGGGTGATGTTGGTGGCCCTGGGGTGCTCGTGGTGGCCCTGGGGTGCTGGTAGCCCTGGGGTGCTGGTGGCCCTGGTGCTCATGGTGACGCTGGTGCTGGCCCTGGTGCTGCTGGTGGCCCTGGGGTGATGGTGGCCGTGGGGTGCTGGTGGCCCTGGGGTGATGGTGGTGGCCCTGGGGTACTGGTGGCCCTGGTGCTCATGGTGACCCTGGTGCTGCTGGTGGCCCTGGGGTGATGGTGGCCCTGGGGTGATGGTGGCCGTGGGGTGCTCGTGGTGGCCCTGGGATGCTGGTGGCCCTGGTGCTTCTGGTGGCCGTGGGGCACTGGTGGCCCTGCTACTGGTGGTGGCCAGGCGCGGGGCAGGTGTCACGCCAGCGCCACACCACGGGGAGCCACGGCCACGAGGCCAAGGGCAGGGCTGGGGTCCAGGGGACCGTGGGCGGCGGGGCTGGGGCACCCTGGCCATGCAAAGGGGAGGGGGCGAGCGAGCGTGCATGCGTGAGCAGGACTGTGCAGGTGTGCATGTGCACAGGGGCGTGCAAGCGTGCCTGCGGGTCCATATGCATGCGTGTGCAGGTCTGTGTGTGCATGCATGTGCACATGTGTGTATGCAGGTGTGTATTGGCATGTGGGTGCGTGGGGGTGCACATGTCTTTGTGCACGTGTGTGAGTGTGCACGTGGTGTTTGTGCACACGTGTGGCGGTCTACATGTGTTTATGCGTGGGGTGTTGTGGCTCTGGCCTTGGAAAAGCCCTGTGCCCCTGGGGAAACTGAGGCACGCAGCACCTCAGAGCTGGGCTGGGGGATCCTGGGGCGGGAGGGGGGGGGTGCAAGGGCTTGCTGAGCCTGCAGTGGGATGGGGGCGAGGGTCCGGGTGTGGGGTCCCCGTCCCTCGGTGCTGCCCGCTCTCCTTCCCGCAGGAGCACGTCTACATCTACCTGCTGGATGGGGAAACCCGGCTGATCTGTGACGACCCCCCCCATGAGCTGCCGCCTGAGGGGAAGCTCAGGTGAGCCCCGGTGTCCCCCCGCCGGGTGCAAGCACACGCGTGTGCACGGAGGGCATGAGGTTTCCCGGGGGACGTGGCTGCCGGACCCCCCAGCAGCCGCCCCCTCCCTGCTGCGAAGCCCAGACCCCCCTGGGTCGCAGGAGGTCAGAGACCCCCGACCCACGGCAGCAGCTCTGCCCTGCAGCTGGGAGAGGGGAGGGAGGGCTGGTGAGCCATCCCTGTCCCTATCGTGTCCCCATTCCCATCCTCATTCCATCCCTGTCCCCATCCCTGTCCCCATCCCCATCCTCACCCTCATCCTGCCCCCATCCCATCCCTGTCCATCACCTGGGCATCGACCCACAGGGAGCTGGGCACCAGTGTGGCAGGGGGTGGGCAGGGGGACACACGCGTGCACAGGGATACGCACGCATGCATAGGTGCTGTGCATGTGCAGGGACATGTGTGCACAGGGACATACATGTGTGCACAGGCACTGTGCACGTGCAGGGGACACACACATGTGCACAGGGATACACACGCATGCACAGGGACACACACGCATAGGGACACACGCATGCACAGGGACACACACGTGTGCACAGGGACACATATGTGTGCACGGATACACACATGCACAGGGACACACGTGCATAGGTGCTGTGCAAGTGCAGGGGACACGAGCGTGCACAAGGACACACACGTGTGCACAGGTGCTATGAGTGTACAGGGGAGACATGCTGCACAGGGACACGTGCTGTGCATGTGCAGGGGACACGTGTGCACAGGGACACACATGTGCACGGGTGCTGTGCATGTGCAGGGGTCACATGCACAGGGACGCATGCGTACACAGGGACACACGCATGCACAGGGACACACGCACATGCGCAGGTGCCATGCACATGCAGGGGAGACACAAGTGTGCACAGGGACACATGCATGTACAGGTGCTGTGCACATGCAGGGACACACGCGTGCACAGGGACACACATGCGTGCACAGGCACCATGCACATGCAGGGAACACACATGTGCACAGGGACACATGCATGCCCAGGCGCTGTGCACCTGCAGGGACACACGCATGCACAGGGACACACGCTGTGTGCAGGCGCTGTACATGTGCAGGGGATACACATGTGTGCACAGGGACATACGTGCTGTGCACAGGCGCTGTACACATGCAAGGGACACACACGTGTGCACAGGGGCACATGCGAGCACAGGCGCTGTGCACGTGTAGGGGACACGTGTGCACAGGGACACACACACGTGCACAGGCACCGTGCACATGCACGGGACACGTGTGCCCAGGGACACATGCGTGCACAGGGACACATGCATGCACAGGTGCTGTGCACATGCAGGGGACACATGCGTGCCCAGGGGCACACGCGTGCACAGGCGCCGTGCACATGCAGGGGACACATGCGTGCCCAGGGGCACACGCGTGCACAGGTGCCATGCACATGCAGGGGACACCCACACGTGTGCACAGGGACACATGCGTGCCCAGGGGCACACGCGTGCACAGGCGCCGTGCACATGCAGGGGACACACACGTGCCCAGGGACACATGCGTGCACAGGCGCCGTGCACATGCAGGGGACATGCACACCCACGCGTGCCGCGCAGTCCTGGCAGCCTGTCCCCTCCCGGAGCCCCCCGGTGCCCTGCCCGGGGGGGTGCCCCTGCCGGGGGGTGCCCTGCCCGGGGGGGTGCCCCTGCCGGGGGGGGCCGTTGGGGTCCCCCCAGGGGGGCGGTGGCTCAGGGCGTCCCTGTCCCCGTAGGGATGCGGTGCGGAGGCAGAAGCGGCTGGAGTGCGGGGGGCTGCCCCCCGCCGAGCTCCCCGTCCGGCAGCTGGGACCCCTGGCAGCACCCCTGGCCGCCGGCATGCAAGGTGGGGGGGTTTGGGGGGGTGGGGGGTGATTTGGGGGGGACACGGAGGGGGGGAGTGGGGGGCGTATAGGTGGCCGGGGTGGCTGGGTGGGTGGGCGTAGGCCTGGGTGGGTGCGTGGGGGAACGGGTGGGCGTAGGCGTGGATGGGGGGGGGTGTGACGCAGGGGGACACGGGGGGGGGGCCATGCACCCCGAGGGCTCAGCACCACAGCCCCGGGCTGTCCCCGCTCAGGACCGAGCCTCTCTCTGCTTGCAGTGCTCATCATCCCGCTGGTGGACAAGGACGGTGGGGCCGTGGTGTGCGTCATCCTGGTGAGCGCGGGGACGTGGGCAGGACGCGGGGGGACACGGGGACAGGGCCGGGACGCCGGGGTCCTCACGCCACAACCCCCCCCCCAGGTACACTGCGGCCAGCTGAGCGACTCGGACGAGCAGAACCTGCGTGCGCTGGAGAAACACGTGAGTGACCCCGGCTCGGCCGCGGGACCCGGCACCTGGGGACCTGCCACCGTGTCCCCGCTGTCCCGTGTCTGTTAAATCCAGCTGGCGGCCGGTCACGGGCGGTGTTCCCCAGGGCTCAGTGTTGGGGCCGCTCTTGTTTAATATCTTCATCAATGACCTGGACGAGGGGATCGGGTGCGCCCTCAGTCAGTTTGCAGATGACACCAAATTGGGTGGGAGTGTCGGTCTGCTCGAGGGTAGGAAGGCCCTGCAGAGGGATCTGGACAGGCTGGATCCATGGGCCGAGGCCAGTTGTGTGAGGTTCAACAAGGCCAAGTGCCGGGTCCTGCCCTGGGGTCACAACAACCCCAGGCAACGCCACAGGCTTGGGGCAGAGTGGCTGGAGAGCTGCCCGGCGCAGAAGGCCCTGGTGGTGCTGGCTGAGAGCCGGCTGGACACGAGCCAGCAGCGTGCCCAGGTGGCCAAGGAGGCCAACGGCATCCTGGCTTGTATCAGCAATGGTGTGGCCAGCAGGAGCAGGGCAGGGAGGGTGCCCTGTGCTGGGCACTGGGGAGGCCGCCCCTCGAATGCTGTGTTCAGTTTTGGGCCCCTCGGGACAAGGAGGACATGGAGGTGCTGGAGCGTGTCCAGAGAAGGGCAACGGAGCTGGGGAAGGGTCTGGAGCACAAGTGTGATGGGGAGCGGCTGAGGGAGCTGGGGGGGTTTAGCCTGGAGAAGAGGAGGCTGAGGGGAGACCTTAGGTCTCCGACCCTCTTAGACCTCTTAGACTCTCTCCAACATGAGCGTCAGTCTCTTCTCCCAAGTCACAGCGATAGGACGAGAGGAAATGGCCTCAAGCTGCATCAGGGGAGGTTTAGATTGGAGATTAGGGAAAATGTCTTTACTGCAAGAGTGGTCAGGCACTGGAACAGGCTGCCCAGAGAGGTGCTGGAGTCACCATCCCTGGGGGTGTTCAAAAACCGTGTAGCCGTGGCACTTGGGGCCATGGTTTAGGAGGCCTGGGGGTGTTGGGTTGGCGGTTGGACTCGATGATCCCAGAGGTCTTTTCCAACCTTAATGATTCTGTGACTCGATGATTCCATGTCCGTTACGCCCCGCCTTGCAGACCCTGGTGGCGTACCGGCGCCTGCAAGCCCTGCAGAAGCTGCAGCCCTGGCCCCAGGTCAGCCTCTCCACCAGCTCCTCCCAGAACTCCCTGGCCAAGCCCGAGAAGGCGCCCGACAGCGGCTACAGCGACCTGGACTGCAAGATCCTGCAGCTCTGCGGTGAGGCCAGGGTGGGCACCGGGGCGGGGGGGTGCGTGAGCAGGGTGAAACTGGGGTGCTGAGCCCCGCACGGCGCTCTCGCCCCCTCGTGCAGGCGAGCTGTACGACCTGGATGCCGCCTCGCTCCAGCTCAAGGTCATCAACTATGTGAGTAGCCCACCCCGCCGCCCCCCCCTCCTCACCCCTGGCCCCATTTTATTTCCAAAAAGAAAAAAAAAAAGAAAATCCCCCAAAGCAAAGAAACGTCTCGAGCATCAGCTGCGCAGCCATCAGTAGTGACCAGAGTGAACATAACCATCAATAGTCTCCAGAGTGAAGCTGATCAGACACAGGGGAGAGGATCTGGGGGGGGGGGCACCCTGCTGTCTGTGGCACATGCGGGTGCTGGGAGGTAGAGGAGGGGCCAGATCCTGCCCTGGGAGGGGCTTGAGGCAGATTGGGGTGCTGACCCCCACCCTCCGCCCCCCCCTCCAGCTGAAGCAGGAGACCCAGTCGCTCTGCTGCTGCCTCCTGCTCGTCTCCGAGGACAACCACCAGCTCTTCTGCCAGGTGGGTGCCACCGGGCCGCTCCCCCCACCCTGACCCCCCCCCCCACCGTGGGGCCAGCGGGTCCCGTTGCACTCCCCGCGGAGGGGCACAGCTCCGTGGGGCTCGGCCACCACGCCGTGGCACCTCACCCCCCGCCGCTCCCCATCTCTTCCAGGTGGTGGGGGACCGCGTCCTCGAGGAGGAGATCAGCTTTTCGGTGAGCGGGGGCGGGCAAGGGGTGGGGGACACGGCGGGGGTTGGGGGGGGGGGGGCAGGGGGTCCCTTCCCGTGGGCTCACCCGTCCCCTCCACCCGCAGCTCACCTTCGGGCGCCTGGGGCAGGTGGTGGAGGACAAGAAATCCATCACCTTGAAGGACATCAGCGAGGTGGGTGCCAGCTCTCCGCCTTGGGTGGGGACTGTCCCCCCCACCCCGCACCCCGGGGACACGGGTGGGCTTCCCGGGGTTGCGGGGGGGGGGGGGGGGGGTTGGAGGTCCCGGCCCCATGTCGCCTTCTCGCCCGCAGGAGGAGCACAAGCAGCTGAGCAGTATGTTGGGGTGCGAGGTCACCTCCATGCTCTGCGTCCCCGTCATCAGCCGGGCCACCTCCCAGGTGGTGGCATTGGCCTGCGCCTTCAACAAGCTGAGCGGGGAGAGGTGAGCCCTGGGGGCGGGCAGGATCGGGCCCGCGCCCCTTCCCCTCTGCCCCGAGCTGGGGCTGCCTTTGGGGGTGGCGAAGCATCGCCACCACGGAGGAAAGGCAGGGCAGGCGTGGCGTGGGGACAAGGGACTGAGGTGTGCGTCCGTCCGTCCCCCCGCCCCGTGGGGTCTTGTCCCCCCCGCAGCTACACGGAGGCGGACGAGCACAAGATCCAGCACTGCTTCTGCTACACCTCCACGGTGCTCACCAGCACCTTGGCCTTCCAGAAGGAGCAAAAGCTCAAGTGCGAGTGCCAGGTGAGCGCCCACGGGGCCACGTCACGCCGTGCACACGCGTGTGCGTGTCCCGCGTCACGCCGAGTTACCGACGGTGTCCCCTCTGTCCCCGCCAGGCCTTGCTGCAGGTGGCGAAGAACCTCTTCACGCACTTGGGTAGGTGCAGGCTGCAGGGAGCACCCGTGCCGTGGGTGGGGGACGGACCCCCCATGCACAGCCCCGGGGGACGGTGGCACCGGGGTCCCCTGTCCCCACCTGGGGGGACCGTGTCCCCTGCGTTGGCAGCCCTGGCTCCGCTGGGGGATGGACGCAGGACGGCAGCCATGAGCTCGCACAGCGCCTTGTTTGCACTGACACTGCACAGCTGCACGCGTGCCCGTTGCATGAGCACAGAGCTGCTGCGTGCACTTAGAAACGTGCTTGCACGCGCGCGTTGCTGCATGCGTGTGCTGCTGCAGGCACACACTGCTGCAGACACACGCAGAGCTGCATGCTCACGTGCACTGCTGCACGCACGCTGCTGCACACGCACGTACTGCTGCATGCACACACACGCTGCTGCTTGCACGCACACTGCTGCACATGTACGTACTGCTGCATGCACACACACACTGCTGCTTGCACACACGCTGCTGCACGCACTCTGCTGCACACGTACGTACTGCTGCATGCACACACACTGCTGCTTGCACACACACTGCTGCACATGTACGTACTGCTGCATGCACACACACACTGCTGCTTGCACACGCGCTGCTGCACGCACGCTGCTGCACATGTACGTACTGCTGCATGCACACACACACTGCTGCTTGCACACGCGCTGCTTGCACGCACACTGCTGCACACGTACGTACTGCTGCATGCACACACACACTGCTGCTTGCACACACACTGCTGCACGCACGCTGCTGCACACGTACGTACTGCTGAATGCACACGCGCTGCTGCACGCACATTGCTGCACACGTATGTACTGCTGCATGCACACACACACACTGCTGCTTGCACGCACACTGCTGCACACGTACGTACTGCTGCATGCACACACACACTGCTGCTTGCACACACACTGCTGCACGCACACGTATGTACTGCTGCATGCACACACTGCTGCACGCACGCTGCTGCACACGTACGTACTGCTGCTTGCACACACACACTGCTGCTTGCACGAACACTGCTGCACGCACACGCACATACTGCTGCATGCACACACACACTGCTGCTTGCACACGCGCTGCTTGCACGCACACTGTTGCACACGTACGTACTGCTGCATGCACACACACACTGCTGCTTGCACACACACTGCTGCACATGTACGTACTGCTGCACGCACACACACTGCTGCTTGCACACACACTGCTGCACGCACGCTGCTGCACACGTACGTACTGCTGAATGCACACGCGCTGCTGCACGCACATTGCTGCACACGTATGTACTGCTGCATGCACACACACACTGCTGCTTGCACACGCGCTGCTGCACGCACGCTGCTGCACATGTACGTACTGCTGCATGCACACACACACTGCTGCTTGCACACGCGCTGCTTGCACGCACACTGCTGCACACGTACGTACTGCTGCATGCACACACACACTGCTGCTTGCACACACACTGCTGCACGCACGCTGCTGCACACGTACGTACTGCTGAATGCACACGCGCTGCTGCACGCACATTGCTGCACACGTATGTACTGCTGCATGCACACACACACTGCTGCTTGCACACGCGCTGCTGCACGCACACTGCTGCACGCACACGCACATACTGCTGCATGCACACACACTGCTGCTTGCACATGTGCTGCTTGCACGCACACTGTTGCACACGTACGTACTGCTGCATGCACACACACACTGCTGCTTGCACACGTGCTGCTTGCACGCCCGCTGCTGCACACGTACGTACTGCTGCATGCACACACACACACTGCTGCTTGCACACACACTGCTGCACGCCCGCTGCTGCACACGTACGTACTGCTGCACACACACACACTGCTGCTTGCACACACACTGCTGCACACGTACGTACTGCTGCATGCACACACACACACTGCTGCTTGCACGCACACTGCTGCACGCCCGCTGCTGCACACGTACGTACTGCTGCACACACACACACTGCTGCTTGCACACACACTGCTGCACACGTACGTACGTACTGCTGCATGCACACACACACACACTGCTGCTTGCACACACACTGCTGCACGCCTGCTGCTGCACACGTACGTACTGCTGCACACACACACACTGCTGCTTGCACACACACTTCTGCACACGTACGTACTGCTGCATGCACACACACACTGCTGCTTGCACACACACTGCTGCACACGTACGTACTGCTGCATGCACACACACACTGCTGCTTGCACACACACTGCTGCACGCACGCTGCTGCACATGTACGTACTGCTGAATGCACACACACACTGCTGCACGCACGCTGCTGCACACGTATGTACTGCTGCAGGCACACACACACATTGCTGCTTGCACACGTGCTGCTTGCACGCACACTGTTGCATACGTACGTACTGCTGCATGCACACACACACTGCTGCTTGCACACACACTGCTGCACATGTACGTACTGCTGCATGCACACACACTGCTGCTTGCACACACAGTGCTGCACGCACACACACGTACTGCTGCATGCACACACACTGCTGCTTGCACACACACTGCTGCACGCACACGTATGTACTGCTGCATGCACACACACTGCTGCTTGCACACACACTGCTGCACGCACGCTGCTGCACACGTACGTACTGCTGAATGCACACGCGCTGCTGCACGCACATTGCTGCACACGTATGTACTGCTGCATGCACACACACACTGCTGCTTGCACACGCGCTGCTGCACGCACACTGCTGCACACATACGTACTGCTGCACGCACACACACTGCTGCTTGCACGCACACTGCTGCACACGTACGTACTGCTGCATGCACACACACACTGCTGCTTGCACACACACTGCTGCACGCACACTGCTGCACACGTACGTACTGCTGCACACACACACACTGCTGCTTGCACGCACACTGCTGCACACGTACGTACTGCTGCAGGCACACACACTGCTGCTTGCACGCACACTGCTGCACACGTACGTACTGCTGCATGCGCACACACACACACTGCTGCTCATGCACGTGCACTGCTGCACACATGCGTTGCTGCATGCACGCGCGCGCGCGCACACTGCTGCACGCACACGCATGCACCGCTGCGGGCGCACGCTGCTGCGCACACCCCCCCCCGCCCCGCGCAGCTGCAGTTTGCGCTGCACACAAGCACCCTGCCGCATTGCACGCGCTGTTGCCCACCTGCAGAGGCTGTGTCGCCCTTCGGTGCGCGCGCGCACACACACGCGTGCACACGCCCGCACGCACATGCACACGCTCTTTGCAGACCCCGTCCGTCTGCGCTCCCCGGGCCTTTCTGCTGCGCCCCCGCAGTGTTGGGGGGGGTGTGTGCCGGCGCAGCCCGCTCGGCGCAGACTGAGCTGAGACCCCTCGCTTTCGTTGCACGAGTGGGGAGCTGAGGCGGGCAGCAGCTGCCTGGCTGGGGGCTCCCTGACCCTTCCCCCCCCCCACCCCGCAGACGACGTCTCTGTTCTGCTCCAGGAGATCATCACGGAGGCCCGAAACCTCAGCAACGCCGAGATGTGAGTGGCCCTGGCGTGGGTGGGGGGACACGGGTGGGCACCGGGACGCCCCCCATGGGTGCGAGCAGCCGCCGCGTCTCTTGCAGATGCTCCGTGTTCCTGCTGGACCGGCTGAGCCACGAGCTGGTGGCCAAGGTGTTTGACGGCGGCGTGGTGGACGACGAGGTGAGCGCGGGGAGAAGAGGATGGATTTTGGGGGGGAGGTCGTGGGGTCCCACGCCGGTGACCCCCGGCTCTCGCCGCCCACAGAGCTACGAGATCCGCATCCCCGCGGACCAGGGCATCGCCGGGCACGTGGCCACCACCGGCAAGATCCTCAACATCAAGGACGCCTACTCCCACCCGCTCTTCTACCGCGGGGTGGACGACAGCACCGGCTTCCGCACCAGGAACATCCTCTGCTTCCCCATCAAGAACGAGAGCCAGGGTGAGGGGGGACCGGGGGGCCACCGGCACGGGGCGCTGCCACCCTGGGGGGACACCGGACCCTCCCCCGGCGCGGGCACGGCCTCCGGCACGATCCTGTCCCCGGCACGTGGGCACGGTCCTGTCCCTGGCACACGGACACGGTCCTGTCCCCAGCATGTGGGCATGGTCCTGTTCCCGGCACACGGACACGATCCTGTCCCCAGCACGTGGGCACGGTCCTGTCCCCAGCACACGGGCACGGTCCTGTCCCCGGCACGTGGGCACGATCCTGTCCCCCGGCACACGGGCACAGTCCTGTCCCCCAGCACACGGGCACGGTCCTGTCCCCGGCACACGGGCACGATCCTGTCCCCAGCACACGGGCACAGTCCTGTCCCCAGCACGTGGGCACGATCCTGTCCCCAGCACACGGGCACGGTCCTGTCCCCAGCACGTGGGCACGGTCCTGTCCCTGGCACACGGGCACGATCCTGTCCCCGGCAGACGGGCACGATCCTGTCCCCGGCACGTGGGCACAATCCTGTCCCCCAGCACACAGGCACGGTCCTGTCCCCAGCACGTGGGCACGGTCCTGTCCCCGGCACACGGACACGATCCTGTCCCCGGCACGTGGGCACGGTCCTGTCCCCAGCATGTGGGCATGATCCTGTCCCCGGCACGTGGGCACGATCCTGTCCCCTGCACACGGACACGATCCTGTCCCCGGCACGTGGGCACGATCCTGTCCCCAGCACGTAGGCACGGTCCTGTCCCCGCACACGGGCACGGTCCTGTCCCCAGCACGTGGGCACGATCCTGTCCCCTGTCCCCCCCTCTCTGCTCCCAGAGGTCATCGGGGTGGCGGAGCTGGTCAACAAGATCAACGGCCCCTGGTTCAGCAAATTCGACGAGGACCTGGCCACCGCCTTCTCCATCTACTGCGGCATCAGCATCGCCCACGTACGTGCCCGGGGGGGGGTCCCCAAGGGGCAGGGGGACCCCTCCGCTCTGCCCCAGAGCTGGCCACAGCACAGAGGGACGGGACGGGGGGACGTGTGTGGTCCCCGTTCCTTGGGGACAAGCGGCGGTAGCGATGGCATGGGGAGGGCACACGTGGGGAGCACGGATGTGCGGGAGGGGGGGCTGGGGGGGGTTGGGGGGCGCCCGCCCACCCCCAGCGCTCCCGTACCCCCCTCCCGCCCCGCAGTCGCTGCTGTACAAGAAGGTGAACGAGGCGCAGTACCGCAGCCACCTGGCCAACGAGATGATGATGTACCACATGAAGGTGAGGTGGCACGGGGACGGGGACAGGGACACGAGCTGGCACCCCCCCCCCCCCCGCCCCGTGCCACCTCCGTGCCAGCGCGGTGGTCCTGTGCTCCACCCCGAGGTGGTGGCACGGCGGGGGGGGTGGGGGTGGCGGTGACACTCCAGGGCTTTCTGCTCTCGCTGGGGCTGATATGGCCCAGGGGACAGCTTGGGGACACCTTGGGGACCCGGTCACAGCGCGGGCCACCGGCAATGGCTCCCGCAGGTGTCGGACGACGAGTACACCAAGCTGCTGAGCGAGGGCATCCAGCCCGTGTCGACCATCGACCCCAACTTCGCCAGCTTCACCTACACGCCGCGCTCGCTGCCCGAGGACGACACCTCCATGGTGAGGGCCACGGGGACGGTCCCCAAGTGCCACCGTCCCCCGCCTGCCCTCGGTCACGTCACGTACCCCAACCGCGGGTGCTGGGGGGTTGGGGTGGGGGGATGTGGCTGCACCCCCGAGCATCTCCCTGCTTGCCAGGCAGGGGTGGCATGGGGGGGACGCTGCTGGGCGTTGTCACCCCCTGCCACCCGCCGTGTGTCCCCTCCGCAGGCCATCCTGAGCATGCTGCAGGACATGAACTTCATCAACAACTACAAGATGGACCGCCAGACGCTCACCAGGTGGGTCCCCATCCCTGTCCCCGTCCCCATCCCCACCTGTGGGACCCCTGGGCAAAGCGGGGGGTCCCTGGGGGGCCAAGACCCACCCCCCTCCATGGTCTCGCCCCCCCCAGGTTCTGCCTGATGGTGAAGAAGGGCTACCGCGACCCCCCCTACCACAACTGGATGCACGCCTTCTCCGTCTCCCACTTCTGCTACCTGCTCTACAAGAACCTGGAGCTCGTCAACTACCTGGAGTAAGGCCAGGCGTTGGCCCCGTCCCTGGCCCCATCCCCGACCCCTGGCCCGGCCAGGGCCCCCCCGCCGCCCTCCCGTCTGCCTCAGTTTCCCTCCTTCCCCCCCCACCAGAGACATCGAGATCTTTGCCCTCTTCATCTCCTGCATGTGCCACGACCTGGACCACAGAGGCACCAATAACTCCTTCCAGGTGGCCTCGGTGAGCTGAGCCCAGCACCGGGACGTGCATGGGTGGGGGGGACGGGGACAGAGTTGGGGAGGGGTCTTCACCCCTATAGCTCCGTGACCCCGGCCGCTCTGCCTTGCAGAAATCGGTCCTGGCCGCTCTGTACAGCTCGGAGGGCTCCGTCATGGAGGTAAGGTCCCCCCCCAAACCTCCCCCTGCCCGGCTCCGGGGCTCCGGCTGCGTGGCAGCATCCCTGCCTGCACCCTGCCTGCTCCCACCGCCCCGGCTTCGCCCGCAGAGGCATCACTTCGCCCAAGCCATCGCCATCCTCAACAGCCAGGGCTGCAACATCTTCGACCACTTCTCCCGCAAGGTGAACCCCCCCAACCCGGGTACCCCTCCCGTGCCACCCCCTCTGCCCGGGCTGAGCCCCCTCACCCCGCTCTGGACCCCCCTCCCCTCCCGGCTCCCCATCCCTGGATCCGGCCCTTGGGATGCAGGGGCTGGCAGGGGCACGGAGCTGGTCACGCCAGCCGCCTCGCCTGGCCCTGCAGGACTACCAGCGCATGCTGGACCTCATGAGGGACATCATCTTGGCCACCGACCTGGCCCACCACCTGCGCATCTTCAAGGACCTCCAGAAGATGGCAGAAGGTGAAGCTCCTGTGCTTGGGGTTGGGGCTGTGATGGGAACTCACCCCACCAAGGCTGGGAGGTGGCCCGGCGGGTGCCGGCTGTCCCCAAAGTCCTCGTGCGGGGGGTGATAGGGGTTGCGGGGCTCCTTCCCGAGCCCCCCGCCCCAACCCTTGCCCCTCTCCCTGCCCGGCAGTGGGCTACGACCCCAAGAACAAGCAGCACCGCAGCCTGCTGCTCTGCCTGCTCATGACCTCCTGCGACCTCTCCGACCAGACCAAGGGCTGGAAGACCACCAGGAAGATCGCGGTGAGTGTCACGCCGTGGGCCTGACCCACTGAATGCCACCCCCCCGCCCCCCGCCCCGGGCACCCACACATCCCCAGCCTGTCCCTCCCAGTGGCATCGTGCCCCGTGGAGGGGGGTCCCTCCACGCAGGGGTCCCCGGACCATGCAGCAGCCCCGCCACGTCAGGAGCGTGTCCCTGCCCAGTGCAGAGCCGTTCCCCTGCAGCCGTGGAGCGGGGGCTGGAGGGCAGGCGGGGTGAGGGGGTCCCCCCAGGCATGCCCCCCCCCCCCCCCCCCCCCGTGCTGACAGCCTGTCCCTTGCAGGAGCTGATCTACAAGGAGTTCTTCTCCCAGGGCGACCTGGTAGGTAGCACCAGGGCTTGGGGCAGGGTTGGGCTTGGCCAACGCTCTCGGCAAGCACCAAGGGGGCTCGGATGAGGTGGGGGGGGGGGGTGGACGGGGGGGTCTTGCCTGGGAATGGGGAGGGGAGGGCCATCAGCATTGACCTCCCCTTGCCACCGCTGCAGGAGAAGGCCATGGGCAACCGCCCGCTGGAAATGATGGACCGGGAGAAAGCCTACATCCCCGAGCTGCAGATCAGCTTCATGGAGCACATCGCCATGCCCATCTACAAGTGAGCCCCCAGGGCTGGCGCCGGGGTTGGGGGGGGCTCTCTCCCATCACACCACCCCACCCCGCCTCGCCATGCCAGGGTGGGACAGGGGGTTGCTGGGCAGGGGGTCTTACAGATGTTAGGGGGGTTTCCACACAGTGGGGGGAAGGGGGTTGCACCCATCTAAGGGGGTGCGACCCCGTGCTGATGGGATGCCCCCCCCCCCACCAAGGTTGCTGCAGGACCTCTTCCCCAAGGCGGCGGAGCTCTACGAGAGGGTGGCCAGCAACCGGGAGCAGTGGACGAAGGTCTCCCACAAATTCACCATCCGGGGTTTGCCCAGTAACAATTCCCTGGACTTTCTGGATGAGGAATACGACCCGCAGGCCTCCGACCCCCAGCTCAACGGCTGCCTGGAGCCCGAGGGGGGGCAGCCCGAGGTGGGGGCCGAGTGAAGGGGATGATGGGGGGGGCCGGGCCAGGGCTGGGGGCCAGGAGCATCCCCAACCCTCGTCCCCCAGCCCATCAGGAGGAGGTTTGGGGCGTCATCAGTGACTCTGGACCACCACGGTGAGGTCCTTCCCCGCTGGTGGGGGACTGTCCCCTCCCTCCGGGGCAGGTATTCAGGTGTCCCCTCCACCTGGTGGTCCCTGGGACTCTGCCTCGGTGGCTGGGGACGCCGGGGGACACCGTGGGGCTGGGGGATGGATGTGCTTTAAATTGCCTTAAGGCTGCAGGTCCTGTCCCCACGGGGTGGCTATGGGGACGATCTCCTCGGTGGAAGCACCCCCCGAGGGGACATCCCCCTGAAACGGGGCCGGCTGTGGGCGTCAGCGGGACAGAGGGGGTGGGCAGGATGGCGAGGGGCAGTGGGAGTGCTGGTGGGGTGGGCTGCAGGACATGGGGGGGGTCCCCGTGGACCCCAGAATTGAGGCTGTGGGAGGGGGGCTGGGGGGGTCTGAGGACAGAGGAGTCAGGATCAGGCCCACGGAAGGAGGCTGGAGGAGGGAAGAGGCACCTGGAGCGGGATGGCCGTGGCCGTGGGGATGCTCTGCCTGCATCCCCTGCCAGATCCTGCCAGACCGGCCCCCACCACGCCGCAGAACCAGCTCTTGCCTCTTCCCGGCAGCTGCCGAGCATCCGTTGGCTAAAAGACCCCCCCCGCCCCTCCCCGGGGACCCCCAGACCCATTCACCCGTGGAAGGACTCGTGTCCCTCGCCCAGCCTGGTCCCACGCAGCCACGTCCCCTGCAAGGGCTACACGCGTGCCAGGGCTGGGGGGGCTCCTGCTCCTGGTTTGCACGCATGGAGGGGGGGGCTGCGCTCCCATAGGGACACCAGAGAGGGTCTGGTCCCCTCCGTGTCCCCGCCGTGTCCCCAGCGCGTGGGTGTTTCTCTGGCTTGGCACCGTGGTGCCCACCCGGGAGCCTCCTCTCTGCAAGCAGCTGCACCCGGTGATCAACGTGTCCATGAGCATCCCCAGCTTGCAGTGGCTTCACAACTCCTGCCATACTGAGCACCGTGCATGGACCCTGCTGGTGTCCCATGGTCCCTCCGGTCCTGCACACCGCCATGCATGGACCCTGATCGTCTCCTGTGGTTCCTCTGGTCCTGCAGACCACCATGCATGGACTCTGATGATCTCCTGCAGTCCTTCTGATCCCATCAACTGCCATGCATGGACCCTACCATCCTCCCGTGGTCCCTCTGGTCCCACTGACTGCCATGCATGGACCTTACCATCCTCCCGTGGACCCTCTGGTCCTACAGACCACCATGCGTGGACGGTCATGGCCTGCTGTGGTCCCTCTGGTCCTACTTAGCACCATGCATGGACCCTGCTGGCCTCCCTGGGGTCCCTCTGGCCATGCACAGAACCTGCTGGTCTCCCACCATCCCACCTACCCTGCTGACTGCCTCGCATGGACCCTGCCATCCTCCCGTGGTCCCTCTGGTCTTACAGACCACTGTGCATGGATGGTGATGGCCTCCCATGGTCCCTCTGATCCTACAGACCACCATGCATGGACGGTGAGGGCCTCCTGAGGTCCCTCTGGTCCTACCGACCACCGTGCATGGACGGTGAGGGCCTCCCGAGGTCCCTCTGGTCCTACCGACCACCGTGCATGGACGGTGAGGGCCTCCCGAGGTCCCTCTGGTCCTACCGACCACCGTGCATGGACGGTGATGGCCTCCCATGGTCCCTCTGGTCCTACCGGCCACCGTGCATGGACACCGCTGGCCTCCCTATGGTCCTTCCAGTCCCACACCCCACCGTGCGTGGACCCCCTCAGCCTTGGGGGCTCTGCTCAACCACCCCTGTAGTGTCCCTCCAGCTGTGCGTGACCGAGGTCGGTGTCACCCCAACCAAAGCCACCCGAAACACCCATGAGCAGGGGAACCAGGGCAGGGTGAGCCCCCGCGAGCAGCTCGCCTGGCCGGGGTTGAGCCGAAGGAGGGGCTGGGGATGAGGGTGGATGCTGAGCCCCAAGAGATTGGGGTGCGCTGAGCACCCCTGGCTGCATCACCCGGCTCATGGCAGCCAGTGGGTTTGCCGTCGCAGCAGGCGAAGGCGACGGAAGCGGCCCGGTGAAATCCTGGTGCTGCCGAGATCGATCCCACCAGGGTCGGTCCCACCGGGGTTGGTCCCACCATGGGCGAGGGCAGCCCATGTGCAGCCATGGGGCCGTGCGCCGCCCCGTCCCCCCTCCGCCGCGGCATCCCGCAGCACCATCCCCGCGCTGAGCCCCGCCGGCGCCGCAGCGGGTCCCCGTGGCGTGGCGATGCTCCCAGCGTGACGGGTCCCTCCCGGATTTGGGCTGTGGGGTGGCCGTTCCTCTCATCGTCTCGTCTGTAAGCAATGCCTCGCCTGTTTTCTTGGGGTACCGGGAGCGCGTGCGTCTGCGGGAGCAACGGGAGACCCCAAAGCCGAGCTGCTCCCCGGGGACAAAGTGAACTGAATTCCTTTTGCCTTACCTACTCGGAGATGCCTTTAGCGAGATGCTTTGCCCAAACCCCGGTAGGACCCACCCGGTGACCACGTCTGGCTGCTGGCCCTTGGCTTCGCCTACGAGACCCCCCCTCAAGCCCTTCTCCCCCCTCCCCACGCCGCCGTGCAAGGACATGGAGGGGGGGGACAGGGACGGTCCCAGAAGGCAGCAGACCCCCAAACTGCAAGAGGAGGAAGGCGGCGCCAGCCCCGGCGTGACACTGGCGCGGCCGTGCCACCGACGTGCCGGCGGGCACAACGGCTCCCAGCCCGGTGCCCATCCCGGCGACGCAGGGGTCTCGCCATCCTCAGCCGGTGCCAATGGATGCGGGGTTGGGGGGGGGGGGGGTTGCGCTGGGGTGCCGCATCCCGGGTACCACGCCATGAGGGGGCACGCAGGGATGCCCGTTTCCCAGCCGTATCCCACTTTTCCAGCCCCCGCTGCTGGTGTGCGTAGATGGTCGATGCTTTCCCAGCTCCCACCCCTGTACATATCCCTATGGAAACTGGGGAGCGCGGCCGGCACCCAGCCCGGCTCGCCCACGAGTGGGCACGGGCGTGCGCGGGCGTGCAAAACCTCCTCCGGCTTTTCTGTCCTCCCCTCTCGCGGCACTGGTTGTTCTGGGCTCCAACGGAGCCCGAGGAGGAGACTCTTCTCCTTCCTCTCCTTCTCCGCCTCCTCTTCCTCCTCCTCCTTCTCTTCTCCTTCTTCTTCTTCTTCCACCTTCTTCCTTCCTCCTTCTTCTCCTCTTTCTTTTTTTTTTTTTTTTTTTTTTTTTTTTTGGTGGGTTTTGGTTTTCCTAAATAAATTTCATACGTCGATCTCCCCGTGGCGGGTCGGTGGGTGCCTCATGTCGGGGGGCCCAGGGGATGTTCCGGGGGTGAGGGGTGGGGTGTCCTCAAGGACGTGCGGCCGGCACCAGGGAGGGACAACTTGTGTTTGGGGATGAAGCTGGACGTGCGTGAGCTGGGCGAGGCGGAGCGTGCAAGGTGTGTGCCGCGGGCGAGGCTGCGGTCGTGCCGGTGGGAGGGTAGCGCAGTTTGGGGGTGCAGGCAGCGGGTTGGGATGCTCCAGTCGCCCGGGATGCTCCAATCCACCAGGATGCTCCAGTCCCCTGGAATGCTCCAATCCCCTGGGATGCTCCAGTCCCCTGGGATGCTCCGGCCCCCCCAGGATGCTCCAGTCCCCCCCAATGCCCCGTTCCCTCCTGGAATATTCCAGACCCCCTGGATGCTCCAATCCCCCTGGATAGTCCAGCATTCCCCAGGTGCTCTGATCCCCCAGGATACGCTGATCCCCTGAGATGCTCCAATCCCCTGTGATGCTCCGGACGTCCCGGGATGATCCCTTGGGATGATCCAGGCCAGCTGGGATGCGCCAGTCCCTTGGGATACTCTGTCCCCCTGGAATGCTCCAGCCCCCCGGGATGCGCTGCCCCCCCCCATCCCTGCCGCCATCCGATGGGTGGGGACCCCCACATGCTTGATTGGGGACGTTGGGACCGCCCCCCCCCCCCCCCCCCCCCCCCATTCCCAGGGCAGCAGCTGGAGCTGGGCCCAGACCAGGATCTGGCCTGAACTGGGAGAGCTGCAGGATCCCGGGCTGAGATGCAGAATACGGCCCACGCTGGGACCCCTCTGTGCCTGGGTGGGGAGTGGGGGGGGTAGGATCTGGCTCACAACAGGACCCCCCCCCACCTGGGCTGGGAGTGGGGGGCAGGACCGGCTGGGCTGGCGTTAACCCCACGAATTTATTACCTGGGATCAACGCAGCACTTTCATCCGGGCCCGAGCTGATGGCATTTAATGCCGGAGGAAAAGTCCCCGGAGGTTTTGATGCTGGGACTGCTGAAATTGGGGTGAAAAACTGCAAAAACTGCCAAGCGTCCCCCACCCCGCTCACGGCCACGGTTAAACCCAGCAGCAGAGCTGAGAGCAAGGCCCGGGATTAAATCCTGTGCATCGGCTTTAATGCGGAGCAAGTCGCGGAGCAGGGCTCGGTGCTGCCGGGGGACACCAGCAGCATTTGGGGACCCCCGGCCATGAGCTTCCCCCTCCTGCCTCTGACACCGATGGCTCCGTGTCCTTGGTGATGTCCCTTTGCCTTCCTGGGAGGGGGCCGTGGGGTGCCACAGCCACGTGCCACCCATCCTGCCCCTCATCCCGGCCTCGGGGCTGTCCTGTCCTTCCCTGGCTTTGCATCCATCGAGGCAGCTTTGCAGTGAGATGCTGTGCACCCGTGGGTGCCATCCTGCAGCAGGGTGCTGTGCACCCATCAGTGCAGCCTTGCAGCCAGGTGCTGTGCACCCGTGGGTGCCATCCTGCAGCAGGGTGCTGTGCATCACTCGTAACTGCACAGCACCTCACCGCACAGCCCAGCCAGGCTGCCGCGGCCCTGGTGCCCACCTCGCCCCCCCGCCCCGGGTGCAAGCAGGGTGCAGGCAGGGTGTGGGCAGGGTGCAAGGAGGGTGCGGGCAGGGTGCGGGCAGGGTGCAGGCAGGGTGCAAGGAGGGTGCAAGGAGGGTGCGGGCAGGGTGTGGGCAGGGTGTGGGCAGGGTGTGGGCAGGGTGTGGGCAGGGTGCAGGCAGGGTGCAAGGAGGGTGCAAGGAGGGTGCGGGCAGGGTGCAAGGAGGGTGCAGGCAGGGTGCCGGCAGGGTGCGCGCAGGGTGCAGGCAGGGTGTGGGCAGGGTGGTGCAAGCAGGGTGCGCGCAGGGTGCGGGCAGGGTGCGGGCAGGGTGCAAGCAGGGTGCGGGCAGGGTGCGCGCAGGGTGCGGGCAGGGTGCGGGCAGGGTGCAAGGAGGGTGCGCGCAGGGTGCGGTCAGGGTGCAGGCAGGGTGCCGGCAGGGTGCGGGCAGGGTGCCGGCAGGGTGCGGGCAGGGTGCGGGCAGGGTGCAAGGAGGGTGCGCGCAGGGTGCGGGCAGGGTGCGGGCAGGGTGCAAGGAGGGTGCGCGCAGGGTGCGGGCAGGGTGCCGGCAGGGTGCGGGCAGGGTGCGGGCAGGGTGCGGGCAGGGTGCAAGGAGGGTGCGCGCAGGGTGCGGGCAGGGTGCCGGCAGGGTGCCGGCAGGGTGCGGGCAGGGTGCGGGCAGGGTGCGGGCAGGGTGCGGGCAGGGGGGGTCCGCACCCCGCTGCCCGCCCTTGCTGCCGCCCCGCTGAGCTCGGGGTCGCGAAGCCGCGGGCGGGAAGTGCCCCGTCCCCGCCCCCGCCCCCTCGTGCCCGGCACAGCCCCCGCTCCGGGGGGGGGGTGTCGGGGGGTCGGTTTGGGGGTGCCCGTGGGAATAAACTGAGTCCCATTCCCCCAGCGGCTCTGATTGGCTGCTCTGTTGCAGGAGGCGGGCGAATGTGGGGTGGCAGCCAATCAGAAGGGGAGGAGAGGGGCTGCCCGCAGGCAGGGCTGAACTCCATTGGAGGAGGGAAATGGGTGGGCGGGATCGCGGTGGGAGGGGGGAGCCCACGGGGGGCGGGGACGGACCCCACGGCGGGGGAGGTGTGGGTCAGCGGGGGGGGGGGTGCGCGTGCACGTGGGGGGGGGTGCGTGTGTCCGCGCGCGCGCACCCCCCGTGTGGGTATGCACGCGGGGGCACGTGTGCGCGCGCGCGTGCAGGCACCCCCTCGCTGTGCATGCCCGGCCTGCTGCGGGTGCGCACAAGTGTGTGCACGCGGGTGCACGCGTGTGCGGGTGCACGCGCCCGCGTGCGCGTGCAGGCGCCTCCCTCTGTGGGTGTGCACGTGTGCACACGGGTGTGAGTGCGTGTGCATGTGTGTGTGCGTGTGCAGGCACCTCCCTGTGTGGGTGTGCACGTGTGCACACGGGTGTGAGTGCGTGTGCACGTGTGTGTGCGCGTGTGCAGGCACCTCCCTCTGTGGGTGTGCACGTGTGCACACGGGTGTGAGTGCGTGTGCACGTGTGTGTGTGCGTGTGCAGGCACCCCCCTCTGTGGGTGTGCACGTGTGCACACGGGTGTGAGTGCGTGTGCACGTGTGTGTGCGTGTGCAGGCACCCCCCTCTGTGGGTGTGCACGTGTGCACACGGGTGTGAGTGCGTGTGCACGTGTGTGTGCGTGTGCAGGCACCTCCCTGTGTGGGTGTGCACGTGTGCACACGGGTGTGAGTGCGTGTGCACGTGTGTGTGTGCGTGTGTGCAGGCACCTCCCTCTGTGGGTGTGCACGTGTGCACACGGGTGTGAGTGCGTGTGCACGTGTGTGTGTGCGTGTGCAGGCACCTCCCTCTGTGGGTGTGCACGTGTGCACACGGGTGTGAGTGCGTGTGCACGTGTGTGTGTGCGTGTGCAGGCACCTCCCTCTGTGGGTGTGCACGTGTGCACACGGGTGTGAGTGCGTGTGCACGTGTGTGTGTGTGCGTGTGCAGGCACCTCCCTCTGTGGGTGTGCACGTGTGCACACGGGTGTGAGTGCGTGTGCACGTGTGTGTGCGAGTGCAGGCACCTCCCTCTGTGGGTGTGCACGTGTGCACACGGGTGTGTGTGCGTGTGCACGTGTGTGTGTGTGCATGTGCAGGCACCTCCCTGTGTGGGTGTGGGTGTGCATGCGTGTGCACAGGCGTGTGCACGTGCAGGCACCTCCCTCTGCACGTGCACACACTGGTGTGGGTGTACATGCGTGTGTGCACGTGTGTGTGTGCACATGGGTGTGAGTGTGTGTGTGTGTGCGTGTGTGCAGGCACCTCCCTCTGTGGGTGCGCACAAGTGTGTGCACGTGTGTGTGTGTGCGCGCACACGGGTGTGAGTGCGTGTGTACGTGTGTGCGTGTGCAGGCACCTCCCTCTGTTGGCGCGGGTGTGCACGCGTGTGCACAGGCGTGTGCACGTGCAGGCACCTCCCTCTGCGCGTGCACACGCTGGTGTGGGTGTACATGCGTGTGTGCACATGTGTGTGCGCACATGGGTGTGAGTGTGTGTGTGTGTGCGTGTGTGCAGGCACCTCCCTCTGTGGGTGCGCACAAGTGTGTGCACGTGTGTGTGTGTGCGCGCACACGGGTGTGAGTGCGTGTGTATGTGTGTGCGTGTGCAGGCACCTCCCTCTGTTGGTGTGGGTGTGCACGCGTGTGCACAGGTGTGTGCACGTGCAGGCATGTCCCTCTGCACGTGCACACGCTGGTGTGGGTGTACATGCGTGTGTGCACGTGTGTGTGCATGCACTGGTGTGTGAGTGCGTGTGCCTGTGTGCGTGTGCAGGCACCTCCCTCTGCGCGTGCACACGCTGGTGTGGGTGTACATGCGTGTGTGCACGTGTGTGTGCGCACATGGGTGTGAGTGTGTGTGTGTGTGTGTGCACGCGCCCTCCCTCTGTGGGTGTGCTCGTGTGCACACAGGGGTGTGTGCATGTGCATGTGTGTGTGCGCGTGCAGGCACCCCCCTCTGTGGGTGCGCACAAGTGTGTGCACGTGTGTGTGTGCGCGCGCACATGGGTGTGAGTGCGTGTGTACGTGTGTGCGTGTGCAGGCACCTCCCTCTGTTGGCGCGGGTGTGCACGCGTGTGCACAGGCGTGTGCACGTGCAGGCACCCCCCTCTGCACGTGCACACGCTGGTGTGGGTGTACATGCGTGTGTGCACGTGTGTGTGCATGCACTGGTGTGTGAGTGCGTGTGTATGTGTGTGTGCGCGCGTGCAGGCACCCCCCTCTGTGGGTGTGCACGTGTGCACACAGGTGTGTGTGCGTGTGCACGTGTGTGTGCGTGTGCAGGCACCTCCCTCTGTGGGTGTGCACGTGTGCACACGGGTGTGTGTGCGTGTGCACGTGTGTGTGCGTGTGCAGGCACCTCCCTCTGTGGGTGTGCACGTGTGCACACGGGTGTGTGTGCGTGTGCACGTGTGTGTGCGTGTGCAGGCACCTCCCTCTGTGGGTGTGCACGTGTGCACACGGGTGTGTGTGCGTGTGCACGTGTGTGTGCGTGTGCAGGCACCTCCCTCTGTGGGTGTGCACGTGTGCACACGGGTGTGTGTGCGTGTGCACGTGTGTGTGCGTGTGCAGGCACCTCCCTCTGTGGGTGTGCACGTGTGCACACGGGTGTGAGTGCGTGTGCACGTGTGTGTGCGTGTGCAGGCACCTCCCTCTGTGGGTGTGCACGTGTGCACACGGGTGTGAGTGCGTGTGCACGTGTGTGTGCGAGTGCAGGCACCTCCCTCTGTGGGTGTGCACGTGTGCACACGGGTGTGTGTGCGTGTGCACGTGTGTGTGTGTGCGTGTGCAGGCACCTCCCTCTGTGGGTGTGCACGTGTGCACACGGGTGTGAGTGCGTGTGCACGTGTGTGTGTGTGCGTGTGCAGGCACCTCCCTCTGTGGGTGTGCACGTGTGCACACGGGTGTGAGTGCGTGTGCACGTGTGTGTGCGTGTGCAGGCACCTCCCTCTGTGGGTGTGCACGTGTGCACACGGGTGTGTGTGCATGTGCATGTGTGTGTGCGTGTGCAGGCACCTCCCTCTGTGGGTGTGGCTGTGCACGCGTGTGCACGCGTGCGTGCGCGCGCAGGCACCCCCCCGCTGTGCATGCCCGGCCTGCTGCGGGTGCGCACAAGTGTGTGCACGCGGGTGCACGCGTGTGCGGGTGCACGCGCCCGCGTGCGCGTGCAGGCGCCTCCCTCTGCACGCGCGCCCCGCTGCGGCTGTGTGTGCACGCGTGTGCGCAGGTGTGTGCGTGTGCAGCCCCCCCCCCCCCCCCCCGTGGGTGCGTGGGTGCTCACACCGGCGCGCCCCTCCCTCCGCCCCTGCGTGTCCGCGTGCAAGCACGGGGGGGCGCACCTCCCCCTCCGTACCCGCCCCGCGCGCGCGCGCAGGGCGGTGCACAGCCACCCCCCCCCCCCCTCCCCCTCCCCGTTCCCCCGTGTCCCCCACCCCACCCCCCCCCCCCCGCACCCCTCCCACCCGCGCGTGTGGCCCCGCGCGTGCCGCCGCCCCCCCCCCCCCCGCGCCCCCCCCACCCGGGACCGCGCCGCTCGGGGGCGGGCGGAGGCGGCGGCGGCAGCGCCCGCACCGGAGCCGAGCCCAACCGAACCTTTCCGAGCCCAACCGAACCTTTCCGAGCCCAGCCGAACCCGCTCCGAGCCCAGCCGAACCTTTCCGAACCCGCTCCGAGCCCAGCCGAACCGTTCCGAACCCGCTCCGAGCCCAGCCGAACCGTTCCGAACCCGCTCCGAGCCCAGCCGAACCGTTCCGAACCCAACCGAACCCGCTCCGAGCCCAGCCGAACCCTTCCGAGACGGGCCGAGCCCGGCCGTACCGAGCCCCGCGCCCCCCCGCCGCCGCCGCCGCTCCCCTCCACCATCCAGCCAGTAATTTTCCAAGCCCGGTCGAGCGCTTCCCGGTTGAGTTTCCCGGAGGATCGGCGGGGCCATGGGAGACAAAGGCACCCGGTGAGTGGGGCTGGGGGCGGGGGACACCCCGGGGTGGGAGCCCCGGGCATGGCGGCGGCGGCGGCGGGGGAGGAGGAGGAGGAGGAGGAGGAAGGGGGGATCCCGGAACGCCTCCGCTGCCCGTGTCAGCGCTGCCCGCTGCCTGCTCCCCGCCTGCCTGCACCGAGCCCCCAAGACCCGGGTTCAGCTGCAACATCTGGCCACCGCTGTCCCGGGGGGGTTTGGGGAGGGGGGGGGTCCCCTCGTTGCTGGGATGCGAGGCGAGAGCCGGCGTCTGCATCCCGGCCAAGGGCCGGGGGGGGCCGGGGGGTCGTGGGGAGCAGGTCCCGCACCCCTGCCCACGCCCCAGCCCCGCCGTGGGTCTGCGGTCGGTGCTCGGAGGCGTTATCGCTCTATTCCCGGCTGATTTGGAGCCTGGATGGGGTTGGTTTTTCTTTTTTTGGGGAGGGGGAGGAAGGCACCCCAACTCTTCCCACTCGTGGTTTGGGTGGGAGCTTGCAGCGACCCCGGGGAACCAGACCCCGGACCCCCCGCCGGCACCTTGGGGGTGTGCGGGAGCACGTGCCGGGCCCAGAGGCGCGGGGGCCATGACGGTGCGCGACGCCTCGGTCCCCTCCCCGCCGCGATGGCTGTCATCCTTTGGGGACCCCTGTGGCGACGGGGACGGGGGACCCTCCGGCCACCCGTCGCCCCCCGGGGCCCGGGGTGCAGGGCACGGCAAAGAGGGCTGCGGCGAACGCACCCACCCGCGGAGGTGCCCGCCCCAGGAAAGCGCTTTTTGGGATTTCGGGACCCCGTGGGAGAGCCCGGTGACCCCTGCCAGCCCGTGCTCTGGGGGTCCGGGGAGGGTCTGGGGGTGTCTCCCATGACACCCCCTCCCCGGCTGGCTCTGGTTGTCGCGGTGGGGTGGCCAAGGGGTTAACGCTCCGGCTCGGTACTATCCCGTCACCCTGGTCCCCTGGGCCTCCCCATCATTAATTATTTAGGGCCAGGTAATTAGGGTGGCTCCTCACACCAGTGGGCAGGTGGGGGGGTGGCATCGCCCTCCCCTCGGTCCCCCCCACGGCACATGGGTGCCAGGACCGGGGCGGGGGGGTGGGATCCGGTGCAGCCGACGCCAACGAGGACGCGCCGGGGGGGGGGGGGGTCCGGCCCGGTTTTGGCAGAATCTTCCGGAAACTCTGCTGCAGCGTTTTGGGGTGGCAGGATGGGATTTGGGGGGATCCCGCTGACCCCCCAGCATTGGGGGGGGGGGGGGGGGGCGGTGCTGCCGGTTGGGATGCTCGGGTGCTGCTGCGCTGGCCGTGGCCGACAGCATCCGCATCCCCCCCGGCTCAGCATCCCTAATTCTTCGAGAACCGGCACGTTGCGACCCCAGAGTCGGGGGGCTGGGGGGGGGAGCCCCGCTTTTGGAGCAATGAGGCTGAGACTGGAGCACCCATTGGGTCCCCCTCCCCGGGTGCAAGCCGGTTCGGCCCCAGGAGATTTTTGGGTGGCTGGGGGAGCGCGGGCGAGCGGCGTTCCCGTAGGCTGGCAGTGGCCGCGGGCAGGAGAGGCATGAGCTGATCTTCTCCCTGCCCACGCAGCTCATACGGAGGGAGCCGGCGGAGGGAATTAGGGTGACAAATCTTCCCCCCCAGTCTCCCTTTCAGTCCTCCGGCCCCAAATCTGCTTGGATTCATCCCAAAGCCGCCCAAGAGGGGTCGGGGGGGTTCGGCCGTGGGAGCTGATTTACTGTCAGGTACCCCAATAGCATCATTTCTGCTGATTCCTCCAGTGCCAGCGTGGGGCCACCCCGCTTTTCTTGGGGGTCACCACTCCACGTCTGTGGGCGTCCGGCCTCGGTGCCGTGAGGTTTGGGGTCACCCTGCTCCCGGCACAGCCCTGGGTGCTCCACGCAGGGTGAGGAGCACATCCAGGGTGCAGGCGAACCCCGAGAGCGAGGTGCAGGTTTGGTGGGGTGCTCGGGGGGGGCTCCGGCCGGTGCGGCTCCGTGCGTCATCGTGCCGCCCTTCCCAGCCTCCTGCCGAGCCCCCTTCAAAGCCCTGCGGTGGGAAGAGCCGGAGGAAGCGGCTCTGGGGAGTAAACAGGCGAGTTTGTGGCTGCTGGCACCGCCGGGGACCCGGCCAGCCCCGGCCGCCGCCGAACGCGTCGCTTAATTATTTGCAGCTTCTCCAAAAACACGCATTCCCCCCCACCTCCGGCTCCTCCCAGCCAGCACCCAGCACCCAGCCAGGGCGGCTGCGGCCCCACGGGCACCCGCTGGCCTCCGCGGGCCAGTGGGATGCTCGGCCCGTGGTTTGAGCCGCGGCGGAGGGTGGTTTCCCGGAGAAAAGGCTGGAGCTGGAGCTGGGGAAAGCGCCGCGGTGGCTCCGGCGCGGCAGAGCCCACCTCGGTTGGCACCGGGCACCCCTCCGCGCCCTCCCTCGGGCCCCACGGTCCCACCGTGCAGCATCAAACCACGCCGGGGCCCCGGGGTGCTTTGCAGTCCCGGCATCCTGTGCATCCCCCTGGATGCAGCCGTAGGGTCTGGGAGCGGGACAGGGATCACTGGGAGGAGAGGGAGCTCTGGAAGGTAGCCCAGGAGGGGAGACTCCTGCTTCCTGGATGTTGTTTGGAGAACAAACTCTGGTAATAACAGCAGGATCCAGACACATCCCGGATCCCACAGCCAAGGCGTTTCCTTGCCAAGGAAGCCGGCGAAGCTCCGACCCGGCCAGGGGATGCTGCCGCCGAGCCTGGCAGGGGATGCAGCGGGGATGCAGGGGGGATGCGGGATGCAGCGTTCGGCCGGTGGGATGCCCTTGCTTTGGGATCGGTTGGCATGGTGCTCCGGGCTCATCCCGGCACGGCTGGCACGGAGCCACCGGCCGCTGCCGCGGGGTTATGCCGGAGCGTGTGATGTGGTTGCTGGCGACTCCGTTATCCCCAACGCGGCGCTGGCTAATTAGATCTGCCCGCTGGCCCCATTAGCGTGAGAGCCCGTGAAAACCCCAGCTCCTCCGCCCCAAGTTCAAAGGCAATCGATGGCGTTGCCGTCAGACCCCGCTCCGATGCCCAGGGGAATCAAATCCTCGTAAATCTTCCCAACGGAGATCAAACGGACCCCACTCAATTATTAGCCACCAAATAAAGCGATCGTTAGCCCCGGACGTATGCCTAACGAGCTCATTAAGGTGCCCGGAACAATGGCAGGGAGAGGGGCAGGGTGGGCAGGAGAGCAGGATCCGGCTTCGCGGCAGCGTGCCGGGGGGCTCGGGGGGGCAGCGGGGCTACCAGCCCATGGCGTGGGGCCCCCGGGGTTGGAAATCACCGATGGGCAGCGGCGGCGGCGGCTTCCTGCCTCGTGTCTCCAGCGTTTCGACACCAGGAAGGGCTGACGGGGGAGGGAAGGCTCCGCGCTTCCTCCTTCCCTCCCTCCGGATCCGGCAGCGGCGGCGGGTGAGGGTCCCCACCGGCACCCAGCGGCTGCTGAGGAGCGAGAGCCCACCGTGTCCCCGCGTGCCCCTTCCCTGCGCCCACGGGTGCTTTCAAGACGGAGCTGGCCCGTCGGGGTGTGCACCTGTGGAGGGCTTTCTAGGGGGCAGCCCGGGCTCCTGCACCCATAGCGTGGGGCTCTGTGGGGCTCCTGCACCCACAGCATGGGGCTTTGTGGGGCTCCTGCACCCATAGCGTGGGGCCAAGTGGGGCTCCTGCACCCATAGCATGTGGCTCTGTGGGGCTCCTGCACCCATAGCGTGGGGCCATGTGGGTCTTGGGCTCTGTGGGGCTCCTGCACCCGTAATGTGGGGCCAAGCAAGACTCTTGCACCCATAACATAGGGCTCTGTGGGGCCACTCCCAGCTCCTGCACCCATAGCACAGGGCCGTGCAGACCTTGGGCTTTGTAGGGCTCCTGCACCCATAGCGTGGGGCTCTGTGGGGCTCCTGCACCCATAGCATGGGGCCAAGCAGAACTCCTGCACTCATAGCATGGGGCTGCCTGGGACTCCTGCACCCATAACATAGGGCTCTGTGGGGCTCTTGCACCCATAGCGTGGGGCCAAGCAGGGCTCCTGCACCCAAAGTGTGGGACTGTATGGGGCTCCTGCACCTATAACATAGGGCTCTGTGGGGCTCTTGCACCCATAACGTGGGGCTGCGTGGGACTCCAGCACCCATAGCATGGGGCCATGCGGGTCTTGGTTTCTGTGGGGCTCCTGCACCCATAACGTGGGGCCAAGCAGGGCTCCTGCACCCATAGCATGAGGCTGCCTGGGACTCCTGCACCCATAACATAGGGCTCTGTGGGGCTCTTGCACCCATAATGTGGGGCTGTGCAGGGCTCCTGCACCCATAGCGTGGGGCTGTGTGGGGCTCCTGCCCTCGGCGTGGGGCCAAGGGCGGGCGGGTGCCAGGGAGGAGCGGTGAGTAATTGTTTCCTGCTCGGCACTTCTGCAGCGCCCGCCATCGATCTCGCCTTCGCCGGGGTTCATCAGCGGCTTCGTTTGCGTGACGAGGGCTGGGCAGGAGGCACCTCCGCTCCCCGCCCCCCCCCCCGCCGCAGCGTCTCCGGGGCTGGGGGGGCAGGGGGGGGGTCCTGGCGGCGGGACCCCCTGAGCCTCCATCCTTTGGCTGCGTTTCCCCGGGGCTTCCCGACGCGGCTCGGGGTCGGGATCCGGCACGCCGAAACCTCCCCGCGCTGACCCCGCTGCGAGCCCTCTCCGGGGTCTCCCCTGGGTGCTGGTCCCGGGGAGGGGGATGTGGGGTGCCAGGGGGGTGACAGGCTGGCAGGGGATGCTCCCCACCCTGCCTTTATGAAATGCCTCATTAATTACCCAGAAGAAATCCCTTGTTAATTGCTCCGGGCTCTCAGGAGGATGGCATCGCCCCCTCCATCCCGGGCTCTCGAGGCTGGCTGCTCCGATCACACCTTGGCCTTAAAAACCGATGAATTAATTAATTGTGGGGAAGGGGAAATGCTGACTAACAGCACTGCCGCCCTTCCCTCCTCAGCCCAGGCCCTCCATTTCCGCCCCCCTCCCCCGTTTATTTAATTGAAGCAGCGTTCCCGTTAATGCCGGTGCAGGATCCGGCTCTCACCCTGCACGCCGGGGACCGTGGTGCCGGCAAACCCTCGTGCCGAGCATCCCGCCCGTGGAAAAGCTCTGGGAAAACTGGGAAAACTCCCACCCCCCCGCCCCATCCCTGCGAGGAGAGGCCACCCGGGAAGGGCTGGTGGGATGTTCCCGACATTCCCGGTGGCTTTGGGACAGCCCGCGGGTTGTCCCGAGTGTTTATGCGCCTGGCAGAGGATTTATCAACAGCCCCTGTCATCTCCTGGGGCTCGTCTGGGGTCAAGGCAATAAGTGTGGCGGTGCGGTCCGGCCCCCCCAGCGGCCCCCCCAGTCCTCCCAGTCCTCCCAGTCCTGTCGGCAGCAGCCTGACGGCCGGGCCTGATCCTGCTGCGCTCCCTGGCCGGAGCTCCCAGGCAATGCTGGGTCCCACGGCTCTCGAGGGGGTGGGATGCGGGGACACGGGGGTGCAGGGTTCCAGGGACACAGGGATGCAGAGATGCGGGGACGTGGGGACACAGGGACGCAAGGATGGGGGTGCAGGGATGGGGGACACAGGGTTGTAAGGATGCGGGGATGTGGGGATGCGGGGGCACAGGGGTGCGGGGATGCTGGGATGCAGGGATGCAGGGATCAGGGATGTGGGGATGCAGGGATGTGGGGATGCTGGGACATGGAGATGCAGGGATGTGGGGATGCAGGGATGCTGGGACACGGGGATGCAGGGATGAGGGATGCAGGGATGCTGGGATGCTGGGACACGGGGATGCTGGGACACAGGGATGCTGGGACACGGGGATGTGGGGATGCTGGGATGCTGGGATGCAGGGACACGGGGATGCAGGGATCGGGGATGCTGGGATGCAGGGATGCTGGGACACAGGGATGCAGGGATCAGGGATGCAAGGATGTGGGGATGCAGGGATGCTGGGACACGGGGATGTGGGGATGCAGGGATGCAGGGACACGGGGATGCAGGGATCAGGGATGCTGGGACACAGGGATGCAGGGATCAGGGATGCAAGGATGTGAGGATGCAGGGATGCTGGGACACGGGGATGTGGGGATGCAGGGATGCTGGGATGCAGGGACACAGGGATGCAGGGATCAGGGATGCAAGGATGTGGGGATGCAGGGATGCTGGGATGCTGGGACACAGGGATGTGGGGATGCAGGGATGCTGGGATGCAGGGACACGGGGATGCAGGGATGCTGGGATGCAGGGATGCTGGGACATGGGGATGCTGGGACACGGGGACACTTGTGCTGCCCCTCCCCAGGCCCCGCCAACAGCCTGTGCGGGGGTGAGGCCGCTCATTGGCGCGACGGGGCCTGACCTCCTCTTCTCGCTGGTTTTCCTTGCCGGGGTGTCCCTGCACTCCCCGCTTTCGCCGGCTCAAGGGCCAAACCCCCTCCAGGGTGTAACTCACCGCTCTTCCTGCAGACGCCTGAGCGCAGGGGCCGTGGGGAAACTGAGGCACAACGAGGCAAGGGGGTTGATGCACAGCGTAAGAGCATCCTCCTGCCTTTGGGGTGGGTGATCCAGGGGTTTGCCAGAGCAGCTCAGCACCCAGCCTTCCTCCAGCCTCGGGCTCAGCACCCTGCCCAGCCCCCTGCCCTCCTCCTCCTCCTCCTCCTCCTGCCCGGGCTTCCCCGGCGTGGGAGCTGCTGCTGGAGGAGGCGGCAGGGCTGGAAGCAGATGAAAGAAGGGCCTTTTCCCAGCAGAACCAGGCATTTTCACTCGGAGGGAATGCTGAATTTCAGCAGTCCCCCTTTTTTCCCCCCCTTTTCCCAGTTGCTGAGTCTCCAGCGGAGGAGATCTCCTCCACGCTGAGCCCCTTCCCAGTTGGGGCTGGGGAGAGCGACTCCGGTCCTGGGGATCCCAGCTGCCTCCCGGAGCTTCCCTGGGATTTCAGGAACGGTGGAAATTTGCTCCCTGAAGGAGCAACGTTGCTTCCTCCTGCTCCCCGGCTTCCTCCTGCTCCCCGGCTTCCTCCTGCTCCCCGGCCGGCTGCACGTGCCGCAGAGCCGAGCGGTCCCCGGGGACCTGGCGGTGATGTCTCCTGGGTGCCGGTGCCACCGGGCACGATGGGAGCCGGGGAATGGATGTCCCTGATAGCCCAGGGCTGTGCTGGGCCGGTGAGGCCGGTGCTGGGGCTTGCTGGCACTCGGGAGCACTCCTGGCACTGCTGCACGGGCCAACACACGGGCACAGGGACGAGGGTCCCCCGGGACATGCGGCAGGTCCATGGATGCTCCTATCGAGGCGGGGCTCGGCGTGGGGACCGAGCCACCGGCGCTTGGCCGTGCAGGAACCCTCCCCGGCACGTGCCGACGCGTCCCCCCGGCGCGGTGCCCGTGGCCGCCCGGCACATCCCACCCCACTGCCGTGGTGAGGGTCCCCGCGCCGCCTTTTAACCGCTGCGTCTAACCCGGCCCGGCCCAGCTCTGTTTTTCTTCCTTGCTTTTGTGCCGAGCAAACCCACCGGCTGCCGCTTTCCCTGCCTGCCCCTCGGCGGGGTGCAGGCAAACGCAGGCAGCGGGGTGCCGGCAGCTCTCCTTGGCCGTGGGGCGAGGGTCCGTCCCGGCAGCGCTGAGCAGCCGCCCTGGGAATTGTTTTTCCCAGCCCGAACAGCTGTCGCTAATCTTCCCGGATGGCTTTAATGGAATTTAAAGGCGAGGAGGGATTATCCGAGGAGAACCCATTACGGGTGGCTTCGTGCCAGGGCAGGCTCTGAACAGCCTCCGAAATCAGGCGGCGCCGGCCGAGGGAGTCCTGCCAGCTTCTGCCCTCTCCCTGCCTGCAGCGGGCAGAGCGGGGATGCTCCGGCTTTCCCAGCACTTGCAACACCGTGGTGGCACGTTGGACCCATGTCCTTCCACCGTGGGGTCTTGAAGGAGGACTTTGGGGGGCGAGGGGGGCACCTGGGGGCTGTTCCCGCGGTGCAGGGCATCCCCTGGGATGGAGGATGGATGGAAAGCCCCAGGGACAGGAGCACCCCGGTCTTTCCTCGCCTCTCCGGTGGCTTTGGATCCATCCGTGCGCTCCACGTCCCGTGGGGCAGAGGTGACGGTGGGGACCGTCACCCCACAGCCACGGCGGGTGCAAACGTGCTGGGATGGGGCTTCCTCCCTCGGGGTGTCCCCGTCCTGGGTGACGTGTCCCCGTGGTCCCGGGGGCTCCCCGGGCACCCCCCGGGCTCGCCCCCGTCCCTGGGCTCGCCGCCGTGCCGCAATGCTGCAGCCTCACCCCAACCCTCTTTTTAATACCCGTGTGTGCGGCGCAAACCTTATTTTTAATTTACTTTCAAGTAATTAGAAACAAATTAAAGCCATAAACTGAGAGGCGTGTGCTGGAAGGCGGCTGGGTGCTGGGATGCAGCCCTGCTGCCTGCAGGCTCCAGGCTGCTGCCCATCACGGTGGTATCTGGGCGCCTTCCCCACGCAATGTGCTGTGCTGGCTTCCCGACGCCTCTGTTTGCCGGAGCAGGGAGCTGGCAGCGGCTGCGGCTGCTCGTTCGTCAGGATGCCAAGGGTTGGTTGGGTCCTGGCACCCAGCGGGTGCTTCTCCCCCTCCAGGGACCCTTCCCTGCACCGCTCGCCCTGGGCTGGAGAAACGCCGTCCCTCTCTCTGGGGTGGGCTGAGCAGTTCTGCGTGCCGGGCGGGGGCCGTGAGCGGGGGGCTGTACTGCTTGCTGGGGACTGCCCCTCTGTCTTGCTGTTCCCCGGCTTGCAGAAAGCCTGGCTTCACACGGCAGGGCCTTTGCACTGCGCCTGGCGCAGCACCTTGCGTGGCCGTTTGCATGGCAGGGCCTTTGCGCAGCACCTTGCGCAGCACCTTGCGTGGCAGGACCTTTGCACGGCGCCTTGCACAGTACCTTGCGTGGCAGGGACTTTGTGCAGCACCTTACGTGGCACCTTGCACAGCAGGGCTTTTGCATGGCACATTGCATGGCACCTTGCACTGCACCTTGCACAGCAGGGGCTTTGCATGGCACCTTGCACAGCACCATGCACGGCTCCTTGCACGGCAGGGCCTTTTCAGGGCACCTTGCACTGCACTTTGCACGGCAGGGCCTTTGCACAGCACCTTGCACTGCGCTTGGCATGGCAGGGGCTTTGTGCAGCACCTTACATGGCACCTCGCACAGCAGGGCCTTTGCACAGCACCTTGCACTGCACCTTGCACGGTACCTTGCACTGCTCCTTGCACGGCACCTTGCACTGCTCCTTGCACGGCAGGGCCTTTGCAGGGCACCTTGCACTGCACTTTGCATGGCAGGGGCTTTGTGCAGCACCTTACATGGCACCTTGCACAGCAGGGCCTTTGCACAGCACCTTGCACTGCACCTTGCACGGTACTTGCACTGCTCCTTGCACGGCAGGGCCTTTTCAGGGCACCTCGCACAGCAGGGCCTTTGCACGGCACCTTGCACTGCACCTTGCACGGTACCTTGCACTGCTCCTTGCACGGCAGGGCCTTTGCAGGGCACTTTGCACTGCGCTTGGCATGGCAGGGGCTTTGTGCAGCACCTTACATGGCACCTTCCACAGCAGGGCTTTTGCACGGCACCTTGCACTGCATTTTGCACGGCAGAGGCTTTGTGCAGCACCTTGTGCCGCACCCTGCACTGCAGGACCTTTGCACAGCACCTTGCACAGCACCTTGCATGGTACCTTGCGCTGCCCCTTGCACAGCAGGTCCTTTGCAGGGCACCTTGCACAGCGGGGCCTTTGGACAGCACCTTGCCCAGCACCGTGCATCGCACCTTGCACGGCACCTCGCCCAGCAGCAGCTCCGTGCAGCCCCTGGGTGTCCCATCCTGCTCAGGGCAGACCCGGGCAGGGACACCCCCTCCAAAGGACGGGCTCCCCCTGGGGCAGACGCTCTCCTTGCTGGTCTCCCAACCCCTCCCTGGCGTAACGGCACTGCGGGAAGGCCTCCGCGCCGGCCCCCTCCCAGCCCCAATGCATCGCCCAGGGGGGAAACTGAGGCAGGGGCTGGGGCTGGCCGCTGCCCTGCGGTGTTTGGGGTCGGGGTGGGATGGCCGGGCTCCCAGCACCGCAGGGCTCAGGGGTCAGGCTGTCCCCCCACCGCCCCCATGGCATTATATAGGGTCAGGGCCCGTCGGTCTGTGCCCCACGGCGCTGTCCGGGGCCGGGCATCGTGGGTCCCGCGCTCTATGGGGTCCGGTACCATCACCCGGCCGGCACTGCCCTGGCGTGATGCGAACGCATCCCGCAGCACCCATGGGTGTCCCGTGTCCCCGCCGCTAACCCCTTCCCCCCCCGGCCTTTGCTCTTTTGCAGGGTGTTTAAGAAAGCCAGTCCCAACGGGAAGGTAAGCGGGAGGCCGGCGGCTCCCTGGGGAGATGGGGGGGGGGATGTGGGGCGAGCTTGTGCTTCCAGGGGTGACCCCTCTGCCAAATCCTGCGAGCGCGGCCAGGACGGGGGGACGGGCACGCACCCAGACCCCAAAGACACCCTGCAAGCTGCCTGAGCGTCCTGCCACGCCAGCAGGAAGGGAAACTGAGGCACGGCAGGGTCAGGGGGGGCTCGCCCAAGGTCCGGGGGTTCAGTGGGGGTGCAGGCAGCCCCCAGCACGGGTCTGGCAGCATCACCCCCCCGCCTGGCAGCTGCCCAGGGCAGTGAGTCACGCTGCCTGCTCCCGCCTGCCCTGCGCTGGAGGGAAAGGCTTATTTATTCAGTCACCTAATGGGATGAGGCTGGGGTGGGGAGCTCAGCGGCTCCAGCCGGGATCGGGCTGGGATTGCTGGGGCCGCGCGGCGGGAGGCAAATGGGATTCGGTGCCCGGGATGCCGAGCTGGTGAGCCGGGGACCGTCGGAGCCGGCGGCATCGTGCACCGGCACCGGGGCGTGCTCCCAGCTTGGAGCTGGTGTTGCTCTCCGTCCTGCCCGGCATCCCGCAGCGTCCCCCGGGTTGGATGACCCTCGGGTGATGTGCCTGTGCCCCGTGCCTCAGTTTCCCCATCAGGAGAAAAGCCGGGAACGTGATGCCGTGGGGCTCAGCCCTGCCTCGCCGGCAAGACCCATGGGGATGAGCCCGTGGGGTGCCACCTGAGGCTTGACCTTGACCCAAAAGTGCCCCGATGGCACGTGCCTCCAGATGCCACCAGGTCTGGGGACATCTGGAGGGGTTCCAGGCTTTGCCTGCTCCGGGGCTGGGGCGGGGGGGCTGGCTTTTGGGTGCTGTGGGGACCGGGGGGTGGGGTGGGTGGTGACCAGACAGGGGGACCCCAGGACGCCCCCAGAGCCCTGCCAGCATGGATTTGGCCACAGGAGCCCAGAGGGGCTGCTCTGGGCATCCCTGACCCCCCCATCCCTCCCCGCAGCTCACCGTCTACCTGGGGAAGAGGGATTTTGTGGATCACATCGACGTGGTGGACCCCGTGGGTACGTGGGGCCGGGAACTCAGTTTGGGTGGGGGGACGTGCCGGGGTGGGCCGGGCTCACTTGAGCCTGCGTGGGTGGGAGGAGAGGTTTTTGGGGAGCAGGGACCCCCCCGGGAGATGCCCCGGGGATGTCCCCATCTGCTCGCACTGGTGCATCCCTAAGGGACGGCCGCTGGAGATGCCCTCGCGCCAGAGGAGTCAGAAAACAGCCAGTTTTGAATAATATTCGTGTTTTATTACTCATTTAAGACACCTGCAGCTTCCGTGGATTAATTACCCCAGGAGGCAGAGCCTGAATCCCCCTTATCTCTCATCCTGCAGAGAGCAGGCTTCAAAAAAAAAAGTATAAATTAAAAAAAAAACATAAATACTGACATACATCCGTCTTCGGTAGCACACAAGGAGCTGGGCACCGCAGGGCTCCCGGGGTCCCCGGCGGTGGCATGTCCCCCAACCCTGCTGCCATATCCCCCTAACGCTGCCAAGCGTGTCCCCCGCCGTCCCTGCCGGCGTGTCCCCTGACCCCGCGGTGTTCCCTTGCAGACGGAGTGGTGCTGGTGGATCCCGAGTACCTGAAGGAGAGGAAAGGTAACGTCTCCGTGCGGGGTCCCTCGTGCCTGGGGCCGTGGAGGTGGCACCGCCGCCGGTGTCCCTGCGCGGTCCTGCCCCGGCATTGGTGTCTCTGGGCCCTCGGGTGACGTTTTCCAGCCCGCTGTCCCCGCGGTGGGTCCCCTGTCCTGCCGAGGATGGGGAGCCTGTGGTGGGCACCCCAAGGCGCATCTGGTCCCTGGGCTGCGTCCCCATGTCCCCACCATGGCACAACCTGGGAGCCACCACCGCTTCCCGGTGCTGGCGGGACCGGGACGAGCCACGATGCCACCATACCGTGACGCCACCAGCGCCGTGATGCCGCCAACCCTTTGCCACCCTCCCCAGTCTTCGTGACGTTGACCTGCGCCTTCCGCTACGGCCGCGAGGACCTGGACGTGCTGGGGCTGACCTTCCGCAAGGACCTCTTCGTGGCCAACGCCCAGGCTTTCCCCCCGGTCCCCGAGGAGAAGAAACCCCTGACGCGGCTGCAGGAGCGGCTGATCAAGAAGCTGGGCGAGCACGCCTACCCCTTCACCTTCGAGGTAGGGCGGCAGCGGGTGGCGATGCTCCTGGGTGCTCTTCCCTTGCTGCTGGAGGGGAAGGTGACATCCCTCCCCCCTGCCCTGGGGACATCGGGGTCCCCTCCATCCCCGTAGGGTCGTGGTTGGAGGTAAGATGCTGCCACCCGTGATGAAGATGCAGTTTTTTGTTAGTGGATCTGAAAACTCAGCAGCAAAAAGCAACCACCAGCGGGGAAACTGAGGCACGGGGTGCATGGCAGTGCAGGGTGGGGGTAGACCTGCACCCCCAATTTCCCCGTCTGCAGCTTTGGCAATGGCAGCACCGCCCCCCCGCCCCGCCCCGGATCCGCTGGGGACCTGGTGGCATTTTCCAGGCTTGAGCCCCTCAGGCTCGCAAATGGCCCTGACCCCTGGTGAAACAATCTCAATTCCTCCAAATCCCCCAAATTAACAAAAAAAAAACGAACCCCAAAACAAGGTATTTGTTGCAACCCTTTGGGTTTTGGGTCCGAGGGGACTGAGCCGCTGCCCAGGACGGATACAGAGCGGGACGTGGGTTGAAATACGGGCAGAAGGAAAAGGGCACCATGCAATTACAAAATGGAATTAGGAAAATTAAGAAATCCTTCCTGGCCCAGGAAGGGATGCAGCGCCCAGCCCTGCAGCCGAGCGCGTGATGCTGTGGGTCTCCGGGGCAAAAAGCCGGCTCAGGGATGGGGGTCCCAGCCCTGCTCCTAACCCCGCTTTCCTCTTCAGATCCCCCCCAACCTGCCTTGCTCCGTCACGCTGCAGCCAGGCCCGGAGGACACGGGGAAGGTAAGGTCCAGTTGGTTGGGGTCACCTCTCGGGGGGGTGCAAAGGGGTTTCTCTGCCTCCTTCTCTGCCCCCTCCTGGTTTCCAGGCCTGCGGTGTGGACTATGAGGTCAAAGCTTTCTGTGCGGAGAACCTGGAGGAGAAAATCCACAAGAGGTGAGCGGCGAGGATCCGTCCAGCCTGGGTGGGAGCAGCAGCTTTGGGGTGCTGGCAGGGTGCTGGAAAAGGGCACCCCGGTTTGCTATCCACAGCGGGTGAGATGGGGAAGGGATGGAGATGTCCCCCAGGATGGGGTTGGGATGGAGGCGTCCTCCATGGTGGGGCTGGGACAGAGATGTTTGCTAAGCTGGGGCTGGAGCTGGGATGATGATGTTCACCAGGATGGAGCTGGGACAGAGGTGTCCTCCAGGCTGGGCCTGGGATGGAGTTGTCCTCTAGGGTGGACCTGGGACGGAGTTGTCCTCTAGGCTGGGGCTGGGACAGAGATGTTCCCTGGGATGGACCTGGGATGGAGATGTCCTTCAAGCTGGGGCTGGGATGGAGATGCTCTCCAAGCTGGGGCTGGGATGGAGATGCTCTCCAAGCTGGGGCTGGGATGATGATGTTCACCAGGATGGAGCTGGGACAGAGGTGTCCTCCAAGCTGGGGCTGGGATGGAGATGTCCTTCAGGCTGGGGCTGGGATGGAGATGCTCTCCAGGACAGTTTTCCCCAGGGTGGAGGTGGGATGAAGATGCTTTCCAGGGTAGGGATGGGTGAGAGATGATCTAGGGCTTGGGATGGAGGCATATACCGCTGCGCTGCAGGCGAGGAGCCCAGCCCTGCCATGACGTGGGGCCACGCAGGCAGCCTGACATGGCCGTGGGGCTGCCCCTCGCAGCCCAGCGAGCTGGGCATCCAGCCGGGGCCTCCCACGACATCCTTCTCCTGACCCAGCAGGCCAGAAGAAAAGAGGGATTTGACCCCGAAATGGGCCAAGAAAGAGGACAGCCTGCGGGCAGAGCTGCCTGCAGGCAGCCGCACGCCTGGGTTCTCCTCTCGTCGTCTCCCCCTAGGAACTCGGTGCGCTTGGTGATCCGTAAGGTCCAGTACGCGCCGGAGCGACCCGGCCCCCAGCCCATGGCAGAGACCACCCGGCAGTTCCTCATGTCGGACAAACCACTGCACCTCGAGGCGTCCCTGGACAAGGAGGTGGGGCGAGGACTGGGGAGGGGACACCAGCGGGGTGACCCGGACGAGGACGGGGACCTCACCATCCCCGCCGTCCTTTGCTCCCTGCAGATCTACTACCACGGAGAGCCCATCAGCGTCAACGTCCATGTCACCAACAACACCAACAAGACGGTGAAGAAGATCAAAATCTCAGGTGAGGAGCACGGCTTCTCCCCGCCGGCTGCTGTCCCCGTCCCCGCGGGGGCCCTCCCCGACCCCCGTCTCTCCATCTCTCGCCCCAGTGCGCCAGTACGCCGACATCTGCCTCTTCAACACTGCCCAGTACAAGTGCCCAGTGGCCATGGAGGACGCTGAGTGAGTACCGGCTGCTCGGGGACATCAGAGGGGGCGCCGGGGACCTCGGAGGAGCCTTGGGGGACTCCTGCCACAATGCAGTACCTTCAAAGCAGTGGGATGTTGCATTCAGCGAGCAGGTCCTGGTGGGAGGAACGGGGAGATGGAGACCCTTTTTTTCGATGGCACCCGGGGGAATGTCACCCTCTGTGTCCCCATGGTCGGAGGTGACCTCCACGCTGGGGCAGGGACACAGATGTGTGCTGCGTTGGGTCTGGAGTTGGGATGGAGATGTTCCCCAGGCTGGGATGGAGGTGTCCAGGATGGCCCCTGGGATTGCTGGAGATGTAGGGGGAGCTGCAGGGGTGCCACAGGGCTCTGGCTGATGGTGGTTGTTGTCCCCAGCGACATGGTGGCCCCGAGCTCAACGTTCTGCAAAGTCTACACCCTGACCCCCTTCCTCGCCAACAACCGGGAGAAGCGGGGGCTGGCGCTGGACGGCAAGCTGAAGCACGAGGACACCAACCTGGCCTCCAGCACGCTGTGAGTCCCCACCACCGACCGTCCCCAGGGCACCTGCTCCCTCCGGCAGTGCGGGTGGGGGGCTTGGGGGAGAACCGAGCCCTGGTGGGCACCCAGCTCCTGCTCCAGGGGTGATGCTTGGGGTGGAGGAGTCACCATCCCTGGAGGAGTTCAAAAAACACGTTGTTGTGGCACTTGGGAACATGGTTTAGGAGGCCTGGGGGTGTTGGGTTGGCAGTTGGTGGTGTTGGGTTGGCAGTTGGTGGTGTTGGGTTGGCGGTTGGCGGTGTTGGGTTGGCGGTTGGCGGTGTTGGGTTGGCGGTTGGCGGTGTTGGGTTGGAGGTTGATGGTGTTGGGTTGGCGGTTGGTGGTGTTGGGTTGGAGGTTGATGGTGTTGCGTTGGCAGTGGGACTTGATGATCTTAGAAGTCTTTTCCAACCTTAACGATTCTACGATTCTATGAGAAGACCCGGTGGGGGGGGCACCTTCAGGAGAACGGGGCACTGGTCCCCATGGGCATCCCCTCGCTGATCCCCACCTGCCCCTTCCTCCAGGTTAAGAGACGGAGCCAACAAGGAGATCCTGGGCATTATCGTCTCCTACAAGGTGAAGGTGAAGCTGGTGGTGTCCCGAGGAGGGTGAGTGTTGGGGACCCCCCCTGTGCTGCACCCCCTCTCTTCCCTTGCTCTCCCCTGGGTTTCGACTGGCCTCGGTGCGTCCCCCCGGGATGCTGCGTGGTTCCTGGGCAGGGGATGGCGAAGCTGCGGCAGAGCCTGGCTCTGGGCAAGGTGGCCCTTTGTGGGGACACCAGTGTGGCCATTGCTGTGGTGTGGGGGGGTCATTAACCCTTACAACAGCCCCACTCCTCCCCTTCTCTCCGCTGCAGCACCTTTTGCAGGATGGGGCCCTGCTTGCAGCCCTCCTGTGCTGCAGATGGGGCCCGTCCCCCCCCTCCAAACCCCTCCTGGGACTCTGCAGTGTCGGGGGGGACACGTGGTGGGGTGGGGGGCGCGTGTCCTTGGGGAGAGGTGACTAATATGTTGTCTCCTTTCACCCACGCCAGCCTGCTGGGAGACCTTGCCTCCAGGTAACGCCTGCGCCGCTCCCCCCGAACGCCCCCGAATCGCCGCCACAGCCCCCCCGTTGCACTCCCCTTGCTCCATGCCCCCCCAGAAGGGGCCATGGGTGCTGTTGGGGGCAGCGAGCAGAGCACGGAGGTGGCTCCTCGGGGCTGAGCATCTCCGGCCGTGGGGAGGAGGGTCTCCGGAGATTTCCCGGTCTCCATCCTCACATTGCTCCCCTCCCGCGGGGTTCCACGGATCCCGGTGCCCACTTGCATTCCCAGGGGACGCTGGGGCTGTCGCTGACACGCACAACACGCTTTTCCCCCTGCTGCAACACGCTTACGGGTGGAAGAGGCAGAGCTCTTCCTACCCCGTCCCCAGAGGAGCTCGGTGTCGTGTTCGGGCTGTCCCACACCGCCATCACTCTGCCTGCTGAGCACTGGGAAACTCGGCGCACCTCCTCCATCCCTCCCGCAGCGCCGGGGGTGCCCGGACCCCGCTGCCGTTGATGCGGCGCTGCCGGCACGCAGCCTAAACCCGCAGGATTTGGCTCCCCAGATGCTGATAAGCTGCTAAGAGGCAGATTTTTGCTGCGCTGATCCCCTCCCTCGTGCCTGGAGGGGGTTTGTGCTGATCCCAAACCACGGGATCAAGCTCAAGCAAGAAGCGCGATAGCTCTGAAGAGGCTTTCTGGTCTCCCCGGCAGCTGAAATGTGGGATGCTGCTCTGCCCCCACCCCAAATTTGCCCCGCTCTGCCTGCAAAGTGCGGGCAGCCCTGTGCTTTACCCTGGCATCTCTTGCAGCGACGTCGCGGTGGAGCTTCCCTTCACGCTGATGCATCCCAAACCCAAGGAGGAACCGGCACACCGGGACGGTGAGTGTCCGGCCCTGCGTGTGGGGCAGCCCCACAGCGGGGTGGGGTCAGCTTGTTTCCCTATCCGTGCCGGCGAGGCTGCGCGGCGCCTGATGGAGATTTCGGCTCCCGTTGAGCCCGCGGCGCCCCGTTGGCAGGGCAGCAAGTCCTGGGGGCTTGGGGGTGCCCCCGTCACCCCGGTGCAGCCTGCAGCGGGGTCGCACCGACCCGGTGGGACGGCGGTGACCACCCCGGTGTCTGCAGTGACTAACCCTGTGCCATACTTCCTTCTCTTCAGTTCCAGAGCACGAAGCTCCCATAGATACAAATCTGATAGAGCTTGACACAAAGTAAGAGACAAAACCCCCGTACCGGGGTCTGTGTGGGAATGCAAAGCTGTTGCAGAAGTTGCATGGCACCCCCCAACCCACTAACGCCGTGCCGTGCCGTGGGATCGGCCTGCAACGACTAACCCCGCGCCCGTAACCCATAACGCATGCCGTGCCCTTCTCTCTTCTCTCCTCCCTTGCCAACTCCCTGCATGGCTTTCCAAAAAAACAGGAGAAATCGCAGTAAGAAAGCGCCCGCCGGGATCGTGCGTCGGGATGGGGGGTTTCCCCGCGGTGTCCCCGGGGATGAGGGTGCATGCTCCGGAGCGCGGCACTGAGCAGATTAATCCCCAACTCTGTGTTTGTGCTGGAATAACGGGTTTTGGGAGGTTTTTGCGGTGCTCCGCCAACCCAGCCGCTCTCTGCGGGGCTGCGGTCCCCGAGGAGCAGAGCAAGCGGTGCTGACAGCCCCGGCGATGCTGCGGGCTGCCGATGCAGAGCTGCATCCACCGCACATCGCTCCTGGGCTGCTCAGCTCGCTCACCGAGCAAGCACCGAGGCAGCCACCCATTCGGGGGCTTTTTTGGGGGGCGCAGAGGGCAAGCATTGGTAAAGCTTTGAAAAAACAAGGCTGTTTGCTGAAGGGTGGGGTTTTAAGAGCGCTCCGAGCTGCTGAAATACCGCGGTGCAGGCTGAGCGGGTGAGAGCAACACCCGCCTTCACCGTGCGAGCTGCGACAGCCTTGCGGTGGCTGCCCCCCAAATCCCGGCCTCGCCCCACGTCCCGTCGTCCCCCGCCCCGTAAAGCCCCTCTCCCTTGTGTCTCCGCTAGTGACGACGACATCGTGTTCGAAGACTTTGCCCGCCAGCGACTCAAAGGCATGAAGGACGACAAGGAGGATGAGGAGGAACGGACAAACTCCCCGCAGCTCAACGACAGATAAGCGAGCCCCCCCGCAGCTCGCCAGGCCGCCGTGCGCCAGTAACACCCGTGCATTAGGCTTCTTCTCTTTTGTATAATTATTAATTTTGTTTTCTACCTGTACCGGGAGCCTATGGATCGCCCGATGGCGACAGCAATTATAACCTTCCAGCTGTGCCGTGTTGTCACTCTTCATCCAGCTGCCGGAGCTGCTGTTTCCTGTGCAGGGCACGGCCGGAGGGGTGCTGGAGGCGGGGGGGGGTGGGCTGCGAGGTCGCAGCACCCCTCGCCTTAGCTCCCCGCCGCTCCCCATCCAGCCCCTGGCCCCTTCCCCGCTGCGCTCGGAGCCCTTTCCTATGAGCTGCCTCTTTTATGCGTTTTATATAAGTCCAGTCTCAACACCAGTTTGCTACGGGGAGGGAGGGGGTGCAGCAGAACGGGGGAGGGTCTTTTCTAGGCAGCCTGCTCATAGGAAAGGGCACCCGCGCACCTCGGACGTCCCCTCCTTTCGCCCACTGCCTGTCCCCTCCTGTCTGACCCTGCTGCATGTGTTCCCTCCCCGGGATGCACGAGCCAAGCCTGGCTTTGAGCCTTAGACCCTGCCCAAGACCTGAGCACAGCTGCTCCCCGGCACCGGGGTTTGGAGCCAGCAAGACGGGTGGGCATTGCTCCCCCTGCTCTTACCCCCAAATCCCCCTAAAGCGGCCAGCCACCAGTCTGGCCTCCCTGGGGGAAGCGAGCTCAGAGCCCTGAGTTGCCGGGGCCAGGTAAGGCCAGCGGACTCGGAGTCGGCACGTGGGGACGGGGCCGGCGGCGGGGAAGCGCAGCCCCCGTGGGTCCGTGCCATCGGCCGCACGATGCCTGCTCCGGGAGAGGCTGCAAACGCCTCTTCTCAACACAGCAGGGTCATGGCGTAGCAGCCTTGTTCCCAGCGGGGTCACACCAGGGCTGCTTTGGCCCCCCACAAGCTGCAAAGCTCCCCTGGTTGATGCTTTTCCCCTCTCTGTGCCTGCATGGGGTCAAGCACCTATTTGGGGGTAGGGGAACACAGCATTTACCACCCTAACCAGTGTTTCACCGGACGCTTGTGCCTCCCGCCTCGGCAGTGCCCGTCCTGGGGCTCCCTTGCTGCGTGCCCGAGGACCCAGCCCACCCCACGGACCCCCACCGGCGTCTGTCGGGGGTCTCGGGTCTCCCACCACCGACCGAGAGGCTGTTCTCACTATTTATTGTGCCGTTGCGGTCATCTGAGAGCAACCCATGGGGATAGCTGTGTCTCCCCCATCCGGGGGGGGGGGCGGTGCAGGGCTGAGCCCCTCCCCGCGCCGTTATTTTTGGGTAAAGCTGATGGGCAGCGTGGTACTTCTTTTTGTAAAGTGGTTACTTTGTACTGTTCATTGATACCTGCTTCTTTGGTTTCTCCACCATATCTGTGATGTTTCTGTGATCTGTCAAATAAATTATTCTAGTTTATTAAACTCAGAAAAATGAAAATAAAAGAGTCCCAGCGCCCGGACACTTCTGTTGGCTCAGGACAGGGGAGCTGGCACAGCCCTGGGGTCTTCTACGCCATGGCGCCCGATCGCGGAGCCCTCGCCCCGCTCCCGGCTGCTCTGTCCCACCCCAGCAAGTCCAACGCAAACGCATGAGAGCAGATTTCCTTGTCACAGCATCTCCTGGTCACAGAATCCCAGAATGGCGGGGGTTGGAAGGGACCTCTGGAGATCACCCCGTCCAACCCCCCTGCTTGAGCAGGCACACCCAGAGCAGGGGGCACAGCACCGCGTCCAGGCGGGGTTTGAATGTCTCCAGGGAAGGAGACTCCACAACCTCTCTGGGCAGCCTCTTCCACTGCTCTGCCACCCTCACAGCAAAGGAGTTTTTCCTCATGTTTAGGTGGAACTTCCCGTGTTCCAACTCGTGCCCGTTGCCCCTTGGCCTGTCGTTGGGCACCACTGAAAAGAGTCCGGCCCCGTCCTCTTGACACCCGCCCTTCAGATATTTATAAGCATTGACAAGATCCCCCCTCAGTCTTCTCTTCTCCAGGCTGAACAGACCCAGGTCTCTCAGCCTTTCCTCCTAAGGGAGATGCTCCAGGCCCCTGATCATCTCCATAGCTCTCCGCTGGACTCTCCAGCAGCTCCCTGTCCTTCTTGAACTGGGGAGCCCAGAACTGGACGCAGCACTCCAGATGTGGCCTCACTGGGGTGGAGCAGAGGGGGAGGATAACCTCCCTCGACCTGCTGGCCACACTCCTTTTCATGCACCCCAGGACACCGTTGCCCTTCTTGTACCCAAGGGCACGTTGCTGGCTCATGGTCTCCCTGCTGCCCACCAGCACTGCCAGGGCCTTCTCAGCAGAGCCGCTCTCCAGCAGGTCGGCCCCCAACCTGTACTGGTGCGTGGGGTTGTTCCTCCCCAGGGGCAGGACCCCGCACTTGCTCTTGTTGAATTCCATGAGGTTCCCCTGGGCCCAGCTCTCCAGCCTCCTGTCCTCAACTGCACGTTTCCTCACTAGCAAATTCATTTATTCATGCATTAACATGCAAGCGAGTCTCCAGCAGCATCCCATCTCCAGCCCTGGTGTTCCCAGCACCCCTGCGGCTGCTGCCTGCCCTGACCTCGGTGCTGGGACACCCCTGCCTGGTCTCTGGGACTCAGTGTCTGCCTCAGCTGCCCCTCCAAAACCCCCTTATCGGGCTGTAAGAGACTCTGGCCATTGTGTCTTCCTGCTCCCTGGTGTGACCTGGCTTCCAAGCTCACACGGATGCAGCGGGTACATGCCAGCTTGGCTGCTGTCCTCGGCTCACACCAAATGTCCACGCATGTGTGTGTGTGTGTGTGTGTGTGTGTGTGTGTGTGTGTGTGTGCACGCGCGTGCTCTGCAAGCTTCAGGCTGTAGGAGAAACCACACAAATCGATGCTGAAATGCCACAGGACTCGCACCAAGCTGTCTCTTACACAGGGGGAGCACAGGAGAGCCGCCTGCCCCGGCACCACCCGCACAGCTCCCACCACCCTCGTCGCTCTCGGCTAACATCTGAAGTCTTGGTTATTTGGGTGAGAAATGACTAACGCAGCTTCAGCCCGCCCTGCCTGGGCTCCCCGCCAGCAGAGACAGCCATCCAGGGCAAGGCATCGAACCAACGCGCCGCTCTCACCACCCTGCCCCAGAAACGCCGGCCTCTCTCCGTCGGCTGGGATGCTGTCCTAAACGACCAGCGCAGATGGACACGGCCCCCCGCGGGGGACCCCGCTCATTGCCAAGGAGCGGGGTGAGCGGCAGCGGCCGCTCCGCCGAGCCACCCCGTCCCTCTCCGTCCCCTCGTCGCAGCACCGATGACGGCCTTCCTCCGGGCAGAGGGACACGCAGGTGTTTCATGGGATCCACGCCAAAGAACCAGGGAGGAGACGAAGGTTTCTGCATCCCGCCGTGGGGACTGGGCATGATTTAGGAAACAAAATGCAAGGCCTCGCATTACCCGGCGAACAGGGAGTTATTACCGAGATACTTGTTAAACGAGCAATGCGCAGTCTGCGTCCTGCCGAGGAACGCCTCGCAGCTGATGGTTTAAGAAGTTGTGCCCTAAGGGGTGGATACACCCAGGAGCCGGTGCCCGCAAGCAGGAAGGAAGACCGACCATCAGAGCGCTCGTCATAAACCCCAACCTCCTGCAGCAGCCAGGCAGCTGTAAAACCCGAGGTCTCTCCAGTGCTGTGCTGCTGCGCGTTCGTACCCGGGGCAGCAAAAGGGAGGAACAACTCCCAGGGACGATGCTGAGAGCTGGATACCAGGTCTGTGGCGTTGTGGTGTGGGACAGGGCAGGTTGGACGGCCCTCGGTGCAAACGGAGGTGTCCCGGCCTCGCGAGGAGCAGAGGATGCTCCAGCTGCCGGGGAACGGGCACGCACAGGCACAGCCTTGTTAAATCCAGCCAAGGCCGGCCTGGGCCAATCTTCTCCCCACAAATATGGCCCAGCAGTTTTAGAGAGCAATGCAAGGTCGCAAAGCAGAAGTCCCCAGGCCTTAAAAACCTCCAGGCACCCTCCAAAAGGACTGTCAGCAGCAGCGCTGCAAGCATCAGCCTCTTCTCAGCCCCTGGTGTGGCACAAACCAGTCGCATTAAGTTTGCCTCTGCTCTCACGATCTCTGTTTGGGCGCAGGAGACTGAGCTCTTGCTCTTGCCCAGGCCACAGCTTGCTCTGGCCGGCATCCACAGCGCCATTCTGGATCTGCGCCCTGCTGGGAAGCATCTCTCCAGCCCCGCATGTCCAGCCCACTCGCTCTCCCCAGCTGCGATACCTTGCCCTGGGGTTCAACCAGAGAGGAAAGCTCGGCGGCCAGCTTGCCGCAGTGAAGACAGGGGTCCTGGAGGACCTGTCCGTGGTCCCGTGGAGAGCAGAGGTTGGACGCGTACACGTCCGACGCAGCTGCGAGCTGCCCCTTGCCACACTGATGCCGTGGAGACGGAGAGACCGTCCTCACGTCGGACCATCTCAGGGGCATCAGCATTTGTGCCGGGGACAGGAGCCATCCTAACCTTTCCCAGCAAGGGCAAATCTGGCTCCAGCAAAGCCAAGGTCCCCACAGTCACACAACCGGACTCCCTGATCAAACGTTCCGGCATCGCCTGAAGGTCCGTGTGGTGCCTTTCTGGCAGAAATGCCCTCTCCACCCGGTGCGAGTTCTCCAGCGTCACATTTAAAGGGAGATCCCTCCTCCTCTGTGCATGATTCCTCTCTATAGCAGCTGCAAGTACTTAATATTTTGGACATCTCCAGTCCCCTGTCAAATCTGGTTCAAGCTGGACAAGAAGGCCTAAGTTATTTTTGGGAAAAAAAAAACCCCAAAAGGGAAGTTTAGATGAGTACAAACTGTGCTATTGCTTAAGCCCCATTTCTCCAGGAAGCCAAGCAAATTTGCTTCCCCGTCAACTCTGCGCTACCTGCATCACCATGACATGGGACGGGGTCAGGCTTGGCTCTGCTGCTTCTGCTTGCCAGCTCCTCCACCACGTCCCTGCAAAGGAGACAGGGAGGAAGACGAAGGCTGGTCGCTGGGAAGACTGCGGTGGTCTTCTCCTCAGAGCCCATCATCTCCTCCAAGGCCAGACCCTCACCCCAGCGGGTGCTTCCATCTAAAGGCTGCGCGTGGTGGAGAAGCCGAGAGGAGCTGCAGCAGCGGAGCTGTAGCAGCGGAGCTGTGCACCTCCGTTTGCCAAATCTCCCACTCCTTGGGGGTGCTCAAAAATGATCCCTTGAGAGGCAGGATCCCACGCGGGGAACCCTCCGTGTCTGTGCACCCGTCGGGCACACGCTGCCCTTCCTAGGGCTGCACTTGGTCCCGGTCTTGGGCCAGAAAAGCCACCTCCTAAACTCATGAACCTGGAGGTCTCCGTGCAGGGGAAGGGCACGCCGTGCTCGCCTGCAGCGGGTAGGAACACGCTCAATAGCAGACGTAGAGCCTGGAAAGCCAGGAGCCCTCCCAGCTGCCCCGCAGTGGGGCAGGAATCCCCCCAGGCCCCTGGCCAGAACCCATTCACACCAGTTTGACGTGGGCACAGCTGGACTGGTTTTGCTGGGGACCCTCCAGGGGTGGAAAGGAGGACCAGGCATTCCCGCGTGAGTGCGCAGCTCCTCCTGGGCTCAAACAGGCTTTCTTCTTTTTCTTTGCTGGTACAGCTACTGCTGGTGGTGACACAGACCTGCGGCTTCGGTAGGCGACAAAGCATCAAAGCCCGCGGCCTCGGGCAGGACGCGCTCCTGCCATTTCACACACTGCCATGTAGGCAGGGACAGTTTTGGGCGCGGAGCGGAAGAACCCACGCACGGCTCGTGCCGGGAGGAGACCCGCGAGGCGAGCAGCGCGGAGCTTCCCTGCCTTATCGCGACCGCAGGCAAACAGCCGTTGCCGTGACACAGCGGAGTTCGGTAACAGCTCATTCCCAGCGCCAGGGCTTCCCCGGCCACTTCAAGAGCCATCGTCCCAAAGTGCAACCTTCGCCCCAACTCGCCCAACGCAGCACCCCCCTCATCTAACCACCTCAGCCAGGGCAAGCCAGGGTCCCCCGCTTTGCAGGTGAGCACCCCCTGCCTGCATCCCTCCCCTGCCAGGCTCTGCCACGGCTCTTGGCTCCCCCCCACCTCCTCGATGAAACGTGCTGGTTTTTGTATTCAGGGTAAGGAGCAGACAGGGGTTTTCCCCCCCGCTCCAAGAAACACCTTGGTAACAGCGTAGGCGTTGCAGGAGTCATCGCCTGGCTTCCCCGGGCCCAGGAAATCGCATTAGCTCGATCAAATTTAAACTTTCAGTTGGTGGGAAAAGAGCCAAAAGATACCAAGGCCTTTTCCTAGACCGGGTGCTCTCCAGTTACACAGGGGGAGGGCAAAGCTTGCAGCGGGCTGGGGCTGAAAAGGCTGTTCCTGTTCCTTTCGCAGGCTGCAAGCAGGCTGTGTTTGCACTGCGACTTCCTGAGCGGAGGCCACGACTCGTGACACGCACACGTGATGAAACGCCAACACCCTCAAACTATTCTCGTGCTTTTTTGTCTGTTTTCTTCTGAAAAGTATGGTGCGGACACGACCCGGGTCTATGATAAAATGACGGCAGGATGTGCTCTGCTAGCGGACACGACCAGAACTGCAGGCTACTACGTGGTCGCAGCTATCGTTTGAAGGCTGGTACATGGGGGAACAAGTAACACAATATTTTTATTAAAATAGCACTCTTCACAGTTGCTTCTGTTCACTACAACTGTCTCAAACCAGTATCTGCACGCAGATACCTCACGGCCTACGCAGACTAGAACATAGACAGGAAACACACCACATCTCACCGAAAGTATGATCTACCCACACTTCCCACAAGGCTGAACCCAGTCCCAAACGTGCAGGGAACCGTCGCTTGCTGCTGACAATAAAGTTCTGGGTTTCTGCGGATGCCACGTGTGCACCGTGACCAGGGGAGGGCCTCCACTGCTGCCCGGTCCGCCGAACGCGTGGCCTTTGTGAACAAAGATGGGCTCTGCTTCCCTGCCAGAGCTGTCCCAGCTCTGCGCGTCATACACATGCACGGTCCCGTCAAAACCTTGAATAAAAGGGAATCAGAGAGACCACAGAAGTAAACTACTTGTTTTAGTCCCACTGGGCTCGCGCTCACCTCCTAGCAGGGCTGCTGAGACAGAAATGAGGACAAGAGTGAAAACCTGTGACAGCAGAGCATCCAAGCCTCCGAGGAGCTTGCCTCAAGCTAACAGCTGCTGGGGAAAACACGGGCCAGATCCGAAAAGCCTGCAAATTCACTAGTGTGAATTTGCAATGCTCTGGCCAGGAGGCAGCCTTGCTGCCCAGCCGGTCTTATCAGCATGGTATCCCTGCGGCCAGGCTGTCGTTGGCACTATCAGGGCAGTGTTTGCTAAGAGCTTGGGGTCTTTGTTCTCCCAGGAGGGAAGCGGGAGTCTCCCAGAACACATCCAGGCCCCTTCTGTAGTTGTTGGAGAGAGGCAGCTGCAGAGGATGATTAGCTTGCACCTCTGCTGGCTCCAGGAGCTCCGAACAACCATCTCCCTAACTGGGGTGTTTAAAGCAAGGTGGGGTGAACTGGGCCTCGAGAGAAATACAGATCAAAAAAGCATCCAGAAAAGGAGATCTCTGCCCAAAGCACGTACCTGAAACAGCAAGGCAGCCCTCCAGAGCAGGAGCCCAGGAGACGCACAGGAACTCCGCACCTGAGCTGGGAGAGGAAACTCTGCACTTTGCTGCGGCCAAGGACTCTGAGGTTTTTCTTAGGTCTGTTAGGGTGAGGTGCCCTCCGCTCGAGAGGCAAGCTACGGGCTGGGAGCTTGAGTCAGAGCCTTGAGGTCCGCGCCCGACTCCCATGCACCACCGCTCGCCACACGGCGCCGAGGGGACGGACGCAGCCTCCAAGGGACTCTGCGGCTGCCGAACGTCAGCCAGGCACAGCTGCCCCTTGGCACAGCAGAGGAGCAACGTGTTGCAATCCAGGAACGCCAGGCCACTGAGCTCCTCGCTGTTTCTGGAGGCTGGAAAAGAGAGGCACATCTCAGATGCCACGGGGAGCGTTTGCATGATTTCTCTGCTGCAATCTTCCCGAGAAAGCAGATTTCTAGCCGTGTCCCTGGAAGTGGCTTTTGAGCAACGCTAGTTAGTTCTTCAGGAGAGCCAGCTCAAGAATTATCTCTGCACAGGATCCACGTGGAGCAGGCACAGTCTGTACGCCTCAAAAGGTGATGTTAACACCCAGGCAGAGGAGACAGGCAGGCCCACGACTAACCCGAGCTCAGTTCGAGGTCCCCACAGGGGACCTGACGCAGGTCAGGGCTCTGACAGCAGATGCCTCCAGCGCTACCCTTCAGCAGTGGGGAACATGTGAGTCCCTGTGGCACAGGGACACAGCAGAGCCCTGCAGTGACAAACAGACTTGCCCTTCCCTCCTTCTGCTCAGCATGCTGGGTTAGAGCCACCAGATACACGCATTTTCCTCACCAGGAGATGAGGCGTGTGGGGACTGAGTCTTACTGTGTAGGTGAAGGCAGACACTCTCCAGGACCCCCAACAAACCAGATCCGGATTCACCACCTCGAGGTGAGGCAGGGCTGGTTTAATGAGGCTGGCACGATGCCTCCTCTCATCCACACGGAGAGATCACAGAATACAGAACCATAGAATCATTAAGGTTGGAAAAGGCCTCTAGGATCATCAAGTCCAACCACCAACCCAACACCCCCAGGCCTCCTAAACCATGGCCCCAAGTGCCACGGCTACACGGTTTTGGAACACCCCCAGGGATGGTGACTCCACCACCTCTCTGGGCAGCCTGTTCCAGTGCCTGACCACTCTTGCAGGAAAGACATTTTCCCTAATCTCCAATCTAAACCTCCCCTGGCGCAGCTTGAGGCCATTTCCTCGCGTCCTATCGCTGTGACTTGGGAGAAGAGACCAACCCCCACCTCCCCACAACCTCCTTTCAGGGAGTTGCAGAGAGCGATAAGGTCTGCCCTCAGCCTCCTCTTCTCCAGGCTAAACCCCCCCAGCTCCCTCAGCCGCTCCCCATCACACTTGTGCTCCAGACCCTTCCCCAGCTCCGTTGCCCTTCTCTGGACACGCTCCAGCACCTCCATGTCCTTCTTGTCCTGAGGGGCCCAAAACTGAACACAGCATTCGAGGGGCGGCCTCACCAGTGCCGAGTAACACAGAGCTGGCTCAGAAGTTGATACCAATTTCAATGGCCCCAAGGGACGTGACTCTGGGGTCAGCACCTCCTTTGTTTGGACAACATGTACAGCAGCCCTCTGCTAACCCAATTCTTTGCACTGAAACCATCCACGGAGCTCTCGAAGGGCACAGAAGCCTGAGAAATCACTGTCACGGGAGTAGTGAGAAGCTGGAGATGGACCAGAGCACTGTAACCTCAATACAATGAGCCTTTTCCTACAATACAGTTCTATGATTGCACGATTCTATGTACCTTCTGCAAATATCGTTATACCCTTTGGCACGTGTCTGAAATCACCCACCCGGGGAATTGTTCCCCACTTGAGCAGTTACCCTGGCTTTAACTAAACTCCAGCTTTCCAAAATCAGACATTAGACTTGGTTTGAATACCTGCCGCGTAGACATTTTTCCTCGATTCAACCTCTGTAATTTGGACGCTGTTGAGTCTTGAGCCGTGAAGGACCCATGGGGCTCTGGCCGAAATGGTTGCAATTTTAGCCCAAAGTTGCCCGGTGCCATTTTCTGTAGGTATGGCACTTACAGATTTAATAACATCTATTTGAAAGAGACGGAAGCAGTTGTAAAACACATCAGGAGTGAAGTAATCCGCAAGGTTAAGCTGTTTCACAAAGACGCCTCGCAAAGCTGAAAGTGACCCACTAAACCAATAAGAAATCCAGTCATGACTAACCCCCTTTCCAGAACAAAACCACTTTTTCCAACACACCCAGCAAGGATTGACAACAAGCCATTTAAAATCTAGCAAAATGCATGGAAAGTTATGAATCGAGATGTTTATTTTCAGTGAATAATAAGAAGAAAACTTCTAATAACATTTTGCACTTCCTTTCTGGTGGTTTCAAAGTATTTCACAAGAGCAGGCAAAGCAAGGGCAATCCTTTTCTAAAAGCAGGCTTGGAGAACTGAGGTGGTTCGTGGTATATCCTGAAAGGTGATGTATGGAGCTCTTTATTTCTAACCCCTGGGGTTACTACGGGAACATTGTGACAAGTATATGATTAGGGTTTTTGTTTGTACGACTAAGAGCTCACAAATAAGTGGAAAGTCGCTGTGACAGGCCTAAACCTACTAACTCCCTTACGAGGTTCGTGCTGTCAAGTCCATATCTTTCCAAGCCACCAGAATCGGTGCAGACACTTGTCTCGTGCCCTTCTCCAGCCCCTGCCACACAAGGGCAGCCACTCAGGACTTCACCGAGTGGGACTGGCAGCCCTCACCTCATTTTACACCCAGGAAGAAGGGGAAGTCAGAGATGTGTGACGCAAGGACTACATTGAGAAACTACTCAAGCTCAGAAACGTGCTCCCTTACCAGAGTCCTCTGCTGACACCTGCCAGACCTGGAGGGAGCTGTCTGGTGGTCCGCTTGTCACCAGCAAGCTGAGGAAACAAAAAGAACCCCACAAAACTCTTCAGGAGCAGAGAACAGCCTTTTTTTCCCCTGGCCTGGGACAAACTGGTCTGCTACTCCTCCTGCGCTCAGGAGCTCCTGCCGCTGCTTGGAGCGGAGAAGGGGCCAGAACTCCTCATGCCAGGGTGCCCTACACAGCCCAGGCAAACACAGTCCCAGGCAGCGGCATTTAATTAGCACATTTTCCAAAAGCGCTAGACAAAGAATGGTGCAAAGGGCCCCAAAGTAGCAACAGGGGCTTGTGTAGGAGGAGAGAGCTGAAGGAGCGAAATGAATCAGCCAGAGGGAAGCATGTTTGCCTGGTCTACAATCCACAGCAAGAAAAACACCTTCTGAGCCTGCATACGCAGGGACTTACAGAGTGGTGGTAGCAGGCAGTAGTATCCTGCTCTGCCTGCTGAGCACCTCCACGCAGCGCCAAATGCAGGAGGAAGGGATGGAAAAGGCAGAGCAAGGAAGCTATACAGGCCCCCGTTGCTCAGAAGTGGGGTAGGGAGGGATCCCTGGTGAGCCAGCATCAACGCCACCAGGCCCTGCAGCTCGCTTCTGGAAGAAGCTGAGGATTCAAGTTATCCGGCAGCAGCTTCAGTTTCCCTGCCAGCTGCCCCACAAGACACACCACTACAGCTTTCAGTACCACGGTGGCGGGGCGCACCCTGTTTTACCCAGCACCCCAAAAGATGGCTCCTCTCCAAACACCACGACAGGGTTCTGGGAGGACCACTACGTGTCACCGGCCAGCAAATCCCCACCCAGGCTCACACTGCTCTCAGAGTTGGCAGGACTGACCAGCTGGGTTGGGAAGCAGGCAAGGAAGAAGAGCTCTCTCAGTGGGCAAGACCCTTCTCTGTCTCCAGTACGCCCTGGAAGGACCCTGTGGCCATACCTGGTGTCCGGCACGTGTTTCAGGCTGTACACCGGGCGGTTTGAAAATCCACCACATTCCACCTTGAAATCTCTCTCTGGACACAGACCCTAGAAATTAGAGGCAAAGTAATTTCTTCACTCTTAGTGGTGCAGAACTTGGTGTGCTCATTTACCGGGAAAAAAGACAGAGACATGAGACACACTCTTGCTTGGTAAAGCTCTTGCCTGTCTGGTAATGCCTGTTTCAACGGGAGCTACAGGATTGAAGGATCCCAAAACAGTTAGAAGAAAAAAAGTACGGAGAACGCTCCTGCCAAGAACTCTGCCTGGGTTCATTGCCATCCGTGCACGGGCTCAGGAGCTTTCTGCTTACCCAGTGACCAAACACCACCTTCTACTTCAGCGTAGAGGTCACCCACCCAAGGGCTGACATCGCTGTCCAGCAGCGTGGTGCCCCAGGCTCGGCCATCTCAGCCAGTCCCTTCTTCATTTGCCTTGGTGTCCTCATCTGTCCTATTTCCCCAAGAAACGCTTTCATTCATACATCTGGAGATGAAGTTTTCATGGCACAAGCTGCCTGGAGAGCAGCAGGATTACATGCCTGGACTGCTGACGTGCACTACCTCCACTGGACAGCAGCTGGGTGAATTAAGTGCTTTACCTTTTCAAAGAATCACAGAATGGTGGGGGTTGGAAGGAACCTCTGGAGATCACCCCGTCCAACCCCCCTGCTTGAGCAGGCACACCCAGAGCAGGGGGCACAGCACCGCGTCCAGGCAGGGTTTAAATATCTCCAGGGAAGGAGACTCCACAGCCTCTCTGGGCAGCCTCTTCCACTGCTCTGCCACCCTCACAGGAAATAAGGTTTTCCTCATATTCAGGTGGAACTTTCCGTGTTCCAACTCGTGCCCGTTGCCCCTTGGCCTGTCGTTGGGCACCACTGAAAAGAGTCCGGCCCCGTCCTCTTGACACCCGCCCTTCAGATATTTATAAGCATTGATGAGATCCCCCCTCAGTCTTCTCTTCTCCAGGCTGAACAGACCCAGGTCTCTCAGCCTTTCCTCCTAAGGGAGATGCTCCAGGCCCCTGATCACCTCTGTAGCTCTCCGCTGGACTCTCTCCAGCAGTTCCCTGTCCTCTTGAACTGGGGAGCCCAGAACTGGACGCAGCACTCCAGATGTGGCCTCACTGGGGTGGAGCAGAGAGGGAGGATAACCTCCCTCGACCTGCTGGCCACACTCCTTTTCATGCACCCCAGGACACCGTTGCCCTTCTTGTCCCCAAGGGCACGTTGCTGGCTCATGGTCACCCTGCTGCCCACCAGCACTGCCAGGGCCTTCTCAGCAGGGCTACTTGACCAAAGCTGCTCAAAGCCTGGCCAAGTTCTTGTCGGAGCAACTGAGACCAGCCTGAAGCGCAGCACAGCACAGCCCCGTCTCTGAAGGCACCAGGACAAGGGAGGACAGAGCGACCTGGCTGCAACACCCACCTGGGTCTCCTTCGCCTGCAGCGTCGGCGGTGGGACCAGCTGCAGGATCTCCTGCCCACCAGACTGTCCGTACCCGGCTACACAGACACCTTGGCGGTGGGGATGAAGAACCAGGGACAGGGTGAAGGATTCCCCCCCCACCCCCCAGCCAGGCCACCCTCCCCAGCTCATTATATGAACCCTGGCACAGCCCCATCCTCTCGGCCCCGCTCCTGGGATCCTGGCCCGGCACCTTGGCCTCCCCTCTGCAGCCCTGGCTTGGCCCCAACCCCATGGCCTCCCTTCTTCCCCCATTTCCCCGTGCACACCCCCCCCCCCCCCCGCCATCTCCCCGTGGCCCCCCTCGCCATTTTCCCCGCCCCCCCCCCCCCGCCATCTCCCCGTGGCCCCCCTCGCCATTTTCCCCGCCCCCCCCCCCCCCCCGCCATCTCCCCGTGGCCCCCCGCCCCTTGGCCTCCTTCTTCCCCCCCGCCTCAGCCCAGCCGCCCCCCCCGGCCCCGTGAGGGCCCCCCCGGCCCCCCTCCTCCCCTCAGCACCACACTCACGGTTCCCCCGGGCCCACTCGATAACGCGGGTGGGCGCCTGGAGCTCGAAGGTGTGGAGGTCCTTGTACCTGCGGGGAGAGGGCGGGAGGGGAGGTTGGCGGGGCCGGGGCCGGCGGGCCGGGGCCGGCGGGGCGGGGGCGAGGCCGAGACTCCCTCACAGGCTCAGGGACTGCAGAAGCCATTCGTCCTCCTCCTCCTCCTCGGCGCCCACCGCCTCCATGGCAACAGCGCTCCCGCCCGGCGCGGCCGTGACGCCACGCGGCGGCGCGCGGCAGTGACGCCAAGCGAGGCGGAAGGAGGGGCGGAGGCGGTTTGAAAGCGGCCGCGGCCGGTTGGAACCGGTCGGCGCCGGCGGTTGTGAGGGGAAGGGCGGGACGCGGTCGCCGCCCTGAGGGGAAAAAGCGACCGAGCTGCGGGTTTAGGCGGGGAAAAACCCGCGTTATCCCCGCGGGGGTGAGTGACCGCGGCCTCCGCGCCGCGGGTCCTCACAGAACCGTAAAATCATTAAGGTTGGAAAAGACCGTACGCGGCGGTTTCCTTCCGCCGTTATTAAATAGGGCGCGTCCCCCTGGATCGGCCGAGACACTGATGAATTTCAGCAATTAATCCAGCAGTGGAAACACTATTGACAGGCTGGCTTTGCCTGGGAAGCCAGAGCCGTCTCCTCACGCCGCTCTCCCTTTGGCACCCGCCCGCGGCCCCTGCAGAGGCCATGGTCCGCACCCATGGTCTAAGAAGTGTTTCCTAAAAACCAAATGACTTCTGTTGTTGTCCGAAAAGCAGATCCGTCGCCCGGTGTGCGATGAGTCAATAACCACACGCTCAAGAGAGATATTGCTAATTTACTTCAGGGTTGCACAAACCTGGGTGCTCGGTGGTTTTCCACAAACGAAGCACATCGAAGCCGGCTACCCCATTGTATTTATACAATGAGTCCATACATATTCCACCTATCTAATACATATTCAGTCTAAACTACATAGGTTGCATAATGGCATTAAGTCCCTCTTGACTCCACTTTGGATTCCTCTGTGCATGCCTTCCTCTCTTCAGGGGTCTTTGGTGGTCTTTACAGACGAAGTACCCTAACCCTTTTTACCCGTATATGGTCGTGTGTTACACAAGGACAACTTAAGGCTATTTTCTCTTGCCAACTCTCCTTAATTTTCTTCTAAAAGGAACGCTTGTCCTGGATTAAATGGATAATTGCTGATGGCCAAGATATCCCGTTCCTAAGCTTAGGTTAAATATTAAAACATAAAACTGCTTGATCAAAAAGAAAGGAGTCTAGATTCATGCTAATTAAACATATACAATACCCATTCTTTCCGGGAGGCGTTGTTCTTTTACATTGTGAAGGTCCCGTCCTTTGCCTCCAGCCGCCTGGGTACTGTCACTTCGGAGTAGACGATTCTCGATGCTTCACTAAAACCTGAAAGAGATTCTGCACTTAGGGAAATAGGGCATTAATCACACCAGGCAATGTAGGATTTCCCACCCCTGCAGTGCAGAAGGAGCATTTTAGGTGGAAGCTTGAAAAATCTGGTGTGTTTAAATTTTGCGAGTCCATCTGTCTTCAGTGAGAGGTATAAAGGAGGTGGTTGAGCAGCTCTGTGCTGTTAATGTTGGCTTCTAATGAAGCTTAGGATACAAGAAACTCTGGAGAACATTCTTCTAAAAAGGGGAAAAATGAGGTGACTTCTGTAATTACAAGATGCTGAGCCCAACCTGCATCCCCCATCCTCATCCCTGCCTTGCATCCCCCATCCACATAGAACCATAGAATCATTAAGGTTGGCAAAGACCTCTAGGATCATCAAGTCCAACCGCCAACCCAACACCCCCAGGCCTCCTAAACCATGGCCCCAGGTGCCACGACTGCACGGTTTTTGAACACCCCCAGGGATGGTGACTCCAGCACCTCTCTGGGCAGCCTGTTCCAGTGCCTGACCACTCTTGCCGTAAGCACATTTTCCCTAATCTCCAATCTAAACCTCCCCTGGTGCAGCTTGAGGCCATTCCCTCTCGTCCTATCGCTGTGACTTGGGAGAAGAGACCAACCCCCACCTCACCACAACCTCCTTTCAGGTAGTCCTTTCCTCTGTGGCAGTGTGTTACTGAAGGCTGGGGAAGCACAGTCGGGTCACATTGCGGTGTGGTCTTTAATGGCACATCTTATTTTAATAATCAGAATGCTAAAACGTAGGTAACGGCGCAGGCTCACGCGCGGGTTTGTGGGTATGATACAGGTAATGACGCAGCGTGGGTCTGTACGTCTCAAATCATAGAATCACAGAATGCCCTGAGTTGGAAGGGACCCACAAGGACCGTCGAATCCAGCTCCTGTCCCTGCACAGGACAACCCCAAATTCACACCATGTCTCTGAGGGCCTTGTCTAAGTGCTTCTTGAATATCATCAGGCTTGGTGCCATGACTGCGTTCCTGAGGAGCCTGTTCCAGGGCTGCACCACCCTCTGGGTGAAGAACCTTCTCCTAATATCCGACCTAAAGAACCTTTTCCTGAATATACAGAAATATCTGCGTGCAGGTGCACTGATAAGTGCAGAAGACTCCCAAATCTTTGCAAAAGCCAGCCTAACCTCTGCCCTTTATGCCAGTGCCTCTGTATAACATGGTTACATGCTGGTTCCCAGCTAATCCTTACATAAGCTTTGCTTTCTCACTTTTGACAATTAAACCTGTGTCGTTCTTAGGTACCGTTTTCCTGACAAGCGCTGCGTATCATCGCATCGACTCCGGTCCCCTCTGCCAAGAGGATGCTGCTCAGATGGAGATTGCAGGGCTGGGCCTTGCCGCCAGCCCACGTTTGCAGAAGATGATGGCTCTCTCAGTGATATGTCCTTCTCCATTTCTCCCAAGCCTAGGCTCAGACCCGATGCTGAAGGATCGGTGCAGCTAACTCGCATCCAGCTGCGGGCTCGCTGCTGTTAACAGTGACGCTTCAGGATCAGTGGTGATAATTGGGAGTTTATTACAGATTGTTGTGCTTTTTCTGTCTTCTGGCTGGGTTTTAGCTGGCACGCACAGTGTTGTGTGGCAAGCTGTGTCTATTTTCTGTAACACTGCAAGGTGGCAGCCTACAGCTTCTGAGGTGGCTCTGGAGTAATCAGAAAAATGACTTGTTTTTACAGAAATACAGCTGAATCTGAATCTTTTAATCTGCACAGTGTCTCCTATGTTACGTGGCATTCTGTACTGTTTATTTTCCCCTCGCTTTTCAGCATGCTGTCAGTGTCAGTCCTGCAGAAGTTGTCAGAGAGGGATGGAGATGCTTTGGGTGGTTTCTTAGGGCGGCTTCCTGTGCACCTGCAGCACTTGGAGAGGTGGTAGGCCATTCTGGGTGACATGACGAGTTTGGACTTGGGCTGTGCTGTCTGAACTCTGTGCTCAGGGCTAATTCAGGGCTGTCAGAGAAGTGAGCGAGAAAGAAGCAAGGCCAAAAGCAGGTACAGAGGCAGAGGTGCTATGAAAAGAAGGATGGAAAGCCAGACCCCTTCCTTCAGCCAAGGGGCTGTGCGCTGCTCTGGAAGCAGTAACTGGAGCTGATTGATGCAAGAAGCGGTTCTCCGCACTGGTTGTTGCTTTCCTGACATCCTCCACTTTGTCGCTTCAAGATATGTTGGTGTTAGAACTGTTCAGAGAAAGGATGGCAAGAATTCTCATGAAGAGGTATTTCATTCACGTTATTTTTGTAAAATAGCTCAACGGTCTGAAATTCACTAAAAGCCTTGTGTTAGCAATTCTTTCTACATACTGTGATTCAAAAAGAAAGTGTTGAGTAAACATCTTGTGAGGAATCTGAAACAAACTGACTGTTCTGCAGCTGATTTTTTTTTATGTAAAGAATATGATTGTTACACCACCTTTGACAGAACCCCCTGAGGGATGTTGGAGTGAGCCAGGAAGTGAAGCCATGCCAGTGCCAGCGGCTCGTGAGGCACTCGGTGAGCTCAGAGCTATGTCAGCCTTTTGTCACCTTCTCCCGTTAACTGTTTTCTCACCCACGTGCATTAATTGCAGGACGTGAGCTTAATTAAGCAATGAGCTTAGCCTGAGGCAGACAAGTGGCCAAGTCAGCGCAAGGTGCTGCTCCAGCAAGGCGTGAGAACGGAGAGAAAGAGAAATACCAAAGGAAAGGCTGGGAGCCAGACGTTCGGCTGGGAGCTGTGATGCAACCTTGCTCCCATACTGCCCTGCATCGCTTATAATCCACAAAGGGACAGGTTGTGTCTCCCCTGAACTCCAGAGACCAGTTTAGGGGGTGGTAATAACTGTTTGGAAATGATCTCCTGGTGGCCACTGTCTGAGGAGAAGGAGCATGAGGCAGAACAGTGCAGGAGTGGCTGGGTGCTGTGGATCCCAGGTGGGGAGAGAAGAGACCGAAAACGGTTTTCTCTGCACGTTCTTGCCTTTTATTTTATCTTCTCTTTATCTTTCCAGTGGACTAAGGGAGGAAAGTGGGTAAGTGGGGGAAGAGAGAAAAAGCCCTCCAGTACTACAGATAACATAGGGTGCTTTTGAACTACCAAGGCCTGAATGAAGATAACGACTGAAATGACCATTTAAGTTGAAACAAAAGAAGCGTTTTAAGGCTTTTTCAAAATCTCTCCAGAAAAGAACTATTTTAATCTCAAAATTTTGAAGGGGAAAGAGTAAAAAATGTCAACATTTGTTACAGAGAATAATAGGAACAAGCTAAGCTGTTTCAGTATGCCTCAGCATGTGACTTTGCCATATATATTTTAAGAAAATACAAAGCGCTGCTGTTTTTTTTTCAGCAGGTTCTGTGCATGCAGAGAGCCAGGCAGAGTGAAGGAGACTCAGAGTACTGCAGCCTTAGTTGCTTCTCTCTGCCCGCTGGCTTTGCACTATATCTGTTTTTGGGCAGCCTTGGAGACCCGTGCATTGGGAAAGGAAACTGAAGGAGCTAACGATGGAAATCGTCACTCTGAGAACCAATACACTTTTTAAATAAGGTGAATTTTGGCAAACGATAATAGACGTGCAGGATGGCAGCTGACCTCGAAGGCCAAGGTGGACCAGCTCCGCCGCTGGGACCGTGAACCTGGCTGATGAGCTCTGTGAGGCAGCCCGTTCTCAAATCTGTCCTGAAGTGCCAAGTCCTTGTTTTTGTGCAATCTGGCACAAAACAAATCAAATATTTGGTAGACCTGCCTTTCTTGCAGGCTGATTGCCCTGAAAAGCCTACCTTTTGGACCAAGTTAAAGAGTATTTCGCTCTGGCCAAGACAGCGCCAGTCACTGTGATGTGTTGATGAAATTCAGGGAGAAGGTGGTGGGCAGTGGTGTTTTCATGACCTCCCTGAGAGCAAAATGTAATTTTGGGACTATAACATTTCCCTCGTGGTCATTGCTTACCTTCAGGTAGAGGTGGGAAGACCATTTCTTCAAGACTGTGTCTTGGAGTTAGCTGATTTGAGCCACAAGGATCTCCTGTGCTCTTTGGGGGAAGATCAGCTGAAACTTAGAACAGGAATGGCTGCCAAGAATTGGTGTCGGATCATTTGTGGCAAACATGCTGATAGAATATTTTTTTCCCGTTCTTTGTTCTCGTGCAGTTTTTGAACGCAGCAGACCTTGTGGACATTTCTATGGCCGCAGAGCCCACCCACCCCCATCCTCTGCTGTGACTCTGAAATCCAGACCCATACAAGGCAACTGCATGGCTTGGTATGTTCAGGGATGAATATTTCAAACAGAAATGCAGTTTTTTTTTTCTTTTATGGTTGAGAAGTCAAAGAAATGACATGGCTGCTCTTTCGTCTACCAAGCAGGGTGTAGGGAGCTGGGAGGTGGGCTTTCCATCAGCTAGTCTAAAAGAGGAGACTGAGGAGTCCTGAGGGCTCTGAACCATTCATCCTGCAATCCCTGCATCCTTTCAGGTACGCACGGGCTTGTAGTACTGAGCTTGCCCACAGGCAAGGTCCGCGTTCTTAGGGTTGTGTGTTCGTAGTCAGTTGCTCTGGATTCATGAATCAAAACACTCAGCCTAAAAATTTCAAAATGTTAAGACAGAGCCTGCCACGTGCCTGCCTACAGAGTTTGCAAGACCTGTGAAGTCATGACCCGGACTGCTGCCACAGCAGAGGTAAAATGCCTAGGAGGCAGAAATGGAAACCCTTGGAGCAGTGTGGAGTGCAGCTTCCTCCTAGATAACAAGATATTTGCTGTAAACAGAAATAGGAAGGAAACCTGTTTATTCCAGTGAAGGTAACATTGCTATTTAAAGCTGAACAAAACCAAAACTGATGTGACAGATTTGGGAAGCATGGCTTCCTGCAGTTTCCGCAGAGCCAGCGGTGCGTGAGGCTGCTCTCAGAGCCATGCAGAGGCTATTTTCAGCCCTCTGGGGTCTTGTGTCCTGCAAAGAGGCACTGCTCGGGCTTAATCCGTAGGACTTTCCTCTTCCTCTGCTAGGTTCTCCTGAAAAATAAAATGTTATGGTTAGTACAGCATATTCTGCTTAAATGGAGGTTATTTTGTTAGCATGCTGGTGGTAGAGAGTCCGGTGTTTACAATTTTAAGGAATATATACTGGAACAGTGGAACTGTTTGGAAGGATGCACCTCCAGAGGGTGAAGACTGTTTTGGTGAAATTCACAGCTGCAGGATCCCGGGGAGGCAGTAGGATAAGTAGATTGAGAGGGATTAGACGCATTTGTGGAGGGTGAGTCCCACAGGACCTTTAAATACAGTGGTCTGGCTGCAAGCTGTGGCCCTCAGCAGAACTTCAGGAGACAAGAATCAGCTCGCCATGTCCTGGCTATGATGCTTTCCCTCGTCTGTTGCTGCATGCTGGAGATGGGATGCTGCTTTGGATGGGATTGATCTGGGCTGGTTCACATTCTCTCTATAACTCCTCTAGTTGTCATGGAATATTACATTTCTAGGCATATTACCTGCAAATGTAACCAACGCACCTCCTCTCTTTGCTCCTGTTCACTGGGCTGGAGTTTCTAACCTCTGCCCTGGTGTCTCAGTGCTTCCCTGGTATTCTTAATTAATGTATGTTTTCTGTCTTCAGTGGCTTTTCTCATTTATAATATTTGCAGAATTGTAGTGAAATTCTTAAATTGCATTGCCTCGACGGAATTAATTTTCACGCATTTTATCAAATCTGTAATTTCTAGACTCCTGTGGCGTTTAGAGACCACGTGACATATTAACAGCAAAGATGGCAGACTTAGTGTACCCTTCCTAGACTACCTCTTCTGCTCTCCTCTTACTTATTTTGTGGGTTATGCTAACACTCTGTTAAAATTTTCATTACTCTTGTTATCTTTCCATGTGACTAATCTTCTTTTGCATTATGCTCAGTGCTTGATTTCATCAGTGTCTTGTGACAATGACTTCCATAATTTAACTATTGACAAAAGTATTTAGCACTGAGGGGAAACTTTCCCCTTCTGTCGCTTTAGGTTCACTTTTAGGTTCACTTATGCTTTAGGTTCACTTGTTCTATGAGGTGTGGTGGACCTCCTCAGTGCTGTATAAGAAGAAACACAACATTTTTTCACTTTTTCCTAGCCAAAATCTCTTGTGTTACAGTTTGGTCTCATCATTTTTTGTTCTGCCCACAATAAACCTCAAAAGCAAGGTCTGAATTGCAGTTGCCTTGAATGTATTTGGGGATTATTATCCAATATCCCCTCAGTCACCTCTTCAAATTGCAGAACCCATTGTCTTGCAGTTTTTCCCTGAAGACGACGAGTTTCTGAGCCCAGGGCTTTTCTCTGGGCCTCCTGGATGGGCGATCCCTGCGCACGCGGTATGCGGTGAGGCCTTAGCATTTTCTGTTTTCTGGTTCCTTACCTGTTTTCTTCTGCTTTTCTATCTAGATGAGGCAGGATTTTTTTTTTTCCAGGGAGCTTTTCCTTGGAAAAGTTAATCTGATAAAACTGCGTCAGCTTTGACGTAGTTTAGATTAGCGACATTCCCGGAGGGTAGAGCAGCATTGCTGAATAATGACAGGCAGCGCAGAAAACCCCCATGGCCAGGACCAGAGGCTTGAACTTGACCTTCCTGCCTGGCAGCTCCCTGCCTGGACACTATGATGTCTGCAACCTCATCTTCCTCACTTTGGGAAAAATGTCATATTTGTCCCAACGTAGCCAAAATTCTTATTTTCTGACAAGGGCTAGTATTTTGTTTGTGCTTTCTTCAGCTGTGTTGTCATGCTAATGCCAGCTCTTGAAGCGGTCAGTCTGAATGCACTTCTATTTATAGGAACTTGGTATTTTTACCCTAAACTGTCTTTTGCCATAAACCAAAACAATTTGCTGCAGGTATGCGGCACACCCTCTTTGGGTGTGTTCTCACTGGCAGCTTTCGACTTGCACTGAAAGAACTGGGGGAGCAAGAATTACTGAGAAAGGAAAAAGATTTTTGGAAAGCACTGAAAAGTTAGAGTTCTCCAAAGCCCTTTGAGAATGTTGTTTTTAAATTGGGGGTGGGAGAACACACTTACTTCTTTTGGAGGAGGAGGAGGAGTGGTATTGTGTTTTTTTTCCTGTCTTCTAAGTCGCCACCTGTAACATAAAATGTGCGAGTGAACATGAACTTTGAACAGTGATTTCATGCAGGATAAGATGCTCTAGTTTATGGACAAGTACCTTGTGAGAAATTCTGGGTGTTTTTTTTTAATTGTGCTCTCTGACATGGATATGTAAAATGACAGGAAGATAGAACTGTGAAGTAAGTTAAATCCTGTCTCTTACCTGAGATCCAGAGCTACCCCAGTTCACCGTGGTAAGGGGAAAGCCTTCCTCTGTCCGCTCTGGAGACTATAACGTAGGGCAGAGATACCTAAATTGGTAGTGTCTGAGGTAGCTGGGTGCTAGACAGCCTTGCTGCAAAGAGCAGAGCAAACCTCTGTGTGGTTTTTCCTACTTCTTGGAGAATAAATTAGCCCAGCAGATCTAAAGCATGTGGATGCGCAGAGATCATCGAGGGGAATGTCATTGTTCCTTTTCTAGTTTGGGATTTTGAACATTCTCCCTGTCTGCGGTTGCATTCCCATATTCTTTCAGTTAAGCTTATAAACCCATTTGACCTGGGAAAAATGTACAAAACAGTAAGAGGATAAGGGAGTGTTTATCCTCTGCACACTATTTTAAAATCTTTCTTTCTTCAACTTCTTTTTGCATTTTTCAGTGAATTAAAAAAGTGAAAGTCAAAGGAAAAGGTAAAAAAAAAAAAAGGGATTAAACATTCCAAAAGAGAAAAAAGGAAAAGCCACTTAGAAAAAGCCGAACTTTATGAAAAATTATCCTGAAGTTAGACAACAATTTTTGTTTCAAAAATTTCTGTGGAAAACTTTTGAAAAGTGCCAGGATTAAAAACTATGAAGCTCCAGCTGCCATTTCTGGTTAAGAGGCAATTGTGACAAGACTCTGCCCACAGACCGGAGCACGTTTGGTTGCATTACCCCACAAGTCATCTTTGAAGCAAGAGGAACTTGATTTGCAAGAGAGGTGGCCAGCATTGCACCATGATCTCACACTAAGGCTCTTCATGCAAAGGGATGCTGAGAACCTTGGTTGAAAATCATTCAACGTCCCTCAGTTTTGCCAGGTGATGTGAAGATTGGTGGAGCTTTACCTACCTTTGGATCCACTGAGCAATGGCAACCCTCTTGTACAGCAAAAAGGCCAAAATGAAGAAGAGTAAAAGAAGTATTCCAACAGCTTTTCTCATATTACTTGCAGCTTTCCATGCTTGGAGTGGAAGAGAGAAAGAGAGAACATCATGCTCTGTGCACGTCGGACATTTCTGGCACAACAAAACGCTAGCAGAGACTTCAGTTTGTCATATATGTTTAGATATTCATGAGCGCACGCTCTCAACCCCAAACGAGCAGATGCTCACTGGCATGTTCCCTCCCTTCTGCTCTCGGGCTGCGTCTCCAAGGCACCTCCACCACTCCCTACTTAGGACCTACCAGCGTTTTTATCTTTCTGCAAAACAATAAAAAACCTTGAAGTATATAGTGTAGAGGCTAAAGTATTGCTATATAGGCCTGGAAATGGGGAGTCTTTGGGACTGAGTGGTGAGGAGTTTGAGGATATAATGGATGAGCAGGAAGGCTTCCCATGTAGTTCCCTGGTGAAGAAATATCCAAATATAGCACTGAAGGATAAGCAACATGAGCTGAACACCTACTTCAGCTAATGGCTGAGGCTCCGGCGTGTCGTTAGTGTATGGAAAAATAACTATGAGAGGATTTTCATACTGGGAGTGTGGAAGGGTTGACTCCTCCCAGCACACCTAAGCAAACACTAAGGAGGCCCTAGCAGAAGCCTAAAACTTGGCGTCGGCCTTTCTCCGTGAATTGAGAGGAGCAGAACATTGCCACTTGGGTACCTTCCACTCCATGCAGGCAGGTTAAATACCACAATGGCTTGACAGTTGAAGAACAGCTGATTTGACATATAAACTGTTATCTGCTCAGAAGAGTTATATTTCTGCAGTGCCAGCGGGCCCGTTACTGCCTGAGCAACTTAGAATCATAGAATCGTAGAATGTCCTGAGTAGGAAGGGTGATCAAGCCCAGCTCCTTTCCCTGCACAGGACAACCCCAAATTCATACCAACTTGCCATTGGCCTGGTCAAATAAACAGCAGAAAGATCTAATAGCTCTTCATCAGTGGCAGAACTAATGAGCAAAGAGGATTGGGGAAGAGCTTGAAGGCTATCAGCTGCCAGGTGCTGATGGGTTTGTGGAGTACTGCTGAGTGACTGTTATTTCTTAATCAGCAAGTTAGAGCACCTAACGTATAGGAAGGCAAAAGTATACCTCTCAGAGGTATGTGCCAGGATCATATTTATTTATCTCCTGCCCTCTCAGGATTGGAGCTCTGCTGGAGATCTCTGTTAAGAGGAGAGGAAGATTCTCCTAAGAGGGTTTTGATAAGCTCAGAATGACACCACTTGTAAACCATCTTAATGAACTGCGTGCTGGCTGCTTGGCCCCTGTGCTTAATGGAATCGATCTGCAGTTCATGTGGGTGCCCTGGGAATAGTCTGATAGAGTCCGGCAAGGCAAGCACTGCTGGAATGATAAAAAAGGCAGTGAGATAAGAGAAAAACTAATCAGACATGGCTAAATAGCAAGGGCCGAAGAGATGCCTGAACAAAGACTGAAGTGATCTGACAGTAGAGATGGAGAACTGCTGAACTTGTCAAAGACAGAATAAATCTAAGACGGGCAGTGCAACATGCAGAGCGGTCCTGCCCTACCACACTTACGGTTAAAAGGAGGAGGTCCGCTGTCCACACTGCCTCCAAATCCTTCCAGCGTGCAGTCTGGAGGGGCCCATCCAAAATCGCAGTGACAATTTTTCTTATTGTTGCACACCTAAGAGAAACCAAATACTTTATGGCATGAAAAATAAAGAAGTCATGCAGTGGCCCTGCATTTCTCCGGGGAGTAGGCTGCTAGCACAGCTTGTTGGCAGGCACAGCGGAGACAGGCTGGATGAAATCCATGTCCTAAGATAAATCTGTTACTCTGCTTTAGCTGCCACTGTGGAAATGTTCAACCTGTTTTGTGCAAAGGTGATAGACTGGTGCCCCTGGTCACAGGCTGTCATGGGCTGTGTGGCTCGTACCCATCATTAGGTGTCTGCTGCACTGGTGAAGGCGGGCAGTGGGCGTTCCCGATCCATCACTGAGGTGATGGTCCTGTTAGAAGAGGTGCTACAAACACAGCGGTGAAGAGGTGACAGTGTATAGAAGGTGAAAGACGGTTATACTTGCCTTTTCCAACTTAGTAGTAGTGCTTTTTGCATTTCTCAAGCCATTTTTAATCATGAAGTTGGAAAGTGTTTTTGCAGTCTTTATTAATTGCAGAGCCACCCTGCACTTGTGAATGCTTTGACTACTTCTGTCATGACAGCATATTTCACAAGTATGTCCAAAATGAATTTGTCACCTTCATGTGATTCAAAAATTATGGCTTTTCCTACAAGATAGGACTGTGACTCCCTTGGTTGCACATTTATTTGTCCTGCCCAGGCTGGATTACTGCATTCCTCGGTTCTCATTCACAGTTAGTAACAGCTGAACGCCCGATGGGGTGCAGCGAGGGCTGCCAAACAGCTGGAGTATCCTCGCTGTGGACCAGGAGCAGAGGGAAGAGCTCCCCTGGGGCTACTGCTCTGATTTTGGGTCATGCTGCAGTGTGTGTCTGCGGTCAGCCTGCGACAGTTGCACTCACTGAGATGATGCAGAAGGGAGCCTCTCTAACCCTCTTTACATGCTCAGTGGCTGATTTCCTGTTATATGTTATTACTCCAGGTTTGTGTTATTTGGTACTACGGACCCATAGCTCCGCTCCCCCCATCTCCAATTTGCACACCCGTGTAGGTAGTGACAGTTTCCCACCCAAACATAGCGTCTCCGCTTCGAGTAACATTTTTCTCTCCTCTTGTGGGGGGGCGGGGCTGAGGCTAGCTTTCCTCACTCATCTGTGCAGCCCAAACCATACCGAGCAATAATTATTCATTTCCAAGGATGTGTGTTTAGTTTGGTGAACTGCTTCCCCCCCAAAAAAGCATGCATTTCTTGGGTTATAACCTTTCTCTCTGGAGACAGCAAAAAGACATGATTGTTCCAATTACTTTAAGAACACGCTTGCCAAGAACATAACTTCTGATGGATTCAGCCACCTACAGCTGGTGACAGAGCAGAAGAAAAGCAGACCTCAGACCCTTCCAATTACAGGCTGACAGACTGCCAGTAACTTTTCTTACTGGTCCTCCGCAATATTACAGATAAAGGACAGATGATAGCAAATCTTTCCAGTATTCTCCCTTAGCATCCACACTAATACCCAGACAGATCTGCTCATCTACAATAATATCTGTCTGGAAAGGAGCAGCTACCTTGGAAATGATGTAATTAAAAAAATCCACATGTGAAATAATTCTGATGGCATTAATGTCTGAAATGTAGGTTTTATGTGAGACTAAGTGCAGCCAACACTGTACAAAATGTGCCATTTCTGTGGTATTTGTAAGGAAAGCGAAATAGAACTGAGCATGCATTTTTTAGAAGATCTTTCCAACTCCACCTCATTTAAATTCAGTAGCACTGACCGAGGCAATGAAGGATGAAGCGTTACAATGTGGAAGTTGGTTTTCACAATTTTTGAGGGAACAAAGAAGAAAAATGGTAAAAGTAACGAACAAACACTGCTATGAAGGGCTGTGGGTGGCCAGAGCAGAACCTGGGAGGACGGTCATGGGTGAAAACCAAAATAATCTCCGTGCTGCTGAAGCAGGAATGAATCTGGGCTTCTAATACTGCTTTTGAGAGGCAAATTTACATTTCATATACTCTACTATTCAAAGGATACTTAGATGTTTTCTACTTACCCCTCTGCCATTGCATTTTTTCTCTGTACAGTCGTCGTTGAGAAAAGCTGCGCTGACACATGTCCTGTTCATACATATCTGCAGAAAGAGGCAGATTTATATTAGTGAAATGATAAAATGACAGATACTAGGAAAGGGCGCTGACTGGTGAATAGGGCTAAAAATAGTGAGAAACAGCAGGCCGACTCTTTTCAGCCGTTCATTTCATTTCATTCAAGACTTTTCTTTCTCCAAACAAGCAGTAGGGGAGCATAAAATGGAGATCTCGGGTTCCAGGTTCGAGACAAACCAAAGGGGAGACGGAACAAACCCACTGAGGGTTACAAAATGCAGAGAAACCATTTCTACCTCACAAACTGAGTAATTAAGAGCTGAAAAATAATTGAAGCTAGTGCCAGTATGAGTAGGAAGTACCATATGTGCCTGCTCTGTCATACCCTTCCCCAGGTACCTGCCTGAGAATGGGGGAGGATTCTGGGCTGGATGGACTCTGGGACTGACCCTGCACAACCGTCCTGATCTTTGTACATGCATGCAATGGTATTTCCCCACCATGCTCTCCAGCTCCCGGCAGTTTGTGGCTCAGGAGCTCCGGTCTTGCCCTCTCCACTCCACGATGTGAACAAGACCTTGGAACTACAGAAGATGTTTCTGTTTGCTCAGTGAATGACTTGAGCATCTTCCTAGCTCTAGGAGACACAAACACATCTCCTCTGTGCAGAAGGAGAATGAAGGAGGTACATTTTCAACTTTCTGCCTTGCAAATTAGTTATTTTTGGAATTAGTGTTTGCATTTGGTGCTGTGAAACCCATGTCTCCTGAAAGGAGAACTCTGCTGAACCCGACACTGAACAGCTCCTTCCCTTTTTGTGGAATTCAGCACCTCTGTTTTCCTTAGAAATATTTTTGCTACCGTGTAGTAGCGGGAAGCTCATCCTTTAGTACGTCACCAGCTTGACAGGAACTTTGTCTTCTGTGTAGGTCAGAGGGAAGAAGTGAGTCCTATTCTTGGAACAACACTTCAAATTCTTTTGTATGTACAACAAATAAACTTTGGTTAGTAGTTTCAAAAGAAGAGTACAATTTATTGCTTTTCCCTTCTAATGGAAAAAAATAGCAGCTACTGTATTAGCCACTCAGTCTGAGGGAAAAAAACCCACAAAACCAATACAAGATGTTGCTGGTTTTCAGCTGCTAAAGGAGGCTTTAACGGAAGGCACTGTGCGGCTTATAGAGAGCAAGAACATCTCCTTTAGGAACAAAATCCTTCCATTTACTCTCCCTCCTGTACTATTCGTATATCCTCTTAGTTTTCTAAGGGTACCTTGTTTCTACCGCACGATGTGCCGTCTTTCACCGATCCCTCATCAGGAGTGTCTGAAGCCAGGTGAAACTCGAGTCCCCAGCAGAGCTGATCGTTCACGGTAGTCTGAACCACGGTCTCGCCGTCCTGCCTGACTGGTACTCTTTTAATGTTAGCGCACTGCACTCTTCCACACAGGATGTTCCTGGGATAGACAAACAGATCGCTGCAAGGTCTGGAGAGACCTCTGAAGACGTGGTGATCCATGGTGCTGGTACGCAACTGTGCCATCAGCTCTTTGAGCACCCTGGTACAAATTTGGCTCATTCCAGCTCACACTCTGGGAACAACCCTGGGCACGGTCAGAGCTTCCAGCTGTCCAGGACCAATCCAGTTTGCGTCCAACCACCCCATTTCTGAGGTTAAGACATTTAGCTAGCATTGACAGAGACTCTTTTATGCCAGTCGGTGTCAGTGCCTTGAGCACATAGGCACAGCCCTTTGGCGTATCGCTCCAGAGACACTCCTATCTGACTTTTTGACCCTCACTTTTCACGTGTGTTGCCCACTTTATATACTGTATGAGAAATACTGCCATTTATGCCAGGAAGAATTGGGTGTAGTTACTCAGCAACTCGTCTCTTTGCCCAGAGGTGGCAACAGCGAAGCTCAGGTGCTGCCTGTGTAAAGCTCAGTAGAAAAATAGGAAATAAGCTCAAATTCTGAATTTGCATCCTAGTGTCTCCCCTAATGACAGCAATGTCCCTCTCCTTGGTGAACTGCCAAAACCTTGGTGAACTGCCAAAATGCAAGCATGAAGAAAGGTTAGGTACTGGCATCTGTGTATTTTTGAGTGAGTGTTAATATGCATAGGGATGGCAAATTTCGAAGGTCCTGGTAAACGATCTCCTTCCTTTTGAATGATTGTCCACATCCGCACTCGGAGGGGGGTCATTCTCAGCAGGTCCTGCTCTCAGGACAGGACCACAGAGGAAGGCTTGAAAAATGATGAGTTCAAAGGTTGAAGGACTGCACTCCACAACAACGTCCCATCTAGAGATGTCTTTCAAGATGTGCTGACTGCTGCACATGACAGCCACATGAAAAGAATTAATGCTGTAGGAGAAAAAGGGTTAGAGAACCCATTATCAAGCTGAACCCATTGTCAAAGCCATCTCCTGGTGATGGTATGACCCCTTACTGCAGGGAAGCTAGAAAGTATCATGCACTGAACTTCCCTTAATGCTGGGAGATAAGATTTAAGGCTGTTCTGGGCAAGAAAGGAAGAAAAATCTGTAAGTTCCTGTAAAAAAGAAAACCATCCTCACTTAACTTTCTGGGTTGAAAATAAAGTGCAAGAAGAACCCAACCTAAAGAAATGCTGCCTCACATTCCTCCTATTGCCATGTGCTTTTTCCCCCTAATTTGACCATTAATACAGGTAGGCTCTCAGCAATGCTTGTACATCACTCCTTCATCTATGAAAATGAACTAGAAAAGCCTAGCAGAGCCTCCAAGTTGTATAAAAAGCTGTGCTCCTTTTCCCGATACCATTTTTGCTTTTGCCTCTCTAATTGTGCTTAACCCCAACAAAAAAAAAAATCAACCTGAAAACCTCTTAGAAACAGCGCTCTGTTCGTATGCCTTGTACAGCAATGTGCAAGAGTGGTGTCCCAGTCCTACCTGTGCAGACAACAGCAAGCTGAGTGGTGCGGCTGAGATGCCGGAGGGATGGGATGCCATCCAGAGGGACCTGGACAAGCTCGAGGAATGTGAGAACCTCATGAGGTTCAACAAGGCCAAGTGCAGGGTCCTGCACCTGGGTCAGGGCAACCCCCGGTATCCCTACAGGCTGGGGGATGGATGGAGTGTTGGAGAGCAGCCCTGTGGAGAAGGACTTGGGGGTACTGGGGGACGAAAAGCTGGACATGAGCCGGCAATACGTGCTCGCAGCCCAGAAAGCCAACCGTCTCCTGGGCTGCATCCCCAGCAGCGTGGGCAGCAGGGCGAGGGAGGGGATTCTGCCCCTCGGCTCCGCTCTGGTGAGACCCCCCTGCAGTGCTGCGTCCAGCTCTGGGGTCCTCAGCACGGGACAGACACGGACCTGTTGGAGCGGGGCCAGAGGGGGCCACGGAAATGATCCGAGGGCTGGAGCAGCTCTGCTGTGAGGACAGGCTGAGAGAGCTGGGGTTGTGCAGCCTGGAGAAGAGAAGGCTCTATGGGGGAGACCTTATTGCTGCCTTTCAGTGCTTAAAGGGGGCTTGTAAGAAAGATGGGGACAGGCTTTTCAGCAGGGCCTGTAGCGACAGGCTGGGGGGTGATGGTTTTAAACTGAAAGAGGGGAGATTCAGACTAGATGTAAGGAAGAAATGTTTTACGCTGAGGGTGGTGAGGCACTGGCCCAGGTTGCCCAGAGAGGTGGTGGATGCCCCATCCCTGGAAACATCCCAGGTGAGGTTGGACGGGGCTCTGAGCGACCTGATCGAGTTGGGGATGTCCCTGCTCATGGCAGGGGGTTGGACTGGATGAGCTTTAAAGGTCCCTTCCAGCCCAAACCCTTTCGTGATTCTGTGATTCTACCTGGCTACTGGCAGGACTGGGACACCAGTAACTACCAGTCACCAGCACTTACTCTTCCAGACATTTAGTGTAGTATGTCCCGTTCCAGCCACAGTTCCCACACCGGTCGCCTCGAATGTTCAGTTCCCTGAAGCAGCTCAGCGGGGCACGGTGGGCGGCTGCAGAGCGAGAGAGCAAAGGCACATAGACGTTCACAGAGAGGCAGGGACTATACGTGCCCCCCATAATCCCTCCAGATGATATTTGTGATTTTTTTCTGAAATGAAGTTCCAGTCAACCACAGTTTGCATTTGACCTGCCATTTTTTATGGGCAAATTTTTTTTTTTTTTCACTTATTCTTTTGGTTCCAATCCTGTTTTGGACCAGAATAATCAGTGTGAGAATGAGGTGGCTAAATGAATGGATTTGCCACCGAGAGATCAACCAATGATCAGAGTAGACCGTGGTCATTTATACAGAACAACATGGAGCATAAAACTGGATTAAAAGCCTAAAACCTTTCCCAAACCTATTTTTTTCTTTAATTCTTATTTGCTATGTGACACAGGTCGCTATATGTTACATTTACCCTGAAACCAGAATCACCACCTTTATATTCAGTATTAGCAACACTGATTCCTGTTACATGTCAGAACCCGCTCACAGGTCTGGATTTCAGTAAGGCAGAACCATTTCTAACCCAGGGGACTCCCAGTTTTTTTGGCACATCTTTATATTCACCGAGTGTTGAACAAGAGTAACAGAGCACTGAGGGGAAAGATGGAGAGCCTGTGGTCAATGCAGGGCTCCTGTCAGGCTTTTTTACAAGTTTTTGAGCATCCAAAATATTCTCAAAGTAAAACCAGCTGCCAGGCTTCCCAGCTGTCCTGCAGAGGTGGCTGAGATCACTGCTGGCCACATTAGCACCACGTAAATGTTCGTGTGACGGTTACTTCCGTGTCCCATGTTGAAATAATGACAAAATATCAAAATATTCTGCCTTATCAATATCCTTGCCTTTCCCAGCAATGCCTTTTATGAGAAATGCTACTGTCTTCATGTGCAGGGGTTCTCGGAGACTCCAGACTTCTCATAAATGTGGTAGATCACAGAGGAACCGTGGTTTTACTTACAGAAGACTTCCGTACATTCATAAAGATACCTAGGGCTCAGATCATGAACTATCTATCTCTATCTGTCGCTAACAAGGGAGCGCAGAACGGATCCGCTCTGCCGCAGCTTCAGCACACGTGCGCTGGGGAAGTTTGGTTACTTCCTACAGAACTGAAATAATCTGAAAGAGGATGTGGGCGGGTATTCAGAAAAATCACACGCATGCTTCAGGTTTGAACTGGGGGAAATTTAGATGCGTGGATTATAGGGTGTGGTTGCTTTCAGTGGCATAGAAGTGATCTCAGCGGCTGTCTCCGGCACATCGCTGTTTCTGGGACCCTCTACTGGCAAACGGATGAGGGTGGCCACGGCTGCCGTTCCCGTTGCACACCGGGCATGGGATGTTCCTAAAGAGCACTGCAACAACTGCTGCCTGGGAAAACCCTTTTCTCTTACCCTAACTATTGTAAATATGTAGAATCCGAGAATCATTTAGGTTGGAAAAGATGCTTAAGATCATCAACTCCAATACTATTGTTATAAAATCATGGGGTATTTGAAAAGTGTTCTGTAGTATTTTTTATGCACCTACTTATATTCTTAAGTAACTGGCCCAGCTATCTAAGCCTGCCTGCCTGATAAAGAGTAAACAGTGAATCTACATGACTGTGGAAAAACCAGACTTTTTAAAGCAGAGGGCAGGGAAAGGGGAGGAGACACGAGATTAAGTGTTATCTGAAGATGAGGGCTAATTCCATATGAGA